>CM062647.1:23498833-24098833 GCA_025617555.3 Puccinia polysora | reverse complement strand
GGTGGGTGAGGCTGAGGTGGTGGATGAAGAGGAGGGGTTAGGTGGAGGGACCGGTGGTTTGATGGGGTGAGGTGGAGGGTTTTTTTTTCCAACTCCACCAAAAGAGAGAGAAAAAAAAACTCAGCCTAGGAATCATGGGTGAACAACCAAAACCAAAAAAATTTGGTGAAGGGATTTTTTACCTAACTTGAAATAAAAAATTACTAATCAAAGCTTGCAAGGGTGAGAGGAAGAATCCATTCTCTTATAGAAGAAGATGAGGGAAAAGATGAAACAGGGATTACTTGAGGTGGATCAGGGATATCATCTTCAAATATTTCATCCCATTTATCTTTGATTTCAGCCAAAAGATTGTGAAGGATTAAACAAGTGATAATCCAGTTTATGAGGAACTTCATTTCTTTGGGGTTTTGAAGCTTTTTTTGCATTTCCCTTAAGCTGGCACATCATCCTTTCAGGACTCCTATATCATGCTCAATCCAAACTCGTGATTAGGCAAGATTATAGTTAGAATTGGTTTTTCCTTGATCATTGGACAAATAATTTGGGTATTCTGGAACCACATATTTCCCACTAGCATAAGCTGAATTGGCCAGAAGGTATTGATTGTGGTCCAAGTAGTTCTCTGGTTGTTGGGAAATTGGCATCCAATTGAACACATATGAATCATGACAAGAAACTGGAAGGCCAGCATGGAGGGATATTAACTTCTTGTTGTTATTGCAAATGAGTTGCAGTGCAACAGAGTTTCTAAAAAAAGAGACAAATTATATTTGGTCAGTGTGTGATAAATGGATTTATCAAAGCAATTGGAAAAGATATGAATCAATTGCCTTTTTTTCAATCAAAATAGTGGTTGCCATCTAGCTTGGGTTTTTGACTCAAGGGGATGGTGGTTCCATCAACAAAACCAATGCAACCAGGAAATCCTTTGGTTTAAATTACCTTGCGTTCTTGTTTTTTTGGCTAAGAAAGGACTGAGAAACGGAAAGATAGGATAGCAACCATGACTCTTTTGGTGTATGAGTCAATGGTTCCATATCTGACTGAGAATAGATTTTCTAATTGATGAATTGCTGCTCCATTTCCATTTGATCCCAATCTACAAAAAGCAACAGCAAGTTGGATAGCTGGATTGCGTTGAGGATTCTGAGCATTGTTCTGGAAGATGTGGTGGTCCAAAAGTTATATGAATGAAGGCAATAGAGTTTGGAACAGTTGCTGGAAGCTTATGTTGGGAAGGATATGAAGCTTTTGCCTTTCATAGATAGGGATGTGGAGAGTTTGTCTTCTTGGAAACATTTATTGCTTTTGTAATAGAGAATTCAAAGCCAACCAAGTTGATTCCAAATCAGATTCTGAATTGGAGTCTGAATGGTAGTCAAATACTAACAAAAGTTCAGTCAGATTTTTTTCATTTTCAACTTGCTGCTGAGAAGTTTGATGGGAAATGTTGATAATGATGGTGATTTGATGTGGGGTGATGAGATGATAATGGAATTTGTGTGAAGATGGAGATGTGAAGCAATAGAGATGTGAAGCAATAGCAATGTGAAGCAATAGAGATGTGAAGTGATGGAGATGTGAAGGATGGAGATGAGATGTGTGTGCTGTGATGGAAATGGGACTGGTATGTATTTTCTGATGTGGATGGGTGTTTTAGATGTGATGGATTGTGGATGGATGAAGATGCATAAATGGCGGGTTTAATGGCGGGTTTGATGTTTGAAATTCCCCTTTTTCATGAAACCCGCCATTTTGAAATACACCAGTTAGGGGGTATGTGTATTTCAGAAACCCGCCATTAAAAATGGCATGTTTGGTAAAAAGAAATGGCGGGTTTCTAATAGGGCGTTTGCTAACTCTGATACACCCTATTAAAAATGGTGGGTTTTGAAAAAAAAAATTACGTGTTTCTAATGCTGGGTTTTGTCAACTTTGATACACCCTATGAATTCTGTATACTGCTGCAGGGATTTGTTGGTGCTGCACACAGTGTCTTGCATATATTACTTCTGTATCTGCTGCAGGAGTCTCTTTGGTGCCATATTGGTTTCAATGTATTTGCTATCTATTTGAGGACTTCCACGGTATTTCCATGACCTTTCAATGATCTGTGACACCTTGTGGGGGTATGGGTAGGCCAAGGTTGATTTGAGCTGTATCTTCTAATCCATAAGAGATAGAGGGGTACTTTTTTGGAGTGAATAAGGTTTATCTTTGGTTTAGAATCCATTTATTAGGTAATTTTGAGGTTTGAAGCTGTCCTAATACCAGAAAAGTGAGTCTGATGGCTAAAGGTTAGGTTTTGGAGCACCGCATCCCCCCCAAATTAATGCTGTCCACAGGATTCCTGAGTATAGGTGTCAGACTTCAAATCATTTCCTCCTTCATCTTCTTCTTCCTTGATCCAAAATTACATAATTATTTCTAAAATAATAAAAAACCAGAGGTGAAAGAAATCTTAGGTGACCCAGTTGGACCTGTTGACTCTCTTGATAATTTATCTTTCAACCTTCTTCTATTCATTCATTCTTGATTTATCCATGTGGAAATTCCAAGCATAGTTTATACTTTCCATACATTCAGATTGTTGAGTTATAGCTGGTTTATCCTTGGAAAAATACACTTTTGCATCCTTATTCAAGCTTCCTTTCCCCTTTCCACATTACTATGTGATATGGTACCTCCTGGACAAGGAAAAATACCTCTTCTAAACCTTCTTTTCACTTTATTGATCCTATGGTCCTTTTTCTTGGTATACCCAAAATAATTTATTAATTCTGAACCTTCTGGTTAAAGATAAGTTATCCCTTGTTAATTTTTAATTTGACATCCCTTGTAATCTTGAACTGGTTTCACTTTGCAAGTTAAACAAATCTTGATTTCTTGAAGTCTTCTTTCTTCCTGGAATTCCATGTACCTGGCTTTCAATTTAGAAATAAATGAAATTCTTGATGAAAGTTTTTTTTTAATACAAAAATTTATATGTGTCCCCATATATTTTTTTTTGGTGGGGTAAGTTTAAGGTCTTACCAAGGACCTGAATTTTGTTTCTTTGTACCTTTTATTATTGTTTCCTTCCCTTTATGGTTTTACTATCATCTTCTGATTACATGAGTGTCTTATTTGAATTGTTTTTTGTTTCCTTTATTTTACCATTAGCAAGGAAAAAGGTGTTTTCTTCAGTTTAAGGTCTTACAGGGGACCATAGAGGTACTTGCTATTGAATGGTGCCTATGTGCAGTGTGCGCAATCCATTCCTGGGAGGGATAGATTTGGTGCAAGGAGTGAAGGGGAACTTGGGGTACACAGGAGGTTCTACATACAAAGATTGGGCACTACCAGGCCGGCTAGTTGTTCTGGAGTTCCTCTAGATCATCAAATGCCATGTCTCCAATCAATGTTAATATTTGTGGCAGCCACCCCACATTGGATTGCAATGGATACAGCAATGGGGTATTAATTTTCTTGGTAAGCCACAGATATTTTCTTCTGTTCCTCTATTTTTTTTATTTATTACTAATATTATTTGGGTGATGAAAAATTCACGGCCCAAATTAGTTGTGTACAAGGCTCATTTGGGCTGTGTGGTATGCTAAAAGGCCCAAACATTGTGGAAAGTAAGAGAGATATACTCTCCTAGTTTTCCTTGAGTTCAGGAATCAATGGTCCTAGCGTCTGTAAGTATAAGGATGCTCCAGTAAAGATAGAGAGAGAGAGAGAGATGAATTACCTTTCTTTTCTTTATCCTTTGCCCTACCTTCATCCATCTATCCATCAATCCATGTATGTGTATATATATCAATCTGTAAGTCTATATTTATCCCTCAAGCTGGAGTTGAGAGCACAGACTTTATACCCACCCTCTCAAAACTATCCTAAGTACAACAGCAACAAAAAAATATAAAAGAAACCCTAGAAACAAGAACCCTAGACTAACCCTAACCCTTTCCCATACCGCAACACCCTTAAGCCTGCCTACCATTACATACACCCTGTTTATCCTTCACATGACACGCCCCTCTGCCGCGCTGTGGTAGTCCAAACCTTTCCTATAGCCATCAGATTCACTTTTCTAGTGTAAAAACAGCTCAAACCCTCAAAGTAACCTCAGAAAAGGATTATTCATTGAAAATAACCTATAGTCACTCAGCCAAAGTACCCCTCTATCCCTCATCAATTAGAAGATAAAGCCCAAAAAACTTTACCTCTAGAAATCAGACTCAATTTTCTAGTATAAATATAACCCAATCATAAATATAAACTTCAAAATGTATTCTATACCAAAAATAACCTATAGTTACCAGTCAAACTACCCCTCTATCTCTCATGGTTTAGAAGATACAGCAGAAATTGATTCTGGACAGCTCATATCACACCCAGGTATCTGTCACCTTGCTACTATGTCAGAGCTAGCTGACAAAGCAACAATAAAAATAAAATTAATTAAAATTAATAAAAAAAAATTAATAGTATGAATATCCAAAATATTATTGAAGATTTGGACTCCTCACCTAATTTTAGGTAGGGTCACTCAGCAACCCTACCCTCCAATTCCTACTCCTTACCCATCTTAAATCACATAATGGTTAAGTTGTAGCCCACGGCGCCACCAGTCCACGTTTTTCCACTGTAATCATTTCACATAAAATCCAAGGGTTAGGTTTCATAGCTAAAATTTAGTCAGATTTAGAGAATTCTGTATATTTTGGGAGTTATCAACAAAAAAGCATTTTGTTGACACTCCTGCGCGCAGCTGCAAGAGCTACGCACTTGCGCAAAAGATGCCAGAGTATAAGCCTGCTTGAGAGCGACGGCTGACAAGAGGTCGCGCAGCCCCAGGCAGGTGACCAATGCGCAACCGCGGGAAAATGCAAAGCAACAGGCGCGACAGCCATCAACACAGGATGAGGAACAGCTTTCAAGACCAATCAAAAAGGTTATTACCCATACTAATGGATCCAGGGTATGTAATAAATATCTCCACGCGTAGAAAGTGAATAAAAAAGTAGATAAATCAATTAAAAATACATAAAAGGATGAGTTTACATATTTAAAAAAAAATATATAAATAAATACATAAAATGTTGAAAAATACTACCAACAACTTTGGAGGCTTGCATACCTATCTTATTGTTACATCAATGAGAAATTCATGACCCAAAATTGTTTTTGATAATCTCATAAAATCAGATATGTAAAAGTATTACTAAAGTTCTCAAAGGAACTATTTTAAATAAATTATTTTACTAAAAATTATTGAGCTTCTAAAATAACCATCAAGAGGTTAGAAGAGTCTAATAAACTACTTCCCATGACCTTTATGAAAGTTCAAAGACATCTTTGTGTCTTTAGGGTTTCCTTAAATCTAAAAAAACAAATATATATTACATATAAATTCCAAGTAGTTATTTTTAGTAAATTATTTGAATAAACCAACACCAATTTTGAAAATTGATGTTAACAACTTTGAAGGACCAGAACTGACACTTAGAGTGACATAACCAGGAACCATGTCACATCAAACTGTTATTAGAATATCCAAAAATTAGAATATTCAATCAATTTCAGTAAATTCTCATGAAATGCATGACTAAAGGAAGATCATATGACCAACTAGGCCTTTTTCCCAACAAATTATTATATTATTATGGGCAATAGCTCCAGGTCCGGACTGATCCAGCTCCCACCCAGGCTACAGCACCTAGAGAAAATGCAGGGTCAGAACTGGTTGCTCTGCTAGCCTCAGCACCCATCCCCTTGAGACCCTATAGATATCAGAGGTATAGAAATGAGACCCAAAAAGATATAAATAAAGGCCCCTTTTTGAGGTGATTGATACCCAGGGACCCAGTTATATTTACATCCAGACACCGTTCCAAGGTAATAAAATACTTATAGGAGATAAGTAAGTGATTTATGGATTTATTCTGATTAATAATATCCGTCCCCAACCCTTTTCTATCAATTTAAACTGCTGAACAACCTTTTAACCCCAGTAAACAGGTTGAAACCATCAGTGCACGTCTCAAACAGGTACCCAAAAGATTAAATAATATACCATTGAGTCCTATTATCCTTTTTCTGTTGTGGAAGCTTGGTTACAAAGCCATGTCACTCCACTGTGTATTTTATATACCTATTATCTTTGGGGAATATATCCTTTGAGAATCTAAATTAAAGGTTCCAAAGTAACCAGGCCTACGTGTTTTCACACTGAATTCCCTGAAGAGAGGTGTTAAAGATCCCAAATATAATTGTGGCCCCTCTGTTAAATTATTTAATGATCAATTTATTAATATTGATTTATAACATTAAACCATATCCAAACCAATCAACCTTGCAATAAGCTTTATCCAAATATTTTACAAATTTTTGCTGCATTTATTGAATAATATATTTATTATTTATTCTATCACCTCCGGTAGTTAAAGTATAGCAAGGATATTTTCATCCAGGAGGCTGAAAGTAACACAAAACAGTGAAATACCATATGGGTATAATTGGAACCCCTAAAAACATACCAGTAACATATCACCACAACCCCTGGAACCATCATAGAAGCAATCAATGAACCAGTGGCTATCCAACCAATATACATACTTAATATATATATGCAGCCAATAGCAGATAGCACCAAAACAACCACCAGTACAAGTGACCACTGGACTAACCAGCAATATATGCAGAAAGTCTGGACCATGTTTAACAAAAACAACCACCAGTACAAGCGACCACATGACTACCCAGAAATATA
Source organism: Puccinia polysora (assembly GCA_025617555.3). Classification (NCBI taxonomy): domain Eukaryota; kingdom Fungi; phylum Basidiomycota; class Pucciniomycetes; order Pucciniales; family Pucciniaceae; genus Puccinia; species Puccinia polysora. The sequence goes on along the minus strand of CM062647.1, from coordinate 24,092,073 downwards.
GGTAGGCAGTCTGGACCATGTGTAACCAAAAAAACACCAGTAAAAGTCACCACAGCACTACCCAGCAATATATGCAGGCAGTATGGACCTTGTATAACCAAACAACTACCAGTAAAAGTTGCCACAGGACTACCCAGCAACATATGCAGGAAGTAGGGACCATGTGTAACCAAACAAACTGTGGAGATTTTCAGGGGTAATCTGCTGAACAGACACAAGTATCCTTGAGTTTTTTCTTCTAATTTATTTCTTTTGATTCTTCCCGCTGGCACAAACGTGTGTCAAAACACTGGGAATGTATATACTCCAAATTTGGATGACCCCCATCACTCCACCTTGTAAGCCTGGTCCAAGATACACCGCTGCCTTCTTTATCACCTGAACAACCAGGTTATCTGGCAGTTGTGGATCAAGGATCAGGCAAGTCTTCTCCATCTCTTTCTTGCAACTAGCGTCCTCATGTTTTCTACTCTCTAACTTTCTCTTGACTCTAGGATCAGGCTAGGAGTGTTCAAGGAGTGTGTTGCTGTACTTTGTTCTTTTAAAGTCCATGTTCTTGGTCTTTTCAGGTAACCATCCTTGCCACTTGTTTTTCATGTTAATCTCTGATTCTGAAATAAAAGATATTTTCAGCTTTTCTTTCTTAACAGATTTAAAGTCCCAAGGACTCAAATTGAAATCAACCAAGAACAATGTACAAAAAGGACAAAGACAAAGGATACTCTAAACAAAATATTCCAATGCTCTCTGAAGGCAAATTTGTACGATGGTTTCTAAAAATTCAAAGCTTCCTTTGTCAAAAAGGAATTCTAGACATTTTACTTGAAAAAGTACGCAAAAGTCCAAACTCAACCCTTTGAAAGAAACAATACAAAGCAGCCAAAATAATTATCCAACACTTGGGAAATGCCGCCTTTGATGCTATTGTAACCTCTGAGAATGACAATAATCCTAACGCAATCTGGAAAGCCATCCATGATTGTTATGCATTCCAATCCTCAAACAACTGGGGCAGCCTGTGGCTCAACTTCATCCATTACCAGTATCAAGGAAATCCAACCCAATACATCGGTGAATTTAGGAAGTTAATGAACAAAATTTCAGTTTTGAAACTTTAAGTTCCTCAAGATATACTCAGCCCTACCATTCTTGCCAAATTACCACTGAACCTCCATCACATTGCAGACACAATCCTTCTCAACAAAGAAATCCTGAAGAGTCCCACCAACATAGTCAAAAAACTCTAAGAAGTTTTTCATCTCAAATAAGATAGATCCAGACTGGCAGATTCACCAGCACTGGAAGAGAGAAACTCTACAGTGTTAATTGAGACCAAGAAGAAATCCAAGAGAACTGGAACAAAGAACCCGTGTACCAAAGGCCGCCAAAACCCCTTGGCAGATCATCCCAAGCTCAAGTGCTTGGCTCTTCATCCTCATCTCAGACCCTCTCGAGACCAACCTAAATCCAATCACCACAAAGGGATCACAGGAGATTCATAAGAGGAAACTGAAAGCAAGACTCCTGAGGCAAATATCAATTTTCAAATCTATCTAACTGACTCATCACATCCTGAACAGACCCTTCTCCCTGTACTCAACAGCAGTTCCACCCATCATATGTTGGCTTCCCGCAACTTTGTCTCTAACGCCAAACCAACCAACATTCCAAAAGGAATGGGAAACTCCAAAAGTAAACTCTTTCCCAGTTCCTTTGGAGATGCAACACTTGTGAATCATCTGGGACAGTCCAGAAAACTGACAAATTTACTACTTGTGCCTCAGCTCAATTTCTCTCTTATCTCTCTTGACCGTCTGTTCTTCAAGAGAGCCTCACTGACTTGTTATGAACACTCCGGCATTGAAGTAAAATCAGATGGCTTTGAACTAATTGGTTCCTCTTGAAACCATTTAGCTGAAATCTGCAGCAAGCAATTCAAAACAAAATCTCAACCAAAGGTCCATCTCACAGAGCCTGTCACCGCCAAGCTTTGGCACTCCTGACTTGGCCATCCAAGCAAAAAACAATCAAAGCACTATTTCCGAATCCTACCTCAATGGACAAAGCTCCCGATGAATACAATGTATGCAAAATGGAAAATGCCACTGCAACTCCATTTAATCATCACTTCAAGAGGGTATCTCAACCACTTGAATGTGTTCATCTTGATATTGTGGGACTTATTGCCCCATTTAAACCAAGCAGATACAGCTACTTTCTCACTATAGTCAATCAGTACACCAACTATTTCACAGTCTCACTTGTAAAAAAACAAAATTAGCGCAACCAAGGCCATTGTGGATTATATTTCCAAAACAGAAAAAATCACTGGCTGCAAGGTCAAGGCCCTGACCTCAGACAATGAAGACAAATTTTTTGGTCATGAATTTTCAAGCCATCTGTCTTGCCTAGGTATTTTGCATAAATTCTTGCCACCACACATGTCAGCTCTCTGATACAAGGAAACTTGCAGTCCTTTAGCTACAGAGAGTGATAAAAATACTGGATTAATAATAAAAATTATTATTCCAAGAATAAACACTTAGAGGCTCAAATAAGTGATATAATAAGAGCAGTTGCAAGGTTTAATTGGTTTGGTAATAGAAGGTTTTCAACATAATATAAAAGAGGGGCCACAGTATTATGCTACTGGGGATATTTACAGACTAACAACCTCTCTTCAAGGGGCCTCCTCAGGTAGTTTAAGAACCTTTGAATGAAGATGGGTGCCTTAGAAAGGGCTTATTCCACTAATGGCCGGGCATAACAGCACAATGGCCAAGACAGGAAGGGAAGCCCTCACTCAGAGCACTTTACCACAAAAATCCTGCAATAATGGGAAGGGTTTCAGAGCAGATGGGGTGGATTTCTTGACTAAACTTCAAGGGTTTATTGGTTTTAAAAAATAAATTATAATACTACAGACTTGGTCATAAATCACTTGCTTAGATTCTTCATAAGCACTTGACTAACAATGAACCAGTTTCTGATTGATAATTTTAATTCCTGGTAAACTGATAATGGGAAATAATGGATCCAAAGAGGTCTGTATAAATACCTTTTGGGGTGATTTTGAGCTTCTCAGGGAATTTAGAGAGGGTTCTGCTTGTGGGATGAGGCTGGAAATCCAATCAGGGAAGGACTAGCAATTCCATTTGGTTCTTTCGATCAGCTGACCTTAGATCTGCTGGATTGCTGTACTATTTTAGCCACAGGATCTGTTGATCTTTTATGGAGTAAATTTGATCATTCTGCACGCATCCTTCATCTGTACTATTATTATTGCTTTAAAGTGGACAGATGTGGACGTTTACTGGTGTTTCATAATCTGCTGATCACTTAGATACTTTTTAATAATTTTTATGAACACTCATTGTAGTGTTTTGTGGTCTTCAAAGATCAGAGTCAATGATTTACGTGGTAATCCTTGATCTTTGATTTATTATTAAAAAATGTTTTAAACTTAATTTTTATTAATTTTATTTTGGTTTTGATCTGTTTAGACTATTAATAATGCATATGTAAACTTGTTACATATTTCAGGCAACCCTAACTAGGTTGTAGCTCTTCTGAGAAGTACCTGGATGTCATATTATGTCACAAGGGCTGCTGACATGCAAGCAGGGCTTGGAAAAGAGGGGTCTCTGCCCACAGTAGGCTTGGGGGCAAGGTTAATGAAAGAGGCTACAAGGAGCAGAGGAGGATTGGGTTGAAGAGTGCTGAATGACACTTGCTGGGAAAGATCTCCTAGTAAGAAGTAGTAAACTGATTTCTTGGGGAACCATCAGGAAGAGGGAAAAGGAGGCCTGTTTAAATAGACAAGAGGTTGGAACTACAACAGAGGTACAAGTGATTGGGGCTCAGAATAAACATATGATGTCATGGGAACAGTTTAAGTAACAGAGAGGGCTTATCAGGTATGCTACTACATTAGGTTAGGTTGCTTCTACATTGGGGCAAGGTTCCAGGTCTGAGCTGTCTAAGTTGGGAGAGTAAAGTTGAAGGATGTACAGTGTTCATGGGGGTCATGACACTATGTACTAAGTAGAGAGAGTATGTAATACAATCTGCAAGAGGATGTACATAAGGATTCCCAAAGGATAAACCACACAGAGGAGGTATGGGTTAGACAGAGAGATAACCCACAGAGGTATGGGTTAGATAGAGAGGTAACCCACACAGGTATGGGTTAGACAGAGAGGTAGAGTAGAACCTGGGAGATTGATTATGTGCAAGCCTATGGAGTCTATCTGTGTATAGTATGAGGTTAGACTATATGTAGATATGTACTGCATGAAGATCCTGGGGTATATAGTTACTGGAGACATATTGATGTAAGTACCCTGAGCCCTGAGGTTGAAGTTCCTTGGAAAGTAGATCAGGCCTGAGGGTTAGACTGGGTTTGCTGAGGTTAGACTGAATTTAGACTGAGTTTGGTGTCAGTATGACAGATTAGTCACAACGGATCCAGACGCGGGGATCAGTCAGTACAGATGCGCGCGGGATAGGATCCCCTGCATGAGTGGCAGAATTAGCTGCGCACGGGTCTCTAGTATGCGGGAATCTGCTACTACTAGTACGTAGGGGTATGTAATGATGCGGGGCTGCGCGCGGGAATTGTGACATAACACATTTCCACGTGTAACTCCTAAAATATACACAACACCTCAATTCTGAGTGAATTCTAAGTGTAAACCCTATAATTGAAAACACCTGTGAGATGTTAGAATGGCCCAAAGGCGCCATACTGGTGTTGTAATTTTTTTTAATTTTATTTTTCATTATTTTAAAAATATAAGGACTTGGATTTCAAGGGTGGGGTCAGTGAGTGACTGTCAGCTTGCTACTATGTACAGAGCAAACTGTCAAAGAAACACAAAACCTATAAAAAATAAATTAAACAAGAAAATCTAAATTAACAAAGGAAGGAGTGAGAAATCAATAAATATTATTAAAGAAATGGATTGCTCGCCAAAAATTTAATAGGGTCACTCACTGACCCCACCCTTGAAATCCAAGTCCTTACATTTTTAAAAATAATTTAAAAGAAAAGTACTAAAAATTATGACACCAGTATGGCACCTTTTGGCCATTTCAACATTTCACATGTGTTTTCACATGTAGGGTTTACACCTAAAATTCACTCAGAATTGAGGTGGTGTGTATATTTTGGGAGTTACACATGGAAATGTGTAATGTCACCATTCCCACGCGCATCCCCGCATAATTACATATCCCTACGTACTTGTAGTAGCAGATTTCCGCGTACTAGAGACCCGCGCGCAGCTAATTCTGCCACGCACGCAGCTGATCCTACCCCGCGCGCATCTGTACTGACTGATCCCCACGCCTGGATCCGTTGTGACTAATCTGACAACCAGGTACCGCTCAGAAGAGCTGCAACCTAGTTAGGGTTGCCTGGCATATTTAACAAGTTGACATATGCAGAAGTAATAGTCTATGAAGATCAAAACCTAAATAAAATTAATAAAAATTAATTTTAAAGCATTTTTTAATAATAAATCAAAGATCAAGGATTACTACGTAAATCATTGACTCTGATCTTTGAAGACCATAAAACACTACAAGGAGTTTTCATAAATATTATTAAAAATTATCTACGTGATCGGCAGATTATGGAAAATCAGTAAACTTCCACATCTGTCCACTTTAAAGCAATAATAATAGTACAGATGAAGGATGCGTGCAGAATGATCAAATTTAAGCCATAAAAGGTTAACAGATCCTGTGGCTAAAATAGTACAGCAATCCAGCAGATCTAAGGTCAGCTGATTGAAAGAACCAAATGGACGTGCTAATCCTTCCCTGACTGGATTGCCAGCCTCATCCCACAAGCAGAACCCTCTCTACATGCCCTGAGAAGCTCAAAATCACCCCAAAAGGTATTTATACAGACCTCTTTGGATCCATTATTTCCCATTATCAGTTTACCAGGAATTAATATTATCAATCAGACACCGTTTCATTGTTAGTCAAGTGCTTATGAAGAATATAAGCAAGTGATTTATGACCAAGTCTGTAGTATTATAATTTATTTTTTAAAACCAATCAACAGTTGAAGTTTAGTCAAGCAATCCACCCCATCTGCTCTGAAAACCTTCCTATTATTGCAGGATTTTTGTGGTAAAGTGCTCTGAGTGAGGGCTTCCCTTCCTGTCTTGGCCATTTTGCTGTTATGCCAGGCCATTAGTGGAATAAGCCTTTTCTAAGGCACCCATCTTCATGCCATGTTTCTTAAACTGCCTAAGGAGGCCCCTTGAAGAGAGGTTGCTTGTCTGCAAAGATCCCCAGTATTATAATACTGTTGCCCCTCTTTTTTATTTTATTTAAAACCTTTTATTATCAATCCAATTAAACCTTGAAACTGCTCATATTGTATCATTTATTTGAGCCTCCAAGTCTTTATTCTTGGAATAATAATTTTTATTATTATTCCAGTATTTTTATCACTCTCTGTAGCTAAAGGACTGCAAGGTTTCCGGTATCATAGAGCTGAATGTGACCCTACCTAATTTTGGGTGAGAAATTGATTTCTCCAATAATATTTATGGATTTCACACTCCTTCTTTTGTTAATTTATATATTTTTCTTTCATTTTTTTTATATTTTTTGTGTTGCTATGACAGCTTGCTCTGTACATAGTAGCAAGCTGACAACACACTCACTAACACAATGGTATTGCAGAACAAATAAATTGGACCCTTCTGAACAAGAACCTGTGCCTACTTCTTCAAAGTTGGTTTAAAAAATATCTGTGGGGGGAGGCGGTCAATACTGAATCCAGCTTAATCAATGTTGTGCCTTCTTTGTCCAATGATAAACAAACTTCCTTTGAGATGTGTTTTAACTCATCATTTAACTAAAATTTCCTTTGTAATTTTCAATGCAAGGTAAGCTACCTTATTCCAAAGGCTAACATATCCTCAAAGCTTGAACCTCCTGGACGCATCGTCTTTCTGCTAGGGTATTTACATGACTTGTCTAGCTATAAAGTGTGGGACCATACAAGTAAGAAGGCGGTCATTAACTTTAAACTTAGATTCCACAAAAAAAAATTCATCAATTGGCCAACCCAGTCAACTGAGTACAGAATTCAGCCACCTGAAGAACTGATTTTCCACCAGCCTCTCTCAACCACTCCTCAAGATCTAAACACCTCAGATGAATGCAGAAAATTTGATTTAACAGAGGAAGGCGCAAAAAGGAAAGCCCCTCAAGAGTCAATTCCAATCACCTTGCCAGTATTGGCTGACCTGTCTCCACTTCACATCATCAACTATCCTCAAAGCCCAGGCTCAAATACCAATGAACTGGGAACATCTCTCCTTACCTATGTGGAAGAAGACAATCCAACCACACTGGACCAGGCTATCAACTCAAAAAATTGACTGGAATGGATCAAAGCAATGAACTGGGATTTGCTCAATATGCTTACCTTTGGAATCTGGGAAAAGGTCAAGATCTTCAAAGTTGTGGACCCAGTGTAATGTATCGCGGTTTTTTTAAAAAAAAAGAGAGAACAGAAACTGGATAGTTGAATTCAAGGCAAGGCTATGCGCACAAGTTTTCAAGCAAAAATTGGGTATTAACTACCATGACTCCTTCTTTCCCACTGGCAACAAGGCGTCTCTGAGAGTACTTCTTTCATTTGCGGCCCAACACAATCTGCGGCTTCACCAAATTGACATCAAATCCGTTTTTCTGAATGCCCGGCTTGATGAGTCAGTCTATGTGACTCTGCCTTCAAATTTGGGCCTTGGATCAGATAAGGGTCTCAAGCTCCTCAAGGCACTCCATGGTCTAAATCAATCAACAAGAGCCTGGTATCAGACTATCTCAGATTGGCTTCTCTCCATTGGTTTCAAAAGGAGCAAAAACAATAAGTTTGTTTTCTGGGATGCTACCACGTGGCTGTATGTTCAAGTCAACAAAATTGTGATCTTCAGTAAGATTCCCTCTCTATTTATCAACAAAATCAAATCCAAGTTTGCAATCAAGGACCTGGGACCAGCAAAATTATTACTGGGTATGAATTTCAAACAGACACCCAACAGGATTAAGCTCCCACAAAGCACATACATTGAAGGACTTTTCAAAAAATACAGTCTGAACAAAAAAAAAGGTTCTCAACCCCAATACAACTGTACTCAAAAATTGCATTGGCGATGCTGGCTGATTGAAAACTAAGCTCAACTACCAAAAACTGGTGGGGGAACTCAACTATCTCAGCTGCAACACATGGCCAGATATCACGTTTTCTTCAAATCATCTGTCTCAATTCCTTGAAAAACAAAATCAACTGCACTAAAACACGGCCCTTGGAGTGCTTCACTACCTCCAACACATGGCAAAGCTTGGGCTGTCGTACGCCAAGTCTGAAAATCAACTTCCAGACCAATCTCTCAAGGTGTATGTGTATGCCAATAGGGCAAAGTGTCCCTCAATTCACCAGTTTGTAAGTGGAATAGATAACCATGTCATCAGCTGTAAATCAAGGAAGCAACCATCAGTCACTCTTTCCACAACTGAGGCAGGATACAAGTTGGCCTGAAATGCTGCAAAGGAGGCGCTATGGCTAAAAGGACCTATCAGTGAAGTTTTTGACGTTTGATTCCAAGAACCAACCCCCATCTATGAGGATAACAACAGCTGTATCAACCTTGCCAACAGCATATCAAACCAAGCTTCTTTTCACACAAGGCATATCCATCTGCAACATCATTTTATAAAGGAAGGTGTAACAAAACAGGAAATCAAGCTAATTAAGGTTCCCACAGGTAAGAACGCTGCAGATTTCTCAACTAAGCCAATTTTGAGGGTCACACTGGCTTCATTATTAACCACTCTCAATATAGTCAAAGTGCCTGTTCAGCACGGGAGGGTGATGAGATTGTCAGCTTGCTACTTTTGCAGAGCAAGCTGAAAAAGTAACAGAAATAACATAAAAATAATCATAAAAAAACAATCCTAAGAAAGAGTAGAAAAACTCAAAATATTATTGCAAAAACAGATTCTCCACCCAAAATTAGGTAGGGTCACTCACTGACCCTACACTTGAAATCCAACTCCTTATATTTTTAAATAATTAAGGAAAGAAAGACAAAAATACCACAGCACCACTATTGAACTTTTTGGAAAATTCATTATTTCACGTGTATTGTCACGTATAGTTTTCACACCTGAAATTCAGTCAGAATTGAGGTGTTGTGTATATTTTAGTAGTTACAGATGGAAATGTGTTCTGTCACAATTCATGCATGCAGCCGCGGAAGCCAACGCATCAGCGCCCGGCTGAGTTACAGCTCTGTCACTCTGTCAAAGCCATGTACACAGCCCCGAGCCTATGACAAAGTACGCAGCCCTGGTCCTCTGGAAAAGTACGCAGCTGCGGGACTACAGGTTGACAAAATGACAGGCAGCCTGAGAAACCTAGGTACCGCGTAACCATGCTACAACCTACACAGGAACATTCTACATATGTAATAAATGTTCCTGTGGTTAGTAGATAGTCCAAAAATACTTAAAATTATATAAAAATACTTAAATAACCTTTATACATATTTTTTATTAAATACAATTCAAAGTACCAAAAAAGTCAAAAACAAGAGAATGACTACTTCTGAAAGTATATTAAAATAATTTAATATACTATTATGGGAAATTCTAGACATCAATATTTTTGTTAGATACATAGAAAACTGATAATGTAAAAATATTACATGAATACCCGTGAATTATATTTTGAAGTAATTTTTTGGTAAATCAACTGAATCTGGAAAATAAGGAGTAAAATCAATATCATGACCTTACTCCAATTATTCAATACATAATGAGAAATCACCTGACATAAGAATATCCTTAGGAATGTCTATTCAAATAATTATTAACTTACTTGGAACATTTACTAAGGATAATTAATCAACTAATTAATAAAAAGGACAGATTCATGTTATTCACACGTCCAAACATCAATTATAAAGTAGAATGATTCCCATACCCTGTGGAATTAGATGCTAGCCGTGCTACAGAACCAAGAACACGTGACAGGCTACCACTTGTTACCCTTCTAGCCTCATTGCCCATCCCTTTGAGCCCCTGTACCCCTCAGAAGGACAATATTGGGACTCAAAAAGCTATAAATAGATAGCTCTTTTGAGGATATTAATACCCAGAGACCCAGTTATATTTATATCCAGACACTGTGCCAAGATAATCAAATACTTATAAGAGAGAATTAAGTGATTTATGGATTTATTCTGATTAATCATATCCGTCCCCAACCCTTTTTATAAATTTAAACTGCTGAACAACCTTATAATCCCAGTATACAGGTTCAACCCATGAGTGCACGTCCCAAAATGGTAACCAAAGGATCTAATAATATACAAGTGAGTCTGATTATCCTTTCTTTGTCGTGGCAGATTGGTTACAAATCCCTGGCACTCCACCGTGTATTTTATATACATATTATCTTTGAGAAAAGTATCCTTGAAACTAAAGGGCCCAAAGTAACCAGGCATACCTGTTTTCATGATGAATTCCCTGAAGAGAGGTGTTAAATATCCCCAATATAATTGTTGCCCCTCTATGAAAATATTAAACATTCAATTTATCTGTATTGATTTATAAAAATAAACTACATCCACACCAATGAACCTTGCAATAAGCTTTGTCCAAATATTTTACGGATTTTTGCTGCATTTATTGAATAATATATTTATTATTTATTCTATCACCTCTGGTAGCTAAAGGATAGCAAGGGTCTTGGCATCCATGAGGCTGACAGAGATTCTCAGGGTTAATCTGCTGAACAGACCCTAGTATCCTTGAGCCTTTTCTTTTAATTCATTTCATTCAATTCTGCTGGCTGGAACAAATGCCTGTCAAAACACTGTCAATGTAGATACTCCTAATTTGAGTTGCCCCCATCACTCCGCCTTGTAAGCCTGGTGCAAGATCCACTGCTGCCTTCTTAATCACCTGAAAAACCTGGTTATCTGGCAGTTGTGGATCAAGGATCAGGCCAGTCTTCTCCATCTCTTTCTTGCAACTAGTGTCCTCATGTTTTCTACTCTCTAACTTTCTCTTGAATCTAGGATCAGGCTAGGAGTGTTCAAGGGGTGTGTCGCTGTACTTTTTTCTGTTAAAGTCCATGTTCTTGGTGTTTTCAGGTAACCATCCTTCCCACTTGGTTTTCATGTTAATCTCTCATTTTGAAATAAAAGGTATTTTCAGATTCTCTTTCTTAAAAAAAACAAACAGTGAATTCACAGCAACTCATGTAGGAATGATCAAGTATCACCAGACTTACCACTAGTACTTCACAGGAATATATTGTATCTGCACTTCACAGCAGTTTATGCCGGGCTGTGAATGCATAAAACCCCTGTAAAAGCTTTTGCCAACCATCAGAAATGCCTCATGTAACTCTAAAACATTTTTCCAACCAGAATAAATGCCTCATATACCTGTATCCCACTGTTCCCCACTGGGAAAGATTAGGGTACCTATAAAAAAAAGAAATCTAAACCCAATTTTATCACCTCATCACAAAACCATTGAAACCAACCTATTAGGTGCCTTGAATAAGGGTTCTTCTTTGACCCAAATATTCACCACAAAATTAAAAAGGAACCACCCTTCAATCAATAAAATAACCCTTATAAAGTAAGAGAGCAAAAAAAAGAAACTACCAAACTTTCCTCTATTCAGCCCCCTGTGGGTAAACCCATCCTTGGGTCCTCTCCTGAACCATCCCTTTGATAAACCCTTCAACTCTTTAATGTTGGGATATTGGTTAATATCAAATATTTCTGATCAATAAATAACCAGTAACCCAATAAATCTGGTCTATTCTTCAAAAAAACCCTACCAATAACAATTAATAACTAATATAGGTCTGATATGAGATCTATATTAAGTCCCAAAAAAACCAGCCATTAATTTGAATAAATTATTGTGCAGACTTTCTATAGTACTAGAAGGGCAGGCAATTCAAAACCACTCTTGGTTTTACCAATACTCTACAGGAGTATAATTAATAATAAATTCCCCTTCAAGGACTGCCAGAAACCTATTTGCTACTTTATTTATATAATCCCACAGTATTCTCTACAGAACCCTACTCACATCCCCCTGGGTTGTCCATATCCGCCCGGGGCGCGGCGTGATTTCCTGGCCTGCAAGTTGGTCCTGCTCTTATAGCCCCAATTGCCCTGCTCTATCCTCCCAAACTAGCTTCCTGAAAACCTGGTTGGGCCGGCGCCATTGTTGGGTCTCCAATGTCCAGTGGGCTGCAATGAGCGTGCCAACTCTGATGTCTGTATGGGCCCCAATGAGCGCACCAACTCCGATTTTGAAGCAGGCCGCAATGAGCGTGCCAACTCAAATGTCTGAGGGGGAAGCAATGAGGGTGCCAACTCCAATTTCCAAGCGGACTGGGATGAGCGGGCCAAGTGGGGCATGGTTCCCAATCCAAGACAATATAATGACACCGCATCCCCACCAACTTGAGTTCTTTCCCAGAGATCTTCCCACTGTTACCTTGACCATACCCGCCCATAACCATTACACCCACCATTACACCCTTTGTAGAGAATAAAACAGTTAATAAAGAGAAGGCAACCAAGACCAGAGAAGGAAAGAGAAGAATTTTTTTTTGATATGCAGAACTGGGCTCCTTTTTCCGCCTTGTATTCCCTATGAGTTGAGGGGCTTTTCCTTTTGTATATGGAACTGGCATTGGGCCGTGCCCGGGTTCCTGAAATACTATCTCTCCTGTTTGCCCCCCCCCCATGCCTAGCCACTGCCTTCAGTGGTTTGCAAGCTTATGAGCCGCCTGGAGAGAGATTTGTACGGCCTCATACCATTGCACGGGGTTTGTTTGCACTGGCAGTTTTCCTGAACTTCCTTCCAGGCACGCCTTCTGTTGCCAAAGCCCTTGCAACCCCAACCTCCTTCTCACCAGCCATTCCATTGAGGCCCAATCCCTTCCCATTCTGCACCTGAAGCCCTGCCACTTGTGTTGGTTGCATCAATGCCAAAATCTCCGCAAGATGTGATGGCAACAGGCCTCCTGTTGGCCCATCCATTGCTCACTCCCTGCGCTCCATGTCCTTCCATTCCACATGCATCCTCCCTGCTTTCAAAGGGGTCCAACTCTGGTTTGAATCCTTCAATTCCAGGCCCATTCCTTCCGCCACCGCTCCTCTCCTCTCCCCAAGACCCATCCACCATTCATTGTTTCCCAAGCCGCGCCCAATATCTGCTCCCATCCCCTTCTCCGCAAGACTTGCCTGCTGCACATTGGTTCTTGAGCCGCACGCAATATCCTCTTCCCATTCCCTTGTCCTTGCTTGCTTCATAGTAAAAGGCTGATTCAACTCTGCCAAGACCGGCTTTCCCAACACATATCCTGCCTCATATGGGGAAACCAATGCCGTGTTTGAATACATTTTCTGGTTCTTGCGTCCCAACTCCCAATAGCCACTATATATTGTCACCATAAATGCACACCCAGGGCGCGTGCGCGCTAGGGAGCTGAAGACCATTGAAATAGATCTTGAGGTCCCTTGCCAACTCTGCGAGTTTGCTAACCCGCAGGATGGTTGCCAGTGGTGGGGCAGGAGCACATGCTGCTGCATAATCCAATTCCACGTTATCTGATACTTCTTTTAACTGGAACCCGCCGTGCATGCCTGCTGTGTAATACCATTCTGCAGATGGTTTGAAATTGCCTTCCCGGAAACAAGGATTGTGCTTCCCCCATCTTACCAGAATGTCCCCCTTCAGTGTTGGCCAATCAAGGTTTTGGTAGCCTTCCATCTCTTCTGCCTCCATGATAAACAGGACAAAATGGCGGGCCTTGTTGGAATCCTATGCGCCTTTGGAGTCTGGAATCAATTCATATTTTGAGATGAATTGCTTGATATGCGTGGTGTTGAGTCAAATTTGAGGGTGATACTTTGGGTTGATGCACAGATAGCTGGAGGAGGAAAAAAAGGGAGGAGGACTGTTGGTAGCATCTTGAGTACCTTTGAGAGACTCAAGACAAAAGAAGTTCCCAGCAAGACCCCCAGGTGTGGAAAGTAAGAGAGATATACTCTCCAAGTTGTCCTTAAGTTTTGGAATCAATAGTCCTAGCATCTTTAAGGATAAGATGCTCCAGTAAAGAGAGAGAGAGAGAGATAGATAGAGATACAGAGATGAATTTAATTTCCTTTCTGTTGCCCTTGCCCTCCATCCATCTATCCATCAATCCATGTATTTTTATATATCTAAATATGTAAGTTGGTATGTATCCTACAATCTGGGGTTGAGAGCGCAGAATTTGTACCCACCCTCTCAACCCTATCCTAATTACAAGGGCAACAAGAAAATAGAAAAGACACCCTAGAAACCACAAACCTTTCCCATACTGCAACCACCCTCAAGATTGCCTACCATTACATACAGCCAATTAGTCCTTCTCATGACGCGGCCCTGCGCTGCGCCCTACTTGGAGCCCCCCGCGTTGTCTGTATCTGCCCGGCGCACCGCATGATTTCCTGCCTGGCAAGTTGGCCCGCGCTTCCGCCCACCCTCCCCGCTCCTATAGCCCCAATAGCCCTCCTCTATCCTCCCAAAATGGCTGCCTGCAAACCTGGTTGGGCTGGCTCCCCTCTTGGGTCTTCAATGTCTGAGCTTGCCAACTCCAATTTCCAAGCGGGCTGCAATGAGTGCGCCAACTCCAATGGCCAAGCGGGCTGCAATGAGCGCCCCAACTCCAATGTCAGAGCGGCTGAAATGAGTGCGCTGACTCTAATGTCTGAGCGGGATGCAACAAGCGCGCCAACTGCGGCACGGTTCCCAATCCAAGACTATACAAAGACACCATAACCTAGTTGTGTAGCGGCCATACAAATTTAGTGTAGTTTTTTGGCATCCACACAACTGCCTGGGTTGTGTGGGGCAATAGCCAACTATTTTTGAGCTGTGTGGGTTTGTACACGGCTTGAATGTAGTTGTTTTTGTGGAAAAACAACTTCAAGTGTTGTGGGGCAAAAAAAATTAAAAAAAAATTAAAAAAAATCAAAAGCTAAAACAAACTAAATAAAGAAATAAAAAAACAGCAATCAATAAAAGATCAAAAAATGTTGATTTTTTGGTTAAAAAAAGCAAAAAAGTATAAAAATAAGTAAAAATAAATAAAAATCAATAAATAAATAAATAAACTGAAGACAACCAAAACAACAAAAATTCAATAAAAAATGAAATATTCTATGGAGCAGCCCTAAAGTTTAAGTGCCAAATAATTCAAGTTAAACTCAACTAGCCCTGAAGTAAAAGTGCAAAAAAATACAAGTCTAAAGTAAAAGTGCAAAAAAATACAAGTTCAATTTGACAAGCCCCAAAGTGAAAACACCAAAAAAAAGACAAGTAACTTGACAAGCCCTAAAGCAAAAACACCAAAAAAAAAGACAAGTCACTTGACAAGCCCTAAAGTAAAAACACAAAAAAAAAGACAAGAAACTTGACCAGCTCTAAATTAAAAGCACAAAAAAAAACAATTTCAACTTGTGTTAAGCTGATCTCATCACAAGAAGTAAAAATACTCCTTATGATGGGATCAGCCCAATGCAAGTTGAACTGAATTACTAATAAAATCTCATTCAAAACACTCATCATAATGATGTTAACTCCAAACACTCAACATAATGATGTTAACTCAAAACACTTATCATAATGATGTTAACTCCAAACACTCAACATAATGATGTTAACTCAAAACACTCATCATAATGATGTTCAAAATATGGCGTATCAAAGTTAGCAAACCCGCCATTAGAAACCCGCCATTTTCTTGACAAAAACCCGCCATTTTTAATGGCGGGTTTCTGAAATACACATACCCCCTAACTGGTGTATTTCAAAATGGCGTGTTTCATGAAAATGGCGGATTTCAATCATCAAACACGCCATTAAACCCGCCATTTATGCATCATCATCCATCCACCATCCATCACATCAAAAACACCCATCCACATCAGCAAATCCATACCAGTCCCATCTCCATTGCATCACACACATCTCTATTGTTTTTCACATACCTTCACATACCCATCTTCACATAAATCCCATCATCATCTCATCAACCCACGTCACTCACCACCTTTCTCAACATGTCCAATCAAACATCCCGCCAGCAAGTTGAAAATGCAAAAAAGCTGACTGAACTTTTGCTACTGTTTGACTCCCATTCAGACTCTGATTCAGACTCCAATTTGGAATCAACTTGGTTAGCTTTGAATTCTCTGTTGGCAAAGCAATACATGGTTCCAAGAATACACACTCTCCATAACCTTATGTATGAAAGGCCAAAGCTTCATCTCATCCCTGACTTAAGCTTCCAGCAACTGTTCCGAACTTTGTTGCCTTCTTTCATGAAACTTTTGGCAATGATTAAAGACCACCACATCTTCCATAACAATTCTTGTAATCCTCAAGGCGATCCAGACATCCAACTTGCTGTTGCTCTTTGTAGATTGGGGTAAAATGGAAATGGAGCAGCAATCCATCAATTGGAAAATCTATTCTCAGTCAGTGACGGAAGCATTGACTTATACACCAAAAGAGTCATGATTGCTATCCTATCTTTCCGTTGCTTGATCCTTTCATGGCCAACCAAAGAAGAACGCAAGGAGATATCTAAAGTAATGGAGACAGAAGGCTTTCCTGGTTGCATTGGTTTTGTTGATGGAACCACCATCCCCTTGAGTCAAAAACCCAACCTAGATGGAAACCACTATTTTGATTGTAAAAAAAGGCAATTGATTCATTTCTTTTCCAATTGCTATTATAAAACTTTGAATCACACACTGACCAAATATGTTCCATCTTTTTTCTTAGATACTCTGTGGCAATACAACTTGTTTGCAATAACAACAAGAATTTCATCTCCCTCCATGCTGGCCTTCCAGGTTCTTGTCATGATTCATATGTTTTCAATCAGCTGCGGATTGCCCATCAACCAGAGATCTACTTTTACCAAGATCAATACCTTCTGGCCGATTCAGCTTATGCTAGTGAGAAATATGTAGTTCCAGCATACCTGAATGTTTCGTTCAATGATCAAGGAAAAACTGATTTTAACTATAATCTTGCCCAATCACAAGTTCCAATTGAGCATGCCATAGGAATTCTGAAAGGAAGATGGGCCAGATTATGGGAGATGCGAAACCAGCTCCAATTTTCCAAAGATATGAGGTTCCTCATCAACTGGATTATCACTTGTGTAATCCTTCACAACCTTTTGGCCAACATCAAAGATGAATGGGACAAAATATTCCAAGATGATATTCCTGATCCGCCTCAAGTCATCCCTGTCTCATCTGGTCCCTCATCTTCTTCTATGAGAGAGCGGATTCTTCCTCTCACCCTTGCTTGCTTTGATGAGTAATTTTTGATTTTGAAATTGGTAAAAATTCCCTTCACCATATTTTTTTGGTTTTGGTTGTTCACCCAAGATTCATAGGCTGAGCTTTTTTTTATTTTTTTTTAGTGGACTTGAATCCAAAAACACCTGCACCTCAAACCCTGCCACTCACCAAATGCCACCCCCCTCCCCCTCACCACTCAACCCCTTCAACCTCACCCCACTCACTCACCGGTCAAACCCTGCCTCCTCCTCACCAAACCACCTCACTCATCACCACCACCTTACTCACCACCACCACCTCATCTCACCTCACTCACTGAATCCCCTCCTCCTAATCCTGGTAACCCCCCTTCACCCTCTTCCTCTTCCTTCCCCTCACCAGTTTCTGATCCTTTGATAATTCAACCTTTAGTCCCCCCCTGGATCCATTTCTCAATCCATCAAGGTGAGCCCCTCCCCTCCTCCAATTCCTCCTCTCATCAATTGAGCAATTGATGAGCAATTGATTGCCCAATTGATTGGCAATAAATTGGGCAATTGATTGCCAATCAATCGGGCAATCGATTGCCGATTGATTCGCAATCGATCAAGCGATTGATTCGCAATTGATGCGCAATCAATCCAGCGATTGATTTGCGATTGATTGGCCAATTGTTTGGGCCAATCAATGCAGGGTTTTTGTAGGGTACAGGAACTGACTTCCCCATTTTTTTTTTTTTTTTCTTTTTTTTTTTTAGGTTTTTGAGCTCTGCCAGAACACATTCTCTCAAGTCTTACACCAACCAAGCTACGTCCTGGGACAGTCTGGTTTGCCTAGTATGATGCCGGCTGCGGCTCCTCATCATTACCACTCCTCCCCAGCTAATTCTATTCTTTTGATATCTATTGATTCCTTCACTGGATACCAAACTCAAAATGTTATACATCCATTCAAATTTCACCTTGATCCTCACCTCCGGTGCAGCAAGTGCCTGGGAGGGAGAAAGATGGAAGGAGATGGTATGAAAAACATAAAGAGAGGTGGCAAGCAGAGGAATCGTTGATTTTCATCTCTTTTTTATTTTTTTAATCCCACTGTTTGTTGCCAATAATGAGAACGTTGCTGACATTTTTTTTTATTTGTTTGACCAGTCTTTTTGTTTGTCCAACCCCTTTTTTGATATTGATTCCTTCACTTCCTACCAAACTCAAAATGTTATACATCCATTCAAATTTCACCTTGATCCTCACCTCGGGTGCAGAAAGTGCCTGGGAGGGAGAAAGATGGAAGGAGATGGTATGAAAAACATAAAGAGAGGTGGCAAGCAGAGGAATTGTAGAAAAAGGAGGGCTCAAATGAGGGATTCGGAAATTTCTTCGGAAGTGACTGACAACTTGATCAAGGAAAAGTTTGCCTGGTCTAGACAAAAGCTATGCCCTTTGGATCTGTACCCTGCTATCATGGCTGAAAAGAAAAACAACCCTTGAAAACCCACCCAGGAAGAATTGAAGCAAGCAAAACAGAAAATTGGGGCTTTCCACTTCTTCCACCATGGAAAATTTATCATTCTCGACCAATTTGATCACCATGCCCTGGTTGCCATCATTGAATTTGTGCCTTTGGATCGACTATCTGAGAAAGATAAGAAAGATATCAACTTTGTGACAAAATTCCTTCACTGTTCAAAAAAATTTGTCAACCCGGTTGGTCCCCCAAGATCTTGGGGTGGAAAAATGTGGGCAATTGGTTGGCAAAAATCAATGAACCCTTTGGAGTTATTCGGACGTTATGTGAAGAAATCATCCATTAGATTTTCTCCTCAAGAGTACGCTGTCCTCAACCTGAAGGCCGACAAAGTATCCCAAATTGTAGGAAAAATGTTTTGTAATTTGGCCAAACTTGCCTTTGAATCAAACCGTGATACCATGAAGGACAGCAACATCCCCTCTTTCTCTTTGTTGGAATTTGGTTCCAAGCCTACACCTTTTGATTGCTCCCCACACCTCACTTTCACCTTGGATTCTTTTTACAATTCTCCTCATATTGACAAAGGCGGCATCTCTGGCTATTCCTTTTTACTTGTGGTCCCAACCAAAAAATCAAATGGTCAACTTATTGAAGATACGGATGAATATCAAGTTTTGGAAGGTCAATTTGTTTTTCCTGACCTTGGCTTTGGAGTTGATTTCAAGCAAAAAGGTATAGTCAAAATGGTTTGGGCGGCTAACAAGTACAAGGACTTTACCTTTCCAGCTGTGGACACAGCAACCCATACCAGAATTGCCATGTCACTCCAAATTAATAAAAAAACTCAGAGCACTTTTAGGGACATGAAAAACGGCCAAATTTACTCTAGAGAAAAAAATATCAATAAAAACAAAAAAGATTTGTATATTGGTGGGGTTAAGAATGCTCTCAAACGTTGTTGTAGTAAAAAATAATTTGTTTTTCTTTCATCCATGAAAATATATTTACAAGCCCAGCATTTGAGTAATCTCCTGTATTTCTTCTACCAATCTACCACTGCCAATGCAAGCCAAAGCTACTGATACGTTATCCTTTTTTTTTTTTGCCCATTGTTGCCTCTCCTTTTCCAGTTGCACTTGCTGCCAATCCTTCTCCTTTTCCTCTTTTTGAAACTCTAGCTCAGCTTGTTTCAACCTCCACTCAGCATCCAATTTTTGTTGATTAGCCAAAGTCTTGGCTTGCTGCTTTCGACCATCCATGGCCAGTTGGCAATCCCACTTTTGCTTTTCAAACTGAAGTTTATCTGATTCAATTGGTGATTTCACTGTTTTTTGGAGGGGAATGGCAATGAGCATGATTTTGAAAGCAAGGATATTGAATCAATCAACTTACATGAATCTTGCTTCTCCATGATTTCTGCAAATCCTGAAAAACTGGAAGTTTTTCTCCTCTTTTGATGACTTTTGGGGTTGACATCGATGGAATTGGAGGCCTTTTGCTTACCCTTGGCAGAGGAGGTTTGAGTCTGAAAGTCCTCACTAGTATTTGAAGGCAATGTGGGAGGCCCCATTGGCTTGAGTTTTTGGCCAATCAAAAAGGGATGAGCCTTTTTTTTTACAATGTAAATCAGTCAGGAGCAACCAGAAAGAATCAAAAACAATTTAGTTCCTTACTTGAGCAGATGTTGATGGCAATGGTGATCCAGGAATAACATCCTCCTCATTGGGCAAGTTCTCCAGTTGTTCTGCCCCAGGAAGAGAGCAATCAAAAGAAGGAAGTGAGGGGTCCAAGGTCGGGATTGACTGATCAATCAATACCAAAGTAGAAGTGATTGGAGCCAATTGTGTTTAAATATCCTCCTTGTCATCAGATGGGGGCCACTCCAAGGCCAAGTTTTCATCAAGGTCCCCGTTGGTAGGCTTAGCATCCCCAGCCAAGTCCTTGGCATCAACGGAATTGGATTGTTGGGAATTGAAAGCAGCTAGGGGGGTGATGTTGGCCTTCTTTCCGAATATTTCATCCATTTGAATATAAAAAGGACAAACGGAGTCCAACTTATCAACCACCGAGTTGATTCCTTTGGCTTTGTCCAAGTCGGTGATACCAAAGCCAGTGGAGATAGACATGGAGTGGGCATTTTTGTAGTTGGCTCAATAGTTTTTGAACCGCTCCCTCATCTGTTTGGATGACAGATCCAGCCTACCTTTTGTTTTTTTCTTGAGTTCATTGGCCATCAGGAGATAACCATTGACCTTAGAGGACTGAGGTCGGCCAACATGTGTTTTGTTGTCGGATCCAAAGCAGGCATTGTAGTTGGAGGGAATTTTCAGCCAGTTTACCAGGATGATGTGATCAGCTCTCTTGAGCTGACTTGAGCCCTTGGAAGCTGATGGGGGAGGATTGTTTGTTGTGGAGTTCCTTGGCGATGTTCTCTTGGGTGTGTTGGACTTGTGGGGGGAGGTTTGCTGAGGGGCCATTTGAAAGAGTTTGGGCTACGCAAGTGATGAGAGTGGTGAAGTTTTGAGAGCGATAAAGTGGATGAGAGTGATCAAGTGATGAGAGCGGTTATGTGATGAGAGTGATGAAGTTTTGAGAGAAATGAACTGGATGAGAGTGATCAAGTGATGAGAGCAATAAAGTGATGAGAGTGGTCAATCAATTTTATGATGAGGGTGGGGGTAAAAAATTTTCCGATGAGGTCGGAGGTAGAAGGAGTTGGGAAGACAGGGGTGTATGACGCGGACAGGTGGTGGAAGCATTTAAATACTTTATTTGAAAAAACCCACTTATTTCAGGTTAACTTTGACACGTCTGATCTGAAATAAGTGGGTTTTTTTGATTTTTAATGGCGGGTTTGAAATGGCGGATTCGGGTTAAAACCCGCCATTAAAAAATGGCGGGTTTGGTTAACTTTGATACCCCCTAATGTTATAACCCTTTATATTGATAGAATTACAATTCAGCTACATCAGAATTAGAAGCCAAATGGAAACCCAATCATGAAATGATCTCTATAATTGAAGTCTATAATCTATAATACACATGCAGTTGATCTTTGAGATTATAAACCCAACCAGAGGCTTTCTTTGAAATGAAATCAGAGGGTTTTGTTACAATGGGTGGGATTGGAATCATTTCTCACTCAATTCCTAATACAACCCAGAGTTTATTGTTTAAAAAGGAAATATAAATAGGCTCTGATTGATCTGTAAAACCTTTTTTCATTGGAGTATAATAACAACATGACTCCAATGAAATGAAAAATATATTTCTTGCATATTTGTCTGCCATTTTTTGACCAATATCTAACTTAGCCAGCCATTTTGAAGTGGTAATCTTTGCATTGATATCTTCAAAATCAAGCCTTTGTTTAATATTTTCAATGTCTTTGGCACCACCAAGCATCTTGATGTAGCATGCTTTATGTTTCACCAATGTTTCAAGCATTTCCTTCCTCACTCCAAACCAACCATGTTCATCATACCCAATCAATTTATTGATTAATCTAAATCCAAAATTACCATCACCAATTGGATCCCAAACCTCACCCAATAAATTATGTAATTTCTCAGGTATTTGACTGAGGTATTTCAATTTGGGTTCCTATAATCAAAACTAACTCAGCACAAATTCCAATGAAATGAATTAATCACATCAATACTCACCAAAGATGAGCTTCTGGTTTATGCTTCCTGCACGGTGTGGACATTAAGACAGTTACACTCTGCTTGTTGTCCTCAAGTTCCAGAATTGATGGTCCTAGTGTCTGTAAGGATAATGGTGCTCCAGTAAAAAGAGAGAGAGAGAGAGAGAGAGAGAGAGAGAGAGAGAGAGAGGGAGAGAGAGGGAGAGAGACATCAAGATGAATTTCCTTTCATTTCCTTATCATTTGCCATATCCATCCATCCATCCATCCATTAATCCATGTAAGTATATATCAGTATTGGTGTATAAGTCCAAAAATTTGGGTTGAGAGCGCAGACTCTCAACCCTATCCTTAGTACAAGCGCAACAACAAATAGAAAAGAAACCCTAAAAAACAAAACCCTATCCTAACCCTAACCCTTTTCCATACCGCAACCACCCTCAATCCCGCCTACTGCTACATACACTGGGTTTGTCCTTCTCATGAGGCAGCCCTCTGCCGCGCCTTAATTGGAGCCCCCTGCGTTGTCTGTATTCGCCCAGCGCACTTTTTGATTTCCTTCCCTGAAAGTAGGCCCGCCCTGCTCCCATAGCCCCAATCTCCCCGCTCTTTCCTGCCAAACCAGCTGCCCGCAAACCTGGTTGTGCCAGCTCCATTCCTGGGTCTCCAATATTCAAGCAGGCCACAATGAGTGCGCCAGCTCTGATTTCCAAGTGGATGCAATCAGTGCAGCAACTCCAATGTCCGAGCATCCACATTGAGTGCTCCAACTTTGATGTCCATGTAGGCCGCAATGAGCGCGCCAACTGCGGCAAGGTTCCCAATCCAAGGCTATATAACAAAACCACATCCCCCCCCAACTTGAGATCTTTCCCCAGAGATCTCCCCACTGTTCCCTTGACCATACCCACCTATACCCATAACACCCGCCATTACACTCTTCCGTAGAGAAGAAAACAAATATTAAAGAGAAGCAAACTAAGACAAGAGAAGGAAATAGATGAAAAGTTTTATTTTTAATGCAGCTCTCCTCTCCTTGTCACGCCTTGTATTCCAAAATTTGTTGCAAAGGTTGTCCTTGCATTAACAGACCCGGCATTGCTCCGCGCCTGTGTTCCTGAAACCTTTGGTTTTTCCCCCCCCCATGCCTAGCCGCTGTCCCAGTTTTTTTAAACCTTCTGCTCTGCTGGGAGAGAGATTTGCATGGCCTGATCCAATCCCATGTGGATTTTGTCCACAGGCCATTTTTGCAAACCTCCATTCAGGCGCGCCTTCTGTTTCCAAAGCCCCTGCAACCCCAACCTCCTTCTCACCAGCCATGCTGTTGACACCCAATCCCTTCCCATTCCCCACCTGGAGCCCTGCTGCGCATGTCTGTTGCACCAATTCCAAAATATCCGCTAGCCATGATAGTGACAGGCCCACCATTGGCCCATCCATCCCGCCCTCCCCATGCTACACATCCTTCCATTCCGCATGCATCCTCCCTGCCATGGAAGGGGTCAAACTCTGGTTACAATCATTCAACGCCTGGCCCATTCCTTCCGCCACAACTCCTATTCTCTCTGCTAGACTCACCTTCCGCCCATTGGTTCCCAAGCCGCGCACAATATCCACTCCCATCCCCTTCTCCGCAAGACTTGCCTGCCGCCCATTGGTTCCCAAGCCGCGCGCAATATCCACTTCCTGGTCTCTCTTCCTTGCTTGCTTCATAGCAACAGGCCAATCAAACTCCGCCAAGACCCGCTTTCCCAACCCTTATCCTTTCTCTGCTGGGGAAACCAATCCTGTGTTTGAATCCATTGTCTGGTTCTTGCGTCCCAACCGCCAATAGCTGTTATTGTCATGGTAAGTGCACCCCTGGGGCGCGGGCGGGCTAGGGAGCTGAAGACCCATAAAATATATCTTGAGGTCCCTTTCCAACTCTGCGAGTTAACTCACCCAAGGGATGGTTGCCGGTGGTGGGGCCAAAGCACAAACTGCGGCATAATCAAATCCCGCCGTGCGCCCCTGCCTCTTAATCTCATTCAACTTGCAACCAGACCCTGCGGTGCGCGCCTTCCCCTTCCGTGGATTGTTTGAAATTGCCTTCCCAGAAACAAGTATTTTGCTTCCCCCATCTTGCCAGCATGTCCCCCTTCATTTTTGGCCAATCAAGTTTTTTTTAACCTTCAATCTCTTCCACATTGTGAAGCTCTGCCCCATCCATGATGAACGGGACAACATGGCACGCCTTGTCTGAATCTGATGCGCCTTTGGATTCTGAAATCACTTCATATTGTGAGATGAATTGCTAAAAATCTGTGGTTTTGAGTCAAATTTGAGGTTAATCCTTTAGTTCAATGCAGAGATGGCAGGAGGAGGAAAAAAAGGAAGAGCAACTGCGGGTAGCATCTTGAGTACCTTCAAGAGAATTGAGACAAAAGAAGTTCCTGGCCATACCCTCAGACGTGGAAAGTAAGAGAGAAATACTCTCCTTCTTTTCCTTGAGTTATTGAATCAATGGTCCTAGTGTTTGTAAGGATAAGGATGCTCCAGTAAAGAGAGAGAGAGAGATAGAGAAATGAATTTCCTTTCCTTTCCACATCCTTATCCATCCATCCATCCATCAATCAATCCATGTAATTATATATCAGTATCTGTTTAAGAGTCCTACAAGCTGGGGTTGAGAGTGCAGACTTTATACCCACCCTCTCAACCCTATCATAAGTACAAGCGCAACAACAAATAGAAAAGAAACCTTAGAAACCAGAACCTTATCCTAACCCTAACCCTTTCCCATACCGCAACCATCCTCAAGTCTGCCTACCGTTACATACACCCAATTTTTCCTTCTCATGATGCGGCCCTCCGCTGCGCCCTACTTAGATCCCCCTGCATTGTCCGTATCTGCCTGGCGCGCAGCGTGATTTCCTGCCCTGAAATTTGGCCCATGCTTGCACGCGCCTGCCCCGCTCCTATATCCCCAATTTCCCTGCTCTATCCTCCCAAACTAGCTGCCGGAAAACCTGGTTGGGCTGGCTCCATTCTTGGGTCTCAAATGTCCAAGCAGGCCGCAAGGAGAGCTCCAACTCCAATGTCTGAGAAGGCCGCAACAAGGGGGCTGCAATGAGCGCCTGAACTCCAATGTCCAAGCAGGCCACAATGGGCGCGCCAGCTCCAATGTCCAAGCAGGCTGCAATGAGAGTTCCAACTCAAATTTCCAAGGGGCCGCAAGGAGCGTTCCAAATCCAATTTCCAAGAGGGCTGCAATGAGCGCACCAACCGGGGCACAGTTCACAATCCAAGACTATATAAGAAAACCACAATGGATTCTTCCTCTGACAAGGAATTGGATTCCAAATTAACTGAAGCTAATTCACTTTCAGGCCCTTTCTCTGAACTATGAAATTCTGATTCTGATCCTGCCAAATCTGACAAACAATTAACATCATATCATCATGAGTTCATTACACCAAAAAAATGAACATTTCACAGAAGAAAAAACTGAAAATCTTGTGTCCTTTCTTATCTGGTGACCCTCTAATTCTCTTTTCTCGCTTAAGCTTATTTTAAAAGTGCTCAAATCAAAAAGGATCCCTCTGGTTATATGTAAATTTTGGAAATCCTCTGCTTGATTGCAAGGCTTGAGGTTCAATTCTTGGCTTTCATGGATAACTTGCAGTCTCCTATATCAAGTGCTTCAATAGCCCGCAATGTCTTCCTCAGGGTATCCCAGAGTGATTGCAATGAGATTATAATGTAACTGAGAATTGCTGAGCATTTCATCCACTGCAACCATTCAAGATTCAAAAGGATCAAATATTAGTAAAGTAGTCATCATCATTCAAAAATCATTAATCACCAAGTGATTTGAACAATCAAAAAATCCAACTTAAACCAACTTAAAGAACTAGAACTTCAAGGGTCATAATCCAACCTGCTCTGTTGATTAACATCCTCAGGCACAATGGATCCTGGGAATGCTAGTAGTTCACATATTTTTTGGGAACAGGGCAAACCCATAGTCTTGCAGTAGACTTATTTCACACTTCCCCATCATGGTTCTGCTTTAATTTCTTGAGGTGTTCCATAAAAAGTTTAATTGCATCTAAAGACAAATTGTATCCCAATGTTAACAGTTCAGTAGGAAAAACTATTCCTATCTTAATTTGAGAGTTGTAAAGGGCAGCCTGAACCAATTTAATTTGATTGGAAACTGTTCCCTCTAGGTTCCTCCAAACATCCAACATGTTTCCTGAAGAATTTTCAAGGAATTTTTTGAGAGTACCATGGGCCCCTTCAACCCAAGATGTTGTTTTATTTCCAAATTCAGGGTTTTTGCAAGTCCAAGCCGTTAAAAAAGTCTCTTTCATATGGAATATTTTACAATCCATATACTTGAGTACATCCTTGCGGTCTTCCAAGAAACACTTTATACAAGTCATGATGTAAGCAACCCAAAACTAGCAAGATTAACAGTAGAGGCAGTGATTTGGCACTTACTCTGAGTGCCACATCATTGAACTCTGTCTCCTCCTTGATCTTTGAGGCCCCATGCTTAGCCCACAGAGAGATAAATCTTTTCCACCCTTCAAAGTCATTGTTAAAGCGCACTTTACAGTTTACTTGTATGTTTTGAGAAACTGCCATTGACAACACTGTCTTGTTGACTCAGGGAAAAAATTTTCTATAGAACAAATCAAAGCCTTTTCACAGTCAGTCACAAAGACTTTGGCAAGTCTCTCAGGATCATAAGCCAGCTCCTTTTGTGCATTGAAAGACCAAATGTAGAACTCAAAAAATTTTTCTTGTTATGAAAACAAGAGCTTTTGTGAAATTTTTCTGGTTGGCTATAATTCCCACTACATGCAATTGAGGGATTTTTTACTTATTTGTTTTAGAATTACAATCCAACATAGAAATATGTTGAGATTCTTGTGAAAATTAAAGACTTGGGGTGAGCCAAGAATAGGTCCTCCAAGTGACCCTTTCCAGTGAATTTTGCTTGATGAACCCAACCTGAATAACCCAGTTGCTCAAAGAGGACCTCCATAAAACTTTTTCCCTTGATTTCTGCCAGTGTTACCTTTAGCTTAGTTTTATATATTTTTTGGTCATCAAAATATTTTCCGCCAT
The DNA here is from genome assembly GCA_025617555.3 of Puccinia polysora. NCBI lineage: Eukaryota > Fungi > Basidiomycota > Pucciniomycetes > Pucciniales > Pucciniaceae > Puccinia > Puccinia polysora. Next base: position 24,064,425 of record CM062647.1, on the reverse strand, counting down.
CAATCTTGCTCAATTTTATTTTCAGTTGAATAGGAGTGAGCTGATCTTTCATGCCTTCTTTGAAATTCACTCAGGCAATCCCAGATATTCTCCGGAAGCACTGAGGGGTGTGGAGATGGTTGATGGTTATTTTGATCATTTCTGTAGGAGATTACCTATAAGGGGTCTGCCTTTGTGTGACTTTCATGGGTTAAAAAAATTGCACCCAACCTTCCTTGTGTGAGTTTATTTGACCGTTTGGTGAGCAATTGCCCAGATTACAAACCATGTCTATCACAGGCTAGATCCACATATTTATCATGCATTGAGTTGAAAACTGTTAAACCTTTACCATGCTTCATTTCCCATGTTTGAAAATATTTTTGTGCCTCTTCCCTAGCAGGAGAAGCTCTCACAGGAGGTGGTTGAAGTGGATCTTTCATAGTAACATAGGACTGGTTACAAGCCGCCAATAATTTTCCATCAAACTAAATGAGGTAAAGACCAGAGTAACATAGAATGTTGCGCACCACCAGAGGTCATGGCCATTTGTGAAACATTTTTTTTGTCAATCATCATCCTAGATGAGGATGCAATTGGGGCTTCCAATGATTCACTACCCAAATCCTTTGTGTCTGCAGCTTTGTTCATGGAACTGTAAATTTGGTCCTTCAGTGCAGCCATGTTACAAAAAGGAGGGCTTTCCACTGTTCCCCTAATTCCAAAAAAATTCAAAATTGTTTCAGTATTCAATCCAATGTTCAATTGAACAAATACCAATTTTTCTCACTTTTGAGTTGAGGAAGACCAAGTTTAGTGGATTTTTTATTTGAATTTTCCTGAAGTTTCACTTTAGGTGCGCTTTGGAAGCGTGTATGGGCCGCCACATGTCCATTGCGCTGTGAAGGGCCCCACAAAACTCCCACACAACTTGTGTCAGCTTGCTACTATTGAAGAGCAAGCTGCAAAAGTAACAAAATAACATAAATAAATGAAATTTTTTTAAGGAAAAATAATATTTGAATTATTATTTCAAATTCTGATTTTAAATAAAAGTTAAGGTAGGGTCACTGAATGACACCTAGCTCAAATTCCTACAGCTTATATTATTAAATAACTTATGAAGATTTCAAAAGAGGCACAAACTTTGGATTTTGGCCATTTTAATATTTCACATGAAACCCCACGTATAGGTTTCACAGTTAATTTGGTGTCAGAATCCAAGAATTCTCTGATTTGGAAGAGTTACAGGCAGAAATGTGATTTGTCACAATTCCCGCACGCAGCCGCGGCAACCAACACATCTGCGCGCAGCTGAGCAGCAGAACTGCCACCCTTTCCGCATACCCTGACAAGCCGTGTATGCAGCCCCAGGCATCTGACAGGTACGCAGATGCAGGACTACAGACTAACAGAGTGACAGACGGCTTGAGAAGCCTAGGTACCATGTGAAGGTGCTACAACCTAGATGGGGACATACTACATATCTAATAAATGTCCCTGTGGATAGTAAATTGTCTTAAAATACATAAAATTATATAAAAATACTAAAATAATCTTTCAAAGTATTTTTTTTATAAAATATAATAAAAATACCAAATATGTTGAAAATAAGATAACTACTATTTGTAAAATATCTTAAAATACTTTAAATATACAATTTTGGGAACTTCAAAACATATGTTTGTCCTTGAAATACTAAGACAACTTATTATCTAAGAATATTACATTTATTCCCATAGATTACATTTTTAATTAATTATTTCAAGGAAATCAACAGAATTTCCGAAATAAGGAGCAAAATAAATATCATGATTTTACTCCCATCAGATAATACATAATGAAAAACCATCTGAAATCAGATTACCCGTAGGAATTTCTACTAAGAAAACTTATTAAAATACTTGGAATATTTACTCAGGATAATGAATTAAATGATGATCATGTGGATAGATTAGTGTTATTTACATGTCAAAATATCAATCATAAGGTAGAATAATTCCCATACCCTGTGGAATTAGATGTTACCCCTGCTACAGAACCAAGAACACGGAACAGGCTACCACTGGTTACCCTGATAGCCTTCGAAGCTGTCCCTTTGAGTCCCTGTATCCCTCAGAATGACAGAATTGGGACTCAAAAAGCTATAAATATAGAGCTCTTTTGAGAATATTGATAACCAGAGACCCAGTTATATTTACATCCAGACACCGTGCCAAGGTAATCAAATACTTATAAGAGATAATTTGGTGATTTATGGCTTTAGTCTGATTAATGATATCTGTCACACAACCCTTTTATCAATTTAAACTTCTGAAAAACCTTTTTAACCCCAGTAGTAGGTTTAAACCATCAGTTCAAGTCCCAAACAGGTACCTAAAGGATTCAATAATATACCAGTGAGTCTTATTATTATTTTTCTGTTGTGGAAGCTTGGTTACAAGGCTCTTCTGCTCCACCATATATTATATATATATATTATCTTTGTTAAATATCTCCTTCCAGAATATAAATTAAAGGTTTCAAAGTAACCAGGTATAGGTGTTTTCAAATTGAATTCCCTGGAGAGAGGTGTTAAAGATCCCCAAAATTATTTTTTCCCCTCTATTAATTTATTTAATAATAAATTTATTAAGATTGATTAATAATATTAAACTATAACCCAACCAATTAACCTGGAAAAAGCTTTATCCAAATATCTCCTGGATTTTTTCTGCATTTTTTGAATAATATATTCATTATTTATTCTATCAAATCTTGTAGTTAAAGGATAGAAAGGTTCTTGGCATCCAGGAGGCTGACAATTGGGGTTCTGGCCAGGAAATATTCCATTATATTATATTTAATACCTTGGAAAAGAAATTTCACAAAAAATTAATCAAAGATAATTTATCTGACTTTTTTGAACCATGATTTATCATTAATTTCTTTTGAAGTGGATTGAAAAACAAATGCAGAATTAAAAATATATTATTTCAACATTTCAAAAATAATCAAAGTAGAATAAATTAAAAATTATAAACCGACTGGTTGTGAAGCTTTAACTCAAGCCAAACAACTTAATATCTCTTCTCTTGGTAACCAATTAGAAAAACTCCTTGAGAAAGGAGATCTTGAGAGGTGTATCAAATTTCAAGCCCTATTAAGACAAAATAAAGCCTGGAAAAAATACTGAATAAATTACTTTCTAAAATATAAAAGCAAGCAAAAACCTTATATTACCAAATTATTTTATTAAAATAATATGAAGATATTTTATTAACCAATAAAATATCTTTCTCATACTATTGGTGAACCGTCCTATCCTAGAAACCACCGCCACTGAAATTGATCTATTGGATCAAGAACTAGCAGATATTTCTGGAAGTCCTGAAAATATTGACTGGACTGGAGAAGATCTCATTGGAAAACACCAAGACCCTGTTGGATTACCTGCTAAGGACCAATATAATCCGAATAAAGTTTTAGTATCTTTGAATATCAACTTAAGTAAAATTTGATAAACTTATTATTACATATTTTTATTTAGAAAAATACTGACAAATATTTTATTCAACATGACATGACGTAAAACAAGGGCCTCAGGAAGAGTTCCCTCCTATGGATCTCTGCCAGGAGCCCTCAGTAACTGTGAGGCAACCAATAATCACAACCATGAGGGGGCTGGAAACTGTGAATCAAATTTTGGTGGACAAGAAACAGAACAAATTACTGTTTCCCTCCCCAAACCTAGAGCTGCAGAAGGTAGTAAACTAAAGCCCCCCTCCATCACAAGGAGTTTCCCTGTAGCCACCCCAGCAGAATCTGGCCAAGGAAGCCAGAATCAAAGACTTAGTCAAAGAGCATGTGAAATATTGGGAAGAATTTGAAGAAGCCCAAGCCAAGGGGGACATAGTATCTATGAAAAAGATAATCTCCCAGGAAAAGGCTACCCAGATATCTCTTCATAAAATGATTCAAAGGAAAGAGTTAGAATTCTACATAGAAAAGTGGAATCCATGGGATCAATTAGCCCAAATGAAAGGTAGAGAATCAGGAAAGAAGAGATCTTCCTCCCATCCAAAGCCCAAGGGAAATAATGATTGGGACCAGATAATATCCTTAGCTCAAAAGTGGAAAAAGGTGTACCAGAATTAGCTTATGTTTCTGAACCCAGTGTCTTGTCTAAAACAACCTCTGATGTAATTACCTCCTTTTCTGATGATATGCATCATAATTTCAAGATTTTTTGTGGAAATTTGGACGGTGTTTACATCCAATTGGATAAGTTGACCTCAGTAGTAGACAAATTGATTCGTAATAAATCAAAAGCTGTAGATATAGAAGATATTAAGGAACATACAGAACATATATTGGAGACAATAAACCAAGGCAGAACCAGTCAAACTCAAATTGTTGAGAACATTTTATCAGGTATTCAAGAATATTTTATTATGTCCCACCAGCCATTAAAAGAAGAATTAATGAATACTACTCAAAACTCCATTCTGCCCCTTAGTGAAAAATAGGATCTGCTTAATAATAGAGTGGACCTGAAACTTAATCTGATCAACAATGATCTTAGAGACTTAAAAGTCTGTCTGACCAACCCCTTGGGGAGTACCACAGAGGAACAAAAACCTCCCAGACAAACAACCACTCCTTATGCACCACCCCTAATTGGAATGCACAGGAGTAAAACTTTCAGGCCTAGTCCTACTCCTGAAATGGAACAAGCTCTCAAACCTTTACCCCCTATCTCTGAATGGCCTAAGTTCTCTGGTGAAGGAGAGTACAACCACATAAATTTCATCAAATTTATTGACTATACCATAAATTCCTATGACTTCCCAGAAGCTATAGCCATAGTCAGACTACCTAGAATCTTTGAAGGAGTAGCACTAGATTTTTTTATCAGTAAAAGAGAGGAAGTAGGATCCTTACCATGGAATTCTTGGAAACTCTTAATTAAATAAAAATTTGGTTCTAGGATGTGCAAAATTAAAATGATGAAAAATTTTAAAAATTCCTCATTTGACCAATCTAAGGATAAGCCTCACAAATGGCGCTTAGAACAGAAGAGGAGAATAGACTGCTTCTATCCAGATTCTGATAAAGAGAAAGTTAATGAAAGACTTCTCAAACTTTTTCCTGTAAATCTCAACCATAGTGTGAGATGCAGAATGAGTATGGATGCTGACTTACCAACTCTGATCAATGTGTTAGAAGAAGTAATAGATATGAATGGGTTAGACAAGAAGACTCCTTCTAGACCCAAAAATAGATTCAATACTAAAAAAACCCAGGAACAACATCCTTTGATAAATATCCCTGATAACAAGAAATCTAAGGGGAACAAGGATAAATAAAGAATACCTGGAACTTGTTGGAACTGTAACAAAGCAGGGCATATGAGACAAGACTGCCCATTACCAAAGAGAAAGATAGAATTAATGGAAGGAGAACCTGACAGTGAAGGGAACCAGAACTATGAAGAAACAGCGGATACTGAAGGATCAATGTCTGAATCTGAATTGATCCTGACCAACCCTATTAATTTAATAGAAGGAGATATAGGCACTTTTATAGAAATCAATAATATTCATGGTGACTCTATTTTGCCCCAACAATGGAACCCTTGAATAATTCCTAGACATTTCACTGAAGTTAAACCACTAACAGTTAAGCCTATGAGTGGTGAGAGTTATACTACTGGTCAAAACTTTTATGCAAAAGGACTATAAAGACAAGCCCATAAGTTTATTACTTGACAGTGGTGCTTTCTGTTCCTGTGTTTGCACCTAATCCTTTAACAAATGGGTTTAAAACTGGAAAGACAACCTTCTTCCTGTCCCAAAGGCTAATTTTAGCTCTTGTAACTCCACTATGAATGATATTGTAGTATGGACAGCTCCCATAATACTGCCCCATACAAAAGGATTTTTGAGGATTAAAGTGGAATTGGTGGTATTGCTTAACGGATTATGTGACAACCTGATAATAGGAAATGATTCTTTATTTCTATGGCATAAATTTTTTACAAAGTAAAGGAAGGTATTTCACTGTGGGTGGTAACTGGGACAAGAAGTTTAGGATATGCACTATTCAAACTAACTTCCCCTTTTCTCCTTATCAAAAGCACTTAGAAGAATTCAACCAAGAATACTTCTCTCAAGCGGCACTGAATGAGAAAATTTCTGAGGATTAGAAGAAAGATATATTGACAGTCTGTTTTGAGAATAAAAATGCTTTCTTTACTAGATATCATCCCATTGGTGATATCAAAGGACATGAAATGGTATTGACCTTGAATATTAAGTCTCCTTATCCTCCTAAAAAAAGAAGCGCAGCTTATCCCTCCAGTCCTAAATCTAGAATAGCTTCTGAGGAACACATCCAAGAACTTATAAACCTCCAATTATTGAGGAAAGTTGGACATAATGAACAAGTGAATTTGACCACCCTTGTAATCATAGCTTTTCATAATGATAAGTCAGGAATGGTAGGAGACTTGAGAATGCTGAATAAATATACTCAGGCAGGCTATTATCCCATCCCCTTGATTGATCATGCTCTGCATAACTTTTCTAAAGCTAAATACATCACTACTTTGGATATGCTTAAAGGGTTCCACCAGATACCTATGAGCCCCAAAAGTAGAACGTTCATGAAAATAATCTTCCATTTAGGAATATATGAGTACCTCAGGATTCCCTTTGGTATAAAGAATTGCCCATCAAACTTCCAGAGAACAATGGATACAGTTCTAGGGACTTACATCAGACAAGGAGGGATGATTTTTTGTACAGATGATGTAATCATATATTCTGATTATTGGGAGACACATAAAAATCAAGTTAGATTAGTCCTCCAAACTATTTCCAAAGCAGGGTTGAAATTATCCATGAAGAAATGCAACTTTGGATATTGAGAACTGAAAGCTCTGGGGCATATAGTCTCTGGTCTAACTCTAGCTGCAAACCAGAATAAGATAGCTGCTGTAATCAACAGACCCATGCCTCAGAATAAAACAGAATTGCTATCATTTATTAGTTTTTTCAGTTACTACAGAAAATACATCACAAAGTTTGCTATGCTAACTAAAAGTCTTTATGAAATATGCAACAATAAAACTCTCTTTGAAATGACACATGAGAGTTTGAAAAACTATGAAGAAGTAAAAACAGCTATGACCTCCACTCCTCTACTAATCAAACCAGACTAATCTAAGCCCTTTAAGCTATACATTGACGCTTTTATGGAAGGGTTAGGAGCTTCCTTACACCAATAAAGAATAGAAGAATACAAAACAGTGGAGAAACCAGTACTTTTTATATCTAGAAAGATCAAAGACACAGAGAAAGGTATGGGGCCAGTCAGATGGAATGCTTGGCTCTAGTATGGGCTCTAGATAAATTTCAATATTACTTTGAAGGCACAACTTTCAAAGTAATTATGGATTTTAATGCTGTAACAACTCTCATGAAAATGAAGAACCCTAGTAGGCATATGCTCAGGTGGCAAATTTCTATACAACAGTTTACAGGCCAGATGACTATAGTAAATAAAGCTGGAGCTCAAAATCAGAATGCTGACAGTTCAAGTAGAAATGCTTTTCCTAATTACCCTAGCAATCCAGCATATGACCCTGAGGATTGGGATATTTTCCCTATCTTAAACATCAATCTTTTTACATCAGATGCTCCAATTATGGGAATCCACCTATGTGAATTAGATAATGCTTTATTGAATCTAGTGAGAGAGAAGCATTCCACTTACCTCAAGCTTCTGATTACAATTATGGAATGTGAATCCCCAGAAGCAGCCCCAGTAAATAGTTTCCCAGCCTCATTACTCAAACCATATAAAGCAGGAAGGTTCACCTTTTGGGATGGTCTCCTACACTATAGACACCAAAATTCCAGTGTGTTGATACTGAGAAAAAAAGAGCATATACAAAAAATACTTCAGGAATGCCATGACAACTGTTCATCAGGGCATTTATCCACTGAAAGGACCTGGGATAAAGTGAAGCAGAATTCTTGGTGGATAGATTGTAAAGAGAACAATATTAAGTATGTTGCTAGCTGTGAGACTTTCCAAAAATCTGATAAAACTACTGGAAAAAGGTTTGGAATCCTGTAAAAGATCTCTGAACCCAAAACAAGATGGGAAATCATTAATATGGATTTTGTCACAGGCCTCCCCCCTGCAGGAACACGCTCCTATAACTCTGCCCTGGTTATAGTAGACAGATACTCTAAGAAGGCAAAGATCTAACATAACCACAAAGAAGACAATGCTTTGGATGTGGCTTTGTTATTTTACAACAGGATTATAGCTAATGTAGGTATACTTAAAATCATAATCAGTTACAGAGACCCCAAATTCGCTTCTGAATTCTGGAGGAATTTACATGATATACTGGGTACAACTTTGGCCTTTTCTACAGAATATCATCCCAAGACTGATGGATTAGCTGAAAGAATGACACAGACCCTGGAATTCATTTTAATAATGTTTTGTAGCTTTGTTCTAGAATACAAGAACTCAGATGGATATTGCCATGACTGGGTAAGCTTAATACCAGCCCTGGAGATGGCTTATAGTAGCAGTAATTTCAGCCTCCTGGATTCCAAGATCCTTTCTATCCTTTAGCTACCAGATGTGATAGAATAAATAATAAATATATTATTCAATAAATGCAGCAAAAATCCTTAAAATATTTGCATAAAGCTTATTGCAAGCTGAATTGGTTTTGATATAGTTTATTGTTATAAATCAATATCAATAAATTGATTATTAAATATTTTTATAGAGGGGCCACAATGATATTGGGGATCTTTAACACCTCTCATCAGGGAATTCAGTATGAAAACACGTAGGCCTGGTTACTTTGGAACCTTTAGTTTAAAGGATATTTTGCCCAAAGATAATATTTATATAAAATACACGGTGGAGTGGCAGGACTTTGTAACCAAGCTGAAACAACAGAGAAAGAATAAGAAGACTCACTGGTATATTATAAAATACTTTGAGTACCTGTTTGGGATGTGCAATGATTGTTTAAAACCTGTATACTGGGTTTATAAGGTTTTTCAGAAGTTTAAATTGATAAAAAGGTTGGGGATGGATATTATTAATCAGACCAAAGACATAAATCACTTACTTATCTCTTATAAGTATTTGATCACCTTGGTACGGTTTCTGGATGTAAATATAACTGGGTCTCTGGGTATCAATATCCTCAAAAGAGCTCTTTATTTATAGCTTTTTGAGTCCCAATATTGTCCTTCTGAGGTGTACAGGGGCTCAAAGGGACGGACATGTTGGAATCTTTCCCTCTTTTTTTTTTCAATACTATCTTCATATCTTCCTATCTTCCACCCTCTCTCATTACCATCACCACATTCATTACAATTCAATACTGTCATCACCCACCATCATAAAATAACTGTCACCACTCCATTCCAACTTCAGCTCTATCACCATCACCTTCACCATCACCATTGCTATCACCATCACCATCAACATCATCATTACAATCATCATTATCATTACCATCATCATTATCATCATTATCATCATTATGATATCCCATATCATGCTAGGCAACTATGCCTGAGGTCCTTGTTGCTCCTCTTAAAATAGGCTACTATTTCCCCATCTCATATCCTGAAAAGGTGGTGTCTTGTCATTTATTCCTCAAACTCTCATGTTCTTCTCTCATTTCTCATGAATCCCTGGAATGTTTACTGGTTTCAAATTGGTTCCTAAATTTGTCAGTTAAGGTGGTGTGTTGTCTTTTTGATTTTCATATTCTGTAACAAACAAATTTAGTTACCTTATTGCTATCTTACTGTTTTCATTAGCTCATTACCCATGTCTTAGGCCCCCTCTGGGGCTCTTTAGTTGTCTTAACCCTGCTACCTTAGGCCCCCTTTGGGGTTATCTAGTTTTCCATAAATACTGGTCCTTCCCTTGGAGCAGGAACAAAATTCATCTGATTACCAGACAACTAAACTGGAGTGTCCCTTCCTCCTATTCAGATCAGTTCCACTTGACTATAAAATTATTTTCCCTCTGTCCATGGCTCTTTGTAGCCTTATCAATACATCTCATTTGGCTCTTCAGTAACCTACCATACTCCTTCCTTCTCCAAATAACCTTGCTTCTCATATTAAACTCTTCAGGACACTGAGGCTAGCAGGGTACCAGTGGTAGCCTTTCACGTGTTCTTGGTGCTTTAGTACAGGTAGAATCTAATTCCACAGGTTATGGGAATTATTCTACTTTATAATTGATTTTTGGACATGTGAATAACACTAATCTGTCCTTTTTATTTATTATTTAATTAATTATCCTTAGTAAATGTTCCCATCAAGTTAATAATTATTTTAATAGAAATTCTTATGGATATTCTGATGTCAGATTAGTTCTCATTATGTATTAAATAATTGGAGTAAAGTCATGATATTGATTTTACTCCTTATTTTTGAATTTCAGTTTATTTACTAAAATAATTACTTAAAAATATAACTCATGGGTATTCATGTAATATTTTTACATCATTAGTTTTCTTAATATGTCACCAAAATGTTGATGTCTATAAATTCCCATAGTAGTATATTCAAATATTTCAATATATTTTTAGAAGTAGTCATTATCTTATTTTTGAAATTTTTGGTACTTTCAATTATATTTAATAAAAAATTAGTATAAAGGTTATTTAGGTATTTTTATATAAGTTTATGTATTTTTAGACTATCTAATATCCACGCAAACATTCCTTACATATGTAGAATGTTCCAGTGTAGGTTGTATCATGTTTAGGCGGTACCTAGGTTTCTCAGGTTGTCTGTCACTTTGTCAACCTGTAGTCCCAGGGCTGCGTACTTGTCAGAGGCCCAGGGCTGCATACACGGCTTTGACAGTGTGACAGTGCCGTAGCTCAGCCCCGCGTGGGTGTATTGGCTTCCGCGGCTGTGTGTGGGAATTGTGACAGAACACGTTTCCGTCTGTAACTCCTAAAATATACACAACACCTCAATTCTGACTGAATTTTAAGTGTGAAACTATATGTGACAAGAAATGTGAAATACTTAGTTGGCCAAAAAGTTCAATAGTGGTTCTGTGGTATTTTGGTCTTTCTTTAATTATTTAAAAATATAAGGAGTTCGATTTATAGTGTGGGGTCATTGAGTGCATCTACCTAATTTTGGGTGAAGAATCCATTTTTGCAATAACATTCATGGTTTTCCTACTCCTTCTTAGGTTAATTTTATTATTATTATTTTTATGTTATTTCTGATGCTTTTGCAGCTTGCTCTGAAATAGTAGAAAGCTGACAAGTAAACAGTCTACCACCAAAGAAGCCCCTTAAATCCTAGAAATAGGATTGATTCCAAAACTCCCCATGGATACCCTGAAGGAAAACTTAACCACCATTGTAAGACTCCAAACGGTGCTAGGCTGTGGCAGTTCTGTGGAGGGGAAAGGTGCTGTTTAGGCTTCCCTCCTGAGTGTTACAAAAATATTTAAATGTAACCAAGATCAAGGTCCAGAACCTGGTAAATGAGGAATGAAGGAGTTGAGGATAAAGATGAAAATGGTTTGGTAGCAATGGGACAGCACTATATGAGACAAGATTATGCAGGGAAAAACTTGAACAAAAGAAGTTAAAGTATGCTTTAGAGTTCAAGGAACAAAAGCTGTTTTATGTAAACAACACCCACAAGCTAATAACTCTGGTCATTAGCAGAAGATTGGGGATGATCAACTCAAACCCAAGCAATCTCCAGGTTCTCAATGAACATGCCCAACTCTCCGCAATCAAGCGCTTGAAGGGTACCAGATAACTGAGGGTGGCTGTACAAGACAAAGCACAATGTTTAAGAAGCTCCAAAGCAAACATTAACTGATTTGAAGAAAGGATAACCTCAACAATTCTGAAGGAACTCAAGAATAGGCTGGCAGAATGCAACTCCAAAGAAAATAAAGGGAGGTATAACACTCCAGGTCTTAAAATTAATAAGACCTCTTCAATCAATCGTGATTGGCTCCAGAAAGACCAGTATGGTCAGAGAAAGGGATCAAGGATTGGTATAACACACTCAAAAATTCCAACAGACAGAATTTTTCTTCAACCAGAAAGGCTATTGGTTGGTGATAAGGATCAGGCCACAGAGGGACTAAGACTCAGGGTCAAAAAATGGATCAGGGGGCAATCAAAGATATACCCAGGATAAGGATCAGGATTAAATTTCACAATAATGGGGGGACACAGGCACACACTCCCATGGATGATTCTATTATCTGATGATCATGCAGAAAAAGGAGGGGAGAGCCCCTCCTTTTATAGACCAGAGGCCTATAGACTATTTACAAGAGAGATTTACAAATAGAGCGGATTTTTTTTTTTTTACGGATCAGTGTCATGGGAAAACAAAAGAAATAAATAAAAAAAGAAACAAACAAGCGTTCAGAGAAAAAAAAACCAAAGAGGGACGCCCGCGGGCATCCTGATGGGCTTGGGCAACTGCCGAGGCTGTGGATGACCGCCAGAAGGTGTCCGACGGGCATGGGAAACTGCCAAGACCCGCATGGGCAACGGAAAACCCGCGCGGGAGACTGGCGAGCTAGAGGTGGAAAGGGGATCAATGGATGGCCGTTTGAGATGGTGATGGCGGCAGAGGTAGACGGTGCGCTAAGAGACAGATGACCAATTTGAACGCTTAGGAGTCGATGTTGGATTGACAGATGGTAGATTGGACCTCTGGTGGTGGATGGTAACTGTTGTGGGTGGTGACCAAATAACTATTGAACCAATGGTCTTGAATCAATAAAGGTCTGATGAGACTGGGACTGGTACTAGCATCTTGCTCACTTGATAGCGGTCAATGACTGCTAGGATGAGGTTGATGACGTGAGGGGAAGGAACTGGAGGCAGAGTAATGATGACTCAATGATTGAGTATTCTTGCTTTGCCGTGGGGTCATCATTATCATCATAATTTGATGATGACCACCACCAACACCGCTTGTACCATTTGATGAGGGGCAGGGTGTGTTGTTATAGAAACTCAAACCAATGACTCCTTGGGACTTGGATCCAATCTCTCGCTCTTCAAAGTTCATCAACTCGGCCAAGAATCCAATATTGGGACAAATCCCAGTCCTTTTTTGGAGACGTGAGCATAAGACTTGCGCAGGCTCCAGCAATAGTGATGAATCAGATAGGCTAGAACAATGGTAGGCAAAGGTTTTTTTTTTTTTTTTTTTAAGGATCATGATACCTATGAATGATGATAAGGAAAAAATTAAAATTTCCGCACTGGCCAGGGTGTCCAGGATGGGGCACCACACCATCCACTTCACATCTCTTGACTTTAAGAAAATGATAGACCTGGCAAATAATCATGTTCAAAAATTTGTAGAAGAAGTGGAATACAAGAAACAAAGATGGGATAAATTACATAGATAACCTGAATTCAAGATGGGAGATCAGATATTGATATCTCCTGCTTTTAAGATGAAGACTCTTCTGACACACATCCGGGTCCACTGCACGATTTGCAGAACCACTGTGTAGATACTCTAAATCCACAACTTCACAGACTCCATCTGTCACCTCAACTATTTTTCCTTATTTCTTTTGACTCCTGTTTTGTTCATCTTGATTCTCTTTCTATTTTTCCCACTCTTGACCCAACTTCTATCTCATTACTTGTGCCCATGACTTGTCTTGTCTTCACCTCTCTACTTCTCATCTCACTTCCTTTAAAAACATCACTCTTATGTCATCACCTTCTATTTTGCTCGATGCCGTTGTCCTATCCATAAATGGTCCTCTCACTTCACTCACTTCATCAATTGCCTGGTAAGATCTCTAATCATCTGGGTCAACATTCACATTACAAATCCGATATATTTCCTCTGAGCTTCAGTCTCATGCTCAGTATCCTGTCTACCTTCTACTGCCTCTATGTCCTATCTGCTCTATCACCTGTCTCTATCAGTCTCTCATCCTGAACTGTTGGTCTTGTTTTTATTTCCTTTCATTTTATTATTTTTATCTTTATCTTGAGTTGATCTGACACTTTCCTCTATACTCTGCTGGTTCTAGTCCTTGAAATCAATTCCATTCTTATTAAGGTTAAAAGACAAAGGCTCCGTCAAATTCAAGATGAACAAACCAGCAGGAGCTTCCAATTATTTCCACCAAGTTGCCCTCAAAGCCTCAGTCAACGCAATACCCCCTCTCAATGAAGAAAATTATTACATCTGGAAAGATAAAATGCTTATGCTATTTGATCTTAAAGATATTAAAGACGCCATAACAAGGAATGATGGTCCACTATCAACAAAACAAGATAGGGGAATTCGAGCAATCATCCTTTCCAAGTTAGACAGCACCACGCATGCTAATGTTGTCAATACAGCAAACATCTCGTCGTCAAAACTACTTTGGGACAAAATTACTCGCAGATTTGCTTTGTCCAAAACGGATAATCAAGCAAGGATCTTCAATCAATTCCTCCACTCCCCTTTTAATGAACAAGCATTCAAAGGCTTTGTAACCAAAATTTGTAAAGCTATTACTCAAATGGCCAATGTAGGAATCAAATTACCCAAAGATATATTGGCCTATCTTATACTATTTAAATTTCCGCCCCCACTCGAGAATCTGAAGCAACAAATTATGCACGCTGAGAGACTTGTGAATGTTGATGTTGTTTTCAATCATCTCATTCAGTACAACAACAAACAAAAGGCTCAAGTCAAGGTTGGAAAGTCTACTTCCGACGTATCTTTGATTACGACTAAGACAAGGACGGATAGAGACAACAGGAAACCTAGGCTCCAATGTAAGGAAGTATATCATTATCCTAACGCCCCTCATCCCAAATCATCCTGTTTTCACCTACACCCCAAGATTGCCCCGGAATGATGGTTAGAGCAACAAAAAGAATGGAAAAGTAAAGTTAAGAAAGTCCCTGCAATCAACTACCATGCCTTACTTAATCTTTGGATCAATGCAAACAGCCACCCAAATCTCCTTCTAGACTTGGGCGCTAATGTTCATTTATTTAAGGACCTTAAATTTTTTGACTCCATTGAACTCCATGAAGATCCTGAAGAAATTAAAAGTGGAAAACTAAATGCGAATCTCAAAATCCAAGGAACTGGAATGGAAGGACTCAGTCGTCACTCTTGAAGACTGTTTGTATGTACCCAACATAGTGGTCAATCTCATAATTCCTGGTCTCCTGGCGAAAAAGGGATGCAAACTCTCTCAGAAAAAGGATCAATTTTCTGTCTCACAAAACAGCCAAATGGTGTTGAAGGGTCTTATCCGTGAAAATCTATTTTTCATCAAAAAACCCCGAACCACCGGAGAGAATCACTCGGTTAATATGATGAGACAAGACGTGAATCAATCTCTATTGAACTTACATAAAATGTACGGTCATGCTTCTCTCTCAACTCTTAAGCCTATCCTAAATGGGCGCTTCTCTAAAGAAGACATTAACAATTTTAAATGTGATAGTTGCGCAAAATCAAGATCACGAAATCACCCTTCTTGGCTGTCTCTACTCCTTCAAGCAAACCATTAGAAAGAATCCATCTCGACCTAATGGGACCAATTACTCCTCAATCAAAAGAAGGCCACCATTACATCCTAACACTTTTTGACAACTTCACCGGCTACTTGGCTGCTTTCCCTTTAACATCCAAAGACGAGACCCCTGATACCATCATCAACATCCTCAAAACTGAATACAAGAGGTTAAAGTACTACCCTAATGAGATTTTCTCAGATAAAGGTACCAAATTTACTAACTCCACTTTGAAAGATTTCGCGCGATCAAAACATATCAAGCTTATGACTTCGGAACCATTTCATTCACAACATAATGGTCGTGCGGAAAGAGCCAACCGGACCATTGTTGAATCTGCAAGAGCCACCTTTTCTTTCTCCAGAATCACAAAAAATTACTGGCACGTTGTAATGCGAAGTTGCTGTTTCATGTTGAATCAAATTCCCAGGGAAGGTAATCACCAATCCCCTTGGGAGCTCATGCTTAACAAGACTCTCCCCGCTAACTACTTGAAACCTGTAGGGTCTCCTGTGGTATATCTATCAAATCAAATTCAGAAAGATCGAAAATTTGATGAGAAGGGATTGGGAGGGATTCTAGTTGGGTTCAATCCTCCTTTCCACTCTTACTTAATACTTGGCTCATCTGGATCTATTATTGAAACTAAACATGTTCAGTTTCTGAAGACACACTCCAACAACTTTCCTATTCTTGAACCGTCCGGTCTTGATATCTTTTCTCAACCCAGTCTTGATCTAACCAAATCAGAATTCTCCTCACGAGATAAGCAATACAAGATAAGAGATGCAACCAGTGAACACTATGATTCAGACTCCACGCAAGAAGAAGTTGGGTTTTCTCCTTCCTCTTCTTCTGAACCTGCCCATTCTCCCTCTCCTCCTCCTACTCCAAAGATTCCTGAATTGAATCAAAGACCAAAACGCGAAACCAGAAGACCTCAACATTATGGTTTCCACCATTACTACAAACCTCCCTCCTATCAAGCGGCAAGAAAATGTTCCAAATGGCCTAAGTGGAAAAAGGCATCTGAAGATGAGTTGGGATCAATTGAATCTCAGGGAGTATGGGAAGAATATTACGGCTCGCTGGATCACGTTTTAAACACTACTTGGGTCTGTAAAGTGAAGGAGAATTGTCACGGAAAACCGGTAAAATACAAGGCGCGATTATGTGTACAAGGTTTTGACCAGATACTTGTTGTTGACTACAACAAAACTTGGGCCCCTACTGGAAAACTGGGGTTGCTTTGAATAGCCCTTGTGTATGGCTTTAAGAACAACATGGACTTTACTCAATTTGACGTGAAGGGAGCTTTACTTCACGCCCCACTTCAAGAAACGGTAATCATAAGAACTCCAGAGGGTTCTAATCAAAAATCTCCCTACTTAAAACTTATTAAATCTTTATATGGACTTAAGCAATCTCAAAAGAATTGGTACAAGACGTTGACCCAATGGATCATATCTCAAGGTTACCACAAATCAACCAGTGATCCGTGTCTATACATCAATTTTCTGACCAAAGAGATTGTCTACTTCCATGTACAAGATCTGATCCATGTGGGGAATACTGACAATTTCAAAATTAACTTCTTGAATGGCTTCAATAACTCTTTTTGTCACCCTCCAAACACAATTCTTGGAATGCTGATGCAGGTTAAAGACAACAAAATTCTTCTAAGTCAACCAAAACATATAGAACGTGGTCTCAAAGAACTCGGCTTATCCGCTTGCAAGGACACAAAGGCCCCCTTGACTCAAAACCTGCAGCTTGAACCAGCATTGGATTCTGACCATGCTGAATTCTTGCGACTCAACATTAACTACCAATCTGCAGTTGGTCTTCTCAATCACATCTCGCAATTTACTCAACCCGACATTGCCTTTGCCCTCTCTAGTCTGGCTAGGTTCAATGCCAAACCCGGTATGACCCACTGGAGAGAAATTTTCAAGGTTTGGAAATACCTCAAAACAACCAAAACCTCTAAACTAGTTATCAGATGTGACTTAGGTCAGGAGGTCATCTCCAGCTTTAGAAATGCCGCGTGGTGTGACAATCCAACCTTCTGTAAGTCTCAAACTGGATATATTATCTTTCATTACGGTTGCCCAATTGTATGGAACTCCTCAAGGCAAAGAAACATTACATACTCCTCTATGGAATCAGAGCTCAATGCTCTTCTCAACAGCTATGTAGAGCTCAAGTGGATCACACATCTAATCACTGAAGTGCACAGGCTCACTGAAGTCAAGCCCACGCTATATATCAACAATAAGGGTCTGGATGACAAGATAAAGCAATTTGGATCTCACTCTAAATCCAGACATATCAACATCAAGACTAAGGGACTACGCGAAGATTTCAATGAATCATTATTCAATCTTTCACTGATCCAGACTGATGCTATGGTTGCAGACTCTCTAACGAAAGCCTCAAGCGTCAGCTTGCTAGAACTTCTGTGTACTAGGGTGTTTACTCCCCTTACCAACTCTGACCCGTCGGACGGCAAGATCTCCAGTCACCCGGGGTGTTAAGATGAAGACTCTTCTGACACACATCCGGGTCCACTGCACGATTTGCAGAACCACTGTGTAGATACTCTAAATCCACAACTTCACAGACTCCATCTGTCACCTCAAATATTTTTCCTAATTTCTTTTGACTCCTGTTTTGTTCATCTTGATTCTATTTCTATTTTTCCCACTCTTGACCCAACTTCTATCTCATTACTTGTCCCCATGACTTTTCTTGTCTTCACCTCTCTACTTCTCATCTCACTGCCTTATAAAAACATCACTCTTATGTCATCACCTTCTATCCGCTCAATGCCATTGTCCTATCCATAAATGGTCCTCTCACTTCACTCACTTCATCAATTGCCTGGTAAGATCTCTAATCATCTGGGTCAACATTCACATTACAAATCTGATATATTTTTTCTGAGCTTCAGTCTCATGCTCAGTATCCTGTCTACCTTCTACCGCCTCTACGTCCTATCTGCTCTATCACCTGTCTCTATCAGTCTCTCATCCTGAACTGTTGGTCTTGTTTTTATTTCCTTTCATTTTATTATTTTTATCTTTATCTTGAGTTGATCTGACACTTTCCTCTATAGTCTGCTGGTTCTAGTCCTTGAAATCAATTCCATTCTTATTACCTGCCAACTTGAACAATTTATCAGGGAGCAGAAATTTGAAACCAGCTTATGTAGGGCCATTTGTTATCAAGAAAATGCACATCAAGAATGCTGTGGAAGTAGTCTTGAGTGAAGAATTGTCAAGAAAGCACCCATTATTCCCTGTTAGCTTAGTGAAGCACTTTCAAACAAGAGACAATAGCAACCTTTCTCCAGTAATAATCCCAATAGAACCTGAACCCATGGAACAAGAAGGGAAAGTAAGCAGGATATTGAGAGAAAAAGAGGAGAGAGTTCAAGGTAAAGATGTTAGACTATACTTTGTAAGATACAAAGGAGAATCCGCAGATAAAGATGAATGGTTACCAGAGAGTAATATACCTGATGGACCAATACATCTTAGAAACTACAGAGCCAGTAAAAGGAACTGAGATACATATGGAATTAATTTTTTTCAAATAACTCAAGATTTTTTTCAGATATGGCCATGTCTTGGAGTAGGGAAATGTCAGCTTGCTGCTATTGCAGAGCAAGCTGTAAAAGTAACAAAATAACATAAATAAAACAAATAAATAAAAATGTTAGTAAGGGAGAAATATTCTTAGAAATATTTTTTCAAA
The DNA here is from genome assembly GCA_025617555.3 of Puccinia polysora. Classification (NCBI taxonomy): domain Eukaryota; kingdom Fungi; phylum Basidiomycota; class Pucciniomycetes; order Pucciniales; family Pucciniaceae; genus Puccinia; species Puccinia polysora. The sequence continues at coordinate 24,045,089 of CM062647.1, read as the reverse complement.
TTCTTAATTTAAATAAAAATTAAGGTAGGGTGACTCACCAAAACCTACCCCAAATTCCTACTGCTAATACTTTTAAATGAATTATGCAGATTTGGAAAGAGAAATGGCCTTGGGCTTTTGGCCATTTCAATATTTCAGATGACACCCCACGTACAGGTTTCACAGTGAATATTGTGACAGAATCCAAGAATTCTGTGATTTGGAGGAGTTACCGGCGGAATTGTGATTTGTCACAATTCCCGCACGCAGCCCTGGCAACCAATTCATCCACGCGCGACTGAGCAGCAGCACTGCCACCCTGTAAGCATACCCTGACAAGCCGTGTACGCAGGCCCAGGCATCTGACAAGTACCCAGCTGCGGGACTACAGGCTGAAAGAGTGACAGGTGGCTTGAGAAGCCCAGGTACCACGTAAAGGTGCTACAACATAGACAGGGACATACTATATATGTAATAAATTTCCGTGTGGATGATAGATAATATAAAAATACTTAAATAAACTTTCTACGTATTTTTTATAAAATATAATAAAAATACCAAATATGTTGACAATAATATAACTACTATTTGTAAAACATCTCAAAATACTTTAAATATACAATTGTGAGACTTTTAAGACATTGGTATTTCCATGACATACTAAGAAAACAGATGATATTAAAATATTACATGAATTATCATAGCTTATATTTTTAATTAGTTTTTTTGAGTAAATCAACAGAATTTTGAAAATAAGGAGTAAAATCAATATCATGATTTTACTCCCATCAGCCAATACATAATGAAAAGCCACCTGAAATCAGATTATCCATAGGAATGTCTACTAAGAAACTTATTAACATCCTGGAAATATTTACTAAGGATAATTAATAAATAATAAATCATGTGGATAAATTAGTGTTATGTACACGTCAAAACATCAATCAAATGGCAGGACAATTCCCATACCCTGTGGAACTAGATGTTAGCCGGGTAAAGCACCAAGAAAACATGATAAAATACCACTGTTTATCCTGCTAGCCTTAGCACCCATCCCTTTGAGCCCCTGTTTACCTCAGAGGACAGAAATGGGACTCAAAAAGATATAAATAAAGGCCCATTTTTGAGGTTATTGTTACCTCAGAGACTCGGTTATATTTAAATCCAGACACCATTAAAAGGTAATCAAATACTTATAAGAGATAAGTAATTGATTTATCCAATTCCAGTTATTTTCATCAGCAGTTGCTTGGTTACCAGTCCTATTTGTTTGGTCAGGTGTTCAGGGATGACATTGTGTTTAGCACCACTATTCACTAAGGCTCTGACCTTTCTATGCTTGATCCAAATTTCTATGAATCCAACAGGACAGGAATAGGTAAGATTTTCCCTGAGTCCATACCATTCATTATCATGCTCTGGATGCAAATGGTGTTTAAAGGCTCTCAACTTCCTGATCTCTTGTACAGTTAATTTTGCTGTAGTCTCCTCCTCATTTTTGGTACTCTGAAGTAGCTGGTGAAATCTTGGTGAGATGGCCAAGATTTCCACCAAGGATAGTGTGAAAGCCTGCTTGGTCATGTTTTTCTTCAAATTTTTTCCAACTTTGAACTCATCCATGTTGTTTGGTATTTCCAGGTATCTTGAGGCTCTCTCACCTTCAGGCTCCACATTTTCATTGATTTCCCTTTCCCTGTTGGTGGATTTTTATTTGCTGGTCTAGATTTCCTCTTCCTCTGAATTTGAATCTTCAAGGTTATCATCTATCCATGCTCCAGGTCAACTTGGTTTCCTCTTCCTTGTGCCCTTGCCTTCCTTCTTTTTGTTTTAACCATCTGGTTTATCTTCTGGTCCTTCATGGTTGCTTTGAGTAGGGTTCATGCTAGGGAATTTCATCATACAAAACTGAATCTTCTGTAGATTCTCTGGATTCATGACTTCTAGTGGTTGGGAAGTTCCCCATTTTCCAACTTAAAGGACTGCAAATGATAGAAATGTCTTTTAATATGGTTTTTGTTGGTTACTGTTTTTTTCTTTTGATTGATTTGAGGCATGAAACTTGTTGACCAATTCCTTCAATGTTTCATTTGTGTTGTTTGAGATAGGTTGTTGGTAATGGTAGTAGTAGCTTGGACCAAGCTTGAAAAACCTCTTAGATTTAATGTCCTCACTATGGTCTGTACAAGTATAGGAAGTGTGGGTTTCATCTCTGAAATAATAAAATTTTCAGGCCATCTTGGGGCAAGGGAGGGGATTCCTGGTGCCCTATAGGACTTTTACCTTATTAACCTGTCAAAATGCTGTGGATTTGGTTTCTGATTGTTGAAAGCAGTGGTGGGTTTTTGAATTGGTCCTTTAGCTGTTTTATTTCTTCCTTGGTGTCCACATTTTGATTCAATTTTACCCCTTTGTTAAATTCTTTCTTTACTGTGGTTGTTTCATTTCCTTCAGCAATATCCCATAGGGCCAGAGATGTTTACACATGCTGCCTCAGGATTTCCAATTCAGTGGCCAAGTAGCATCCATCAAGGGATTTCCTAATTTTCCTCAATTGAACCAAGCCTCTATTGCCTTCCCTTTTTAGGCCCCAGGATGAGGCCTTCCAATGCATTTATCCCTTCTCCCGGTTGGTATTATCATACCCCATCCTAACAAATTATACAACCATTTTGTCAGCTTGCTACTATTTCAAAGCAAGCTGCAAAAGTAACAGAAATAACATAGAAATAATAATGATAAAATCAACCTGAGAAAAAGTAACAAAAACATAAATATTATTGCAAAAATGGATTCTCCACTCAAAAGTAGGGAGGGTCACTCACTGACCCCACACTTGAAATCCAAATCCTTACATTTTTAAATAACTCAGGAAAGAAAGACCAAAATACCACAGCACCACTATGGAACTTTTTGGCCAATTAATTATTTCACATGTATTGTCACGTATAGGTTTCACACCTAAAATTCAGTCAGAATTGAGGTGTTGTGTATATTTTACGAGTTACAGACAGAAATGTGTTCTGTCACAATTCCCGCACGCAGCCGCGGCAGCCAATGCATCCGTGTGTGGCTGAGATACAGAACTGTCACTGGGTCAAAGCCGTGTTTGCAGCCCCCCGCCTCTGACAAAGTACGCAGCCGCGGGACTACAGGTTGACAAAGTGACAGGCAGCCTGAGAAACTAGGTACCGCCTAAACATGCTAAAACCTACACAGGAACATTCTAAAGTTGTAATAAATTTTCCTGTGGATAGTAGATAGTCCAAAAATACATAAAATTATATAAAAAAACTTAAATAACCTTTATACGTATTTTTTATTAAATATAATTCAAAGTACAAAAAATGTTGAAAATAATATAATGACTACTTCTAAAAATATATTAAAATACTTCAATATACTATTATGGGAAATTCTAGACATCAATAACTTTGTTACATCATAAGAAAAATGATGATGCAAAAATATTTTATGAATACCCATGACTTATATTTTTAAGTAATTATTTTATTAAATCAACTGAATTTTGAAAATAAGGAGTAAAATCAATATCATGACCTTACTCCAATTATTTAATACATAATGAGAACTCACCTTACATCAGAATATCCGTAATAATGTCTATTAAAGTAATTTCTAACTTACTGGGAACATTTACTAAGGATAATTAATTAAATAATAAATAAAAAGGACAGATTAGTGTTATTCACACGTCCAAACATCAATTATAAATTAGAATAATTCCCATAAACGCTGGAATTAGATGCTACCCATGCTACAGCACCAAGAACACGTGACAGGCCACCACTGTTTCCCCGGCTAGCCTCAGTGTCCGTCCCTTTGATCCCCTGTACCCCTCAGAAGGAAAATATTGGGACTCAAAAAGCTATAAATAGACAGCTCTTTTGAGGATATTTATACCCAGAGACCCAGTTATATTTAAATCCAGACACTATGCCAAGGTAATGAAATAGTTATAAGAGATAAGGAAGTAACTTATGGATTGAGTCTGATTAATAATATTTGTCCCCAAACCTTTTTTATCAATTTAAACTGCTGAAAAACCTTATAACCCCAGTATACAGGTTTAAACCCATCAGTGCATGTCCCAAACAGGTACCCAAAGGATTTGATAATATAACTGTGAGTCATATTATCCTTTCTCTGTCGTGGCAGTTTGGTTACAAAGCCCTGCCACTCCACCGTGTATTTTATATACATATTATCTTTGAGCAAAGTATCCTTTAAACTAAAGGGCCCTAAGTAACCAGGCCTACGTGTTTTCATACTGAATTCCCTGAAGAGAGGTGTTAAAGATCCCCAATATAATTGTGGCCCCTTGATAAAAATATTAAATAATCAACTTATCTGTATTGATTTATAACAATAAACTACATCCAAACCAATTAACCTTGCAATAAGCTTTGTCCAAATATTTTAGGGATTTTTGCTGCATTGATTGAATAATATATTTATTATTTATTCTATAACCTCTGGTAGCTAAAGGATAGCAAGGGTCTTTACATCCAGGAGGCTGACACATTTCTTCAATATTCCCAATACAATTCCTGTATTATTCTTGGTTCCTGATCCCCCCTTTCTCCTGGGTGTGTTTGAGTAGGTTTGGTATTGATATTTCATTAAATCTTCTGTGGGGTGTGGCCCTTCCCCACTTCCTTTTCATTTCTTTGTTGAGGAGCTCCCAGTCCCTGGTTTTTTGTCCCTCCATTTTTTCCACAGACTCGCTCAGTTTGAAATACTTGATGGTCAAAGGTACCTTCAAGGCCAAGTCCTTCCCTCCAGCACCATGAATTTCTGCCAATTTTTTAATCCTGTTGATGAATAGTTCCACCATAATTCCATTGAATTAAAGCTGTTCTTTGGAAATATCTAAAACTACTCCATTCTGGAAATGCTAGTTCCTAGAGATTGTTTGAAAGGGGAGTTCCATACTTGTTTTTCTTTTTTGATGATCCATAGAAATGAATTGAGAATGCTGATGGTTCCTTTCTTCTTCAATATGACCTTAAAAGTTTTTGACCTCTGGAATATCCTCTGGTGGGTCTGATTCTGATAATATTATCACTTGACCTTGTCTGATGCCGGTCCTAGGGGTAGAGGTCTGGAACCAAAATTATTGTTTATATGGGGTTTTTGGTATTCCTTGCATGGTCCTTTCCTGCTTGTTCTCCATGAAAAGCTGGAGAATCTGGGACATATCAAGAAGAGATTTTTTTGATTTTTGATATTTCATCCCTGGTTTCCTTGAGTTCTTTAGACTGCTCCATGAACCTTTTTTCATGCTCCTTGATTATTTCAGTGGTTATTTCTGCTGAGGTTGGTTCTTTTTGGGACAGGTTTAAGAGTGTTTCCTATCTTTTACTGAGTAGATTCTTGATCTTTTCCCTAACAGGTACTTCAAATCCATGGTCTTGATGGGATCCTGTAATTAATTCCTGATTGATGAGCCTGAGGTTATTGATCCTTAATGAAGGTTAAAAGCCACTGTTGGGACAAAGATGTAGAGACTCCTTTGGGATTGGTTAAAGTTTAGCAAATAGCTTACTGGTAGTCACTTGAGGGGGAATTTAGTACTACAACTATTGATAAGATAGGGGAATACTAAGGGTTTTTTTGAGTTCTCTGCCCCTCTAAGTACAACAGTAGTCTCAAAACAATAAAATAAAATAGATTGGTGGCTTTGTTTCAGATATATTTGCTATTATATTATTCTCTATCAGACCTAAAATCAAATGTGTCAAGCTTTTTAAGGTAACAGATAGTTGACTTGGGGGAATAGAAGCTGATTGAGGGAAGAATCCGTTATCTAGTCTCATCCTTGTTTATTTTATCTTATTTTATTGGTTAATGATGGATACTACTTTGATGTTACAGGTGATGATTGAATAAGTTTCACATGGTTGAGCATTTAGTTTCTAACTGATGGTAATGGAGGTAGATGATTACAGTATGGGTGGATAGTTGATAACAGTATGGATGGGTGATGGTGATAGTATGGATGAGGGTGGATGATGATGATCAAGGTGGGAGATGATGATGATTGATGGTGAAGGTAGGTGATGATGATGATGGGTGGTGATGGTGATGATTAATGATGGTCAAGTTAGGTGATTATGATGATGATGGTCAAGAAAATTAAGGGTTATTTGGTTGTTTCAAGGTCACACGTATTGGGTAATGATGATGGATGGTCAAGGGGAATGGTGGTGGTTGATGGTGGAGGGTGATGATTGATGATGATCATGATGATGGTGTTGACTTTCCACAAATCCTCCCACCTTGCGGGCCTTGACACTCACCCCGCAACAAGGAACCATCAGCTCACCCGATGCGCGCTTTGCCTTGCCCCGGAACGGGGAATCCCCAAATGCCTCACCTTCTCGTCTTGTTCTCCTATCCTCAGTTTCTTTTCTGATTGTCTTTTCTCGCAGCCTCCTCTCCTCTTCTCATCTTTCTTCTCTTTTTTGTCTCTCAACTTTCTTCCCTCAGTTTCATTCTCGCCAAACCTCCACATCTCATTCTAATTCATTGAAATACAATCTCAACTCATTCAACAACAAGTCCCTGACTGGCCAGACTCTAAATCAACCTCTTATTTCAACCATACATTCTGACTCTCCATTATGCTCAGTCTATCACCGCCATGTCCATCCTTATCCAATCCAATTGCAACTCAACGTCACTCTCAAACTCAAATGGCCACCTTTTCTGTTAACCTTTGATTATGGTTTAACTTGTATGGTTTTCTTTTCATTCTACATCATCTTTTCTTGTGTTCTCTAGTTTCTTATTTCTTTTCTACTGCTTTGTCTAGCCGCTGGTTTTGTGTCATCTAGAAATCTAAAATCATCTTATCAGATGGTGATGTTGTTGGTATGGGATAATGGATTGGTGATGGTCACAGTATGGGTTATGGGATAATGGGTTGAGTATGGTCAAAGTATGGGACAAGGATGCCTAGGATGCATGGTGATCCCTGGAGGGAAGGATGGGGAGATTGATTGAACCTGACTGGGGGAGAAAGGCCCTCTATTTATAGAAAATCCTGCCCTTGGGGCTGCCCCTAAGGGTCTCCCTAGTACAGTGAATACAGTTTCATCAGGAATTCTGGTTGGTCAGAGGAGGAGGCTGTGCAGGATCTACATGCATTTACACCATTGCATAAATTGCTGTGCTCTATTGATACAGATGCCCCCTGCATAAATTTCTTATGTCTAGCAGTGGTTGGTGGTTGTTCTTTTGTTTTCCCCTTCATGCAGTGCCTTGCATATATGACTTCTGTATACAGCTGTTTTTTTGGTGCTGCATTCAGTCCCTTGCATATATTAATCCGGTATACTGCCGCAGTATTTTGTTTGGTGCTCCACAAAGTCGCTTGCATATACTAATTCTGTATAATGCTGCAGGAGTTTGTTTGGTGCTGCATGCAGTGTCTTGCATATATTACTTCTGTATACTGCTGCAGGAGTTTCTTTGGTACTGTATGGTTTTTAGTGTATTTTGTATGTATTTGAGGGCTTCCAGGGTATGTTCATGACCTTTCACTGATCTGTGACACCTTTTAGGAGAATGGGTAGGCCAGGGTTACTTGGAGCTGTATCTTCTCATCAATGAGAGATAGAGGGGTACTTTAGCTGAGTGAATAGGGGTTATTTTTGGTGTAGAATCCACTTATGAGGTAATTTGGAGGTTTGGAGCTTTCCTGATACCATAAAAGTGAATCTGATTGCTATGGGTTAGGTTTTGGAGCACCACCCCGGGTATGCAAGTAGTCAACAGGGCTGGCCTTTTCTTTCCAGTTTAGAGGAGTGTTTATCCTTTGGAACATGAAAAATTGACCCAGAGCCAAAGGGGAAAATTGAATTTGGGTTTCAGTCCAGACCAAACAAGGCTTTGGGCGGAGAAATTCCACCAGTGTGTGAATTGGCCATTCTCTTGTGTATGTGGTTTGAAGTGTGATCAGCATAGCTCCAATAATGACCCCTATCTGTCTCTCATTCAAAATGGTCCTAGGGACATTTCCAATGGTTTGATTAAAACTCTTGGCTTTGCCATTTTTTTCTGCCTGAAAAGGTGGCACAGTAGCCAGTCAAGTCCCTAGCAACTCTAACTTTGTTCAAAGGGGACCAATATACTATTCTGTGTTTTCAGATTGAATATGCAATTGGAAAATTCCCTATGTGTTGCAGAGGTTTTAAATCAGGCTTAGAATCTTTTGCGGTAACTTGCTCCTTGATTTCACATCTACCCCAAAGATAAATGTTGTGGAATGGTTGCAGAGGGTTAACCAGAATCTTGCTCAATTTTGATCTTTCCTAAATTGGCCAACCATGATGGTCATACAGAGTTGTAATGGTCTGTGGTGTTCAATTTTGGAGCCACAACCAAGTGATTTTTAATCAATGGATTTTTATAATGAACATTTCTCACAAAAGGAGGATTTCCAAGTGCATCTAGGCTTCTTATAAAAATGAAATTCTAAGAATGATTTGACAACTTTTTCAGAAGTGTGTCCTGATCTAAGGAACCACCAATCAGAATCAAGTGAGGGTTTCTGGGTGATAAAATGGTAAGTGGGGCCATCATAAAAGGGAGGGATGGTCCAGCAGAAGTTCTGAAAAAAAGTATCAAATATGTGGCTGCTTGGGTCTGTAACCAAGAGGCTGGTACTGTTTTTATCCATTTCCCATGCTTTTTGATCTAACCTTCCAGTAGAAAATATTTTTCCCTTTACACCTCCACAATGATACACTTCATTCACATTGAGCAGTCCATTCTTCATCAGCATCTTCAACCTGCCAACATAAAAAACAATTTCAGAGTTTGAAGTAACATCCATAGTAAAATTAATTGGTACCTCCAGTCTTTCAGTTACTTCAAAGAACAGTGACTCCCCACTCATGTGTGCCATTGAGCCAGAATTCAAAAATATTTTCTGTTGGGGATGGCATCAGCATCCAGTTGCCTGATAGGTCCACCCTGGGTGGGCACATTGCTTGGCCAAGGGGGAGGGACATACCATGATCCCCGGTCAAAATGGTTACCTGGAAGTGGTGGAATAACCCCTAAGCAGACATGGTCCCAAAAGTCATCACAGTCTGCATACCATTGTCCAGACCTCCTGCAGTAATTGCATGAGTACCCAAATTTACATAGCAGCAAATCAGTCTGGAGTTTTCCTTTGAAATGGGTTGACTTATCAAGGGACAACTTTTTCTGACTTTCGCCTTAGTGATCAGTGGCTACTGGTTGTCTTCTTTCTGGTGGAATGTACTTATTACTTAATTGGTGTTTGAGGGCTTGTAAAGACATCTCAAAATCTGATGGTAAGGTACCCGCAGACAGATTTAACCAAGATTTGAGTTTTTTTGAGCATGCCTGGATGATTGTTGATACATCCCTGAAGCTTGGGGGAACCAGCCTGTTTTCCAGGCTCTGTCCAATTGCATACTAAAAATTGTGAGAGTCAACACTGGGAGGAGGAGTAGCACTTGCTTGGAAAAAACTCCTGAGAATTTTTCAAGATTCACACTGTCCCCGGTGAGGTCTGCAATTATCTTATGCCAACCCGCAATCCAGAGGTTGTCCAAAACAGACTTGTCATTTACCGCTGCCAGAAATTATTCAATAATGGCAAGCTTTTGACGGCAATGAATTTTTCTGCACTTCTTCCAAAAGAGATCAATTAGGAACTTTGCGTCTTTGGTCCCAAATCCTTCAAACACACTGAGGAGTGTGTCATTGATGGTTTTGCGCAATATTATTTTTATTGAAACCCAATGATTGCAACCAAGTTGATTGAACACATTCAGATCATTGATAAAACTTGAATTGTGCCAAAGGGCAAATTTTAAGGCAAGGTCAATAGCACTCTCCCATTGTGATTAATTGGAACCATCAAAGAGGAGGACTGTCTTCTTGGGGCTCATCATATTATGGATTGCCATGGGATCTCCAATAAATTTCTTGGCAACTGGATCTCAATTCTGGAAGTTTTTGGTTTGAGATGGAAAACGGGGGGGCTAGTTACGCTTGGACCTCTCAATGCAAGCTTTCAGGTTGGTTATTATTTCTAGTAGCAAATCAATGGTTGGACCACTCATGTTGGTTTTTTCTGGAACAAAAAGGCCTTCTCTTGCGGAGTATAAGGACAAGCCTTCCAAACCCATTCTATTCCTGACACCCGCTGATTTGTTGCTATCTTCATGGATTTTTTGGAAAAATTCCAACCACCTACTGGTTGTCTTCAACAGCACCTACCAGCAGTCAAATCAGGCTGAGGCAAGGTAATTGAGCAGTGAAAAACAGTTAGCTGGCTTTTAACCTGTTAGATTCTGTTGAAACTGTGGATCTTCACAGATTTCCAAAGCAATGAATTTAGCTCAAACCACTGCCAAATATTGACTCAAACTCTGATGATCAATTACCAACCTGCACGGATTTCCAATGCCACAACTTTAGCTCAACCTGCTGCCAAATCTTGACTCAAACTCTGATGGAGAAGAGTCTGTTCAGATCAGTGGGTTGGGCAATTCTATATACATGAAAATTTTCTCTAGTAGCATATTGCGCAAATTATGTTTATAGGTGTTGTATGTACATATTTATGGTCATGGGAATGTCCAATTTGTGAAACGTGTGTCTATAGTCCATTACAATATCTAGTAGAATGATAATGTGTGAAAGTTGACAGTTAACATTGTCTGTTGGGGAGTAACACCTCTGGTCAGGACATCTCATGGGTTAATTATAGTTTCTAGTCCAATGTCACTGAATTGGGATTTGGTCATTATAGTTTCCAGTCCAATGTCACTGAATTGGCCTGTGGGGGAAGATAAGGACCCCATATAGTGATGCATTCTGAGAAATGCATATGCCGACTAGGATGGCCTAGCGGCGGGTTAAACCTTTTCTCCTTCTCTACAATCTCTACAGAAAGAGCCCCTGTATCAGAGAACGTGGCAAAAACAGTAAATAGCACGAGAAAGAAACTGTAATAGAATGATCGCGATAATACTATTTTTGAACATTTCGTAATCGGATATTAATATAAAACTGTACACTTCTGAAATCTTCGCAATGAAGTTCTCGACATTTCGACTCATGCCTGCGCTACAATAGCATCAGCTCATGACGCCTACCACCCTGGAGTCGACATTTTCCCGTGGAGTTCCAGCGCTCTTCCTATCGTCCACCAACTTCAATGCTATTTGAGGACACAGCAAGGAAGCCTCTCAATTCTGGAATTGCCACACCTACCTCAACCAAGGCATGCCGCTCATCATGACGTACTACTTCGCAGTTATAACTGCACTGGCGATGGCGTTCGGAATGGTTGCCTCAAAGGATTTTGATTGTAAAAATCAACCATCTGGATTGGATTATCCAAGTTGTGAGGATTTTAACACGCGTACGCACCTCCTTCACGTGTCCCACTACTTGACTGTTGGTCATCAGATCCTTGGGCGGCGCCAAGCCCCCCCCTTCCCCGTCCCTGAAACACCGGGATGTTATCTTTGCACCATATTCTCTCTTCCTGATATATCAAGCTAATCATAATATTACTTGACCCCCAGATACCCCTTACGAAGCTAAAAGATCTTCGAGTGGCCAATGGTATTGCAAAAAGGGAACCCCTGTGTGTTGCAGATCACCTGTAAGCTTGTGACCTATGCTTTCTTTGCACCTAGTGATTCCACGAATTCCCATGCGATGCAGTCAGCGCTGTGTGATCCAATATTTCCTGGATTTGTTTCTGCGCCTGCGCTCGTACGCTGTTTTGTGATTGGCTGATTATGTTTTTTCATCAGAGTCTGTCTGTCGCGGCACGTGAATGTGGCGTGCCCTAACCACGGTGTCTATCAAGAAAGTTAGGAGCAAGTTTGGCACCGGGGAATGGATTACTTTATAAAGGCTCAAAACATTATGGATTGAACTCTAATTGCGTCTTTTAAGCAGACAGAATTTGGTTTGGATAACAGACTTGTAATTTCAATGATAGTCGGAAGATTAATCGATTTGAGAAGATGATACAAAAAGATGATCAAAAGATTAGCAAGGAAAACAATGTGGTGTGACAACACGGAGTACAAACTGTCCGCTCTCGCTCTTCCTACTGACATGTACGGTGAAGGTTGCGCCAGCGCTCGTGCTCACGACTTCTTTGCTTGTCGTCTATCTGGTGAGTTTTTCTCACCTGTGGCTCTGTTCTCATTGGGTCTAGTCCATTTGGCTCAACTCTAGTTGGTCTAGTGCTGCCCGATCTGCTCTAAGATAATGGCGTTGCTAGTGTCAGTGTGTCTCAAACTCCTGCCCCTGGGCATTTGCTTTGTGATTGTCTCACCTTGATTGATGCTTTCGGCTACCGATGGCAATCCCGTGGTTATTTTGGCTCTCTTGGCTTTCTTGCCTCTCGTATCCCGACACTTATTGGGTCGGTCCTGCCCCTTTTTGTAAGCCAAGAACCGGCCCAGATAGAAGCGGGCTTTTGCGGGCCGGGTATAATGAAAGGTTTGTTGAGCCCAAACCCAATCCAAGCCCAAATTTCCGGGCTTTTTGTGGGTTAGGGCTGGGCGGCCCCCATCTTTCTGAATTGAAAGCTGTTTACTGTGCATTCAAATAGCTCAATCCAATTTTGGAAAAAGGGAAAGCACTTTGGGATCATGAGTATCCAGAAGTATTATGAAAAAAAAAGCTTTTTGATTGATAGAGAGAAAATGTAAAGAAATAGCATTTAATTTTTCATCCAATCTTGAATACAAATCAGGGCTTCAAAGGCCTTTGGAGCTAGTTTTTGTCTGAATTCATCCAAAACACAGCCACTTGTAGAGTGTCAGAAATCAAGGGATGATGCCACGGCACAACCAATGATTGTCAGGACAGTCAATAAAAACATCTGCCACAACGGACCTAAGACAAAGATGATCAACAGCAACCCATACTACTGGGTGAGTGCAGCACGCAATAGAGATAGTCCTAGAAGGATACCGGGTGACTTACTCAACAATCTGAATAATCATTCCCAGATGAACAAGAAGGCTAATTGACCAAGGACTGCCAATAGCCAATGGTTAGCATGGAAAGAGCCAACATTTCTCAGCATAGAACTCAGTGCAATGAACACTGTCTCTGGTAAAATATTCAATTTTTGTAGATAGTACTTCTAAAGGAACAATCATGTATCTATTTTTTTGTATCTTCCACCATCACATCAAAGCAATAGAAAAATACTCATCAAATTTATAAATAAATCAAATTCTACAAAGGAGCTATCATAAAAACACAGCTTAAAGCCCAAACAAAACTTTTCAGATTAACAGTCAAACTTTGCGCGCCCATCTTCACTCTAAGAGAACCATGCCATCACCAAAAAGAATCTTCAAGGACAAAATCTCCTGCATCCCAAGGCTGCAAGGAGGAAGCAACTTCCCAATTTGGAAACAAAAGATGACCATCTTTCTAAGACATAAAGAACTTTAGACGTTACACTGACTGATCCTGGTCCATCTCCAGTATCAAAAACAAAGAAACAATGAAGCAAAGAAGCCTGGAGAATTTTCCAAAAGCTGAGAGATAATTTCTACATGGCAGTAATCATGGACAGCAACAGAAAAAAATTGTATGAAATATGGAAACAAATAAGTAACAAGTACCCAAAAGCCACGCCATATGCCACTAGTCAAGCACTCACCAGATGGGAATCCTTGTCATTCAACAACAATTTAAAAATGTATCTTGACTAAGTAGAGAGCTACTTAATGAATTTCAACTCAATTTGGTTTAATCAAACCAGTGAGGCAATATGTGGAAGCATGATGCCAGAAATAGCAAAAAAGTGGCCTGGTATTGTAGACCCCTTATTTCTCAATGACAACACCACCACGTCTGTAGAATTCCTTATTGACTGACTTAGAGTTTAAATGTGATGATGAACCTGTTCACAAAGCACCCTCTACTGAAAGATTTGCTTCTGCATTCTTTACCAAAGAAAAAGGGAGGAAACAAAGCATGGGATGTAAATGAGGTAACCAAAATCAAGGAAGCATGCACACCAAGGACAAGTGCTGGGCACTGCACCCCATATAACCTATTTGAAAGCCAGCTTGAGCACAATTTAATTTCACATCCCATGGTTAAGCTCACCCAGAACCAAGAAAATTGGACATAGAACCAATGGAACTTGCACACAAAGCAAGCTTATACATGACCAAAGGGTCCTTATCTAAAAATCAAAAGGACAATGCACTAATTATACTTGATTCTGGACCAAGCCACCAAATGGTTAACCATATATCTTACCTGACTGAACCAAGGAAATTTTATTTTTCAGTTGCAACCGGGAAAGAATCTGCCACCATGGAAGCAACACACATTGGACATATTAGGCTGCATAATCCAAACAAAACAAAGTTTTTTTAAAAGATTCTCTCCATGTACTGTCTCTTACTCAGAATCTCATACACCTAGGATGAACTCTAAAGGATGGAGGGAGCTTTATCCTCAAAATGAAGGAGTTTTTGTTATCCATAAATCAGGCAATTTTCCCTATCATTATATCTGATGGCATAATATGCCTCTATCAACCTGTAACCAATGCTAGCACTAAAGCATCTGTCAGTCTCCTGGATGCCAAGACCCTTGCTATCCTTTATCCAACAGAGGTGATAGAATAAATAAGAAATATATTATTTAATAAATGCAGCAAAAATCCGTAAAATATTTGGATTAAGCTTATTGCAAGGTTAAGTGGTTTGGTTATGGTTTATTGTTTTGAATCAATATGAATAGATTGATCATTAAATCTTTTATAGAGGGGCCACAATTATATTGGGGATCTTTAACACCTCTCTTCAGGGATTTCATTATGAAAACAGGTAGTCCTGCTTACTTTGGGTTCTTTAGTTTAAAGGATATTTTACCCAAAGATAATATGTATATAAAATACACAGTGGAGTGGCAGGGCCTTGTAGCCAAGCTACCACGACAAAGAAAAGATAATAAAACTTACTGGTATATTATTAAATCCTTTGGGTATCTGTTTGAGATGTGTATTGATGGGTTAAACCTGTATACTGGGGTTATAAGGTTGTTCAACAGTTATAATTGATAAAAAGAGGTTGAGGACAGGTATTATTGATCAGACATTGCCATAAATCACTTTCTTATCTCTTATAAGTACTTGATTACCTTGGCACGGTGTCTGTATATGAATATAACTGGGTCTATGCCCATCAATACCCTGAAAAGAGCTCTTTATTTATAGCTTTTGGAGTCCCAATATTGTCCTTCTAAGGGTTGTAGGTTCTCAAAGGGACGGAAACTAAGGCTAGCCGGGCAACCAAGGGTAGCCTGTCATTTGTTCTTGGTGCTATAGAACGGGTAGCATCTAATTCCTCAGGGAATGGGAATTATTCCACTTTATAATAGACATTAGGACGTGTGAATAACACTAATCTGTCCTATTTATGTATTATTTAATTAATTATCCTTAGTAAATGTTCCCAGTAATTTAATAATTATATAAAAAGACATTTCTACAGACATCTTGATGTCAGGTAAGTTCTCATTATGTATTATATAACTGGAGTGAAAGTCATAATATTTACTTTACTCCTTATTTTTGAGTTCCAGTTGATTTACTAAGATAATTACTTAAAAAAATAAGTCATGTCAATTCATGTAATTTTTTACATCATTAGTTTTCTTAGTATGTCACAAAGATATTGATGTCTAGTAATTCTCATAAAAGTATATTGAAGTATTTTAATATATTTTTAGAAGTTGTCATTGTCTTATTTTCGACATTCTTGGTACTTTGAATTATATTAAATAAAAAATACGTATACGAATTATTTATGTATTTTTATATAATATTATGTATTTTGAGACTGTCTACTATCCACAGGAACATTTATTACATATGTAGAATGTTCCCATGTAGGTTGTAGCATGTTTACGCGGTACCTGAGCCTCTCAGGCCACCTGTCACTCTGTCAACCAATAGTCCCGTGGCTGCTTACTTGTCAGAGGCCCGGGGCTGCGTACACAACCTTGACAGAGGGACAGCGCTGTATCTCAGCCTCGCGCGGGTGCATTAGCTGCCGCGGCTGCGTGCGGGAATTGTGACAAAACACATTTCGGCCCGTAACTCCTAAAATATACACAACACCTCAATTCTGACTGAATTTTAGGTGTGAAACCTATACGTGACCATGTGTGTGAAGTATTTAGTTGGCCAAAAAGCTCAATAATGGAGCCGTAGTATTTTGGTTTTTCTTTCCTTAATTATTTAAAAATATAAGGAGTTGGATTTCAAGGGTGGGGTCAGTGAGTGAACCTACCTAATTGTTGGTGGAGAACCCATTTCTGTAATAATATTTATGGTTTTCCTACTCCTTCTTATGTTAGTTGTATTATTATTATTTTTATGTTATTTTTGTTACTTTTGCAGCTTGCTCTGCAATAGTAGCAAGCTGAAAGCATCCTTGTTCACAGCTTCCACAATTGATAAATCAGAATTATGGCATCAAAGATTAGGGCATGCAAGCCCCACTCAAATCAAAGGTGCAATTGAAGATCCAGTGGGACAAGTACATTTGTTCCCAATGTTCTTGAAGGGGAAACTGTCCAGATTTCCATTTTTTTAAAGCTTCTCAAAGAAAAACAACCCTCTAAGCATTGTACAGGCCAATATCTGCAGCCCCATCAGATTATAAACCAACAATGGGGCCTGGTTATTTCTAACCCTTGTTGACAAGCACAGCCAATAAATCTACATCAGCCCACTGAAATTCAAGATCAATGTGGTTAAGGCCTTCTAGGCATTTGAAGAATTTATGGAAAAGAAGACAGGGCATTCAATTAAGAAATTTATATTGGACAGTGGAGGTGAGTTTTGTCAGCTTGCTACTTGGACAGAGCAACCTGTCAAAGAAGATTTAAAACAGAAATAAAATAATAAAATTAAAAGGAGTGAGAAATCCATGCATATTATTACAGAAATGGATTCCCCACCCAGAATTAAGTAGGGTCACTCACTGACCCCACCCTTGAATTCTAACTGCTTACATTTTCAAATAATTATTAAACAAAATGACCAACAGACCACAACACCACCATTGCACCTTTTGGCCATTTTGACACTTCACACATTATGCCATGTAAAGGTTTCACACCTAAGATTCAGTCAGAATTGAGGTGTTGTGTATATTTTAGGAGTTACAGGCCAATTTGTGTTGTGTCACAATTCCCGCGCGCAGCCCTGCATTCATACAGTAAGGGTACACACGCCTGACACTCAATATGTAGGCGCATGTCAAAAGGCCCGCATGCAAAATGACTGACTTGCCGCAGGCAACAGATTCCCGCACGCAGCTGTCAAGCCTGCGCGCGTCAACAAAATTTTACTAAGCCTGACAGCCGGGTACTGCAAGAACAGGCTACAACCTGCATGCATACATCATGTATATGTAACAACTTGACCGCCGGACAGAGGGATGTCAGAAACCTAATAATATTGAATAAAAATATATGAAAATCAAAATATAAAGCAAATAAATTGTGGGAAACAATAATGAAGGTTGTCAAGTAAATGAGATTTTCAAATCTTAATGAACAACAGAAAACAACAAGGAGTTAACCTAAAAATTATTAAAAATTCCCAACATGTGCAGAAGATGCAGTAGAATTTACTAATACCCAATTCCACCCATGTCCCTCAAAAGAAATTAATACTAAATAAGGAAATATTTCTGAACCATAAAAATAACGAATTAACATCTAAACACCTTCTGAAAATTATTTCACAAAGAAATATGACATAGATAAGGCTAGAAGATTGACAGCACCAGAACTATGTGCCAAAATAGCCCTGAACAGCCTGCTAGCCTCAGCACCCAAGCAAAACCCTCTCTACATTCCCTGAGAAGATCTTATTACCCCAGAAAAGTATATAAACCAAACCTCTTAGATGGTTTAAAGCCCAGTAATTTTTAAGTATCAATCAAGACCCCTTGCCATCTGTGATCAAGTGTTTATTCAGGATAAACAAGTGATATATGGCTATTGTCTGATAGTATTATTAATAATTCTGGCCCCATCATTGATTCCATGAAGAATATCAGCAAATAACCCCAATAATTGTCCTGAGACCCTTTCAGCCGTGAATCTCTGCTAGCTTCTTGGAGTAAGTACTTAAACTAGTAAGTTGTCTCCTCCTTGCACCCAGGCATATGTGCTGTAAGACAGCCAGTCCACCCATCCCCTTGAGTAAGTCTTTTTTGAGCAATCATTTAAGATCTCATTGTCCCAAGGTCTTTACACGGTTCAAAAGAGCCCCTTGAAGAGAGGTTGTTATCCAATAAAGATCCCCTGTTTGCATGAACTGTGGCCCCTCTTGAAAAATATATATTTAAACAAATTTAATCCAACCAAACCAACCAAACTTTGCACTTGCTTTTAAATCAATTATTTGAGCATTTTACCGTAATTTTCTTGGAATTATTATTCCAACACCAATATCACTTGCTGTAGCTAAAGGACAGCAAAGTTCCTTACATCGTGAAGCTGACAAGTTTTTCAACACGGAAATGAAGAACTTTGTAAAGAATAATGGTACACAACCCAACTTTTCACTTCCATAAACATTGCAACAGAATGGGGTAGCAGAGAGAGCCAAGAAAACAATCATCAAACTCACAAGGTTCCTGGTGATTGGATGAAAATTGGCCATGGAATGGTGGGGAGATGCAGCTTTGACTGCCATGTACATCACAGAATAGCTGCCTTCAATAGGAAAGACCTGTTGTTCACCCTTTGAACTGTTATTAAAGAGAAAGCCTAAATATTCTTTCTTTTTCACCTTTGGATTCTGGTCATGGTCACTTATTCCTGCCTCTCTCTGTCAAAACAAATTCTCCCTGGCCTCATGGGAAGGTATCATGATTGGGTAAAGCAACAACTGTACTGCCTATTGAATCCTGAGTACAAGCAATTACAAAATCATCAAAAGGGGGCATGGTCATTTTTTTTAAAAAAAAATCCCAAGCAGGAAGGCAATCAAGGAGGATCTTCAATTACTAGGCAATGTATGGAATAGCATAAATAAAGAGGCCAGCCCTTTACTAGCATTCATTGAGGAAAATGATCCCAATGAAGGGTTGGTTGTGAACAAAAACTCATGACCAAATCTGACTCATGGGGATTGGAGGATTAAACAGATAGTGTGGATGACAAGGAAGCTATAGACTGCTCTCCTTGGAAGCCTGTTTGGCAATTAATCCTATGAAACCCTCAGCATCCCACATTGATTCAAGGGGAAATCACAAGTGATGCAATCTGGAATTACCCCTGAAGGCAGACAGCAACCCTTCACTTGGCAGAAGCATCAGACCCCAGAAGTCACAGCAAGGCTGGCAAATGGGTTGACCGTGTCAAGTGTATTAAAGCAGAGAAAGTATAAATGGCCAAAATGCAGGATCATTGAGTATGGGTGGAACAAAAAGGGAAGGATTCTGACTGCCCCATACCTTCTACTTGGGCTTAAAAATCAAAAATTGGGCCCAACAAAAAGATTTATGAGTAAAAGGCAAGATTCTGTTCCCAGGGTTCAGGAAGAACTATGGTGTCAATTTCAAGAAGATTTATGCACCTACTGGCAGACTCAGTCTTTGAGGTTCCTTTTATCACTAGCCATAAATTGAGATCTCTCCATTCTCCAACTTGATGTTTGTAGCACATTCCTAACCTGTGACCTTAACAAAACAATCATTTTATTGCCTCTGCCTGGGTAAAAACAAGATAAAGATACAGTTTTGGAACTCAAAAAGGCTATCTAAAGCCTTAAACAGTTGGCATTGGTGTGGTATAGGTGTCATAACAAGTTCATGGCAAAGGCAGGCCTCCAGATATTGAAGCACAATCAATGTGTATTCTTCAACCCAAATCTGGCGGATGGCAGAACCTGGGTGTTCTCACATTTTGATAACATAATGGTGATCAGTAAGAACCCAATTTTTTTTCAAGGATTCAATTCAGAAAGATTTTGAGATCAAAAACTTGGAAAAATCTGCATATTTTCTTGGTATTAAAATAAGAAGGATGGCAAGCAAGATAATCATTGATCAAGAGCAATCACCATAGAAAAATGGCTGCACCTGCCGGCAGGTTTATCACCTGGGATAGTGAGTGAAACCTTTTTGACTTTGTTTTGGTTTTGGAGTCAAACATCAAATTGATTCCTAGATGTTCCCAGAAAACTCATGCACAATATTTATGTAATGCATGAATTGAATTGAAACTTTTTACATAGGAGGAAGAATTGGGAATTTATGTATATATTCTTAATGTCATATTGTTTGTTACAACTGTCAAGAAATTTGGTTCAGATCTGTGTTGCATCAACATTTTATTTGATTTGTATCAAGGCTCATAACAAAATGATATCAATTTTATTGAAAAAAATAAAATTTATTTTTATTTATAGTATAACTTTTTTTTGTTTTTGATTTCTCCTTCAAGAATATATTTCATGCAGGTGGCCATACTAATCTGGTTTTTTAAAAAGAAAAATCCAGAATTTTATCTTTAAAAATTGCAAAAAATGGGTTGGAGGGCCTCAGATTCATAACCCAAATTTGAAAACAAATTAACGATATGAAGGATAATTATAACTTAAATTTCAGCTTGCTACTATGTACAGAGCAAAACTGTCAAATAGTAACACAAACTATGAAAAATAAGAATACTTCAATTAACAAAATAAGGAGTGAGAAATCCATAAATAATACATCAATTAAAAAAATAAGGAGTAAGAAATCAGTTAATATTATTACAGGAATGGATTCCTCACCCAAAATTAGGTAGGGTCACTCACAAACCCCACCCTTGAATTTCAAGTCCTTATATTTTTAAAATAATTAAAAAGGAAAGTACTAAAAATTACGACACCAGTATGGCACTTTTTGGCCATTCTAGTATTCCGCACGTATCATCACGTATAGGGTTTACACCTAAAATTCACTCAGAATTGAGGTGTTGTGTATATTTTAGGAGTTACACGGGGAAATGTGTTATGTCACAATTCCCGCGCGCAGCCCCACATCATTACATATCCCTACATACTGGTAGCAGCAGGTTCCCGCATACTAGAGACCCGCGCGCAGCTGATTCTGACACGCACGCAGCAGATCCTACCCCGTGCGCATCTGTACTGACTGATCCCCGCGTCTGGATCAGTCGTGACTAATCTGACAACCAGGTACCGCTCAGAAGAGCTTCAACCTAGTTAGGGTTGCCTAGTATATGTAACAAACAGAAATATGCATTACTAATAATCTAAAAAAATTAAAACTTAAATAAAATTAATGGAAATTTAGTTTAAAACATTTTTTCATAATAAATCAAAGATCCAGGATTACCACGTAAATCACTGATCCTGATCTTTGAAGACCTAAAAAACACTACAAGAAGTGTTCATAAAAATTATTAAAAAATATCTACATGATCAGCAGATGATGAATAATCAGTAACATTCCACATCTGAACGCTTTAAAGCAATATCAATAGTACAAATAAAGGATGAGTACAGAATGATCAAATTTACGCCATAACAGATTAACAGATCCTGTGACTAAAATAATACTGAAATCCAGCAGATCTAAGGAAAGCTGATTGACAGCACCAGGTGCACGTTCTAATCGTGTCCTGACTGGCTTGCAAGCCTAAGCACATGAGCAGAACCCTCTCTACGCGCCCTGGGAAGACCAAAATCACCCCAAAAAGGTATTTATACCGACCTCTTTGGATCCATTATTCCATCATCCATTAGAAGGAATTATTTATTATCAATCAGACACCGTGTCATTGTTGATAAAATGCTTATATGAATATAAGCAAGTGATTTCTGACTTAGTCTGTAGTAGTATTATTTACCCTTCTTAACCAATCAACCATTGAAGTTTTGTCAAGCAATCTACCCCATTGGCTCTGAAACCCTTCCAATTATTCCAGGATTTTCGTGGTAAAGTGCTCAGAGTGAGTGTGACCCTTCCTGTCTTGGCCATTTGTGCTTTTAAGCCCGGCCATTAGTGGAATAAGTCCTTTATAAGGCACCCATTTTTATTCCAAGGTTCTTAAACTGCCTAAGGAGGCCCCTTGAAGAGAGGTTGCTAGTCTGTAAAGATCCCCAGTAGTGTAATACTGTGGCCCCTCTTTGATATTATATTGAAAACCATTTATTACCAAACAAATTAAACCTTGCAACTGCTCTTATTATATCATTTATTTGAGCTTTTAAGTGTTTATTATTGGAATAATAATAATTATTATTATTCCAGCATTTTTATCACTCTCAGTAGCTAAAGGACTGCAAGGTTCCTGGTATCAAAGAGCTGACATCAAATCAAATTTAATTTAATTTAATTTTATTTTTGGATTTCTTTTGGATTTTCTTCTTTTTGTATTGAGCTTTTCATCAATCCATGAAAATTCAATTTTTTGTTTCTGTTTTCATTTTAAATTTTGATTTTGCATTTTAATCTTTGTCTTTTTGATTTAACCCTTTTTTTATTATTTTATTTCTTCAATGCTTTTGATTTTCATTTTCTTTATGATTCTGACCATAATTTTTTTCAACACCCTTAAACTTAAATACACAGATATTACATATTCCCCTGAATTTCTGCACACATAAATTTCCTTTGAAACAGGCATTTGAAGGATTTTGGTTTGCAAAATTCATAACACTGCAACAATGTAGAATTGTATGCAAATCCCCTATAAAAATCTTTCAAACTTTCCAAAATATTTTGAGACCTTCAAAAATCTGTCCAAAAAAACAAGAAAAAAACAGTATCAATGCATTTGTGTAACTTTTCCTTTTAAATCTCATTCAATTTCATTTTGGTGCTTCAAAGACTTGAAATGTTTGGAAATCAATTCAAACTTTTTGTAATATGTTTTTGGTATTTGTTTGTTGTATTATAGGCTTCTCAAAAATCGATTCAGTACAAAATGACTTTGAGAATCAAATCCTTTTCAATATTTCAGAAAAATGATTCTTCATTTTAATCAAAGACTTTACCCTATAAAGTATTTATCACAATGAAAATAAGTGAAAATAAAAGGGGTTGCAAATGGGGTGGTCTACATTTTGAAATAATTTTCTTTTTAAATTTTAATAAAATAATTGTTTAGGTAAAATATAATTAGTTTTTCAGTGAAAATCCTCAAAGGGCTCCATCATACAAACAGATATTTACTGATTTTAAAAATTTTTCTAACTTTTTTTTCCTTGGAAATACCAAAAAAATCAATAAACATGCAAGCAGCGCAAGTAACTAAATAATTTTTTGAAACTAGCCAGGGGGTCTTAAAAAATAACTCCTTTTCTTTTGTGCTTTTTTTTTCTCAATTTATATTAAATTTACTTCGTAGCTCTTAGAATTTCTTTCAATCCTATCTTTTTTTCTTTTCATTTTCATTTTGTTTTAAGAACAATAAAACTTTTTTTATATTTCTAAGATTTATCTTGGCAAGAGTGAATCATTTTCTAGAATTTTGATGTTTCTACTTAATCACTGGCTTGTCATCAAAATAATGTGGTTGATTTTTTTTGATTTATTTTTTATTTTTGACTTTTCCTATTTTTTTATTGAAATTCTTGGATTTTTGTGGGAGAATTAATAAAATCCTGTTAGAATTTTGATTTTTCTCCTCAAACACAAGCTCATCCTCCCTACAAACCTTGTTTGTGAAACACCATCAAAAATTAATTTTTTTTATATTCAGTGCAATGTTGTGCACTCCCAAATTGTAGGGCGGGACCAATAATTTCAGCTCAAAGAAGCTAAATGTGTTTATGGATTTTTATTTTATTTTTTGGTGGGTTTTTTGCAATTCTTTTGTGACTTTTGTGATTTTTGTGAGTTTTTTTATTTTTTTTCAGTCTTGTTTTTTAAATTTCAGTTTTATTTCATTTTTTTCTTCTCACCATTAAGATGGTGAAAACCTTAGGCTTACTCATCCCCCTTCCCACAGGAATTCAGATTTTTTTTTTAGTTTTTTTGGTTTTTTTGGTTTTTTGGTTTTTTCTTCTTTTTTTTTGTGAATCATATTATTGCCAGCAAAATGAAAAATTTATGCAAATTTTTTCATCAAACTGAAAGTTGGTAATTTCAAGAATGACCCCTGTCTGACTCCCCTGCCCATAAGGTAGGCATTCAGGGAATGCCTGAAGGGAGGTGGACAACATAAGCTTTGTTGTACACAATTTTGATGGACAGAGAAAACAAAAAATTAAAATTAAAAAAAATAAAATATTCAAAAAAAACCCCTAAAATAACAAACAAATAAAAAAAACTCAATGCCAACTTGCGCGGTGGAAAAATTAGTGTGTATCAGAGTTAGCAAACCCCCCATTAGAAACCCGCCATTTTGACAAAACCCACCATTTTCAATGGCGGGTTTCTGAAATGCACATACCCCCTAACTGGTGTATTTCAAAATAGCGGGTTTTATGAAAATGGTGGATTTCAAACGTCAAACCCGCCATGAAACCCGCCATTAAACCTGCCATTTATGCATCATCATCCATCTACCATCCATCACATCTAAAACACCCATCCACATCGGAAAATAAATACCGTTTGCATCTCCATTGCATCACACACATCTCATCTTCATTGCTTCACATCTCTTTTAATTTTCACATCTCCATCTTCAAACAGATCCCATCATCATCTCATCACCCCACATCACATCCATCTCCATTGCATCACACACATCTCATCTCCATTGATTTACATCTTTATTAACTTTCAAATCTCCATATTCACACAAATACCATCATCATCTCATCACCCCACATCACATCACCATCTTTCTCAACATGTCCAATCAGAATTCCTGCCAGCAAGTTGAAAACGCAAAAAAGCTGACTGCACCTTTGCTACTGATTGACTCCCATTCAGACTCTGATTCAGACTCCAATTTGGAATCAACTTGGTTAGCTTTGAATTTGCTGTTGGAAAAGCAATACATGGTTCCAAGAATACACACCCTCCATAATCCTATGTATGAAAGGTGAAAGCTTCATCTCATCCTCAACTTAAGCTTCCAGCAACTATTCCAAACTTTGTTTCCTTCATTCATGAAACTTTTGGAGATGATTGAAGACCACCACATCTTCCAAAAAAATTCTTGGAATGCTCAAGGCAATCCAGCCATCCAACTTGCTGTTGCTCTTTGTAGATTGGGATTGAATGTAAATGGAGCAGATATTAATGGATTGGAAAATCTATTCTCAGTCAGTTATGGAACCATTGAATTATAAACCAAAAGAGTCATGATTTCTATCCTGTCTTTCTGTTGCTCAGTCCTTTCTTGGCCAACCAAAGAAGAACGAAAGGAGATATCTAAAGTAATGGAGACCAAAGGCTTTCCTGGTTGCATTGGGTTTTTTGATAGAACCACCATCCCCTTGAGTCAAAAACCCAAGCTAGAAGGCAACCACTATTTTGATCACAAAAAAAGGCAACTGATCCATTTCTTTTCCAATGACTTTGATAAAAACTTTGATCACACCACTGACAAAATATGTTTCATCTTTTTGTTTAGATACTTCATGGCCCTACAACTTGTTTGTGATAACAAGAAGAATTTCATATCCCTCCACGCTTGCCTTACAGGTTCTTGTCATGATTCATATGTTTTCAATTGGATGCAAATTGCCCAAAAATCAGGGAAATAATTTGACCAAGATCAATACCTTCTGGCCGATTCAGCTTATACTAGTGGCAAATATGTGGTTCCAGCATCCCAGAACGTTTCATCTAACGATGAAGGAAAAACCAATTTCAACTATCATCTTTCCCAATCACAAGTTTGGATTGAGCATGCCATAGGAGTCCTGAAAGGAAGATGGGCCAGCTTAAGGGAAATGAAAAAAAAGCTTCAAAATCCCAAAGACATGAAGTTCCTCATCCACTGGATTATTGCTTGTGTGATTCTTCAAAATCTTTTGGCCAACATCAAAGATGAATGAGACAAAATAGTTGAAGATGACATTCCTGATCCACCTCAAGTCATCCCTGTTTCATGTTGTCCCTTATCTTCTTCTATGAGAGAATGGATTCTTGCTCTCACCCTTGCTAGCTTTGATGACTAATGTTTGATTTCAAGTTAGGTAAAAAATCCCTTCACCAATTTTTTTTGGTCTTGGTTGTTCACCCAAGATTCATAGGCTGAGTCTGCTTTTTTTTCTACTTTGGTGGGGTCGACTTAGCCAAAACATACTCAAAAAATCCAAACCCCCCACCTCACCCCATCAAACCACCAGTCAAACCACCCACCTCACCCCACCAAACCACTGGTTGGTCCACTCCTTCCTCCTCCTCACTAACTACCTCCACCTCACCCACAACCTCCCCTCCTCATTTGGTTCGCCCCCCTGGTAATCTTCCCCCCCTCCTCCTCATCCTTTCCATCATCAAATGATCATCCTTTGATTCATCCACCTCCATCCCCCAATGCTGCCCCCCCCCCTCACTTGCCTTTGGCTGACCAACGCCGCCCCCCCCCATGCTCCCCTTTGGCCAAAAAATGCTGGCCCTACACCCTTGCTTGCTTGGCCAACCCCTCTGGCCCCCTCCTCTCCTTTGGCCAACCAAGGCCGTTGCCCCGCCTTGCTTGCTTGGCTAACCCAGCCGCCCCCCTTGCTTGCCTTTGGCGAACTGACGCCTGCCCCCCCCCTTGCTTGCCTTTGGCTGACCAACGCCGGCCCCCCCTCACTTGCCTTTGGACAACCAACGCCACCTCTCCCCATGCTTGCTTTGCCAACCCTGCCAGCACCCCCCCCCCCCCGTGCTTGCTTGGCCACCAACCAAAGCCTGCAGCCAACCAAACTTCCCCTTACCTTGTTCCCAGGCCCTGCCTACCTGGTCTGAGCCCAACCCCAACCCAACCCAAAGGCCTGGCCAAATTCCCTCACACACAATCCAACCCAAAGGCCTGGCCCAATTCCCTCACACCCTGGTAAGTTTTTTTTTTTTTTTGGGTGCTGATGCAATGTTTTTTTTTTTTTTTTTTTTTGGTACAGTTTTTTTTTGGTGATCACGTTTTTGGTGAACTTGGGATCAAGTACAGGTTTGGTTTCATTTTTTTTGATCCAATCTTGTTTCACTGATGATTCCCATTTGACTGACTGTTTTTTTTGTTTTTTTTTTTCAATCCCTCAACTGCTATTGGTGAATGTCCAATTCTTCTCCCACCCGCCTCAAAATGTTGCACAAACAATTGTATCCCACCTTGTTCCTAACCCTAATCAGAGTATATGGATGGGAGAAATTGAGATGGAAGGAGATGGATTGACCAAGATAATCAAAGGTGGGAAGAATAGGGCCTTTCACAAAAAGAGGATTCAAATGAGATATTCCAAAATATCTTTGGAGGTTTCTGGGGAAGGTATCAATGAAAAAGTGGTCTGGTCTGGTCGGAAACCGGGTCCTTTGGATCTGTAACCTTCAATTGTTGCTGAAAAGAAAAATAATAGTCAAAAAACCACCCAGGAAGAGTTTGAGCAAGCAAAACAAACAATCAAACAGCTCCATTTCTTCCACAGTGGAAAAGCAATTTTCCTCAATTTATCTGTTCACCAAGCCCTGGTGGAAATCATTGAATTTGTGCCATTGGATAAACTCTCAGAAAAAGATAAGAAGGAAATCAACTTTCATACCAATTTCCTTCATGGTTCAAAAAAATTTGTCAACCCAGTTCGTCCTTCAAGATCTTGGGGTGGAAAAATGTGGGCAGTTGGATGGCCAAAATTGATGCACCCTTTGGAGTTATTTGGAAGTTATGTGAAGAAATCATTTATTAGATCTTCTCCTCAAGAGTATGCTTTCCTCAACCTTAAGGCCAACAAAGTATCCCAAATTCTAACACAAATGTTTTGCAATTTGGCCAAACTTTACTTTGAATCAAACTGTGATACCATGAAGGACAACAACATCCCCTCTTTCTCTTTTTTGGAATTTGGCTCCAAGCCTACACCTTTTCATTGCTTCCCACACATCACTTTCACCTTTGATTCTTTTTACAACTCTCCTCATACTACAAATGCAACATCTCTGGCTACTCCTTTTTACTTGTGGTTCCAACCAAGAAATCAAATGGTCAACTTATTGAAAATACAGACAATTATCAAGTATTGGATGGCCAATTTTTTTTCCTGACCTTGGCTTTGGAATTGATTTCAAGCAAAAAGGTATGGTCAAAATGTTTTGGTCAGCTAATAAGTACTAGAACTGTAACTTTCCTTCTGTGGACACAGAAACCCATACCAGAATGGCCATGTCACTTCAAATTAATAAAAAAAACTAGAAAAACTTGTAGGGACTTGAATAATGGCAAAATTTACTCTAGAAAAAAAAATATAAATAAAAAAAAAGATCTGTATGTTGGTGGGGTTAAGAATACTCTCAAACGTTGTAATCAAAAATAATTTTTTTGTTTTTCTTTCACCCATGCAAATATATTTAAAAGCCCAGCATTTTATTTATCTGCTGTATTTCATCTGCCATTCTACTGCTTCCAATGGAAGCCAAGGCTACTGATACCTTATCCTTTTTTTGTTTGCAAGTTGTTCCATCTCCTTTTCCAGTTTTGCTTGCTGTCAATCCTTCTCCTTTTCCCTTTTTGAAATTCTAGATCAGCCTGTTTCATTTTCCACTCAGCATCCCATTTTTGTTGATGAGCCAAACTCTTGGCTTTCTGCTTTTGAAAATCCATGGCCAGTTGAAAATCCCAATTTTGCTTTTCAAACTCAATTTTTTTGATTAAATCATGATTTGACTGTTTTTTGAAGGGGAAAAGCAATGTGCAAAATTTTGAAAGCAAGGATATTCAGCCAAAGTACTTAAATGAATCTTGTTTCTCCATTATTTTTTCAAAGCCCAAAAAACCAGAATTGTTCCTCCTCTTTTGATGAATTTTGGGGTTGATATTGATGGAATTGGAGGCCTTTTGCTTACCCTTGGCAGAGGAGCTTTGAGTCTGAAAGTTGTCACTAATGTTGGAAGGCGATGTGGGAGACACCATTGGCTTGATTTTTTGGCCATTCAGGAATGGATGAGCCTGTTTTTTTACAATCTAAATCAGTCAAGATTAATCAGACAGAAGAGAAAATAGCTTGGTTCCTTACTTGAACCAATGTTGAGGGTAATGGAGACTGAGGAGTGTCTTGTTCCGCATCAGCAAGGTTGATGAGATCTGCTAACCCAGGAAGAGAGAAATTCAAATAAGGAGGGGAGGGGTCCAAGGTATGGTTTGACACATCAATGAAAGAAGAAGTAGATGTGATTGGGTCTGATGGAGTTTGAATATCCTCCTTGGCATCAGATAGGGGCCACTCCAAGGCAGAGGCTTCTTCAGGATCACAATTTCTAGGCTGAGCTTCCCCAGCCAAGTCCTCATCGTCAACTGAATTGTATTCTTGGGCATCAAAAGGGGCGAAAGGGGTGATTTTTGGCCTTCTTTCCAAAGATTTTATCCATTTGAATATAAAAAGGACAAATGGAGTCCAACTTATCAACCACCGAGTTTATTCCCTTGGCTTTGTCAGAGTTGGTGATACCAAATCCGGTGGAGATTGACATGGAGTGGGCCTTTTTTGTACTTGGCTTGATAATTCTTGAATTGCTCCCTCATCTGTTTGGATGACAGATCCAGCCTACCTTTTGTTTTTTCTTGAGTTCATTGTCCATTAGGAGATAACCATTGACCTTAGAGGATGGAGGTTGGCCAACACATGTTTCATTGTCTGATCCAAAGCAGGCATCATAGTTGGAGGGAATTTTGAGCCAGTTGACCAGGATGATGTGATCAGCTCACTTGAGCTGACTTAAGCCCTTGGAAGCTGCTGGGGGAGGATTGTTTGTTGTAGAGTTCCTTGGCAATCTTTGCTTTGGTGTGTTGGAATTTTGTGTTGATTTGTGGGGGGAGGTTTGCTGAGGGGCCATTTGGAGAGAGTAAGGGAGATAATTTGATGAGAGGGATAAAGTGTCAAGCAAGATAAAGTGATGAGAGTGTCACAAGGGCTTCTGACATGCAAGCAGGGCTTGGCACAGAGAGGTCTCTACCCACAGTAGGCTTGGGGGCAAGTTTACTGAAGGAGGCTAACAGGAGCAGAGGAGGATTGGGTTGAATGGTGCTGAATGACACTTGCTGGGAAAGATCTCCTAGTAAGAAGTAGTAAACTGATTTCTTGGGGGAAGCATCAGGAAGAGGAAAGAGGAGGCTTATTAAATAGACAAGAGGTTGGAACTACAACAGAGGTACAAGTGATTGGGGCTCAGACTACACACATGATGTCATGGGAACAGTCTAAGTAACAGAGAGGGCTGATCAGGTATGCTACTAAATTAGTTTAGGCTGCTTCTACATTGGGACAAGGTTCCAGGTCTGAGCTGTCTAAGTTGGGAGAGTACAGTTGAAGGATGTACAGTGTACATGGGAGTCATGACACTATGTACTAAGTAGAGAGAGTATGTAATACAATCTGCAGGAGGATGTACATAAATATTCCCAAAGGATAAACCACACAGAGGAGGTATGGGTTAGACAGAGAGATAACCCAAAGAGGTATGGGTTAGACAGAGAGGTAGAGTAGAGCCTGGGAGATTAAGTATGTGCAAGCCTATGGAGTCTATCTGTGTATAGTATGAGGTTAGACTATATGTAGATATGTACTTCATGAAGATCCTGAGGTATATAGTTACTGGAGACATATTGATGTAAGTCTCCTTAGCCCTGAGGTTGAAGTTCCTAAGAAATTAGATCAGGCCTGAGGGTAAGACTGAGGTTGGACTGAGTTTGGTGTCAGTATGACAGTACCCCCTGGTGAAGAAGAGGGCATCTCCTGATGACCATAAAAGGAGAGGTTGAAGAGGCCATCCAGGTTGTCCTTCAGCCATGTCTAACTTGAGTTTTCCTTCCCCTTACCCACAACCATCACCACCATCCACCCCATTACCACCTTTATCTCCTTACACCAGATCACCTACACCAACCTATCCAATGGAGAAGACCAACAATTATCATCCAGTCCAGCAATACTAACCAAGTTGTGATAGGTGCGTCAAGCTTGGAAGAATATGCACCACCAGTATCAAGCACAATTCTTCCAAATGTGAAAGTTGTAGGCAGTATGGAAGAATGTGTGATATGGATAAGCAAGGCAGAAAGGCCTTGGGGCCAACCTTATGGGTCCTGGAGAAGAGTCAACCTTTTGAAGTAAAAGAGGCTCCAGATGATGATGCCATGACCTTGGGTTACTCATCCAGACTTGATGAATCTTCAGGTAAGTGCTTCTGGATTTAGTATTGGAGGTGCTGGAGTGCTGATAAAGGTTTGCAATAGTCCGTTTGATGCAGGAGAGATTGAAGAAAACGCAAGAAAAGAGGGAGGCACTGCGTCGAACCGGTAATTTGGCCATAGATGGTACGTCGAGGCGTCCGCAGGAGGAGTGCGGTGAGGCATTTATACAATGGGGAACCCCTCACGTAGATTCTAACGAGGAGGTGGTTGAGGTCCCCCCAAAAAGGGTACAAAACGAAGGCATTTTGGAATCCGTCAAACCCTTTGAAGGAAGTCGTCGAAGCGTTGAAGGGGTTGGTCAAAGCGTCAAAGGGGTTTGTTGAACCGTTGAAGCAAGTCGTCGAAGCGTCAAAGCAAATAGTCAAAGCGTCGAAGCGTCAAATGTCGAAGCGTCGAAGCTCACTGTTAAAGCGTCAAAGCAAATCGTCAAAGTGTCAAAGCAAATCGTCGAAGCGTCAAAGCCCACTGTTGAAGCGTTGAAGCGTTGAAGCCCACCGTCAAAGCGTCAAAGCAAACCATCAAAGCACCAAAGCAGATTGTCAAAGCGGGGATGATGATGAAGACGCCAAAGGGATTTTGGAGATGGAATTAAGTGATATGGAGGAAGATAGAGGAACCACCAAAGAGATTGTTAAAGGAAAAGGAAGAGAGATCATCTTCAAAGAAGGGGGTAGATCAGATGACTCTTTTGAGTTAGAAGATTTGAGGAACAAGATGAAGGATTTGGAGGTAAAGATGAAGGTGGTGGAAGACAGAAGGAATAGAAGGAAAGGAATTGAAAGAAGAGGTGAAACTGAGGTCTGTTTGAAGGAATTGGAAAGTGGGGAAAGGTTATTGGAGATGATGGAAGGAAGAAGATTCAGAGAAGGTTCTGTTTTAAATGAAGATCAAGTTAATCAATCTTTGGAGATTTATAGTAGGAATTCTAGAACTTTAAATTCAAATTTTTAGGAAGGTTTAAAGAAGGGTTGGGGTAGTGAGATAAGAAAAGAGAAGTATGGTTTTTTAGAAGCTAGAAAGAAAAAAGTTTTAGAGATAAAGAAAAGACTAGCTGATATTTTGGCTTTAGCTGGGCATACTTTTGAAGTAGGGACTACTATAAGGGGGCCAAATTCTTATCAATTTTCCAAGTTAAAATTAGTAAATACTTGGATGTCTAGAGTAAAAGAGTTGGAAGAATTGATTTGTGAAGCTATCTAAAAAGTTGTTTATATAAAATTTGTTTTATTTTATTATTATTTTATTTTATTTTATTTTATTTTTTTTATTTATATTTTCTTAGAGGGGGGTAATTGATCTTTTTTTTTGCTAAGGTTGAAGAAAGGTAAAAAGGAGAAAGAATCTTTTTTTTTATCATGTTATTGATATATATATATATATTTTTGAAAAGGAGAGTAAGGTTTGTATTGTTTTTATTTTAAGGATGAATTTGGTTTTGAGGGATAAAGTGTATGAAAGTCTTGAAGTAAAGTAGGGCAGTTGTGAGATTTAGTCCATAGAGAGTGAAGTCCAGGGAGAATCTGGAATTGGTAAGGGTTGGAGGAGTCCAAACTTTTTGTGGTGACTGG
Source organism: Puccinia polysora (assembly GCA_025617555.3). NCBI lineage: Eukaryota > Fungi > Basidiomycota > Pucciniomycetes > Pucciniales > Pucciniaceae > Puccinia > Puccinia polysora. The sequence goes on along the minus strand of CM062647.1, from coordinate 24,012,150 downwards.
ATTTTTTTCTGCTGCAAAGTTAACAAGAAGAAAAATAATCTTGGATAAAGGAAGTCATATTTTCCCAATGGAAATCTCTTTTGACTAGATCAGCTGTTTTGTCTTGTCCAGGGTGGCCAGAGAGGGGAGAGTCATGTCTTTGTCGAATTATTTCAAGTTGGAGTTGTTCATGCTCCTTGGGGATTGCTATTCTGTTTTGGAAAATAAGGAGTCCAGTGTCTGGGTCTATAAGGTAACTCTTTACTTGTTCCTTTTTATGTAGTTTCTGAATAATCTTCTGGGAGATCTGGGACTGAATTAAGGTTTCCAATTGTTGTTCAACCTGTTTTGCAGAGATAAAGAAAATTCTAGAAGGTTCAAAGTCAGTCTGTTTCAAGAGTTGTTTGACATTTGCTGGATTCTCTTCTGCATAGGGCATCCCCCCTTTGGGATAAACTTCGTCTCAACCTGACAAGACATCAGGCACTATCAATTGCTTTCCAGGTCTATAGACTATAATGAAGTCAAATTCAGACAGAAACTCAGCCCAACGGGCTTGGCAACGAGTCAAGAATTTGGAGGTCATGAAATATTTAAGAGATAAGTGATCAGTGAGAACTTCAAAGGGAGAAGAAAGACTGAGGAGGTAAGCTCTCCAGATCTTGATGGCCCATACAATGGCCAGGAGTTCCTTATCATGGATTTCATAGTTCAGTTCAGCACTACCCAATTTCCTGCTGTCAAAAGCAATTGGGTGTTTGGATCCATCAAGAAAGACTTGGGTGAGGACAGCCCCTAGGGCATAGTCACTGGCATCAGTCTCCAAAAAGGTTTGTAAGGAAAAATCAAAATGTCTGAGTATAGGAGCTTTAGTAAAGGCTACCTTGAGGTCCTCAAACTGATGCAGAGCCCCTGGGGATAAAGGAAAGATGGGGTCTGCTCCAGTTAGAGCAGTGAGGAGGTGCACCTTTCTGGAATAGTTAATGATAAACCTGCAATAAAAATTAGAAAAAACCAAAAACTGTTGCAAGGCCTTTTTGTTTTTTGGTGGTGGCCAGTCCAAGATCTTCTGGAACTTGGAGTTTTCCATTTCAATGCCACTTCTGGAAATGACATATCCTAGATAGTCCACTGAGGAGGCATGAAGTTCACACTTAGAAGCTTTTGCATATAAGTTGTTCTTCCAAAGTCTGTTCAAGACTTCACACACATGAGCTTTATGTTCTGTTAAGTTTTTGGAAAAAATAAGAATGTCATCAAGGTATACCACCACACAGATGGCCAGAAGGTCTGCAAAAATGTCATTAACAAGACATTGAAAAGAGGCAGGAGCATTGGTGAGTCCAAGAGGCATTACCAAATATTCAAAACTCCCAAACTGAGTTCTGAATGCTGTAAGATGTTCATCCCCTTCCTTGTTTCAAAGGAGATTATAAGCACCCCTGAGGTCAATTTTGGAAAAAATGGTAGAACCAGAAAAGACTGTTAATAAGTGAGTCATGGGAGGAATCGGATACCGGTTCTTTCGAGTCACAGCGTTGAGTTTGCGATAGTCAACACACGATTGCAAACCACCATCCTTCTTTCTTACAAAGAGGACAGGTGCTCCAGTGCTGGAAGTGCTGGGGCAAATGAAACCTTTCTCTATATTTTCCGCTATATAGGCTTGTAGGGCCTCCATCTCATGGTGACTAAGGGAGTAGATAGGCCCAACTGGAGGCATAGGGCCTTCCAGTTCAATATGATGGTCGTAAGCGCAATGAGGAGGGAGTTTATCAGCTTTGACCTTGTAAAAAACATCTAAAAAGGTATGACAAGCATCAGGAACTCTCTCCATCACAGTTTCAATTTCATCAGTTTCCTCATCTTCATCCAAACCTTCTGCAGTAGCCTGCTTTGGGTCAGAGTCAGAAGTGGAAATAATCATACGCAAAACTTGAACAGATAGATCATTCTCCATATCCTCCAAGAATTACAGAGAATGTCCAAAGAATATCCTGTTCACAGAAGTAGTTGCTGAACTCAAAGGGAAGTGTTGTGAGTGCATAGATTCTGAAAAGGGGACAGGAGCAGTGACCTGCAGGTTCACTGGCGGAAAGGAAGTAGTGGCCAAGGAGAGTTCAACGGAAGAGGAATGATCCAAAGTTGGTTGGTGTCTTGGGGTGATCAATCCCAGTTGCCAATTTACCTCTGGGTTCCAGAAATGGAGGAAGTCAATACCTAGAATAATGTCTTCTTTGAGTGGAGTATCAACAGTCAAGAAATCCCATTCTAAGTTGGGAAAAGAGGGCAAAGAGAATTTGAAGGAAACCTTATGGGTGATTTCCTGGGAAGGTCAGTCAGAAGGACTGAAGGTAAATAGGAAAATAGGAGTGGTCAGGGGTTTGAGTGATAGAGAAAACTTTAAAACCATAGATTTTGAAATAACAGATTGAGTTTCTCCAGAGTCAACAAGTACACTGTAAGCCTGGTTATTGGACAAGCAAACAAAACGTAAGTCTTTGGAAGGAGGGTTAGCGTCTTTTCTTTCCAAAGTTTGTACTCAAATATTAGGAGGGTGATGGTCAAGGAGTACCACATTCCCATCACCTAGTCTTTTCCCTGTTTTGGCTTCATAGGATTGGGCTTCTGGCCAGGCTTAAAATCTGGACGTTTCCTGCAAAGGCTTATTTTGTGAGTTCCTCCACAGTAGTTACACAAACCCTCTCTTTCTCGTCTAGCTTTTTCTTCAGCCTTGAGGTGTCCATCCTCTCCTAAGTTGGGATTGGGGACATAGGTTGGAGTAGAATTAGTAGGGGTTGGCTTGGTCTTCCCCTTAAACCTACCTGGTTGGCTGGTCTGTTGAGATTTCTGAGGATTTGGAAGACTGGGTCCAGGTCTTGATGTCTGAGGGAGAGTGAAGGACTTCTCCCGGATCCTTTCATGGTAACATGTGTCATACTTAAGAACAATATCCATTAGGTCTTGCAAGGTTTCTTGAGGTCCATCATAACCAGCTAGTTGGTCCAGTAATCTGGCTGGGAGACCCTGTCTAAAATGAAAGAAAAAGGCTTTTATCACCCCACCCAGAGACCTTGGTCATAAGTTTCCTGAATTCAGTGATATAGTTAGTAGCATAACCACTTTCTTTCATCTTAAGGAGGGTTAACTCCTTCTCAGCACGCTGGATTTCTAGACAATCCCCAAAAAGGGTATGAAGCTGTTGAGTGAATAAAATCCAGGAGTTAAGTATGAAGTCTGGCTCATGATTACCAATGTGAGCAAGATAAGGTTGGATCCATCGACTGGCATTTCCTGAAAGGTGAGAGACTGTAAAAAATACTTTCTTTCTGTCATTAGAAAAAACTCTCTCATCATTTGAAAAAATGAGTTCACAAGCTTGAAGGAAAGGTCTAAGCTTGGTTGGGTTAGTTCCATCAAATTTATCTGGGGCATTGATAGATGGAGATTTAAAGTTAGCAGAGGGTCCATGGTCAGCAGGTTTAGAAAGTTGAGTCATTGCAGTGGTCATTTGCTGAAGAATGGCCAGCAGGGCAGGGTCAGTTGAAGGAGCCTGAGTGGTGGAAGGAAGGTTGGTGTGCGGGGAAGGTGAAGGGACTGCTGTTGCATTAGAAGTTTGACTAGGATTACCCTCTGGGGATGGTGAACCCAGGCCACTCAAGATTCTGGAATTGAATCCTGAGTCTTCATCCTCTTCATCTTCCTCACCTTCTCCTGGGATTTGGACCATGCTTGCATCATAGGCAGGAGAGTCCAAACCATGGTAACCTTGGCTTGGAAACTGACCTGTGATCCTGTGGAGGCTAGCATTGTCAGAAGAAGGAATAGTAGAAAGGGATACTTGGGGAATAGGTTCCAATAAACCTGTATCCATAGGAGTGGAAGTGGAAGCCACTGGTGCAATCAGGTTAGAAAAGGTCCTACCTGTTCCACGAGATCTAGGGGTAGAATGGTCAGTAGGTTCAGTGGTACCTCTCCCCCTAGAGCTGCGGGTGACTGCTGGGCTAGAAATGTGAGAAAAAGGAGCACTTCATGGGGGCATTCTTACTTCTAAGAATAATTAGTTACCCAAAAGTTGTTCTTCACCTTGGAGCAAGAATAAAATGATTTAAAAAAGGAATTTTTTCTTCCTCTGATTACCTTTATGGGAAAGTCAAATACTGGTTACTATACCTTGTCAAAGTGTCAAACTGTTGAAGCTACAAAGCGTCGGACTGTTGAAGCTACAAAGCATCAAAGTGTCAAAGTGTCGAAGTGTCAAAGCGTCAAAGTGTCAAAGTGTCGAAGTGTCGAAGTGTTGAAGCGTCGAAGCATCAAAGCGTCAAAGCGTCAAAGCGTCGAAGCGTCAAAGCGTCGAAGCGTCAAAGTGATACTTAGAGGATGGAGAGCTGGAGCTCTGAGTAGGTTTGAAAGTAAGGTAAGGGAAGCAATGAAAATGGCCACAAATCAAATAGCCAAGTTCAAGGTAGGGACAGAAATAAAGCAAACAAAAATTGCCACAACTCAATAGCAAGATTTGATGCTGTCTAAAAGGATAGGGAGTGTGGTTGGTGAAGAAGGGGTTATTGGGGAAGAAATCATTTTAATGTCACAAGGGCTGCTGACATGCAAGCAGGGCTTGTCACAGAGGGGTCTCTACCCACAGTAGGCTTGGGGGCAAGGTTACTGAAGGAGGCTAACAGGAGCAGAGGAGGATTGGGTTGAATGGTGCTGAATGACACTTGCTGGGAAAGATCTCCTAGTAAGAAGTAGTAAACTGATTTCTTGGGGGAAGCATCAGGAAGAGGAAAGAGGAGGCTTATTAAATAGACAAGAGGTTGGAACTACAACAGAGGTACAAGTGATTGGGGCTCAGACTACACACATGATGTCATGGGAACAGTCTAAGTAACAGAGAGGGCTGATCAGGTATGCTACTACATTAGGTTAGGCTGCTTCTACATTGGGACAAGGTTCCAGGTCTGAGCTGTCTAAGTTGGGAGAGTACAGTTGAAGGATGTACAGTGTACATGGGAGTCATGACAATATGTACTAAGTAGAGAGAGTATGTAATACAATCTGCAGGAGGATGTACATGAAGATTCCCAAAGGATAAACCACACAGAGGAGGTATGGGTTAGACAGAGAGATAACCCAAAGAGGTATGGGTTAGACAGAGAGGTAGAGTAGAGCCTGAGAGATTAAGGATGTGCAAGCCTATGGAGTCTATCTGTGTATAGTATGAGGTTAGACAATATGTAGATATGTACTGCATGAAGATCCTGAGGTATATAGTTACTGGAGACATATTGATGTAAGTCTCCTGAGCCCTGAGGTTGAAGTTCCTAAGAAAGTAGATCAGGCCTGAGGGTAAGACTGAGGTTAGACTGAGTTTGGTGTCAGTATGACAGAGAGATATGAAGTGATGAGAGAAATAAATTGACAAGAGCAATAAAACAATGATTGGATTCTTTGGATGAGGTTGGAGGTACAAGTTTTTGTTGGAGGTAGAGTGATGAGAGCGGTGAAGCAATCAGAGAGATGAAGCAATGACAGAAATGAAGCGATGAGAGCAATAAAGTGGTGAGTGATCAAGTGATGAGGGTGAGAAATTGATGAGAGTTATGATGAGAGTGATAAAGTGATGAGAGTGGTGAATCTTTTGATTATGAGGCTGGAGGTAAAAAAATTTGCAATGAGGTCAGAGGTAGAAGGAGGTGGGAAGCCAGGGGTGGATGATGTGGACAGGTGGCAGAAGCCTTTAAATACTTTATTTGAAAAAAGCCACTTATTTCATGTTAACTTTGACACATCTGATGTGAAATAAGTGGGTTTTTTTTGATTTTTAATGGCGGTTTTGAAATTTAGGATTTGTGTTGAAACCTGCCATTAAAAAATGGGTACTGTTAAATTCACGGCTCATTGAGCCGTGCACACGGTTGAAAATGGGCCGTGTGGCATGGCACATGGTTGAAAATGGGCCGTGTGGCATGGCACACGGTCCAATTGAAGCCTTGTACCGCCCCCCACGGCTCACAGAGTTGTGCAGCCCACCCAACCCAGTCCGCCGCCATTTGGACTTCCACAGCATACATTCAAGCCGTGTGGAGTTGTAAACGGCTCAAATTTATTCGTGTGGCATTCAACACGGAAGCAGACCACAGTGAGCAAAAAAAAGAAAAAGAAGGAAAAGTAATGAAAGGGTACTTACAAAACCCATAAACTAAATAAACCTTCCAAAAAAACAGAAATAAAACAAAAAATCAAAGAATGTTTATGTTTTGGTTAAAAAAACAAAGAAATAAATAAATAAAAAAACTGGTAGTATCCAATGGAATAGCCCTAAATTAAAAAGACCCAAAAAAAGACAAGTAACTGGAATAGCCTTAAAGTAAAAACAACCAAAAAAAAGACAATTAACTTGACAAGCCCTGAAGTAAAAACACCAAAAAAAATACAACTAACAAGACAAGCCCTAAAGTCATTTCAACTTGAAAAATTCATTTCAACTTGACTAGCCCTAAAGTAAAAGGGCCCAAAAATCAAAGAAGTCTTTTGACCATCCCTAAGGTAAAAGTGCCCAAAAAAATGACAAGCCCTAAAGTAAAAAAACCAAAAAAAAACAAGTTCAACTTGTGTTAAGCTGATCCCATCCCAAGCTTAACAAGAGTTAAGCTTGTGATGGAATCAGCAAAACCCAAGTTTAACTGACTTACCATTAAACTGTCATTCAAAAAACTCAATATAATGATGTTAACTCAAAACACTCAACATAATGATGTTCAAAATGTGATAACCCTTTATATTAATAGAACTTGTTAGCTGCATTAGAATTACAGTTTATATGAAAACCAATGATGAAATGACATCAAAGTATATTACAATCTAGAATAAATTTGCATTTGATCTTTTAGATGATCAACCCAACCAGAGGCTTTTTTAGAAATCAAGGAACGTGGTTTTGCTACAATGGGCAGGATTGGAATCATTTCTCGTTCAAGTACTAATAGAACCCAGTGGTTGTTGTAATCAAAGGAAAGGATGATTGGATCTGATTGATCGGTAACATCATTTTTCATTGGACTATAAGTATTGCATGACTCCAATGAAATGAAACATATAGGTTTGGAATATGTGTCTGCTATGATTTGAACCATGTCCAATTTAGCCAGCCATTTTGAGGAGGGAATCTTTTCATTGATGTCTTCATCATCAGGTCTTTGTTTGATATTTTAAACCTCCTTTGCATCACCAAGAATCTTAATGTAGCATGATTTATGTTTCTCTAATGTTTCAATCATTTCCTCCCTAACTTTAAACCATCCATGTTCTTCATAACCAAGCGATTTAGCAATGACTCTAAATCTGCAATTCTCATCTCCAATTGGATCCCAAACCTTGCCCAAGAACTTATGGAATTTCTTGGGTATTTGATTGAGGTATTTCAAGTTTTGTTCCTATCATTAAAACTAACTTAGTATTCATTTCTTTAATTGGATCAATGAAATGAAAACTCACCAAAGATGAGCTTCTGGTTGAGCTTTGCTGCATGTTCTCTTCCTCTGAAGAGGATTCTGATTCCAAATTAAGTGATCCCAATTCACTTTTAGTCTCTTCCTCTGAACTATGAAATTCAGATTCAGATTCTGCCAAATTTTCCTAAAAATTCATCATTAGTTAGTAAATAAGTTCATTAAACCCAAAAAATGAACATATCTCTAAAGAAAAGACTTACAATATTTTTTCTTTTCTTGTTTGGAGCCCTTCTAGTTCTTTTTTCCCCCTTAAATTGTTTTTCAACAAGCTCAAACCAAGATGGTTCTTGCCACGTTTCTGTCAATTTTGGCCTGCCCCTACTTGATTGTAAGACTTTAGGTTCAAGTCTTGTCTTGGATTGATATTTTTTAATCTTTGGAATGATATTCTTCAAAAGGCCTCTTTGCTCATGATCTGTAGATTACACAATAATTTAATTGAATTTTTCACGTAACTGACTAATGCTTAGAATTTCATCAACATTGCACTGGAAAAATTCAAAAGGATCAATCATTAGCAAATTAGTTAATCAAAAAGCATTAATCACAGTGATTTGAACAATCCAACTTGAAAAATCCAAATAAAGCCAACTTAAACAATTAGAGCTGCAAGGGTCATAGTCCATCCTACACTGAGGATGAACATATTCAGGTACCATGGATCCCTTGAATGCTAGACAGTCACCTATTTGGTGCAAACAGGGAAAATCCAAAGTCTTGAAATGTGAGTTGGTGCAGAATTTGCCATCATGATAAAGTTTGAACTTCTTGAATTGTTCCCTAACAAGATGGATTGCCTCTAAAGACAATTTGTAACCCAATGGTAACAGTTCTGGGGGAAGAACTGCACCTAACTTAATTTGAGAGTTATAAAGTTATGCATGAACTGAATCAATTTGATTCAAAGCTGTTCCATCAAGGCTTTTCCAAAAATACAACAAGTTTCCCAATGATTTTGCAAGGATTACTTTGAGAGGCGCATGGGCCCCTTCAACCCAAGAAGTTTTTTTGTTTCCAAAATCTGGGTTTATACAAATCCATGCTGTTACACAACTCTCTTTGATAGGGAAAATGTTATTTTCCATATACTTGAGTACATCCTCATAGTCTTTCAAAAAACACTATACAAGTCAAAAGGTAAGAACCCAAAACTAGGAAGAATAAGGAGCAGTGATTTTGACATAGTCTGAGTTCCCCATCATTGAAATCCGCCTTCTCTTTGGTCTTTGAGGCCCCATACTTTGCCCACAGATTCATAAAGCTTTTCCATCCTTCAACGTCATTAACAAAGCGCACTTTACAGTTTGCTTGTATGTTTTTAGACAAGTGCCAAGTGCAACATTGTCTTGATGACTCTGGGAAACTAGTTTCAATAGCACAAATCAGAGATTTTTCATGGTCCGTCACAAAGACTTTTGGAAAAATCTCAGGATCATCAGCCAACTCCTTTAATGCTTTTACAGACCAACTGTAGAACTCAAATGTTTCTTTTGTTATGAAAAAAGAGCTTTTGTGAAAGTTTTCTGATTGGCTGTCATTTCTACAACATGCAATAGTGGGGTTTTGTACTTATTTTTTTTATAAGTACAATCCAACATAGCAATATGATGGAATTTTTATTAAAGCTTTAATGCCTCTGGATGTGCTAAGTACAGGGCCTCCAAGCGACCCTCTCCACTGAACTTTGATTGGTGAATCCAACTTGTTTCTTCAAGATGTTCATAGAGTAACTCCATCACACTTTTTCCCTTTAGTTCTTCAAGCATTACCTTCTGCTTAGTGTTATAGATTGTTTGGTAATCAACATAATCCCGCGCATCAATCTTGCCCAATTTTCTCTTCAGTTGTAACCTATTGAGCCCATCATTCATGCCTTCTTCTAAATTTTCTGAGGCCACCCCCAAGATTCTCCTCAGTTGACGATGCACAGAGGGATGTTCAGAAGGTTGATGGTTATATTTGGTTTCTTTTTAGGAGAGGCGCCACAAGGGGTCTGCCTTTGTTTGACTTGCATGGATTGAAAACTTGCACCCAACCTTCCTTTTGTGAGTTTGTCTAGAACTTTTGGTAAGAACACTTCCTGAATAGGAACCATGTCTATCACCAGCTAAATTGACATATTGGTCACGCTTTGAGTTGAAAACTGTTAAAGCGTAACCATGCTTCATTACCCATGTTTGAAAATAGTTTTGTGCCTCTTCCCTAGTAGGAAAAGCACTCAAGGCAGGTGGTTTAAGTGGATCTAGTAAACATTCATTGGTTAAGTCATAGTTTCATAGTTATATGAACCCATCAGTTTCAATCAAATGAAATATGGCAAAGACCAGTAAAATTAAATGTTACTCACCACCAGTGGGCACATTCATTTGTGAATCATTTTGTTCCTCAATTGTCACCCTTGATGAGGATGCAATTGGGGCTTTCAATTTTTCATTACCCAAATCCTTTTTTTCTTTTTCCAAAGCTTTGTTGATGGCACTATCAATGTAGACCTTCCACACAGCCATTTCAGAAGAAGGAGGGCTTGCCACTGTTTCCATGCAAAAAAATGCAATGGTATACTTAAGTATTCAATCCAAATTTCAATTGATCAAACAAAGTTTGCTCACTTTCAAGTTGAGAAAGAATTGTTTGTAGATTTTTATATGATTTACAATTTTTCACTTTAAATTCACTTGGGTTTTGCTTTAATGAATCTTTGGGATTTCTAGGTGTGTAATAACAGTCCCACAAAGTATGCATTAATCCAAAATTTGGGTCAACAGAACCCAAGTGTGGTCCAGGAGGTTCCCACAATTCTGGCACAGCTTCTGGGGGGTTTTCCACCCCCAAACACGGCCAATTCAAGCCATGTAAGGGGGTACACGGCTCATTTGAGCCATTTATGGGGGTTAAATAACTCCTACACAACCCCCGGGGGTTGCCCTTGTTTGAAACAGCCCATTTTAGTCGTCTTTGGGCCCCCACAGCTCATTTGAGCCATGTAGGGCCCTACACAAATACCACATGGTTGGAGCCGTGAATTTAACACCACCCTTAAAAATGGCAGGTTTTGTTAACTTTGATACGCCCTATTAGGCTAGAAACAAACCCAAAAATTAATAAACTTGCAAAAAAAATTGAAAAAAATTCTGGACCACATTTGGTTCTGCCAGATGAAATCTTGGTCCTGCCCTACTATATGGGAGTGCACACCAGTGCACTGAGTATCAAAAAATGGAATGTTTGGTGGTGTTCCACAAACATGGTTTGTAGTAAAGATGGGCTCATTTTTGAGAAGCAATATCAAAAATATAACAAATTTTTCTAAAGTCATCAACCAAAACCAAAAAAATGGAAATAAAAAAATACATCAAAATTAAAGGAAATGTTAAATTCACTGACTTTCAACCCCCATTCACTACCTAAAAATGTTGTGTGGAGGAATTTGCAACCCATTTTGGGTTGTGAATTGCGCCATGCAACCCATTTTGGGTTGCAAACCAAGCCAAACAAGCCAAAATGGGTTGATAATGGCAAAAAAAAAACAAAAAAAATTATATTTGTCTTATTTAATTAATTAATTATTTACTTATTTAATTTTTTAATTTTTTTTAATTAATCTATACATATATATATATATATATATATATATATATATATATATTTATTTCATTTCATTTTTACTTATTTATTTGTATTTTCTAATATTTATATTTTTAAATTAATTAATCAAGTAATTTTCAGTTGAAAAAAAGTTAAAAACAATATTTATATAATAACCATTTGCAACTCAGATGGGTTGCAAATGGTATTTTGGGCCTGTTTGTGACTCTTTTGCTACAAATATATCATTGGAAAAATTCAAATTTGAAAAAAAGAAAACCTGAATGCATTCTGGAATAATGGAAAACTTGGGCTAACTTGTCCATGATTCCAGACCCAAAAAACAAAAATAAAAATAAAAAAATCCAAAAATCCAAAAATTAAATGAAAAAAAGAAAAACCATTGAAACCACAAAGAAAAAAAATAAGAAAAAATAAGGAGAAATCCTGGACTGCATTTGAGTTTGGCCAGCTGAAATTCTTCATCCTTCCCTACTATATGGGAGTGCACACCAGTGCACCAATTATCAAAAAATTGAATGTTTGATGGTGTTTCACAAACACCATTTGTAGTGAAGATGACCCAGTGTTTGAACAGCAAAATCAACATTTCAAAACGTTTTCACTTTTCAAAAAAACAAAACTTCAAAATACAAAATAACTATCATTTTTGTTCCCAAGAATTTATGACTAAAATAAAAATAAAAAAGGATTGAAAAAATTTTAAGAACTTCAATAAAAATCAAAGAAAAATAATTTGACCATAAATTGAGAAAAAAAAAACATATAATTAGGGGAATTATTGTTTAAGGCCATCCGGCCAGTTTCCAAAAAATTATTTTGGTACTTGGACTTCTTGCACTTTCTTTTTATCCTTTTTTTTGTTTTTTCCAAGAAAAAAAATTCTTATAAAAACATTTTCAATACCAATCTGTTTGTGTGATACAGCCCTTTCAGGATTTTTGTTGAAAAACTTTGTATGTTTACCTATAAGGAATTTTTGTTTTTTATTTGAATTTAACAAAAATATTATTTCAGAATGAAGAAAACCCCTTTTATTTGCAGTTATTTTCATGGTGATCAATATTTTATGGGGTAAAAACCTGGATTAAAATGAAAAATCATCATTAGAATCTTTTTAAAATATTCTAAGTACCTGAAAAGAAAGAATCTTTCATTCCTGATATTGAAAAAAATACTCAAGAGGATGTTTTATTTTGAATCTGTTTCATGTTCAATAAAATATTTTGCAGTCAAGAATACATCAAAAAAATGCAGTAAAAAAAATTTAAAAGATCTCTAATCTATTATTAAAGGTTTTGAGAATTTAATCCCAAAACATAATTCATTGAAAATTCAAAGAAATAACTACAAAAATGCATTTAGTTTTTTTTGGTTTTTACATTCTTATTTCTTTTTGAATCATATTTTGAAATCCTTAAAATGCTTCCAATTTTTTTTAACTTTTTGGGAATAAAATTAACAAGAATGTGGTTTCAGAAATTTCAAAAAACAAACTTTGTGAAATACCTTGACTTCAAGAATATGCTGGTGTGTACAGAAAAAAACAGGGATTTAAAATACTCAAAAATTCCATTACGGGTAAGGCTTTTTAAAAAAATAATGCACTAAAAAAATCAAAAAACTCAAAAATAAAGTAATAAAAAAAATAAGTATACTGAAAACTGCAATAATCAAAAAATAATCAATAAAAACATAAGAAAACTTCCTTGAATCAAAATTAAAGTCAAACTATGTAAAATTAAATCAATCAAACACCAATTCATCAATTCACAATATCATCATCAACAGTAAAAATAATGAATAAAAAAAGAAAAAAAATGAGATCAAGAATTGAATGATTTAAATGAAAATATACCAAAGCATTGAAATGTCCAAGAAAAAGTATGTATCCCAAATAATGAAGAAAATATCTTTTTTCAAAATTATCTCAATTTTATTTTCAAAATTTAGATTGATAGAATGTTTAATTATCAGGAAAATTTTCTTTCAATAATTTGCATTTGATTAAATCCCATAAATAATTTGAATAAATATGATTTTCTTGATGGTATACACAAATTTCTTCATTACATAAAATTTAATTCCCCATAATTCCAAATCTTATTTATTCCATGAATGCACTAGAATGACTTGGAATAATCAAGAACTGGTAAAAAAACTTTTCTTGTTTTCCTACTCAAGTTATAAACCACATATTCAACTGAGTCAAAACAAAACCAAATTTTCACAGAGTCAAAACCAAACCAAAACAAGTTCCAGGTTCTACACCTGCCAACAGGTGCAGAATTTTTTTTCAAGGTGAATATATCATCTGTAAAATTGATGGGTTTAATCTAATGTTGCTTGCTTGCACAGTATTACCCATGAATGCATCAGCTTGACCTGAGGCTGCATCTGAATCAAGTCACTTTCAATTTTTTCAGCAGCAATTGAAGTATTGGGCCATCATTGGGTCATTAAGCTATTTAAGTGTTCTCACCAGGAATTACATCAAAACTGCTGTCAGTGCCCTATCTCAGTTCCCCAATAAGCCAGGAGGAGCACCCTATTCAATGGCGATCCAATATTCAATTACCTAAAAGGGACACTTGTGAGGAGGCTCTGCTACAAGAAGGAAAAAGGACCAACGCTGATTGGGAAAATTGCTTAAAATCAAGCAGGTCTTGTACAGGGATGATGGAACTGATGGGAAAAAACGTAACCTTGTGGCATTCTTAGAGACAGAAAAATTTATCCTTGTCAAATACAAAGGCGGAATAGAAGAACTTAACAGGTTCTTCAAAAGAGGCAACATGGCTCTCCTTGCTAATCATCAAATTAATTGGTTGGACAGTGCTTCCGGCTCGATTTATGATTGATAACAAAGGTGAATTTGATTTGAAAACAAGCAAATAAAGCCTCAAAAGTTTTCAGAGCAAACACATTGACATTCTTCATCATATTTGGGAACTGATAGAGCGCTTTGGTGGCATTTTATAGCCTTGGATTGGTAACTGATTGTGGCCTGCGCGTTCAGAAATGAGTGGAAGAAGGTTCAGAATTTTGGCAGCGCAAGACGGCTCATCATGTGGTTAGTGCTGCAGGCTCAGAAGAAGGTGCTGCATGGGCAAGATGGCTCAACATCAGGAGAAACAGGGACCAAAACACGGTTACAAGAAAGAGTGTTGGATGGTTTGGGACAAGTGTGGGGGGCTCCAAGTAGGGCGCGGCGCATACCACAAGAAAGAAAAACCCAGTGCACCTGATGGCGGGAAAGTGAGAAGGATTAGGGTGGCTACAGACGGGCGTGGGGGGCTCCAAGGAGGGCATGGAGCGACTCATGAGAAGGACAAAACAGCTGGATGTAGTGGCGCAAGTGTTGGGGGAGGAGGATAGGGTTGAGTCCGGGATTCTGCCTCTTGGTATTATTTCTGTTTGTTTCTGGATTGTGTTTACGCTTTTACTTAGGTTAGGGTTGCATGAGAAGGGAACAATACATGGCCCCCCACTATCATGCTAGGGTGAGTATGCCACCACTAAAGGAAGGAAGGAAGGAAGGAATAAACTTTTTCTCACTCTCACTATTTCTCTTGCAAAGGGATCATCCTACTCCTTACAGATTCTATTACAAATAAATTTTGAGCTTGGGGAAAGCTTTAAGGGATTATCCCTCTCTTGTTTCCACATCTGGGGGTCTGGCTGGGAATCAATCTTTTTTTCTCAGTCTCTTGAAGGTAAATGGATGCAAAGTTACCAACAACCGTTCCTGGATCTCAGGTTACACCAACTTCTTTCCATATGAAGGAGGGGGCCAATGCCCCACCTCCCCCTTGGAAACCCCATCAGAGGAAGGAAAGGCTCCTTGAAGGTTATGGCTTAAGTCAAGGTATTTCCCTCATTGGTGCTTCAACCCCATGGATATTGTAGAGAATCCAAGGGATAATGGGGTTATTTATCAAATTTCTTGCTGGCAGTCACTGGAAGGGGAATTTAGGTTGCTACTAATCTTGAAGAGATAGAGGTAACCTAAGATGGTTTTGAATTTCCTGTCCTTCTGAACTATAATATGTCTGCACAATAATTATTTTTAATTAATGGCTGGTTTTCCTCAAGACTTAAAATAGTTCTCTAATCAGACCAAGATTCATTATTAATATAAATTTTTTTTAGAAAATTAAAGAATATTCAATGTTGGATTAGATTATTATTAAGCTTCCACCAATTAATCATCAGAATTTTTGAATTTTTCTGACTATTTTTCCAAATTCCAATTAAAGTATTTTAGTGTTGAAAAAAAGGTGTTTAACCGGTAGGAGGACCCAAAGATGGGTTTGCGCACAGGGAGCTGGGCGGAGAAAAAAACTTGGTTGTTTTTTCTGTTGTGATCTTCCTTTAATAAATTGACTAATCACAAATCAGTGTTTTTTTCCTTAATAATAGGTGCTGAATAACAGGTATTTTCTCAAGAACCCTTTTTCAGCTTGCTACTATGTACAGAGAAACCCTTCAAAGTAAAAAAAAACTGAAAATAAAATTAATAAAGAATTAAGGGGCGGGAAATCAATGAATATTATTGCAGAAACTCATTCCCAACCCAAAATAAGGTAGGGTTGCTCACTGACCCCATCCTTGAAATATGACTCCTTCATATATTAAATAATTAAATAAAAATTGACCGAAAATTCATGGAACCAATATGGCACCTTTTGGCCAATTAAATACTTCACATGTTTTGTCACGTATAGGTTTCAGACCTGAAATGCAGTCAGAATTGAGGTGTTGTCAGCCTGCTACTTAGCACACAGAAACCTGACAAAGCAACAACAATAATAATACTAACAAAAATAAAAAGAACAAAAAAATAATTAAATAAAATTGTTATAAAATGAAGGAACATGAAATCAATAAATATTATTGCAGAAATGGATTCCCCACCCAAAATAAGGTAGGGTCACTCACTGACCCCACCCTTGAATTCTTACTCCTTATATTTATTAATTAATTCAAAATAAATTGGTAAATGACCACGGCACCAATATGGCACCTTTTGGCCATTTTAATGTTTCACATGATATGTCATGTATAGGTTTCACACCTAAATTTCAGTTGAAATCCAGGTGTTGTGTGTAGTTTAGGAGTTACACAGGGAATTGTGTTTTGTCACAATTCTCGCACGCAGCCCCGCGTCCCTACAGCGCTGGACTCCTGCGCACCCAAACTCCCGCGCGCAGTTGATCCCTCCCGCGCGCAGGTAATCCCGTGACCTAGTCACGCGAGCAGCGGATCAGTCCCCGCGCGCATCTGAATGGACTGATCCCCGCGCCTAGCCTGCCGTGATCAGTCTGACAGCCAGGAACCGCTCAGAGGAGCTACAACCTAGTAGGATCTACTCTACACATGTAAAGCTACCACACAAGCGTAGATCATAGTTCAAAAACCTTCAAAGTCAATTAAAATTAGTTATTAACTAATTTTTAGTATTTTTTATTAATTAAATAAAGATCCAGACTCACCACGTCATGAGCTGATCAGAACCTTCAAAGACCACAAACCTACACAAGGAGTGGTCGTAAAAATTATTAAAAATTACATACAGGATCAGCGGATGATGGAAAATCAATAAAGATCCACGTCTGCCCACTTTGGACCATTAATTACAGTACAAATTGAGGATCAGTGCAGCATCAGCAAAATGATTAATCTGTTGATTTACAGATCCTGCAGCTAAAAAGGAGCTGTTCCTTGACGGATCTAAGGCCAGCAGGCTAACAGCACCTTGAGGACGTGCCAATCTTACCCTGACTGCCCCCCTTAGCCTCAGCCCATGGCTAATACCCCTTCTAGAGGCCCTCAAGCACCCAAAAAGGAATATTTAAACAGGCTCTTTTTGCCCTTTTGTTCCAAATCAGTAATCAGTTATCAGAAATATTATTATTATCAATCAGAAATTGTGTCATTTTTAGTCAAGTGCTTATCAAGAAGAAAGCAAGTGAATTATGATCTAGTCTGAAGTATTATTATTATTATTTTCTAAATAAATATCAACAACCAGAAGTTTGAACCAGCCACCAACCCCATCTTTTCTAAAGCTTCTTACCTGAATCTTTGCAGGATTTCTGTGGATTACTTCCCAAGTAAGTTGTTCCCCTCCTGCTCTGGGTTTGTGTGCTGTTTTGCCCGCCAAAATTAGTGGATAAGGCCTTAGAAGGCACCCATCTTCATTCCAAGGTTATAAACTGCGTAAGGAGGCCCCTTGAGGAGAGGTTGCCAAGTCTGTAAAGACCCCCAGTAGTATATTACTGTGGCCCCTCTTTTTATATTATATCTAAACATTTATAACCAAACCAATTAAACCTTGCACTTGCTCTTACCATATTTTTATTGGAGCTTTAAAGTTTTTATTCTTTGGAATATTATTGCTCCAAATTCTTTTATCACTCTTTGTAGCTAAAGGACTGCAAGGTTCCTGGTATCAGAGAGCTGACCAGGACTGAGCTTGAGTGTTCAGGCCATACAATCCAAGATCAGGTGAAGTTGGGAACCAGAATTGACCAGGAGAAAAACTGTTTTATTCAATTTGCCAAGAAAAAAATGCAGAAAACCAAGGGGAAAAGGTTACAGGTTGTGATCTTAGGAAGGATTGGTTCTGCCAAAGTCCTCAAGCAACTTTCCAGAGGAAACCATCAATTTGTCAAAGACAATTTCCACATGTCAATGAGAGACCCATTGAATCCATTCAGCAACAGAGGGCAAAATCAACAGGAGCTCAGCAACAGATAAATCAGGAATTTTTAGATCAGATATTTTCTTTAATACCCCTTCCACAGCATTGGGTTTGCCCTTAGAGATTCCCCCCTTCAACCAAACTTTGGGCTGGGTCAGGGGAGGATGATAAGGTGAATCAGGGATTATGAAAGGATCATTAGGGTGAGGTGTTGCAACAGGAGAAGGATCAGAGTGATTTTGAAACCTTTCCATCAAAGTTTCTCTTTCTACACCCATGTCTTCCACCACAGAGGAAGGAGGTTCAAGGAATGATTGGCGTTTGACCCGTTTACAAAGGGTAATGTTGAATTCACGGCTCCTTGATCCATCTACACGGCTTTCTACATAGCTCTCTGAGTTGTGTACACAGCTCTCCAAGTCCTGTACACGGCTCAATGGACCGTGTGGCACCCTACACAACTCAAAGGAGCCCTGTGTCATGCTACACGGCTCAAATGGCCCGTGTTGCATGATACACGACTAAAAGGAGCTGTGTGGCATGCTACAGGCACCATTTGAGTTGTGCAGCACGCTCAACAACTAAAATCAAGTTGTGTAGCCTCCACTGAATAAAAAATAATGAATCATACATTATAAATTATAAATTATAAATTATAAATTATAAATTATAAATTATAAATTATAAATTATAAATTATAAATTATAAATTATAAATTATAAATTATAAATTATAAATTATAAATTATAAATTAAAAATTATAAATTATAAATTATAAATTATAAATTATAAATTATAAATTATAAATTATAAATTATAAATTATAAATTATAAATTATAAATTATAAATTATAAATTATAAATTATAAATTAAAAATTATAAATTATAAATTATAAATTATAAATTATAAATTATAAATTATAAATTATAAATTATGAATTATAAATTATGAATTATAAATTATAAATTATAAATTATAAATTATAAATATAAATTATAAATTATAAATTATAAATTATGAATTATAAGTTTTAAATTATAAATTATAAATTATAAATTATAAATTATAAATTATAAATTATAAATTATAAATTATAAATTATAAATTATAAATTATAAATTATAAATTATAAATTATAAATTATAAATTATAAATTATAAATTATAAATTATAAATTATAAATTATAAATTATAAATTCCAAATAATAAATTATAAATTATGAATTATAAATTATGAATTATGAATTAAAAATTATAAATTATTAAATTATAAATTTATAATTATAAATTATAAATTATAAATTATAAATTATAAATTATAAATTATAAATTATAATTTATAAATTATAATTTATAAATTATAAATTATAAATTATAAATTATTAATTATAAATTATAAATTATAAATTATAAATTATAAATTATAAATTATAAATTATAAATTTTGCATTATGAATTATAAATTATAAATTATAAATTATGAATTATAAATTATAAATTATAAAAAATAAGTAATAAATAATAGATAATAAATAATAAATAATAAATAATAAATAATAAATAATAAATAATAAATAATAAATAACTAAAAATAAATAATAAATCATAAATAATAAATAATAAATATTAAATAATAAATAATAAATAATATACAATAAATAATAAATAATAAATAATAAATAATAAATAATAAATAATAAATAAGAAATAAGAAATAATAAATAATAAATAATAAATAATAAATAATAAATAACAAATAAAAAATTATAAATAATAAATAATAAATAATAAATAATAAATAATAAATAATAAATAATAAATAATAAATAATAAATAATAAATAATAAATAATAAATAATAAATAATAAATAATAAATAATAAATAGTAAATAGTAAATAATACATAATAAATAATAAATAATAAATAATAAATAATAAATAATAAATAATAAATAATAAATAATAAATAATAAATAATAAATAATAAATAATAAATAATAAATAATAAATAATAAATGATGAATAATAAATAATAAATAAAAAAAAATAAATAATAAAAAATAAATGATAAAAAATAAATAATAAATAATAAATAATAAATAATAAATAATAAATAATAAATAATAAATAATAAGTAATAAATAATAAATAATAAATAATAAAAAATAAAAAATAAAAAATAAAAAATAAAAAATAAAGAATAAATAATAAATAATAAATAATAAATAATGAATAATAAATAATAAATAATAAATGATAAATAATAAATAATAAATAATAAATAATAAATAATAAATAATAAATAATGAATAATAAATAATAAAGAATAAATAATAAATAATAAATAATAAATAATAAATAATAAATAATAAATAATGAATAATAAATAATAAATAATAAATAATAAATAATAAATAATAAATAATAAATAATAAATAATAAATAATAAATAATGAATAATAAATAATAAAAAATAAATAATAAATAATAAATAATAAATAATAAATAATAAATAATAAATAATAAATAATAAATAATAAGTAATAAATAATAAATAATAAATAATAAAAATAAATAATAAATAATAAATAATAAATAATAAATAATAAATAATAAATAATAAATAATAAATAATAAATAATAAATAATAAATAATAAATAATAAATAATAAATAATAAATAATAAATAATAAATAATAAATAATAAATAATAAATAATAAATAATAAATAATAAATAATAAATAATAAATAATAACTAATAAATAATAAATAATAAATAACAGATAATAAATAATAAATAATAAGTAATAAATAATAGATAATAAATAATAAATAATAAATAATAAATAATAAATAATAAATAATAAATAATAAATAATAAATAATAAATAATAAATAATAAATAATAAATAATAAATAATAAATAATAAATAATAAATAATAAATAATAAATAATAAATAATAAATAATAAATAATAAATAATAAATACTAAATAATCAATAATAAATAATAAATAATAAATAATAAATAATAAATAATAAATAATAAATAATAAATAATAAATAATAAATAATAAATAATAAATAATAAATAATAAATAATAAAAAATAAATAATAAATAATAAATAATAAATAATAAATAATAAATAATAAATAATAAATAATAAATAATAAATAATAAATAATAAATAATAAATAATAAATAATAAATAATAAATAATAAATAATAAATAATAAATAATAAATAACAAATAATAAATAATAAATAATAAATAATAAATAATCAATAATAAATAATGAATAATAAATAATAAATAATAAATAATAAATAATAAATAATAAATAATAAATAATAAATAATAAATAATAAATAATAAATCATAAATAATAAATCATAAATAAAAAATAATAAATAAATAATAATAAATAATAATAAATAATAAATTATGGGTAATATGGAGTAATGTATGGGCACCCACGCATTGAGGGGCCGTAAAAAACTCCCACAAGCCTTTTGGGGCCCTATACAACTCCCACAGGCTGTGTGCGGCCCTACATGGCTCCCACATGCCTGCAGCCTTGAATTTAACATCACCCATTTTCAAAGGATAGCAGATGCAATAGGAGGAGCTTTGTGAAGTTTGGGTTCCCTTTTAGCCTCCTGAATTCCAAGAACCTTGCTATCCTTTAGCTACCAGTGGTGATAGAATAAATAATAAATATATTATTCAATGAATACAGCGAAATTCTGTAAAATATTTCAATAAAGCTAATTTCAAGGTTAATTGGTTTGGATGTAGTTTATTGTTATAAATCAATACAGATAAATTGATTATTTAATATTTTTACAGAGGGGCCACAATTATATTGCGGATATTTAACACCTGTCTTCAGGGAATTTGGTATGAAAACACGTAGGCCTGTTTACTTTGGCCCCTTTAGTTTAAAGGATACTTTTCTCAAAGATAATATGTATATAAAATACACGGTGGAGTGGCAGGGCTTTGTAACCAATCTGCCACGACAGAGAAAAGATAATAAAAGTCACTGGTATATTATCAAATCCTTTGGGTACCTGTTTGGGACGTGCACTGATGGGTCAAACCTGTGTACTGGGTTATAAGGTTGTTCAGCAGTTCAAATTGATAAAAAAGGGTTGGGGACAGATATTATTAATCAGAATAAAGCCATAAATCACTTATTTATCTCTTATAAGTATTTGATTACCTTGGCATGGTGTCTGGATATAAATATAACTGGGTCTCTTTTCTTACTCCTTCTTAGGCTAATTTTATTATTATTATTTTAATGTTATTTCTGTTACTTTTTTGGCTTGCTCTGCAATAGTAGCAAGCTGACATTCCTCATGTTGTTTCCTAGCCGGATTGGATTGATAAGCTCCAGATAAGCTGGAGGAAGAAATAGCAGGAAGATACCATGGTTGAAGAGTACCACAGGAAGATCAAAAATCCCAAGAGGCCAAAGAGGCTTGTTTACCAGGAGATGGCTGAAAAGAGGCCACCTCATGACAGATAGGAAATAATTAATTGAAAGGGATCAGAAAACCATTAGGAAGGAAAAAATCATTTCCTTTCTGTTTCACCAACTTTTCCTCCTTGTCCTTCTGGAGTTCTGGGCATTTTGCAGTTCCATGTCTTTCCCTATGACAATAGTAGCAGACCAGAGTGGATCTAGGAATGTAATTACAAGATTTGGGAGCAGCAAGAGCAGAAATATTTTGATCCATCTTATTTTCAAAAGCTTGGAGAAGCGTGGTGATTTAATTAATAGTTGCAGTTTCATTGCTGGCCTGAGGACTTAGTTTGGGATGAGGACTGGCCTCCATTTTCCTCATAGTTTTGTTGGAATCAGAAAATGGGGGAGCAGGAAAAGGTTCAGTAGTGCCGGTTTTCTTGAATGTTAGGGCAGTTTGACCTTTCATGAATTTATCCACAGCACTCCTAAGGAAAAGAAAATTAGCAAGCTTGAAACAATTATTCCTAGTTGTGATCATAGATCCAGAATTAATTAATTTGTCCCTTATTCACTCCTGGACTCCTATCAAAAACAATTGGAAAAATTTGACTCAAATTTTGTCCAAGGTATCAATGTGATCATTTCTTGGGGGATAAGATTGGATACAATCACAAAATTTTGGAAAAAATTGATAATCAGAGGCTGAAGAAATACCATTGTTTGAGATCCACTGAGAAACAAGATAGTTCAATTCCTGTATTGTAAAACAAGCTATGTCTATGTTTCCCCAATATGCCAGCATTTCTTCCTTTTGAAATGTCTAGCTATGAGATTAAAATCCATTGAAAGACTCAATTACTTCCATAACTTCATCAGAGCAAATAAAGAATTGTAATTGATAGGCCATATCATATTTGCTAGCTCCATCCACTTCCGCAGCCATTTTGTAAGAATCTGGGAATTGTTTGACATTTGTCCCATTGAAACCCAACCTCTTTTTCTGAGGTTTTATCTTGACCATCTTAGCACAAACAGAGGAGGAGGTACCAGTAGGTTAAATCTTGACAGAGTTCCTAGGGGTTCCAAAGAGCAAATTTCCAAAGTAGCTTGCAAGTGTGGCAAGAGTAGGTTTTCACAAAAACAACAAGAATCTTGCGTGAGAAATGCAAAATTGGGATGACTTACTTCTCAGATAAGTTGACTCCATGGATCAGATCTGAGAAAAAGAGAAACAGAGAAAAAAAGAAAAGAAGATTTTATTTAGAAGTTGATTCCAAACATAATGGGACTTTAAATTGTTAAATTGAAGAATTGATCAAATGTAAAACTGGAAACTGAGAGGATGGAAACAAGGTCAACCTTAAGTTTAGAAACAACAAGAAAATTAAATGAGAAACACAAACATCTGGAATAGTGAAGCAAGGATGACTGGCGCTGAGTTTGAGGATAATGACAAGGTGAGGTAGTTGGCGGAACGTGAGGCAAAGTGAGGAAAGAAGGCTGAATGGAAAAGGTAGACAAGATGAGACAGAGACACAAAATGTGAGAAAAAAACAAGAATATCTCACCAGGCACACAGGCAAGGTGAGAGGTTATCTGAGGGTTGTGAAAAGAGGTGATTGTTGAAGATGAGACTAGGAGCAATTTGTTGGGTGAAGAGTGAGGAGGATGAGGATGAGGAGAAATAGGAGAGTAGAAAAATGAGGAACAGTCCAGACAAGGATCTACCTAGATAAAAGACAAGTGGTTTGAGTGAGGAAGAAGAGAAAAAGAAGTACCTTCTCCAATTAGAGTATCTTCACTGACAGACCACCCCCAAGCCTGAAAGCAGCAAACAATCATGGAAAAAAATTAACACTCCTCCATGCCCAATGAGATATTATGAGGAGTAAGATCAAGAAAAGTTCAGTTGAAGTAATGGAAACAAAAATGAAAAACTTTGAGTGGAAGCGACCTTGGTTAAAGAGTCAGCCCGCATCTGCGTTGACTTTATCAGCTTCATCTCAATCCTATTTGCATTGAGTTCCTCCCTCATACCTTTAGTCCTCAAGTCCAGATGCCTCATTTTTGAGTTTGAGCCAAATTTTTGGATTTTATTGTCTAAGCTGCTATTGTCAATATTGAGGAGAATGGAGTCTGGTGTCAATGAGAAAATTTCATTCATCAAGGCCTTGATCCATGCAGCTTTGTGATAGGATTCCTCAAGGGCATTAAACTCTGCATCCGTGGAAAACCATGAGATGTTCTTTTGTTTACAGCTGTTCCACAAAGCAAGGCTTCCAAATGAAACGCAAAAGTATCCAGTCTGGGATTTTCAAGTGTTGGGATTGTCTGCCCACGAATCATCAAAAAATACTTCCAATGCATTTGATTGAGGGAGGTATTTGAGTTTGAGTTGGTAGTGCTGAGTCAAATTCAGGTACCTGCAGGTTTTCTTAAGTTTGTTCCAGTAAGTGATTCCGGGCTTGGTATTGAAGCAAGCCAGACGTTTCAATGTCATTGTTTCTGAGGAGGTAATACTGAATAAGATCCCAAGATTTTCTAAAAGATTGAAAATCAGAGGCTGAAGAGACACCACCATTGCAGATCCATTGAGAACCCAGAGTATGCAAGTCCTGTAACTTAAAACTAACCACATCTACTCTTCCCCAATAAGCAAGAGCCTCCAGTAATGAGTTTTGAATCCATCAAATCATTCAATCACTTCCATAACTTCATCAGAGGAGATAAAAAATTGTAACTGATAAGCAATATCATTTTCACTTGAACCATCCACTTCAGCAGCCATCTCATAGGAGTCCAAGAATTGTTTGACATTTTTTCCATTGAAGCCTAAGTTCTTGTTTTGAGGCTTGATCTTGACCATTTTGACCCAAACAGAGGAGGAGGAGGTACCAGTAGATTCCATTTTGAAGAGCAGAGTTCCTAAGAGATCCAAAGAGCAGAATTCCAACGTGGCTCACAGGTGTGGCAAGAGTAGAGTTTCAATGAAAAACAACAAGGATCTTGCCCAGGTGGTGCAAAATTGGGAGGACCTACTTCTGAAACAAGTTGACTCCACCAATCAGATCTGGATGATAACAGAAAAAAGAAGAAAAAAGAAGAAAAAAAGATTGGATTGGATTTCAGAGTTAATTTTTCAAGTTTGGGACTGTAAATCCCAAGGTTGCTGGTTTGATCCAGGATCCAGGGAACCAAATGTAAGACTAAAAACAGTGCTAGGCTGTGGCAGTTCTGTAGAGGGCAAAGGTGCTGTTTAGGCTGCCCTCCTGAGTGTTACAAAAATATTTAAATGTAAGCAAGATCAAGGTCCAGAACCTTTAAAGTGAGGAATCAAGTAGTAAGAGATAAAGTTTGATAATAGTCCATAGCAATGGAACAGCACTATCTGAGGCAAGATTATGTGGGAGATATTTGAACAAAAGAAGTTAAATTTTGTCTGAAGTTTGAAAGAAAAAATCTGTTGTATTTAAACAACCCCCACAAGCTAATAACTCTGGTTGTCAGCAGAAGATCTGGGATGATCAACTCAAACCCCAACCAGCCTCCAGTTTCTCAATGAACCAACCAAACTCTGCGCAATCAAGCGCTTGAAGGGTACCAGATAACTGAGGGTGGCCATACAAGACAAAGCACAATGTTTTGAGAAGCTCTAAAAGCAAACAGTAACTTCTTTGCACAGGGATAACCTCATCACTTCTCAAAGAAATCAAGAGTAGGCTGGCAGAATGCAACTTTGAAAAAAATAAAATGAGGTATAACACTCCAGGTTTTAAGCTTAATAAAAACTCTTCAATCAATTGTGATTGCTCCAGAATGATGATCAAGGAAGGATCAAGAACATTATGGTCAGAGAAAGGGATCAAAGAGTGGTGTAACACACTCAAGAATTCCAACAGAAAGAATTCTCTTCAACCAGCAAGGCTATTGGTTGGTGATAAGGATCAGGCCTCAAAGGGGCAAAGACTCAGGATCAATTGATCAAGGGGCAATTTTAGATATACCCAGGATAAGGATGAATCAGATTTCAGATAATAACTGGGGGGGGCATATGAAAACACTCCCATGGACATTTGGAAAAAGGTAGGGGAGAGCCCCTCCTTTTATTGGAAGGATGCCCTGTTTTACTATTTACAAGAGATACTAAAAATAGAGCGGAAAAAAATTTTTTTTTTCAAATAAATGATCAGGTCCAGAAAAAAAAACAAGTGATGATGAACAGAACACAACTGGGATGTGTTACAAAAAAATGAACACAGAAAAATAGGAAATGAGGATGAACAAGCAAAAAAAAAAGAGGCCTGCCAGAGGTCAGAGTTAGCCGCGGCTGGTGATGAAGGACAGGTGAGGATGGCCGCGCAAGACCAAGCTTGCAGCTGGAGGAGGTTCAGCCGCGCAATTTGGCGGTGCAAGATGGAAATGCAACAAGGTTGCCGTTGAGGATTGGTCCAAAGGCAGTTGGGGGGATTGGTTGATTGATAAAGGGGAACCAATTGCCTTTGAAGGATTGGTCATCCTTCTTTATATTGCAATCAAAGGATGGGAGCAAGTTGGTGGATTGGTGGGGATCAGATGGATGAGCTGATCAGACTGGAGATTTTCCAAAGAAAATCAGTCTTGAGATGCTTGGTGATTGGTGGAATCAGGATGGGGGGCTTGAGGAGCAGTTGAGGTTGAGGCAAGATGAGGAAGAGCGGCCCCGAGTGATTGGTCAAAGGTTGATTGTCCTTGCAACATTGAGGAAATCCAGGGTGATCAGTTGATTGATAAGTGCAAATAATCACTTGGGGATTGGTCATTAATGATGGATTGGTTGGAGTATTGGTTGAGGATGAGCCGAGGCAAAGGATGGATCTCAGGGGGAGGAGGGATGGAATGATGATCATCAAACAATCAGTCAGATTTGATTGGTCTCCAATTGTTGGTTGAGGTGAACCAATCAACTTTGGAAAATACAAATTTCAATACTGGGAAGTGCAGTGATGATGAGCATTGGATGAAGCAAGCAAAGTTTCTTGCAACCAGTCCTTGGCCCAAAAGGGAAGGAGTACCGTCAGAGAGGGGGGATTTGACCACACAGCCTGGGAGATTGAGAACTCCATGCCATGTCCTAGAAAACTAGGAGAAGGAAGAGCTGGAAGGCCAGGAAGTGAAGAAGGGCATTGTTCTGGAATTTCTTTTTTTTGATTCAATTGATAATGAAAGATAGTTAAAAAAAATCATCAAAAAATTCTGAAATTTCGCGCACTGGCCCCAAGGTGTCCAGATTTGGTCACCACACCGTGTAAACAAGGATTCGGTGTATGATGGTTGTTGCGGGGATGTAAAAAACGCATGAGTTCAAGGGTATCACCTGTGAAAAAAATATTGCCCTTTTTTTGCCCAGAAAATGAAATGATGCAGAAAAATGGAAATGAAAAAAAAAATAAAAAAGAAACATTGGGAAATGTTAACAAAAAGGCCAAAATGAGAGAGAAAAGCCCATGTCATGGATTAAAGCAGGCAGAAGAAGGACATCCACAAGTTGGCAGATGAGCGTTAGGGTGGGATGAAAATCGGCAACAGCGCTTGTGGATGATGGATGGCAACAGCAGTTGCGGCAGATTTGAAGGCAACAGGTGCATGATTGTTTGAGGAGGATGAGAGCGGGATTATCAATCAGGCACTTGCAATGACTCCAACGGCCACAAAAAAAAGATCGTGGTCCCTCAGATGAGGAGGTTGTGGGTGGATGATGGCTTGCAATCAATGCAAGAAACCACTTGCGGGCCCATCAGATGTTGACAAAAAGAAGGGAAGGTCAAGTGATCAGATGGAGGTGGTTGAACTGGAAGAAAATCATCAACAAAGGTTGTAGAAATTGGAATCATGTGGTTGAGAGTGAGCGAAAGCAAAAATGGTGGTGGCAGGTGATTGGATGGGATGAAGGAAGGACTGGCTTGAAGGTTGCAGATGGGATGGATGATCATGGGGTAGTGATGGTAGCCATTGACAAGGTTTGAGGGATGGGATGATCAATAAGGTTGATGATGTCAATGAGGATGGTTTTGAGTATGAGGATGATTACTTGCAATTGGCCAAAAACTTGGGCCACAAGCAATGATCAATAAGGTTAATGCTGTCAATGAGGATGTTGTTGAGTATGAGGATGATCAGTTGCGCTTGGCCAAAAATTTGGGCCACAAGCGCAAAAAGGAGAGATTGAAAGGAGGATCTGGTAATTGGAGTGCCTGGAGGCCCTTCCTAGACCGCTAGGACAGGAAGAATTTTTGAAATGGGAAAGAAGGAGAGTACCCATAGCAAAAAAAAAATTATTTTTTTTGCGGTAAAAACTAAGAATTTTTTTTAAAGTTTTGCCCTTTTCTTGAGGTTTAACAAATTGGTCACCATAAAATGCTAGAAAGCCTATCAGAGGGGGAGCTTGAGGTTTTCCAGGGAGTTTGGTTATCCTACAGGGGAGGAAATTTTTTTTGGACATGTTTCTCTTGATGTGGTCCACATAAAGGCAGGGAAGTTTCCATACTTGCTTGTTGCATGAGAAAATCTGTTGGGGTGGGTTGAGGAATGCCCTCTGGTGAATTTGTTGTAAGAAAAGGTTTCCCAGTCCTTGGAGGAAGACTGGCTTTCACATTATGGATTTCTTTGTCTTATCAAAGTAAACAGAGGCATGGAATTCCAAGGTTTTCTGATGGCACTGGTTCAGAGTTGTGGAGCAAGGTTTGGCTGCATGACAGAGTACTATTGA
This sequence comes from Puccinia polysora, assembly GCA_025617555.3. NCBI lineage: Eukaryota > Fungi > Basidiomycota > Pucciniomycetes > Pucciniales > Pucciniaceae > Puccinia > Puccinia polysora. The sequence continues at coordinate 23,983,120 of CM062647.1, read as the reverse complement.
GAATTTTCCTGGATGATCAAGCGTGGGAATCAACCTATGAAGGGCTCCCTGGTGAAGATCTGCGGGGAGGATGGCATCTGGTGCCAGGAAAGGCTTCAAGTGGTTCTTTTTGCGGATTTGATCTCTATGAAGCAATCAACAGGTTATTCTACCTAAAAATTGCTCTTTGGAAAGCAACCCATCCTTCCAGCTAAAATTCAGCTGGAGACCTTCCTGTGCGTGGATTTGTGGAAGTTCTAGAAACCCGCCAAAATTGTTCAGGCGCACTCAAAACAAATCCTTAGGCTGAAAAAGGCGCTGGCAAAGGCCACAGAAAGGTTGAAGAAGACCTGGATGGCGTCAGTCTGCTGCTGGGACAAGAGCTGTTCCCATTGCCTCTGGGATCTGTTGCAGAAACGGGATGTGGTCTTTTTGTAAAACCAGATTCTGTAATCTCAGTGGGGGAAAATTTTTGCTAACAGGTGGAACTGGATTTTTTGCCTTTCATCTAAGTATAAGGGAAGGATTTGTCAGCTTGATTAATTTGACAGGACCCCTCTTAAACAGAAGGCAGCAGCTTTGCACGTGAAACACTTGTTTTCTCAAGAATCCACCTTGTTTGAAAAGACAGCAGAGGACAAAGCTGGCTGCAGTAAAAAGGTGCACCTATGGAAAATGGTGATGAAGCAGTGGACACAAGCTCTTTGTCTTCCAAGGAGCCTGCGCGCAAAGTGCCCCTCCAGCGGAGTAGGAGGTTACAACATTCTGGGGAAAACTTCCACGCTGGGGGGCTAGTGCTGGATTGGAAAACCTTATTTTGTGAGAGGGCTTCTAGCCAGTTCACAGCTGGGATAACTAGAAACCAAAGAATGTTTGTTTCTTTACTGCTCTGATTGGATTGGTACTGGCTTTGTTCATAATTTTTTGCAGGAACCCGGGACTGGAACAAGCCAGGTGTGTACACGCAAGGAAAATCCCTTCAAGCAGAAGGGGGGACAAAGAGCAATGTGAAGGAATGCAAAAAAAAAATCCTTCTTCTTTTCTATTTTCCTCTCCTTTTCTCTTTTGTCTGGGTCTTTTTTCTCTTTTCTATCTTCTTATTTTTCCATTTAGAATTATTATGGGTTTGAAAGGGTGTGGTTGTGTATTAGTGGGGTGATAAGCTTTACTTGGTAAGGGGGTGCTCTAGCTTGTTTACAGCCGGAACAACTAGGCAACCCAGAATTTTTGTTCTTTTCTTCCTCTCTTTCTCTGGTATTGTGCGCACGCTGGCGGTATGGTTTTTGTTTTGTTTTACAGAGGGGTAAGGTTAACAGTGCGCAAGTTTTTCTGGGTCGGTCTAGGTACCTTCCCGGGAATCATGGTTGGCGCTGATGATTGGCATTCAGAACTCACAAATTCACGGGTCTTGCACAGAAAAGAATCAAGCACTAGATCCTCAACTTTGCTTTCTTCCCACTCTCTCACTTCTGGACTCAGGGCAACTCACAGGGCTCAATTAAAAACTCTCAGGTTGATCTCTTAGGCTCTCACTCTCACTCAAGGCCGGAGGCTGCTCTCATCATGATCACTCATTGGGAAATCAGGCTCAAGAAAAATTCTTTTTATTTTTTGGTAAAAAGGTGCAGAAACCTGGAAGAAAAGGAGGGCAAAAAGGGGGGGAAAGCCCCCTAAAGGACCTCCATCACCTCCACCATCTCTGAGCATGCTGCCTCCAAAAGGCCTTGGAAAGCCACTAGAAGTTTGGATTAGGAGTTGGTTCTTTGGGTGCCTGGAGCAGACAGGAATCCCCAGAGGAGTTTGGACAACCGTGCCACAAATCCATCACAGCACGTCTCTGGTAGCGCAAGTTTGTTTGGGAGCTCCGTAATCTTGGGCAAGGCCATACAGGGAGCTGGTTGGGCCGCAGGGGAAGAAGATATTACCATGCATTCTGGAGATGGTGTAGTCTGAGAGTGGCCCACAGGTTCTGGTGATGGCATATTCAGCGAGCCTCCCTCAGGTTCAAGATATGACCACACAGCCAGGGATAGCAATGGCAGTGGAGGCGGAGGGGGGGTGGCAGATGGGTTGGGGCAAAAATTTTAAAGATGTCCTTGGCGCGTGGGTCCATTTCTGGATGTTTGAGGTGGACCTGGTTGGCCCAGTAGCAGAGAGCCAATTTCAATTCTGCGGTGGTTGCAAAATCCTCCTTTTGCGGCAGACCAGCACAACAGAGGGGCAAGGAGGATTTGCGGCTCTTGCACAAGGTTGGAGGAGGTGAAGCTTGCGGGCAATGGGGTGGGGGTGATCTGGGAATAGTCCATGAGCCCTCCAAGATTGATTAATTATCCAAAACCCCAAAGGAATCGCAGTGGGACCTCTGGTGAAGGCAAGGTTGGGGCGTCAGGGCTCCAAAGCTCAAGCAGAATTCCCTATGAAAGCAAGGGGAGACAGTGGCCAGCCCCATTGTTGGTGCACGTCTGGAATACAGGGATTATTGAACCTGCAAGCCCGCAAAGGGAGCAGAAGCTGAACTGCGCCATGAAGGAAGCATGAAGGGTTGGGGGTGGGGAGTTTGGGGCAGGATTCGGTGTTGATGGTGGTAATAGGGTAGGAGCAAAGTGCAGTCAATGTAGTCATGGGAAGACATCTGGGGACAGAACTGAAATTGGGGGGGGGATGTGGTGGTTTTTTATAGCCTTGGATTGGTGCGTGGTTGTGGCCTGCATGCTCACCAATGAGCGCAAGCAGGCTCAGCATTTGGGCGGACCAAGAAAGCTCAGCATTTGGGTAGTGCTGCTGGATAAGCAGCTGCTACTGCATGTGCAAGATTTTTCAGCGTCAGGAGAAACAGGGACCAAAACACGGTTACTGGAAGGGGCATCAGATGGTTTCAGAAAAGCATGGGGGCTCCAAGAAGGTTGCAGCGCTGTGGTGGCATTTTATAGACATGTATTGGTAACAGGTTGCATCCTGCACGCTCAGGGATGAGAGCAATTAGGCTCAGCATTTGCAAAGCGGAAGCAGGCGCAGAATTTGTGCAGCGCAAGCAGGCACAGAATTTGTGAAGCGCAAGCAGGCGCAAAATTTTTCCAGCCCTCTCAGAAATGCATTTTGGAAGCCAAAGCAGGTGCAGAATTTGGGCAGCGCAAGCAGGCGCAACATTTTTCCAGCGCTCTCAGCAATTAGTGTGAGTAGGCTCAGGATGTGGGCAGCGCTGCGGGCTCAGAAGCTGCTACTGCATGCCCAGTTGTCTCAGAATCAGGGGAAGGCGCAGGGGGCTCCAAGTAGGGGCAGAGGCCGCCATGAGAGAGACAAACCGCGCAGAAGGGGAAGCAATGGGCATAAGGGGACTTTGGTGGCTAAGGACAGGCGGGGGGCTCTGAGTAGGGCGCAGTGCGCACATGAGAAGGACAAACTTGATGGACATAGTGGCCTGAGTATTGGGGAAGGAGGATAGGGTTGGTTTAGTTTTTCCTCTTCTCAGGGTTCTTTCCATTTGTTTTTGGAATGTATTTGTGCTTTTAATTAGGTTAGAGCGTGGGGGAAGGGGAAATCACATTCCCCCACTCCCATGCAAACAAAAGAGGAGGATACAAAAATGGAAGGAAGGAAGGAAGAAATTCATCTATTTTCTTAGCCTTATTCACTCTCTCCCTCTATCTCCTAAGGGCCCATCCCACTATTTTCAGATTCTAGAAAAAACAAATTACAAACCTGAGAACAATCCAGGAGATTTTCTCTCTTAAGTATTCCACAGCGCGCGCCATGAGAAGGAAATAACAGGTGGGCATGAAGGTGGGAAAGAAAGTAGGATTTGGGTGGCTACAAATGGGCGCAGCACCTGCCATAAAAAGGACAAACTGGATGGATGTAGTGGTGCAAGTGTTTGGGGAGAAGGAGGTGGTTGAGTTAGGGTTTCTGCCTCTTGGTATTATTTCTGTTTGTTTCTGGATTGTAGTTGCACTTGTAATTAGGTTAAGATGAGGGAGAAGTGTCAATTTCTTGCCCCCCACTCTTGCGCTAGGGGGAGCATACCACCACCAAAGGAAGGAAGGAAGGAATATACTTTCTATCACTCACTTTTTCTCTATCTCTCAAAGGGTGCATCCAGCTCCTAAAAGAGGCTAGGACCAATGAATTCCAAGCTTGGGGAAAGCTTTAGGGGAGTATCTCTCCCTAGTTTCCACAGCTCAAGGAAATTTTACTGCACCATATCCCTTCCAAAGAAAATTTGGCTGACTTTCTCACTAAACCTCTAGCAGCCGGTATGATTAAAAATGTGTTAAAGAAATTATCTGACATGTGAGATTTGACTGTGCCTAGAACAGGGGTATTTCAGAAATCAAGCAATGATGCCAAGGCACAACCAATGATTTCTGAGGCAGTCAATTACAAAATTGGCCTCAACAGATCTAAGAGGAAGATGATCAACAGCAACCAATACCACAGGGTGGGTGTAGAACACAATAGTGGTAGTCCTGGAAGGATATTGTGTGACTGACTAAATGATCTGAATCATCATTCCCAGGTTAACAAGAAGGCTAATTGACCAATGACAACTCATAGCCAATGGTTATCATGGGAAGAGCCAACATACCTACAGAGAATGATCAGCATAGAAATCAGTGCAATGAACACTGTCTCTGGTAAAATATTCAACTTTTTTAAATATTACTTATAAAGGACCAATCATGTACCCATTTTTTTTTATGTTCCACCATTTAATCAAAGCAATAGAAAATTTCATCCAATTTATAAAGAAATAAAATTCTTAAAAGGAGCTATCATAAAAATTCATCTTAAAAACCAAACATAAATTTTCATAGAGAAGGCATAAAAGATTGAAATGAAGGTGTTTTTAAATGATCCTGATGTAATAAAGGTAATTGGAAGCATCAACATTATCTTTTCAAAACAAGCTAATGTTGGAAATCAACATGAAATTTTTTTCCAAAAGTGGATTAAGCTAAATTTGGAATTACTTTCTATTATCTCAATCAAAGGCTCTTTAAGTTATAAATCCAATTTATCCAAATTAGTTCTTTATTGAAATTGTGCATTAAATTTAAAACAATTTCAGAAATCATCTGATTTGAAATTTATATAAGATTTTAATACAGCTTCACAAAAATTAAAAATATGTTTTTCCATAGATTATTTGGGAGAATAAAATTCAAGCATTTTTTTGTTTTTCTGAGCTCTTGTATGTAATTATGAAATTATTCTATATTTATAGTACTTGAAATGGTCTATTCTATGTTTTTGAAATTGTAGCAGGGATCAAACATAGTTTCAAGACCTATTATTTCATTCATTTTGGACTAGCACTTGCAAAGTTTATGGATCATGGGCTGAACAGTTGAGGTAATATGATTATTTAAAACTTCTTGAGATGAAGCTTCTATATTAAATTATATATCATTCAGATTAGGTAAACATATGTTGGAATTTGGAAATTTTGTACCAGCAAGTTAATCTTTGAACACCTTCATACCTCATCAATTACCTGGTATATCTAATACTTCTGAAAATAAAATCAATCTCACATTTAAAATGTTTGAAACCTTGCTTTGATCCATTTTGGAGAAATTACCTACCAATCCCATTTCCACATACTTCTCTAAAATTTTACAGTCAGGTTTTCCTCTCTTTATTTTTCAAAAATTCCCTTGAAACTTCTCCTTCATCTCAAATTTTTTGCCTTCACAGAAGTCCAAATTTCCACCTCCTGACCAAGCCCAACCTTCAAAGCCTACAAGACTTTATGAAGATCTGTTTTTTTCCCCAAGGGTTTATCAAAAAACCAAACCCCCAATCCATTGGGTTTTTGATAGGCTGTGGTCTGCCTGGCCTGATAACCACTGTGATTTTCTGATGGTTAAATATTGGAAATTATCAGTAACTTCCCAATTATAAGCCTGGGAGATCAATGAATAAATTTCAGTCTCATTGATAGTCAAAATGAATTGTCTTGGAGAGAGTGCTGTTGAGCTCATAGATTATTGGATTTTTATATGTTCTTAGTAGACTTTTAATGGCTCATTTGTGTTCATAAGACCTGGCCCTCCATTCTTGGAAGGCCACAAAAATGGCTCCAATTTTGATGTCATACACTTTCCATTGTTTTTCTAGCTCCATTGTGTTGCTCCAAAAACTATCCTATAGCCTTGAGACTTGCTTTTAAAAGTAAAAGGACAGCTGCAAAAATCAAAATGACCTCAAAAGTGGATCCTACACCAAAAATGACATATAGTTAACCAGCCAAGGTACCCCTCTATCTCTCATGGATTAGAAGATAGAGCTCAAAATAACCCTGGACTACCCATATCCCAATTAGGTGTCATAGATAAGTGAAAGTTATGGAAATAAAATAAAAGACCTCAAATACATACCACATATTTTAAAACTGACAGAGAACCAAACAAACTCCTGCAGAAGTACACAGAAGTAATATATGCAAGGCACTGCATACAGCACCAAAAAAACTCCTGCAGCATTGTATAGGATTTTATGCAAGAAACTTGCTGAAGAACCAAACAAACCTCTGTAGCAGTATACACAGTCAATATATGCAAGACAGTGCATGCAGAACCAAACAAATGACCAAACCTAGAACCACAAGTCAGCCAGAAACACATGTCACTGTTAGAATTTGTTAGAATTTTTGTCTACTGTTAGTGTTTCCTGAATCTTGAGTGCAACCTGTCTTGTAGTCCTCCTCCTTGTGCGGTATCTGATGCCCCAGTATTGAATATTTGTTATTCATTTCTATTTCTTTGTTCAACCACTTCTCAGCCTCCTTTTTTACTTAGTCTATTTAAGTTCAGATGAAACTCAAGTAAATGAACATCATCCATTCTCCCTCAATATGAACCGGAGTGCTCCCCTCTTGACTCTGTGTATCCACCCTCCACTTTGCAACACAAGACTTCTCATCTTCTTTTAACAATTTGCTCCGGAGCCTCAGCTCTAAAACTCCACACGGTTCAAAGCCAAAAAATCCCCTCTGATCCATTCAATGTCTTCTTTAACTGCCAACCAGAAACTACTCCTAACCATTGATAACTAATATAGTTGGTCAATTGCTATGGAAGGGAAATTAGATTCTATTGATGCTCTTGATATCATCCTAAAAGAAGTAATTTTTCCCTCCAATAAAAAAGATAACAATAATGCTAAACTATTTGATAAATTCAATCAAAAAGCTTAAAATCTCATCCTTGACCACCTCAATGAGGAAAACTTATCATATTTTGCCGGCCCCTTTCCTTTGTCTGAAAAATGAAACAACATTGCAATTTGGGATCTAATTAAGTCTCAATACATACCCAAAGACTTCCTCAACAAAACACTTGCCTTTACTCAATTTAACAAGATCAAGTTTGAAAATAACATCTTTGACCTTGTCTTGAGAATCCATGCCTCAACTCAAATGATGAAAATTTTGGGGTTAAACTTAGAAGAAGAATTAATGATCATCCTCAACTTATCCAAACTGCCTTTGGAATTCAACTACTTGAAGAAATCCAATGCATGCAAAAACAAGACCATTGATTACATCCTGAAGCAATTAGAGGAAGACAAGGCCCAAGCTCAAATAGACCCCATCAACAACGCCCCTGGATACATAAAACATGCCTTGTCTTCAAAATTGACCAACTGCCCTCACTGCAACAAGCCCAGACACCCTGCCAAGAACTGTTTGGTGAAATACCCTGAGAAATATCCTAAATTAATATCTTATTTTGATTCAAAAAAGAAGGACAAGGCTCACTTCTACACTTTCTAGATATTAAAATTCATCTTTGGTTGCTCCTTCATCTCCTCAAGCACCAACGTAACATTCTAATCCTTCTTCTTCACCTTGAATAGTTTCCTCCTCTTGTCTCCTGTTCCAAAATTTTTTCTAAATTCTTCTATGCACCCTTCCTGATCAATGAAATCACCCTTTGGTGATGTCACGCCGTTACCGCTTCCATTTACTTGCTTGACTGATCAAGTAGCAATCCCGCAATGGCCAGTCTTTCCACCACCTAGCCTTGTCATGTTCTTTGACTGCAAAGTTGTTTGGTTGATTATGTCTCAGCTTCATATTGCCTCAATCTTGTGTCCCCTTGTAGAATGCCTCTGCTTGCAATCTCTTGGCTCATAATCCCTTCAAACTCGCTCTTTCTCTCATTTGATGCGATTGCCTCTTTCCCCTAGTTATTAGCTTCATTGCGTTGAAACTCTCTCAATTTCTATTTTTTGGTTTGGTTGCTAATGATAAAGTCATCCGGTTTGATTGCTACCTAAGTCAGTCAAGTTAGGACACTACTTGAAGTTGTCCAGTTATTTGCTACCTCAATTTGCACATCTAGTTTTCTGGCCACCCTATTAGTATTCCTTGTTCATTCTCCATTGTGGGCAAATATTTCCAAATTTAATTTCTGTTTCTATCAGACCAGATTTTAAAGTTAAGATTGGAATTTTAGTGTTACTTGTTGACATAATATACACAAGTGAATTTCAACTGTTTTTCAAAAATTGCAAGTCTTCCTTCCTCTCCAATGGAATATGACCTCTTTGCATTGTTTTAAAAACCTCCTCATTCTATGTTGTAATGTTGGATAGACTGAAATTGCATGATTCAAATAGGTTTCAGCTCATTATTTTGTTTAATCTCCCTCAAGCTTCAGTCAAGGGGGTGTGTTAGAATTTGTCAGAATTTTTGTCTACTGTTAGTGTTTCCTGAATCTTGAGTGCAACCTGTCTTGTAGTCCTCCTGCTTGTGAGATCTCTGATGGCCCAGTATTGAATAGTTCTTATTCATTTCTAGTTTTTTGTTCAACCACTTCTCAGCCTCCTTTGTACTTAGTCTATTCAAGGTCAGCTGAACCTAAAGTAAATGAAAATCATCCATTCTCCCTCACCTTTAACTGGAGTGCTTCCCTGTTGAATCCATGGATCCTCCCTCATCTTGGCAACACAAGACTTCTCATCTTCTTTTAACCCTTTTATCCCAAGCCTCAGCTCAAAAGCTCCACATTCACCACCCATCACAGATTTGCCCACCCCCTGATGTGTATAAATAGAGGACCTCCCTCCAGCAATTTTCCCCCCCATCCTCCCATCATCCCCTCCAGGGATCACCATGCCTCCTGGGCATCATTACCCCATAATTTGACCATGCTAAAACTGAAATTAATAAAGGACTCAAAGGAAATTGCATTTGACAATGAGAAAGGAAACACAGGATAGAAATCAGGAAGTTAATGTTAATTAGATGTTACGTAAAAGGACCTGACAGACTCTGGGAGTTTAAAAAAGGAAGAAACAGCAGGAAAGTAGAAAAAAAAATTCTTTTGGATGGACCATATTGTTGCCAAATGGGCCAGGTTGTGAGAGGTGGGTTCAATTGGAGTCTGGCTGATGAGAGGCGGAGGTTGAATCAGTTGGATGGTTGGGATAGTGCCTTCAAGAGAATCAGAGTGGTGCTTAACTGACTCAGAAATGTGGGTTCAGTGGTTCAATTTTTGTGGTTGGACAAAGAGATTATTCCCCAGGATCTAAGCCAGGCGTATGAATTTATAGTTCAGCCTGTTTGGGAAAGCTTGATTCAAAGCATGTGAAGCAGGGTCTGTTGAGTTTTTGCAGGGAGCCTTACCAGGATGAGGAATAACAGAAAAATGAGATGGGAGACAAGATGATGGCACATGAAATGAAGACAAGGAATACAGTAGATAGCAGAACAGAAAATAGAAAAAAGATTCAAGCACAGAATAGGAAATAACAAAATGATTTGAGCACAATCTTAGGGTAGGTATGCTGATATTCCAAAATCCTCCTGTGCTCAAATCAAGCTTTAAAATTGAGCCTTATCAGCGCCTTCTGCAGCGGCATTTGGAAAATGGTTTGGTCAGGAAATTGTCCAGATTCTTCTTTGAAAAAATTGTTTTGAGTTTGATTTCATGCTTGAGTATCTCACTTTAGATTAAGTGTAATTGTAGTTCCATGTGCTTGGTTTGGAAGCTGGAGTTATTGGATTGGTTGAGTGCAAGTTTGATTGCGCCCTTGTTTTCTTAAAATACTTTAGCTGTCTTGTTAGCTTCTCTGGGGTAAATTTCCAGAAGTAGAGATTTTATCCATTTGACTTCTTTCACAGCGTCCCTGAGAGCTTTATACTTGGCCTTGGTTTTGGAAAGGGAAATTTTTGGCTTTTTCTTGCACCTCCAGAGCACCACGCAGCCCAGCCATTGGATTAATACTCCCAATATTGAGCATTGCATGCTAGGGCACATAGCTCAATTGGCATCTATATGGGTGAGCATATCCTTGGAGGCAGCGGTCAAGGAGAAGACAAGGCCCAAGGAGCTGGAGTGTTGAAGGAAGTTGAGCACCTGTAGCGCCTCCTAGTAATGGTGGAGGTTTAGCTTGATGAGGAACTGAGCAAGATATTTCACCACAAAAGTGATATCTGGTCAAGTGAAAATTCTGACGTGGTTCAATTTGCCAATAATCTTCCTCTAGTTGGCCCCCAACAAAAGGAACTCCTGATGTTCCTCTTCACCGGAAGGGTATAGTTTTCCATTTGGTTTGAAAGCGGTAGAAAGTTTTTGATGAGTGGGAAGTGGATATTGAGCACATATGTGCTTGATGTATGATTTTTGATGAATCTTGAAGCCTTCATTGAGGTGAACAACATTCACCCCAAGCAGTAAGGAGGCTGGGCCTAGGTCCTTGATCTTGAAGCAAGCTGATATTTGCCTGACAAAATGATCTGGATCATTTCTGAAGATTGCCATGTTGTCCACGTGCACATATAAGCTTTGCAACGTTTGAAAACAACTTCCCCAAGCCATTTTAACAAAGTTTTTTACCAGGCAATTGGGGCTTGTTTGAGACCGTATAGGGCCTTATTTAGGAGAAGAACCTTTCCTTTGGGAACTAAAATATTTGATGGAGTGGCAATGTATATTTCTTCTCAAATCAGAGCATTCAGGAAGGCGGCCTTCAGGTCAATTTGACCAAATTTCAGCTTCTTAGAGGCAGAAAGAGCAATGAGAAGTCTAAGTGAGGTCTTGTCACCAGTGGGGGAGAAGGTTCTGCAGAAGTCAGAGCTATATTTTTGGTTGAATCCTTGCAATTACAGCTGGGCTATGAACTCTGTGATTCTTTTTTGGTCATCACGTTTGGTGATGAAAACCCAAACACATTTTAGGGGATGTTTCCCATAGGGAAGCGCGGATTACTCCCACACATTGTAGATGACCAAGTTGATCTCCTCAAACTTCATGGATTTGATCTACTCCTTGCGGTACTTGGATTGAAGTACCTTGTGCATTCTTTGAGGATCCATGTAGGTATGATCTTGTCAGCTTTCTACAATTGCAGAGCAAGCTGCAAAAGTAACAAAAATAACATAAAAATAATAATATTAAAATTAACCTGAAAAGGAGTAAAAAAACCCATGAATATTGATGAAGAAATGGATTTCCCACCCAAAATTAGGTAGGGTCACTCACTGACACCACACTTGAAAAACAACTCCTTATATTTTTAAATAATTATGAAAGGAAAGACCAAAATATCACGGCACCACTATGGTACTTGTTGGCCGATTAAATATTTCACAAGTATTGTCACGTATAGGTTTCACACCTAAAATTCAGTCAGAATTGAGGTTTTTTGTATATTTTTGAAGTTACAGACGGAAATGTGTTCTGTCACAATTCCCGCACGCAGCCGCAGCTGCCAATACACCCGGGCGTGGCTGGGCTGCAGCACTGCCACCCTGTCAACCTACCCTGGAAAGCCGTGAATTCAGCCCTGGGCCTCTGACAAGTATGCAGCCGCAGGACTACGGGTTGACAAAGTGACAGGCGGCCTGAGAAACCTAGGTACCGCGTAAACCTGCTACAACCTACATGGGAACATTCTACATATGTAGGAAATGTTCATGTGGATATTAGATAGTCTAAAAATACATAAAAGTATATAAAAATACCTAAATAACCTTTATACTTATTTTTTATTACATATAATTCAAAGTACCAAGGATGTCAAAAATAAGATAATGACTATTCCTAAAAATATATTAATAAAATTTTATATAAAAATTATGGAAACTTCAAGGCATCAGTATTCTCGTGACATACTAAGGAAACTGAAGAATTATGGCCAGAAACTAATTTTCATTTGTAAGAAAGAAGTATACAAAAGAAACATCAAAACAATCAAAAGAGACCTGTCCTACCCAAGGAGTGAAAATGACAGATGTTGAGGATACTTAAAATAATAAATAGTAGGATCAAACGCCTTGGATAGGAATGAAATAAGAAATCTGAATGGCATGACAAATGAGTTAGAAGGAACTGAAGGAAATATGAAAAAGAAGAAATCAAAGATTGCACCAAATTACTTGGAGACTTCTTCAGTGATCTGACTTAGCTCCTTTCTTCTAGATTTTGAGGGATGAGTATACAAATCAGAAGATATAGAAAAGGTGAGAGTTGATGGAGAGGAAGGAAGTCAGCTTGCGCGTGCTGGTCGTCTATTTAACATACAAACATGAGACTACCACTACTCAGATGAATATGAATATGCATAACTTCCTTGCCCACGCGTGCCACTTGTAGGTGAAGGATGAAACGCGCGCGCGTCACAAAATTAAATAAATAGAAATACAAAAAGAAGGAATAAAATAATGGAATAAAGGAAATAAGAAGTAGAAAAAGAAACATGGAAAAGACATGATTCTGAAACTTCAACAGAAACTAATTATGCAAAAATATTACATTAATACTCATGACTTATATTTTAAAGTAATTATTTTAGTAAATCATCTGAAATTAAAAAATAAGGAGTAAAAGCAATATCATGACTTTACTCCAATTATTTAATACATAATTAGAACTCACCTGAAACCAGATAACCCATAGGAATGTCTATTAAAAGAATTATAAAATTACTGGGAACATTTACTAAGTATAATAAATTAAATAATAAATAATATGGACAGATTAGGGTTATTCACACGTCCAAAAATCAATGAAAAAGTAGAATAGTCCTTATTACCTGTGGAATTAGATGTTACCTGTGCTACAGCACCAAGAACACGTGAAAGGCTACCACTGGTTACCCTGCTAGCCTCAGTGTCCGTCTCTTTGAGACCCTTTGTCCCTCAGAAGGACAATATTGGGACTCAAAAAAGCTATAAATAAAGAGCTCTTTACAGCATATTGATACCCAGAGACCCAGTCATATTTACATCCAGACACCGCGCGCAGGTAATCAAATACCTATAAGAGATAAGTAAGTGATTTATGGCTTTAGGCTGATGAATAATACCTGTCCCAAACCCTTTTTATCAATTTAAACTGCTGAAAAACCTTTTAACCCAAGTAAACAGGTTTAACCCATCAGTGCACGTCTCAAACAGGTACCCAAAGGATTAAATGATATACCAGTGAGTCTTATTATCCTTTCTCTGTCGTTGAAGCTTGGTTACAAAGCCCTGCCACCCCACCTTGTATTTTATATACATACTATCTTTGGGCAATATATCCTTTAAGAATAGAAATCAAAGGTTCCAAAGTAACCAGGTCTACCTGTTTTCAAACTGAATTCCCTGAAGAGATATGTTGAAGATCCCCAATATAACTTTGGCCCCTCTGTTAATTTATTTAATAATAAATATATTAATATTGATTTTTGATATTGAACCATAACCAAACCAATCCAACCTTGCAATAGCTTTATCCAAATATTTTATGTATTTTTGCTGCATTTATTGAATAATATATTTATTACTTATTCTATGACCTCTGGTAGCTAAAGGATAGCAAGGATCTTGGCATCCAGGAGGCTGATGGATCTTTTTTTAGGTAAACTAATGGTAAACCTACCTTAATGAGGCCTGAAAGGTTGGTCAATGATGTGTTTGGGAGAGAGTTTGTCATAACAATGAACAGGAGCAGGAGTGATGACATCAGCGGACATGGGAGCAGGAGTGGTAGAATGAGGAGAAGGACATAGTAATTGGGTGAGAGATTGGTTCAGGAGGGGAGACAGGGGGGAGAAGATTGGAAGGAATCAGGAAATTCAATTCCTCAACATGCGGGCATGAAGTTAGAGGGGGTTATAAAGTTTTTCAAAAGTGACATTGGAAGAAAGAAAAATTTGAAGGGAGCCCATATCCAGCAGGCAATAATGCAAGAATTCATTTGTGTACCCAAGCATTATTGCCTTTTTTGAAGTTGGGCTGGAAATTAAATGTCCTGTTTGCTTTGGGAATCAACGTGTAGGCAGCACATCCAAAAGGCTTGAGACAGTTATATTTGAATTTTTGGCTTTGCCACAGTAGGTAAGGAATCTTGCTGCCTTGAAATTTGGAGGGTAGGATGTTTAGGAGGTGAGAACTGGAGTTGAAAGCTTTGTCCCAGAATTTTGGAGGGCATTTTCTTTAGTTCAGTAGGCATCTGGCCTTTTTAAAGATGAGCAAATTAGACCTCTCTGCAAGGCCATCCTGTTGAGGGGTTTACGCAGGAGCAAAGTTTTGATTGATTCCTTTCTCTGAGCAGAAGCGTTTCAGATTGGAAGAGATAAACTCCCCATCATTTTCAGAGATGAGACACTTGATTAATTTCCCAGTTTGAAATTCTGCTTGGTTCATGTAATCTTTGATTGCCATGTAAGTTTCATTCTTATGCTTGAGAAGAGCAACTGACCTGTGCCCAGATGACTCATCCATGAGGGATAGGAATAGGTTGTAGCCAAGGTTGGACATAATTTGGATTGGTCCCACTAGGTCAAGTTGGATTGCCTCCAGGGTTTTGGTCACAAATTTGAAGCTATGGTTGAATGGAGTGTTGGTTCCTTTACAGGTTTGGCAGATCTTACATGTTGTAGGATCTGAGAGATTGGTCAGGTGAAGTGTCTTGAGGTCTGAGGGGCCTGTATGGCCAAGGGAAAAGTGCCAAGTAGATTAGGACTCCTTGAGCAGAACTTTGGGTTGGGGTTTGATGGAGAATCTAGATCTAGTCCTGCAGAGTTCCGTGAGATGTTTGGAGGTGGAGCCAATGAATAGAAAATTATTGTGCCGCACTTTGAAGTCTGAAAAACCAACCAAGGAGAATACCGTCTTCCTGCACTTGATTTGAGTGAGATAGATGAGGCATCAATTGATCATGGGAATCAGAAGCACATTGTCCAACCCAATTCCTCCCCCTAAGTGATTGATCAGCTTAGCCTAACCAATGTGAGTGGCAGTGAGAAAATTGTTGGGGGATCCCGTACCAACCTCTATCTTCACGGGAGAGACATTGAACAAAAAGCAAGGGTTGTTGATTATATGGTGGCTGTACCCTGAGTCTAGGACAGGGAGCAGGGAGAGAGTTGGCTTTGGGTTCAAGTAGATCTGCAAGTTAAAATGCAGTTTGTGGTTTGGAGTATTGTTGGCAGGAGTCTTGGTTGTTTCATCAGTGGCGTGGAGATTTTTGGTTGGTTGTTTATTCCAGTCATGTCTCAAATTTGGGTAAAGGAAACAAAATTTTTCCTTGAGGTGATCAGCCAGAGGGTTATGATGATTTTTGGAGCAGTGGTGATTTAAATTTTTCCTTTGAGTAGATTTATGGGGAGAGGTGGAGGGATTTAGCTATTGAGGTTTTTCATTGGAGGTGGTTTGTGAGGATGCCAGGTGAGTGATTTATTTAAGCTTGTTGAGAACTCCAGTAGGATTGAGGATCAGGTTTTTGTTGAGGATAATTGTGTTGACCATGTGGCCAAAGGATCTGGGAAGCTTAGCCAAAATTAAGTAGCTCAATATTTCTGAGGAGACCTCAAGGGGTACAACACATATTTTATTTGTCAGCTTTTGACATTCCTTTATGTAAGATTTGAGTTTACCTTTTTATTGGGATTGGATGAAGTTCATCCAAATAATTCCACAATTATCCAAGGATTGCAAGGTTTATCTTGACAGGATGGCGCCCCAGATTTCATGAGGATCACCATTGTTTTCAGGGTTTACAACTGCATCAAATGCTGATTCCCCTAAGTGTTTGATGATGATTTCTGCAGCTTCAAAGAGTTTCTTTTGATGTGGTGCGGAGATGGGAGTAGGTGGAGGGTCTACAACCAGATCAAGGAGAACTTTCTGTCTGAGGTAGCTCTTTATTTGGAGGAAACAGGCAGGAAAGTTTGAGTTGTTCAAGAGCGGGATGTTCAGTTTGGATTGGGAGCTGTCCTTGGTATCAGACATAGCTGTTTTTCTGCTGGTCCTTGAAGTGAGCTGAGACTGTAAATATCAAAGTAATCAAGGACTAAAAGGACATTGCCTTTGAAAAAGAACAAGGAAAAACAGGACAGAAATCAAGAAGGTAATTTTCTTTAGATGTCACCTAAAAGGACCACACAGACTCTGGGAGTGTAACAAAGGAAAAAAAAAAGGAAATTAGAAAAAAAATCTTCTGGATGGACAATTGTGTAGCGGATTGGGCCATTTTTTGAGAGGTGGGTTTAATTGGAGTCTTACTGATGAGAGGCGGCAGTTAAATCAGTTGGACAGTTGGGATAGTGCCTTGAAGAGAATCAGAGTGGTGCTTACCAGAATCAGAAACCTGGGGTCAGCGCTGCAATCTTGTGGTTGTACAAAGAGAGCATTCCCCAGGATCTGAGACATGTGTATGACTTTATAGTCAAGCGTGTTTGGGCAATAATGATTCAGAGATTTTGCAGCGCGGTCTGTTGAGTTTTTGCGGGAAGAATTACCAGGCTGAGGAAGAACAGACATGTGAGATGGGAGAAAAGATGATGGCATGTGAAATGAAGACAAGGAAAACAGTAGATAGCAGAACAGAAAATAGCAAAAAGATTTAAGCACAGAATAGAAAATAAAAAAATGATTTGAGCAAATTGTTAGGGTAGGTACCCCAATATTCCAACACAACCCATTATCCCATATCCCATATTTGTACCATCATTAACCCATTATCTCATACCTTCACAATCACCATCATCATCATCATCAATCAGCACTATCCATTATCATTACCCCATACCTTTGAACATCACCTTCATTACCCCATAACTTGAACATTATCAAGCCATTACCCCACACCATCACCCTCACCATTGCTATCATCAACCAAAATCCAGAAACATCATCAACTGTCTTTGAAATCAACATCATCATCAAAAATCATCACGCATCACCATCCACCATCATCATCAACTACCTTTGCCATCAATCACCATCATCAATTTTAACTATCATCATAATCCATCCATTTTATGGTCATCACCCATCCAGCAATACTATGATCATTCACCTCCATCACCATCAGCTATCAATTATGGGTTCAACAATTTCAACCTTAATCAATAATTACCTGTAACATCAAATAAGTATTCATCAGTAACCAATAAAACAAGAAAAAATATATAAAAGATAAGACTATAAAAAAGATTCTTCCCTTACTCAGCTTCTATCCTCCAACTCACCCATCTGTTCCACCACCACTTCCTTTTCAAGCTTGAACATATTGATCCTAGGTCTGATAGAGACTACGATTCTAGCAACTCTATTTGAAAATCACCCAAAAATCTATTTTTTTTATTGTTGTGATACTTACTATAGTACTCAGAGTGGCAAGAAATTCAAAACCACCCTTAGTATTCTTCTATATAAGCAATAGTTGTAGTACCAAATCCCCCCTCAAGTGACTTCCAGAAAGCTATTTACTAAAATTTAACCAATCCCAAAGGATTCTCTACACCATTAGGGCTTTTGAGAAGAAAAAAACTGGTTGGATTTTACCATAATTGTCTGGTTGGAAACAAATGGCTGAGATAGCTTTGGTGGAGGAATCAGTGTAGAGGATTTGTTGCTTGGATAATTCAAAATGATGGAGAACCAAATTGGTTAGGAAGGATTCTTTCATTTTTTCAAAGTACTTGCGTGCAGGTTGGGACTGTATGGATAACAAAGAATTGGTTTATTTCTTTGTGAGAAAGTGTAGGTGAAGAGCTAAGATTTCAAAGCAATTTATGAATTTCCTATAAAAATCTGAAAACCCCAAGAACTGTTGGAGCGCCTGTATATTGTGGGGGGTTTCCCACTTTGTAATTATGCTTGTTTCAGCTGGATCAATAAAAATTCCCAATCTGTCTATGATAAATCCAAGGAAATAAACCAAAGGGGCAAAGAAGGAACATTTTTCTTGGGAAAAAAATAGGTAGTTTTTTCTCAATATTGAAAGGTCAGCTTTCAAGTGATGGGAATTTTTTTGTTATTGCATTAAAATATTAGGATATTGTCAATGTTACTAAAAAAAATTATAAAATTTCTTGAACAACTAGGCTTGGGAAGCCTTGAAAAACAGCTGGCTTGTTGGCCAATTCATAGGGCATGAATCATTATTCAAATAAACCAAAGTCTTTTTGGAAGCAGTTCTTCCACTCATTGCCCTCCTTGATGCATGGTAGATTGAAATCTGCTTTTGGGTTAATCTTTGAGAAGAACCTACATCCATTAAGCTTCCCCAGAAGGCTGGTCACCATCAGAAAGGGATAGGAGTCCCAGACCATTATTTTGTGAAACAACCTATAGTCCACACAAGGAAAGTTCTTTTTCTCTGCATGCTTAAAAAAAATGGGTGCACCTGCTGGAGAAGGCAAGGGTTTTATGAATCCTTTAGCTATAATATCAGAGACATACACTTGCAATTTGGTGGTTTCTGATGGAGCTAAGGTGTAAAACTTACCAAATAGGGGGGTGCTTCCCTCTGTCAAGTTCATTTTCATTTTCATATCTTGGTGAGGGGGTAAGAATTTTAAAGTCTGTGGTGCAAAGACATCAGATTACTTGCAAAACTGGAATTGATAGGGCTGAGGCTCCATGGTGGTCATATAATACTTACTCAAGTGTTTTTTATGCTCTGAGTTGAGTATCAAACTGGCTTCATTTTGGCCAAGTGGAAGCTAAAACTGTTATTCTTCATCCAATTTGTGCTTAGGATTGTGTTTCACCCCTTCAGGGTGGTGCAGACAAGGCTCTTTGACATACTCCTTGAGGTAGAATTGTCCCAAATATTGAAGGGATCTTCTCAGAGTGTTTTGGATACAGTGCCTGTCCTTTTGAACCCAACAAAGCTCAAGGGGCTCTCGAGATTAGATTTTGGAAGGGATCGTTTTTCAATTATTTTTGAGCTGCTAAAGTTAAATGCTGCTCAGGTGTCAAGCAGCGATTTCCCCACAAGTATTTCATGGATGGTTGAAAAGGAGAATGAAAGGATAAAGCAGCAATTATTTGTACTGTTGTGGTGGCATTTAAAATCCATGGGATCTGGAACTGTGTTGCAGGCTGTGCTCTCTGATTTTGTCAGCTTGCTACTATGTACAGAGCAAAACTGTCAAATAGTAACACAAAAATATGAAAAATAATAATATCTCAATTAACAAAATAAGGAGTGAGAAATCCATAAATATTATTACAGGAATGGATTCCTCACCCAAAACTAGGTAGGGTCACTCACTGACCCCACCCTTGAATTCCAAGTCCTTATATTTTTGAAATAATTAAAAAGAAAAGTACTAAAAATCACAACACCTGTATGGCACTTTTTGGCCATTCTGGTATTTCACACGTATTGTCACGTATAGGTTTTACACCTAAAATTAACTCAGAATTGAGGTGTTGTGTATATTTTAGGAGTTACACACGGAAATGTGTTATGTCACAATTCCCGCGCGCAGCCCCGCATCATTACATATTCCTACGTACTAGTAGCAGCAGGTTCCCGCGTACTAGAGACCCGCGCGCAGCTGACTCTGCCGCGCACGTACCAGATGCTACCCCGCGCGCATCTGTACTAACTGATCCCTGCGTCTGGATCAGTCGTGACTAATCTGACAACCAGGTACCGCTCAGAAGAGCTACAATCTAGTTAGGGTTGCCTAGCATATGTAACAAACAGACATATGCACTACTAATGATCTAAAAAGATAAAAACTTAAATAAAATTGATGAAAATTAAGTTTAAAACATTTTTTAATAATAAATCAAAGATCAAGGATTATCACATAAATCACTGATCCTGATCTTTGAAGACCACAAAACACTACAAGGAGGGTTCATAAAAATTATTAAAAATTATCTACATGATACGCAGATGATGTAAAATCATTAAAAATTCACATCTGCACGCTTTAAAGCAATATCAACAGTACAAATGAAGGATGAGTACAGAATGATCAAATTTACTCCATAACAGATTAACATATCCTGTGGCTAAAATAGAACAGAAATCCAGCAGGTCTAAAGACAGCTGATTGACAGCTCCAAGTGGACGTGCTACTCTTGCCCTGACTGGCTTGCAAGCCTCAGCCAACAAGCAGAACACCCTCTACGTGCCCTGAGAAGACCAAAATCACCCCAAAAAGAGATTTATACAGACCTCTTTGGATCCATTATTCCATCATCAGTTTACCAGGAATTATTTATTATCAATCAGAAACCGTGTCATTGTTAATCAAGTGCTCATATGAAGATAAGCAAGTGATTTATGACTTAGTCTGTAGTAGTATTAGTTACCTATATTAACCAATCAACCATTGAAGTTTAGTCAAGCAATCTACCCCATCTTCCCTTAAACCCTTCCAATGATTCCCAGATTTTCGTGGTCAAGTGCTCAGAGTGAGTGTTATCCTTCCTGTCTTGGCCATTTGAGCTGTTAAGCCCGGCCATTAGTGGAATAAGTACTTTCTAAGGCACCCATCTTTATTCCAAGGTTCTTAAACTGCCTAAGGAGGCCCCTTGAAGAGAGGTTGCTAGTCTGTAAAGATCCCCAGTAGTATAATAATGTGGCCCCTCTTTTATATTATATTGAAAAAAATTTACTACAAAACCAATTAAACCTTGCAACTGCTCTTATTAAATCATTTATTTGAGCTTCTAAGTTTTTATTATTGGAATAATAATTATTATTATCATTCCAGAATTTTTATCACTCTCTGTAGCTAAAGGACTGCAAGCTTACTGGTATTAGAGAGCTGAAAACCGGAGTCTGGCCGGGAAATATCCTTAAATAATTAATTTTTAATTATTCATTCCTTGGACCAGTCTATTTATTTTTAAAAATAAGTTAACATACATATAAAATATGTTTTTGATCATTTGTTTCTCTAGTAGATCTTGAGACCAACAGAGAATTGATCAATTATTATTTGAACCTTCTTAAAAAGAAAAAAGAAGTAAAACTCCGTAACTTTGTCCCTGTTATTATAACTCCTGAGCAACAACAGGAGAAATTGCTTTATTATAAACAGCAGGTTATAAAAGACAAAGAACTTGAGCTTGAAAAAATTATTGATTTCAATTCATTATTAAGGCAAAATAAGGAATGGAAGATTTATCAAAGGAGGCTTTATATTTATAAACTAAATAACCCTGAAGATAAAGAGAAATCTAAAAATAATAACAGTGATTATTCTTTTCTAAAAATCATTTTAAAACGTAAAAATACAAAAAAATATTAAACTTATATTTTTTTTGTTGTTATTCATCTCAGTGGATTTTGTTTTTGGTGATCTCATTGAACAGGACCTCCTAGATGAAGTCCCAGAAAGTCTACCATTGGACCTACCCTTGGATTTATCCCAGGATCTGATTGGAACTCACTCAGACCCCATTGGAATACCCTCCAAGGATATTTGTGACCCCAATCAAGTGTTGGTACCTTTGAATTTAACTCTAAGTAAGTTGAGATATTTATAAAAATTATTAAAAATATAAAACATACAAAAAATATTATTTTTATAATTTTAAAGTCTTTTTTTCAAATTTTTGACCAAAGCACTTGCACATTTTTTTGGTGCTATGTATCAAAATAGGCGCAACACCCGTGCAACCAGTAGAGCCCCGTCATTTGGATCTCTGCCTGGAGGAACCCATGCGCGCATGGACTCCAGTCACAAGGGCAATGAGGGGACTCAAACCCATGACCATAGCATCACGCGGGACAAAAACAGCAACAAACGCGGCCGCCAACTCGACCAACAGACCGTTGGAGAGCCATCAATCACCCACCACGTTATCCCAGGAGGGTACAGGTCCTCCTACGCCACCCCAGTTGGACTCAACCAAGGAGGAAAGAGTCAAAGTATTAGTAAAAGAGCATGTGAGCTATGGGAACAATTCAGGTTGGCTCAGACCCAGGAGGATCAACCAGGTATGAGAAAAGCCATTTCTCAAGCAAAGAAATCTCAGATTTGTCTGCAAAGGTTGATCCCAAAGAAAGAAGTAGAAGGCTACATGCAGAACTGGAATCCTTGGGATCAGTTAGCTTTCTTAAAGGGAAAGGACCCCAAAAAGAAGAGGTCCTCAGCCCATCAGAAGTTAAGGAACCCAAAGGTTTGGGACAACGTGATATCCTTAGACCAAAAGTGGAAAAAGGTGTACCACAATCAGATGTAGAAGCTCTTAATAGCTTTTCTGTAAATTTGTCTCACAATTTTACTATAATTAGACAATGCTTTGACAAAGTTTATCAACAATTGACAAATTAAGTTCAATTATTTTCAGAGTGATTGACACTCAATCTCAGATTATGAGAATTTATGAGTTGGAAATACAACAAATCAAGGATAGTATAAGAACTAGTAAGTTGGACCCAATGAAACATATTGATGACAATTAATCAATTCTTCAGGAAGATATTCATGCAACCATATACTAGCTTAAGGAAGAAGTTAAGAAAACTAGTCCTACTCCTTCAGCTCATCTGACTAACAAAATTGACTTATTAAGCAACAAACTTGATTTAGAGTTAGGTATAATTAAGAATGATCTCAGAGATCTTAAGATCAACTCTACTAACTCTCCGGTCATTGAACTAGAAGAAACTAGACCTGCCAGGTTCACCAGTACTCCTAGTGTTGCTCCCAGAACCAGGATAAATAGGAATGATTCTTTCAGACCCAGTCCTACTCTTGAACTGGAGCAGGCTTTGAAGCTACTTCCTCCCATCACTGAATGGCCAAATTCTCTGGAGAAGTAGAATACAACCATGTCAGTTTCATTAAATTTATTGACTATACTCTTTCTTCTTATGAGCTCCCTGATGCAATAGCTGTGGTAAGATTGCCAAGATTATCTGAAGGAGTAGCTCTTGATTGTTTTATCAACAAAAGAGAAGAAGTTGGATTTTTATCCTGGAATTCTTGGAAATAATCGATCAAAGTACAGTCTGGTACCAGGATTTGGAAAAGAAAGATGATGAAAACTTTTGAAACTTCCCAGTTTGATCCATCCAAGGAAAAACCTCATAAGTGGTGCTTAGACCAGAAAAGGAGGTTAGAATTTTTTTATCCTGATGCTGATAAGGAAGAAGTCAATGAAAGACTCCTCAACTTATGTCCCGGACAAATTAACCACAGTGTAAGGTGCAGAATGCCTATTGATTCAGATATTTCCACCATCATAGGTATATTAGAAGAGACTATTGATATTAATGGTCTTGATAAAAGGGTCAATAAACCTCCCAGGGAACAAAATACTAGGAGCAGGGAAGAATATACTGCCAAAACTAAAAAACCGCCTGCTACTAATCCATCTACCTTGGAAGTCAAGAAGACTCCAGAATCAAAAAAGAAAGTATGTTGGAACTGTAACCAAACAGGACATGTAAAACTTGATTGTCCTCTACCTAGGAAAAGGATTAATCTTATTGAAGGAGAAGAGTATGACAATCCTGAACCTCACCTTGATGATACTGACGGATCACTCTCTGATTGTGATCTAATAATCACCAACACTATCAATGTTATTGAAGGTAGTATTGAGTCTTCTATGGACATACATTCCGTCAATGAAGATTCTAACCTACCTCAAAAATGGAATCCAAACATGAAGATTCACCACATCTCTGAGGCTAAGGCTTTGACCCTAAAACCTTCTGCCGGTAAAAGTTACACTTCAGGAAAAAAATGCTATGCTACTGGTTTAATCCAAGGTTCCCCTGTCAAGTTACTTCTAGACAGTGGAGCCTTTTGCTCTTGCGTTGGTTCAACTTATCTGGAGAAACAAGACCCAAACTGGAAACTAAACTTACTACCAGTACCTCAGGCTAAGTTCAGCAGTTGTAATTCTGCTCTCAATTCTGTTGGAGTATGGTCTTCTGATATCATACTCCCTCACTCTAAAGGATCACTTAAGCTGAACATTGTATTTTTAGTGCTTCAAAACAGAGTATGTGATTATTTTATCCTTGGGAATGATTCTCTTTGCTTATATGGTATAGATGTATTCAAAAGCAAAGGTAGATGATTCACTATAGGTGGAGACTGGAATAAGAAGTTCCAAATATGCCATTTCAATGTTCAAAATTTTGATTCAACTTATGAAAAACACTTAGAGAATTTACATCAGGAATACTTCTCTCAAGCTGCTTTGAATTCCCTTCTCAATGAAGAACAGAAACGGGATATCCTACAAGTTTGCTTTGAAAATCAGATTGCTTTCTGTACCAAAGATCACCCCATTGGTATCATCAAAGGACATGATATGATCCTAACTCTAACTATTAAGCCTTCTTACCCACCTAACCTCAGGAGACCTGCTTACCCTTCTAGTACAAAATCCACATCTGCTCTGCAAACCCATATTCAAGAGTTGGTTGACTTACAAGTCTTAAGGAAAGTAGGCCACAATGAACAAGTGGATATTACTATCTCAGTAATTATAGCTTGGCACAATGATAAGTCAAGGATGGTTGGAGATTTTAGAATGCTTAACAACTAAAACCAAGCTGATTATTATCCAATTCCAAGAATTGACCATGCTCTGCATAACCTGTCCAAGGCTAAGTACATCACTACCATGGACATGCTGAAATGTTTTCACCAGATACCTATAAGCCCTGAGAGCCAGAAATTCATGAGAATTATCTGTCATTTGGGAATTTATGAGTATCTTAGGATGCCTTTTGGTATTAAAAATGCTCCTTCTCATTTTCAAGTGATGATGGACATTTTCCTAGGATTATTCATCAGACAGGGATGGAGGTTGGTATACATTGATGGTGTTATCATTTACTCTGATCATTGGGATACTCACATGGAGAAATTAAGGCTAGTCCTCAAAACCATCTCTGCTGTAGGATTGAAAGTATCAATGAAAAAGTGTAACTTTGGATACGGGGAACTTTAAGCCTTAGGACACATTTTCTCTGGACTAACCTTAGCTGCTGACCAAAACAAGATAGCAGCAGTAATGAATAGGCCTATGCCTCAGAATAAAACTGAACTCCTATCCTTTATCAGCTTCTGCAGCTACTATAGGAAGTATTTACCAGAGTTTGCTCTTCTAACCAAATGTCTGTATGAGATCTGCAACAACACCACCGTGTTTGAAATGACTCATGACAGAGTCAAGAATTATGAGGAACTCAAAATGGCAATGACTTCAGCTCCAGTACTGATCCAGCCAGATTACTCTAAACCTTTCAAGATCTACATAGATGCCAGCATGGAAGGGCTAGGAGCTGTTTTAGACCAGGAATTCATAGAAGATGATAAATCAGTGGAGAAACCTATACTCTTCATATCCAGAAAAATTAAAGATACTGAGAAAAGGTACGGTGCAAGCCAAATGGAATGCCTGGCCTTAGTATGGGCTCTAGAGAAACTCCATTATTACTTAGAAGGTACAAAATTCACTTTTATTACTTACTGCAACGCTGTCAGGACATTGATGAACATGAATACCCCTAGTAGGCACATGTTGAGATGGCAGAAAGCTATACAACAGTACAGAGGACAGATGACCATAGTTCATCAAGCTGGGACTAAACACCAGAATGCTGATAGTTTAAGCAGGAATGTGTTACCCAATGACCCAAGTAACCCTGCCTATGATCCAGAGGATAATGACATCTTCCCTATCCTTAATATTAACAGGTTAAACATTGAAGCTCATATAATAGGAATCCACGTTTGTGAACTGAATGAATCATTGTTCAACTCTATCAAAGAAGCTTATAGTTCTGGCATAAAGACTCCGATCACTATTATGGAAAGTACTTCTCCACCTCCTGCATTGATCAATAGCCTACCTGAACCTCTTTTGAAACCATAAAAAGCCAGAAGGTTCACCATATGGGATGGTCTGGTATACTATAGGCATCAACATTCAAGTGTCATAGTCTTAACTAAGGATGACCATATAAAATTTTCTGGCTGAGTGCCATGATAACTGCTCATCTGGTCATTTGTCTGCTGATAGAACCTTGGATAAGGTGAAAAAAACTTCTTGGTCGGTTAATTGGAGAGACTCCACTATACAGTACGTTACCAGTGGTAAAACTTGTCAGAAGTCCAACAGGACTACTGGGAAATGGTTTGGACTACTGAAAAAGATTGCTGAACCTAAGAAAATATGGGAGATCATCAATATGGACTTTGTAACTGGACTACCACCAGGAGGAGCCTACTCCTACAACTGAGTCTTGGTCATTGTGGATAGGTTCTCCAAGAAAGCAAAGTTCCTACCTAATCACAAGGAAGACACTGCTATGGAAGGTGCCCTATTCTTTTGGAACAGACTCATTGCTGATGTTGGAGTTCCCAATATTATTATCAGTGAAAGAGATCCTAAATTCAACTCTGAGTTCTGGAGGAATCTTCATGATATGCTTGGAAGCACCTTAGCTTTCTCTACCGCTTATCGCCCTCAGATGGATAGATTAGCTGAAAGAATGATTCAGACCCTGGAAGACATGCTCATGAGATTCTGTGGCTTTGGACTAGAATACAAGAATTCTGACGTTTATTGCCACGATTGGGTTAGCCTTTTACCTGCACTGGAGATGGCTTACAACAGTAGCGAGCACTCTACCACTAAGGAAGAACCTTACATACTGGAAAGAGGATGGATTCCTAGATTACCCAAGGATAAACTTAACCACCAGCTGACCAATATTCACCCTAAATCACTTGATTTAAAAAACATGATAGATGTAGCCAACAAACATTCTGTTAAGTGTGTCCAGGATGCTATAGAGCATAACCAGCAAAGGTTGGATAAAACCCATAAGGAACATGATTTCAAAGTTGGTGATCAATTCTTGATCTCTACCTCTAACTTTACCAATATGGATGGAAATAGAAAGCTTAGACCAGCTTTTGTTGGACCTTACAGCGTTAATAGACTTCATGGTAAAAATGCTGTGGAAGTAATCCTCAGTGATGAGCTTTCTAGAAAACATCCAGTCTTCCCAGTAAGCCTCATCAAACACTACCACCCAAGGAAAGGAGAACACACTCCTTAACCTGCAATACCTGTTACAGAAGAACCTGAAAAGGAAAAAGGAACAATTAGCAAGATACTTAAGGATAAACAAGATAGGATCAATGGAAAAGACTTTATACTCTACCTGGTTAGATACAAGGGAGAATCAGCTGATAAAGATGAATGGTTGCCTGAACATAATATCCCTGATGGACCTATACACCTGAGGAACTACAGAGCCAACAGGAGGCATTAACCCAAATTCTTTTTTTTTTGGATATAGACATATCTTGGAGCGGGGGAATGTCAGCTTGCTAATATTTACAGAGCAAAACTGTCAAATAGTAACACAAAACTATGAAAAAAAAAGAATATCTCAATTAACAAAATAAGGAGTGAGAAATCAATAAATATTATTACAGGAATGGAATCCTCACCCAAAATTAGGTTGGGTCACTCACTGACCCCACCCTTGAATTCCAAGTCCTTATATATTTGAAATAATTAAAAAGAAAAGTACTAAAAATCACGACACCAGTATGGCACTTTTTGGCCATTCTAATATTTCACACGTATTGTCACCTAAAGGGTTTAAACCTAACATTCACTCAGAATTGAGGTGTTGTTTATATTTTAGGAGTTACATGGGGAAATGTGTTATGTCACAATTCCTGCGCGCAGCCCCGCATCATTACATATTCCTACGTACTAATAGCAGCAGGTTCCCTCGTACTAGAGACCTGCGCGCAGCTGATTCTGCCACGCACGCAGCGGATCCTACCCCGCGCGCAGCTGATTCTGCCACGCACGCAGCAGATCCTACCCCGCGCGCATCTGTACTAACTGATCCCTGCGTCTGGATCAGTCGTGACTAATCTGACAACCAGGTACCGCTCAGAAGAGCTGAAATCTAGTTAGGGTTGCCTAGCATATGTAACAAACAGACATATGCACTACTAATGATCTAAAAAGATCAAAACTTAAATAAAATTAATGAAAATTAAGTTTAAAACATTTTTTAATAATAAATCAAAAATCAAGGATTATCACATAAATCACTGATCCTGATCTTTGAAGACCACAAAACAGTACAAGGGGTGTTAATAAAAATTATTAAAAATTATCTACATGATTGAAAGAAAATGAACTAACAGTAAACATCCACTCCTGCACGCTTTAAAGCAATATCAACAGTAAAAATGAAGGATGAGTACAGAATGATCAAATTTGCGCCATAACAGATTAACAGATCCTGTGGCTAAAATAGTAGAGAAATACAGCAGATCTAAGGACAGCTGATTGACAGCTCCAATTGGACGTGCTAATTTTGCTCTGACTGGCTTGCCAGCCTCAGCCCACGAGCAGAACCCTCTCTAAGTGCCCTAAGAAGACCAAAATCACCCCAAAAAGGTATTTATACAGACCTCTTTAGATCCAATATTCCATCATCAGTTTACCAGGAATTATTTATTATCAATCAGAAACCGTGTCATTTTTGATCAAGTGATTATATGAAGATAAGCAAGTGATTTATGACTTAGTCTGTAGTAGTATTAGTTACCTATATTAACCAATCAACCATTGAAGTTTAGTCAAGCAATCTATCCCATCTGCTCTGAAACCCTTCCAATTGTTCCAGGATTTTCGTGGTAAAGTGCCCAGAGTGATTGTTACCCTTCCTGTCTTGGCAATTTGAGCAGTTAAGCCTGGCCATTAGTGGAATAAGTACTTTCTAAGGCACCCATCTTTATTCCAAGGTTCTTAAACTGCCTAAGGAGGCCCCTTGAAGAGAGGTTGCTAGTCTGTAAAGACCCCCAGTAGTATAATACTTTGGCCCCTCTTTTATATTATATTGAAAACCATTTACTACCAAACCAATTAAACCTTGCAACTTCTCTTATTAAATCATTTATTTGAGCTTCTAAGTGTTTATTATTGGAATAATAGTTATTAGTATCATTCCAGAATTTTTATCACTCTCTGTAGCTAAAGGACTGCAAGGTTCCTGGTATCAGAGAGCTGACAGATTTGGGTTGAGAGTGGGCTCAGAATTGGATGCACCGCAGGCTAAGAATCAGCTGCTGCGTGCTCAGCATTGGCTATGGCCAATCTGCAATTTTATCTAAGGAAATTGATCAAGAAAAAAATCATATCTGGTTCAGTTTGTGGTTATTTCTAGTTTGGGGAAGCAGGAGTAAGAAACTTTTTCAGGGATATCTGGGGAGGAAACCCAAATTTTTGAAACAAAATTTACGTCTGCCAGTTGTGTGGGAGTTGTGTAGGGCCCTACCTGTCCCAATTGACGCGTGGGGGCCCATAAATGCGTCCAAGACGCGCGTGCTGCCAAAAAGATGCATCTAGACATGCCCAAGGGGTGGTCTCAAACATGTGCAACCCCCGGGAGGCTGTATACAACCTGTACACAGCAGTTTTGAGCCCTGTTTGTGGGTACGCGGCCCTCCTGGTGTGGTGTCAATTTATAGACACGGATTGGGAACTGCGTTGCAGCTGCGTGCTCAGCATTTGAGGCAAACGGGCTCAGCATTAGGGTATGCGGAGTGCTCAGCAGCAGCCGCTGTTTGGCTCTGCACCTAGTGGACGGGTTGGCCTCAGCATCAAATGCGACGTGGGCGGCGATCTGCCCCGGAGATCGGATTCAGAAGGTAGTGCGCTCAACTAGGTTTGCGGGCGCGCCGGTTCCAATACGTAGGGGAGGAGCAATCCGCGGGCTATAAAGGAACGGATGGAGCGCGCCTGCAAGCGCGCGGATCATGCCAGATATTACCAAACACCCACAATGGGCGCCAAAAAACGGATACGGACAGGCCCGGGGGGCTCCGAGTAGGGCGCGGTGCGAGGACCACGTCATGAAAAGGACAAACCAGATGGATGGAATGGCGTACGGACGACGGGGGGAGTTTGGTATGGAGGTGGGGAGAGGAGGCTAGGGTTTCTGTTTTGGGATTGTTTTCTTTTTCTTTGTCATACTGTTATTTGCGCGTGTGCTCAGGTTAGGGTTGAGGGGGAGGACTTATCCTCACTCTCAACTCTGGGTGGGGAGGACAAGGGGCATGGAATGAGGAATGGAATCAGACCATCACATCATTGGATTGGATCACTCATCTCACCAGGAGATTAAAGGAACTCATACCAGATACACATCCAGGTGGAAATTTCTTAGGACTGAAGGATTGGAGATTTCACTATCTCTCTACTTTTCTTTATCTTTTTATCTCCTTATTTCTATCTCTCATTTCAAGTGCGACTCCGGGCATCCCCATCTCCTTTCAAACACAGGGAACCGTTAACTTCCGAACCTTGGGACAATTATAGGGGGACAACCCTTATTCTTTCCACACCAGGCTTGTGCCAAACTTTTTAGGTCCCCCTGGAAAACATTTGGGTTCCATCAACCCAAATTTGGGATCAACTCTTACTATGTGGAATATTTTTTCCACATCTAGCAATCATAAAGTGACACTAAAGTAAAATTGAAGTGAAATCAAGTGAAATTCAAGTGACACTATAGGAAACTACAAATAAAACATCCCACAAAATTGATCTTTCTCAACTTGAAAGTGACAAAACTTGGTAGTTATTCAATTCAAAGTTGGGTTGAATACTGAAGTAGCATTGCATTTTTTTGCATTATGGCAACATTGTCAAGCCCTCCTTTTAGTATTGCCACATTCAATGACTACATTGGTGCAATGAACAAAGACGCGAAAAAAAATGATTTTGGAAATGAATCATTGGAAGCCCCAATTGCATCCTCATCAAGGGTGAAAATTGAGGAACAAAATATTTCACAGATTTACATGATCTCTGGTGGTCACTGGTCTATGCCACATTTAATTTGATTGAAACTGATGGATTGCATGCCATCAATATAACTATGTAACTATGACAGATCCACTTGCCCCACCTCCTGGGAGAGCTTTTCCTACTTGGGAAGAGGCACAAACGTATTGTCAAACATGGGAAATGAAGAATGGTTACCCTTTAACAGTCTTCAACTCAAAGCATGATAAATATGTGGATATACCTGTGATAGACATGGTGTGTACTCTGGGCAATTGCTCACCAAGCGTTCAAGGCAAACTAACACAAGGAAGTCTGGTTGCAAGTTTTTAATCCATTCTAGTCACACAAAGGTAGAGCCCTTGTGGCAAATCTCCTAAAAAAATGGTCAACATAACCATGAACCATCTCCACACCCCTCAGTGCATCCTTACCTGAGGAGAATCTGTGGGTTATCCTTAGAAAACCTAAAAGAAGTACTGAAAGATGGGCTAAATAAAATTAAACTCAAAAGAAAATTGAGCAAGATCAATGGTGGAAAATATGTTGATGACCAAACAATCCAAAACACTAAGCGTATAGCGCTTGAAGCAATGAAGGGAAAAATTGTTATGGAGGTCCTCTTTGAACAACTTGGTAATTCAGGTTGAGTTCATTGAGCAAAATTCAGTGGAGAGGGTCACGTGGAGGACCTATTCTCGGCTCACCCAGACTCATTAACTCTTTTCAAGCAATTCCATCATAAAGCTATGATGGATTGTACTTATAAGACAAATAATTACAACATCCCCCCATTGCACATTGTAGGAATTAATTTCAACCAGAAAATGTTCAAAAAAGCTCTTTTTTTTATAACAAGAGAAACATTTAATTTCTACAGTTGGCCTGTAAATGCAATAAAGGAGTTTCCTTATGATCCTGAGAGACTTCCCAAAGTATTTGTGACCAACCGTGAAAAAACTTTGATCTGTGCTCTAGAACAAACAATCCCTGAGTCAAAAATACCATTCT
The DNA here is from genome assembly GCA_025617555.3 of Puccinia polysora. NCBI lineage: Eukaryota > Fungi > Basidiomycota > Pucciniomycetes > Pucciniales > Pucciniaceae > Puccinia > Puccinia polysora. Next base: position 23,951,079 of record CM062647.1, on the reverse strand, counting down.
GTCAATGGCACTTGTCTAGAAACATACAAGCAAAATGTAAAGTACGCTTTAATGATGATGTTGAAGGGCCGCAAATCTTTATGTCTCTGTGGGCTAGGTATGGGGCCTCAAAAACCAAGAAGGAGGCAGAGGTCAATGATGCCCAACTTAGATTCAGTGCCAAATCACTGCCTCTACTGTTAATCTTCCTAGTTTTGGGTTGCTTATATTATTATTTTTATAGTGTTTTTTGGAACACCGTGATGATTTACTCAAGTATATGGGTCTTAATATCTTCTGTATCTAAGAGACATTTGTAACGGCTTGGACTTGCAAAAACCAAGACTTTGGAAATAAAACAATGTCTTGGGTTGAAGGGGCCCATGCTACTCTCAAACCATTCCTTGCAAATTTGTCAGGAAACATGTTGGAAGTTTTTCAAAACCTAGATGGGACAGTTTCCAATCAAATGGAAATGGTTCATGCTTCCATTTACAACTCTTGAATAAGGATTGCAATAGTTCTTCCTAATGGAATGTTACCATTGGGATACAAGGTGTCTTTAAAGGCAATCAAATTTTGGGGGATCAATTAGGGAAGTTAAACTGAACCATGATGGGGAAGTCTGCACCAAGTCATACTCAATGACTATGAGTTTGCCTTGTTACCACCAAATAGGGGTCCTACTAGTGTCAAGAGGCTCTGTTATGCCTGAAGGTGTTCATCCTCAGTGGAGGTTGCATTATGACCCTTGCAGTTCTAGTTCTGTAATTTGGTTTAAGTTGTATTTTTCAAATCACTTTTTGATTAATGCTTTTGGAATGATGATTCATACTTGACTAAAATGATTCTCCTTAATTGACTAATATTTGATCCTTTTGGTTTTTTTAAAGTTTAAAGTTGATTGACTTCTCAAAAAATCTCAGTTACATGAGACGCTCAATGCAATCCTCCTTGCTCATCCTGAACAATATCATTGAAGGCTGTTTAAGCACTTGATGAAGGAGATGGCCAATGATCAATCAAAGCCAATACTTGAACCTAAAGTCTTGAAATCAAGCAGAGGCCGCCCAAAATTGAAAGATACACAGAGAGATCCTTCTTGATTTGAAAACATTGAAAAGGAAATTAAGCGGGCAAAGAGAAGTAGAAGGGCACCAAAGAAGAAAATAAAAATGATTTTAAGTTTTTTCTTTTGTGAAAGGTTCATTTTTTTGGTTTAATGAACTGATTGAGAAATTTTTATAGTCCAATTCAGGCTCTTCATGTGAATTTTATAGTTAATAAAAGAGACTGAAAGTTCATTGGGTTTGGTGCTGTTGGAATCTGATTCCTTTTCAAAGGATGAAGCAGATGCAATTGAGGAGTCAAACAGAAGCTCATCTTTGGTGAGTGGTTATTCCTTCAATGAAATTAGGATTATGGCTGGCTACCTTTTTATTTTAGGAAGTAAATTACCTCAAAAAAATATCTGAGAGCTTACATGAGTTCTTGGGTGGGTTTTGGAATCCAGTTGGTGATAGCAAAGTCATTGCTAAATAACTTGAGTATGATGAGGATGGATGGTTTAAATTTTGGAATTAAATGCTTGAAACATTGAAGAAAAATAAGTTTTGCTATTCTAAGATCCTCGGCCCCAGTAAAGATGCTGAAAAAATTCAAAAAAGACTTGATGTTAATGACATCAATGAAAAGATTCCCTCTTACAAATGGCTTTCAATGCTTGACGTGGGTCACATAATAGCCAATACTTATGGGAGAAAAATATTTTTCCTTTCATTGGATATATGTTGTACTTTTACCACTATCAAAATTTGTGTAAAAGTGAAATCAGGTCCTGTTTCCATTTTCTTTGTAAACAATAAACATTGCTTACAGCTGTTACTCAAGGAAGATGTGATTTCAATCCCGCCCATAGTTTGCAAACCACATTCCATGATTTCTCAAAAGGCTGCTCGTTGGGTTTATCACTTCAAAGATAAACTTGAGTTGTATTTTAGGTTATAGATTAATTTAATCATTTGGTTTGGGTCTAACATGCTTATATTGTAATTATATTGATATAAAGGGTTATAACATTTGGAACATCTATATTTTGAGTTTTTTGAGTTCAAATCATTTTGATGAGTATTTTGAATGAGATTTTAATGGTAAGTAAGTTCAAATTGTGTTGGGCTGATACCATCACAAGCTTAACTTGTGTTAAGATTGTGATAAGATAAGCTTGAGACAAGTTGAAATTGTTTTTTTTGGTGTTTTTAATTTAGGGCTGGTCAAAAGACTTGTGATTTTTTGGCACTTTTACTTCAGGGCTGGTCAAAACACTTCTTGTATTTTTTGGCTGTTCAAAAGACTGGTATTTTTTGACACTTTTACTTTAGGGCTGGTCAAAAAACTTCTTGCAATTTATTTCCCTTTTGCTTTAGGGCTAGTCAAGTTTAACTTGAATTTTTTACTTGAATCTGAAGAAAAACAGTTGGTTGTCTTGAGTGTTTATTGTTTTTTTATTTATTTATTTTTACCTATTTTTATTTTATTTCTTATTTTTTTTGTTTTTTTAACCAAAAAATCACCTTTTTTGATCTTTTGGTTTATTTCTATTTTTTTTGGATTTTTTTTTTAGTTTATTTTGGCTTATTTTATACCTTTTATTGTTTTTTATTTTTATTTTTTCCCACCAGACTTATAGCCATGTGGCACAGCTACGCAACTACATTTGAGCTGTGTAGAGCCCCACACAACCCAAATTTGGTTGGGCTAACTAAATTTGAGCCGTTTGGGGCTCTACACAGCTCAAATGTAGCTGTACAACCACTACACAGCGGTCCCGTGCTGCGCAGAGTACAGCCAGACCACACTCAAATTGTGTGGGATCTACACGGCTCAGGTTTAGCTGTGTAGCCCTGAATTTAACATCAACCAACCCAAATAAAGGTATTTTGGGAGGATGCAGAAAGGTGCGGGTGTCTCCAAGTTGGGCCCAGGAGAGGCCACCCCATGAGAAGGAAAAACCCAAATGGATGTCAAGGGCTGAAGGGGGTGGAATCTTAGGGTTTTTTGTTCTTGATTTTTTGTGTACCAAGGTTAGACTTCAGAGGGAGGACCTAATTCCTCTCTCTCAACTCCGATTTGTAGCACAAGGGCAAAAATGGAGGCACATGCTAGCATGTGCCCCCCTATAATTTTGGTGTTAATGATATAAATAACTGTGGTGTAACTGGAGGTTATGCAAACCATACCTCCAACATAAAGGACATGTAACTCTTTCCCAACCAAAATCAAACTCAGTTCCAATTCTAATAGAAAGCACATGTGTCTGTCACATGGGGACTTGACACAGAGCAAAGGTGGCAGTAACTAAAAAAAGAACAAAGAGTAGTATCAGGGGGGGCATTCAAAATGCATTGGGCTGAGAGATTCAGCAGAGATGATTGAAGACTCCAGGGTGAGTAAGAACCAAAGTAAGACACAAAATAAGTCTTGATGGTACTATTAGGAGGGGAAATCCAAAAAAGATTGGACAGGAATTCAGGGTACAGAACAAGAATAATTGATTTGATAAGGAAAGGAGGAGAAAGACAATGAGAGTTATGGTTTATATATTTCTAGATACAAACTTTCATTCTCCTAATTGTAAAATATTGGTAATATTTGTAAAATATTGGTAATATATTAAAATAAAGAATAAGAAAATATCATTAAATTGAATAAGATCAACTGAATATTTGACAAGTGTCACAGAATATGCTGTTAAAATGCGGATGCACTCAGGTAATGTGCATAGAAGTGTTTAATCCAAATGGGATGCAAAAATGGGCTTCCACGGCCCATTGGACATCACGTGGGCCACGTGGGCCTATGTGGGTGTTATTGGTTTTGGGCATTTGGGCGCCAAAACACGTTTTTATGGTCTTTTGGGACACGGGCCCTCACAGGCCCGCCAGGGTGGCTGGGCCACCCAAGCCAGATGGGCTTATTTTGGCATAAAAGGGCCCAAGCTTTATTATGGACATTCTTGGCCAGACGGGCTGGTCCGGCAAAGTATGTAATTCTCACAATTTTGGATTGGGGAAGCCCATTGGGGCCGCCGCCCCTGCCGCCGCCCTCTAGGGGCCGCCCCTTGTGTTGCGGCCCCCTTGGGGCCGCTGCCCGCGTTGCAGCCCGTTCAGGGCCGCCTGTGTTCCTCGGTACAGCCCACGTGGGGCCCAACGGCCCGCGCGGGGCTGTCGCCTGGCCAGGGGATCCCGTGCGGTGGGATGCGGCCCGGGCCCGGCTGGTCGCGCCTGGCGACCAGCGCCACAGAGCCGGGGCTTGTGGCCCTGGCTTGCTCCGCCTCCCCTTGCTTGCCGTTGCAAGGGGGATGGGGGCAAGCTGGCTGGGTTTAACCAGCCAGCAACCAACCGCAACAGCGCGGTTGGTCAGGGAAGGGTGGACCTGACCACCCCCTTGCCCAAGGAGGTGGTGGCGCCGGCTGCAAGCCAAGCGACCGGCAGGTGGGGGGGAATTCATCACCCCTTGACCATTGATTGTTTGAGGCAACCAAGCAGGGGTGCTCTACCCCCCCCCCCCTTTACCAAGGGGGAGGAGCAATGGGCCTGGGGGGACCTGATCACCTCCCAGGCCAACTTACTTGACAATGCCCTGGGGGTATTGACCCCCAGGGCCCCTGGTGAGGGGAGTTGACCGCCCCCACCAGGGATTTGAATGAAAAAGGGGGGACAGCATGTTTTCTGGTCACACCCCCCATGTGAGTCTGAGACCGGACCCAGGTGTGCCCGGGGTCCCAGCTGGCCCATTTGAGGGGCCAGGGGCTGGCTGCATGAGGCAACAAGCCCATAAACAAGGTAATGAGGTCATCATGGCTGGTTGTAACCGACAACCAGCCAAGGGGATTGAACAGTTAAGGGGCTGGTTCAGCCCCATTGAGGTGAAAACACCAGAAATAACCAGAATAGGCTGGTTGTAAGGGTACAGGGACTGATGCCATGTGAGCTGATGTAGTCCAAACCAAGTAACAAGGCCAGTAGAGCCTGTAGAGCTCTTTTGGGGCGGAAAATTTGCCTTTTGGCCTGTTGTATCGTGGGCTCAAAAGAGGCCAATCTTTTGTAATTCAGGAGCTCTTCTCCCTGCTGTTTTCCATTGATTCATTCATCATTCCAATCAAATTCATCCAAGATATTGCCCCATTGTGAGAGCCCCATTAGCCAATATTGACACCCAGTGTCCAGCATTTCTTTTGCTTTAAATACTGCTCATTTGCCTAAGCCAATTGCTGGCCATGATTATAACACATTATCAGTACCATCATCATCATTATTTCCAAGCAAGATAGACCCTTATACCTTACTTTGGACAACCTCAAGGACCTCAAGTTTTCCAAGAAGATTTCTTATATCCCAGAGTCCAGCTCCACCAAGTTAGTTTTGAATAGTCAGAACTATAAAGATTGGGCTGTCCTTTTGGACAGGGAGTTGGATAACATCTGTTGTGGGGATATTATGAAAGGGGATGATACTTTGATCAGTTCAGAGGTGGAGAAGAAGGCCTATCATCTTATTCTTAGACACTTGGATGAGCATCATGTAACATGGGTTGCTGATACTCTGTTGGAGAAACAGAAGAGGAAGGGGAGTGATTTATGGAGAATTCTCAAGTCAAAGTATGCTGGTGACTCTGTTCATCAAAAGGGGATTTCTTTCAATAGATTGTTTAAGTTGAAATTTGGCAACTGTAAACAATTTGTGGGGGAAGCTAGATCTAGTATTGCTAAGTTCAAGTCATCTGGGCTGAACATGGATCCTGAGTGTTTGTCACTCTTAATTCTTCAAAAGCTTCCAAAAGAATATGAGTCCTTGGTCAGGATCATATCTCAGTTGGATCCCCTTCCAGGAGAAGAGGATGTGCTTAGAAGGATTGAAAAGGATGATCTTCAATTCAAGATTAAGAAGAGAACAGGAACTGCTCTGGTGTGCAAGACAAGAAAATCTGGGAAGAAGGCAAAAGCCAAAAAGGATTTATCAAAGGTTTTGTGTTATAATTGTCAGAAGAAGGGGCACTATGCAAAGTATTGCAAGGAGGCCAAGAAGAGGAAGAAATCCGAGGAAAGTGAAAAGGAAGACAAAGAGGTCGATTTTGCCATGGAAAATGTTGCTATGGTGGAAATGGATGTTTCAATGGAACAAGCTGTTGTGGAACAAGTCCCCAACAAGAAGGCTAAAATCAAAGAGGATCAAGAGATGGACTTGATTGATTATGAAGTATTTAATCTTAAGCTTGAAAATGAGAACTTATCAGTGGCTGATAATTCTTCATTCCTTACAGGAGGATTGTCAAAGGAGGATGTTCTTGTTTTGATTGATTCTGGTTGTACAGACCACATGTTTTTTGAGCCAAATTTGTTTTCAAATATTAGAGATTTTGATGGTGTTGTAAATATTTGCCAAAAAGGAAGAACAATCCAGATTAAGGGGATTGGAAAAGTTATTCTTGCAAATCATATGGGTTTCAAAATAATTTTTTGGAAAGTGTTCTATGTACCAGATTTGCCTTATAGCCTTGTGTCTCTTGGAGTGCTCTGGAAAAAGGGTTTCTAGATTTTTTATCTTAAAGAAGATAAGTTTTTTATTGATTTGAATGGGAGAACTATCCTGAGTGGACAAGTTTGGAATAAGTTGCTCTGTGCTGACTTGTTCAAGATTTCAGCTCTGAGCACTGTTGCTCACAATAGAAGTGGTCATAAGGTAAAGGACAGCAACTGTGATAGTTGTACCTTAGGGGCCAAGACCAGGAATGTGTTCTAAAAGAGTAGAGATCACACAGAAGGTCCTAGAGAGGAATTCTCCATTGATTTTGCAGGGCCATTTTCAACAGTGTCTCTTGGAGGGGCAAGATACTTCATTGATTTGGTTGATACAGCAACTAATTTTGTTTGGGTAAAACAAATAAGATCAAAGGATCAAACCACAGAGGAGGTTTCAGTAATCTTCAAAGTCTGGAAACAGAATGGTTTGATGAGGGAGATCAACAGGGTTATTACTGATGGAGGGGGTGAGTTTGTGAGTAAGGACTTTGAGAAACTATTGAATGATTATGGTATCACTCATATAGTTACTACTGCTAGTACTCCACAAAAGAATGGAATAGTTGAGAGGATTAATAGGACTTTATTGGACAAAGTCAGAACTATTATGGCTCAATCTGGTCTACCAAAGTTTTTATGGGCTGATTTGGTGTGCACAGTGTGTCTGTTGCACAATATTGTAATTTTTAATGGGAATTGTCCGCATTATCAGTTTTGGAAGTTGTACCCCAAAACATCACACCTAAGAACAATTGGTTGCTTGGTGTATTATAGGGTCCACCATAATGAGATGGTTGGAAATTTAGATCCTAGAGCCACAACAGGGGCACTTGTGGGCTCTGACTTAATAAGTAAGTCATACAGGATTTATTGTCCAGGTACAAGAAAGGTCATCCGTAGTAGGGATGTAAAATTTGAAGAAAGTAGCTTTCCACTCAAAAGGGGTGAACCTAGTGCTGTTCAGGAATCAGAGCAGGAAATAGAATTGGAGCCTATTTCCCCAGCAGAGGCTGGAGAGAATATCATTAGTGATGATATTGAGGAAGCAGACGTGCCACAGGAGGGTTCAGTACCCACTTCAGGGGAGTCTGTGGAATCAGAACCTGATGAGCCTCCACCTCCAGTTTAAAGGAGTGGCAGGATGAGAATGCCTGTTGATAGGTATGAGGAATGGAAGTCCCATTAGGCTTTTGCACAATATGAGGAAGGTACACTTCAGGAACAGTGTATGCTTAATGAGATTCTACAGTTGAGTTCAGAAATGGGTTATAGAATTAACCCAAATAGCTTTGGACAAGCTATGAATTCTGATAAGAGAGCCAATTGGAAGACAGCTATTTTTGAGGAATTTGATTCTCTAGAGAATAATAATATGTTTGAAGTGGTTAAGCGGGATTCAGTTCCAAAAGGAAAGACAATTGTTGGGTCTAGATTAGTGTTAACAAAGAAGTTTGATACTAATGGAGTTTTGAAGAGGTTCAAGGCTAGATGCGTTGCACAGGGCTTCAAACAGAGAGAGGGTATTGATTACCAGGAGACTTTCTTGCCAACTGGAAGGCTGTCCACCTTCAGGTACATCATTGCTTTGGAAGTGGAGTTGGTTGAAGAAATCAGACAGGCTGATTTTGTGACTGCATACTTGAATGCAAAACTTGGAGAGGAAGAGACCGTTTATATGTCAATTCCTGATGGTTTCAAGGAATGGCTGGTCAAGACCACGCCATAAACTATGAAGAAAATCTGTGTGAGAAGTTTCCTCTCAGCAGATAAAGGGGAGTATTTCCTCAAGCTGTGTAGATCCCTGTATGGATTGAAGCAAGCAGCTAGGTCATGGTATAATACTATGAGCATGAAACTGATAGAGATTGGTTTCAAAACAAGTTTGGCTGACCCTTGTCTCTTTGTGAGAAAGGATGCAATTTTGTTTGTATGGGTTGATGACATTATCATTATGGTGAATGGTAAGGAGAGAGTCATGGAGACACTCAAAAAGGATTTCAAGATAAAAGATCTTGGTCTGTCACAGCAGGTGCGGGGAATAAAAGTTAGTAAGAGCAAGAATGGGATCAGGTTGGATCAGAACCATTATTTGTCAGCTCTACTTAAGCAGTATGGCTTAGAAGATGCAAAGGAGTTTGGTACTCCAATGCAGTCTAACATTTGGTTAGAAAAGTCTACAGATGAAGAGCATCTAGAGTTTGTTCAATCCGGGAATGATTATAGATCAGCTATTGGATCTTTGAATTATTTGGGGCAGTGTACAAGGCCAGATATTCCTTATGCAATCAGGATTTTGTCACAACACTTAGAGAAACCATGCATCAGGCATTGGTCAGCATTTAAGAGAGTTATGAGGTATCTTAAAGGAACAAGAAGTCTGGGACTGCAGTTTTCAAAGTCATCAAACTTTGAATTGGTTGGTTATTCTGATGCAAGTTGGGCAGATGGTAACACTAGGAAATCAAAAAGTGGTTTTGTATTCTTCTTAGGAAAGAATCTAGTGTCTTGGATGTATAAAAAGGTGTCAGCAATAAATCTTTTTTCAACAGAAGCAGAGTACAGAGCATACTTTTCAGCTTCACAGGAAGAAAAATGGTTGAGGAAGGTCTTAGAGGATACTCATAAACCACAAGTGTTTGCGTTGTTGTATTCTGATAACCAGAGTGCCATTGCGTTGGCCGAAAATCAAGTGTTCCATTCTAGAACAAAACATATTGATGTTCATTATAACTATATACAGGATGCAGTTAACTGCAAAGAGATAGAGTTATGGTACATTCATACTCGGGCAATGATTGCGCATATCTTAACTAAGGCATTAGATAGGAACAAAAATGAAGGTTTTGTGTCTAGTATGCGTATGGCATCCCTTTTGGATTAAGGGGATGTGTTAAAATGCGGATGAACTCAGGTAATGTGCATAGGAGTGTGTAATCCAAATGGGATGCAAAAATGGGCCTCCACGGCCCATTGGACATCACGTGGGCCACATGGGCCTATGTGGGTGTTATTGGTTTTGGGCATTTGGGTGCCAAAACACGTTTTTATGGTCTTTTTGGGAAATGGGCCCTCAAGGGCCCGCCAGGGTGGATGGGCCACCCAAGCCAGATGGGCTTATTTGGGCATAAAAGGGCCCCCGCTTTATTATGGACATACTTGGACAGACCGGCTGGCCCGCCAAAGTATGTAATTCTCACAATTTGGGCTTGGGGCGGCCCATTGGGGCTACCAACCCTGTCGCCGCCTGCTAGGGGCCGCCGCTTGTGTTGCAGCCTGCTCAGGCTGCTGCCCCCGTTGCGGCCCCTTTGGGGCCGCCTGTGTTCCTTGGTACGGCCCACGTGGGGCCCAACGGCCCACGCGGGGCTGTCGCGTGGCCAAGGGATCCAGCGCAGTGGGATGCCACACGGGTCTGGCTGGTCGCGCCCGGCAACCAGCGCCGCGGAGCCGGGGCTTGCAGCCCTGGCTGGCTTCCCCTCCCCTTGCTTGCGGTTGCAAGGGGGATGGGGGAAAGCTGGCTTGGTTAAACCAGCCAGCAACCAACCGCAACAGCGCGGTTGGTCAGGGCAGGGTGGACCTGACCACCCCCTTGCCCAAGGAGGTGGTGGCGCCGGCCGCAAGCGGAGCAACTGGCGGGTGGGGGGAATTCATCACCCCTTCACCATTGATTGTTTGAGGCAACCAAGCAGGGGCGCTCTCCCCCCCCCTTTACCAAGGGGGAGGAGCAATGGGCCTGGGGGGACCTGATCACCTCCCAGGCCAACTTACTTGACAACGCCCTGGGGTATTGACCCCCAGGGCCCCTGGTGAGGGGAGTTGACCGCCCCCACCAGGGATTTGAGAGAAAGAGGTGGGGGACAGCATGTTTGCTGGTCACACCCCCCCATGTGAGTCTGAGACCGGACCCAGGTGTGCCCTGGGTCCCAGCTGGCCCATTTGAGGGCCCAGGGGCTGGCTGCATGAGGCAACCAGCCCCTAAACAAGGTAATGAGGTCATCATGGCTGGTTCTAACGGACAACCAGCCAAGGGGATTGAACAGTCAAGGGGCTGGTTCAGCCCCATTGAGGTGGAAACACCAGAAATAACCAGAATAGGCTGGTTGTAAGGGTACAGGGACTGATGCCATGTGGGCTGATGTATTCCAAACCAAGTAACAAGGCCAGTAGAGCCTGTAGAGCTTTTTTGGGGCGGAAAATTTGCCTTTTGGATTGTTGTATCATGGGCTCACAAGAGGCCAATCTTTTGTACTTAAGGAGCTCTTCTCCCTGCTGTTTTCCATTTATTCATTCATCATTCCAATCAAATTCATCCAAGATATTTCCCCATTGTGAGAGCCCCATTAGCCAATATTGAAACCCAGTGTCCAGCATTTCTTTTGCTTTAAATACTGCTCATTTGCCTAAGCTAATTGCTGGCCATAATTCTAACATATGCCACTGAAGAATAGGTTTGCTCCTGAACACCTTTAGAAAATATAGTAGGTTTGAAAAGAATGATTACCAAGAGATTGTTGTATGCTCATGTAGATAGGTACTGAAGTCACACATGACACTAGATTGTTGGGGTGTAAATTGAGTTGATTTTATGACTGGGAGCTAGCCATAAAATTTTTGTTTCAATTATGAGGAGATTGAGTTTATTTGGAATTCATATTAGTTTACTCCCACTACCACACCCACTCCTACTTTTCATGACAAGTGTTTTTTGAAACCATAATGGGCTGTTGAGATCATTTTCAAACAACAATGCCAACCCTGCCAAACATAATGCTACAGACATGAATTCAAAAATTTTATCAAACATCTTCCAATCCCGGTTTGGATACCAATTGGAGAATGAAAATTACTCAAAATAGATTTCAAAGAGATTGTGGATGAATCCTAGGGTGTCTATGAAAAGGATGAAGAGGGTGGAAGAGGCAATGGAAGAACTGGAGGAAATTCTAGCTGAAGCAATGGCACCAAGACTGTCATTGCAACCACAGCTGGATTGATATCCAGCATCCAGGTTCTGATTGGTAAGAGAAACAACAAAGGACCTTTCTCTTAGTGGGAGAATAGGGGAACCAGTGAAGAGACTCATGTTTCTAAGACTGATTCCACTACCAGCTCTAGAGTGGCAGAAACTGCCTATACTAACCATGCTGGGGTGTTGAATGAATATAGTGTCCCCCATACCTTTGGTAAAGGGTCTGGGGGACATTTATTTGCCAATTTTATAACTTTTGGGGAATAAATCCATATCAGGAATCTTTTAAACAATGAATTAAACATCCAATCCCATATGTTAAACATAGATAAAGCCATCAAAACTTGATTGTAATTATATCTTGAAGGGGCTGGAACTCAATTTCCACAATTTAAAATACCTTGAATCTGTGTTCCCCCTTCTCCAGGAGCAACACTACCAGTTTTTTCATAATTAAATCTACCGGTAAAACTGTCAAGAGATATGTCAAGAAAGGTGATAGGTTCAAAATATAAAAACCAAATTCTACTCATAAAATCTTCTAGACCATTCAATTGTTGGAAAAAAATTTAACTAGTTTTTTGGAAGGGTAGCGCTTGTACTTTTGAATAGTTGAATTTTTAAAATTTTTATTGATAAGATTGACTAGATTTCTTTATGATATAGAACCAGAAGACTGACAAAAACACAAACATCATGAGAAACAGGAAAATAGTGAAGAATGAGAATGAAACAATAGAGAATGAGAAAATGAGGATCCTATGCCTGAAGCTAACAGATTGAATAGAGATGGATGGCGTAATTTGGGGTAGATATTTCCAAGGGAGTTGAGTGGAGGCTAGTTGAAGAGGTCTGGAGATTAGATTTAAGACATTCCCAAGAATCCAAAAGAGTGGAGTCTTACCAGGCAGGGATAAAAGTTGATTAGAAGAGGTTGAGATCTCAATCGGGGTTCAGATGAGTAGCAAGGTTGAGAAACAAGATACAAATGAGATAAGAGAGAATCAAAGAGGAAAGGAAGCGGAGGTACTTGAAGTGGAAGGGTGAGAAGATGATGATTGTTTGAACAGTTAAGAAAAAAAAAAAGAATGGTAGAGAGGAGAGGTTGAGGTTGAGAGAGATTACTTCTGCAGCATAGACGCAGTAGGCGTGGAAGAAGAAGCGCGGGAGAAGTAGAGAGTGCACGAGGAGATCAGAGGTTGTGAAATCTCAACACCCCTCTTGACTGGGAAGCAAAGAAACCAAAGAGGATTTGGGGAAAGATTCCATGAAAACCTTGTTTTGCAGAAGTTTGAAGCAGCTGATAGATGAGGCTTTGGTGAGAGAATTGGCTATCATTTCTTCAGTTGAGATTATAGTAAGATCAAACATTGAGAGGCTGAAGTCTTCTCATAAGCCTTTTGTTTTGATATCAATGTGACTTGACTTAGAGTGTGAACCAAAATTTTTTTTAATACTCTAAACCTTTATTGTCTATTTAAATCTGCGGTTATTTTTTGAAATCGCAATATATCTCACTAATTAGGTGAGGAATCCACTTCAGCTCAAGATAGCAATTGAGAAGGGCGTTGAGTTCAGATTCAGTAGAGGAATAAGTAATGTTTCTCTGTCTCAATGAGTTCCAGACTATTGGGCTGCCGTAATGTAAGATGACGTAGCCAGTCTGGGACTTTTGGAAGATTGGACTGTTGCCCCACGTAGTGTCACTGTAACCAAAGATCATTTCTTGAGAGGGATTGAACTTAATAGTTAATTTTAAGTTCCTGGTGGTTTCAAGGTACTTCCAGACTTTTTGCACCTCTCTCCAGTGATTCATGCCAGGCTTGGTGTTAAAACTTGCAAGGCTACATACAGAAAAAGAAATATCTGGATGAGTATACTGAGATAAGTGGTTAAGAAGTACAACGGCAGAGCAATATTTGATATCTAGTTGCCAAAATTTGGTGTGATCTTTACCTTTCACAGGTTTGAGGTGCAGATTCTGAGTTAGAGGCAAGTAAGTACCTTTGAACTGGACAATTCCAAGTTCCTCCAATCCTGGGTCTTGGTGATTGGGTTGACTTAAGATAATTGTATCTCCTTTAAAATCCATGAGAATACCAAGGATTGTGTTGGGTGGATGACAGGAGGAGTTGAGGAATCAATTCAAAAAACTGTTGGCAAAGGAATTAGAACTTCCAACATGGATAAGGTCATCAACGTGGAAATATAAGATTTCTTGCAACTCAGAGTTGAGGTAGAGACACAGATTGCTAGTCAACTTGCTGAAACCTTGAGATTTAATCCAAGTTGTGAGTGTTTTGTACCAGTTCTTTGGGGACTGGAAAAGACTATATGATTATTTTTTTAATTTTAAGTACGGTGAGTTTTTGTTTGACGCCTTGGGAGTCTTGATTATCACTGTTTTGTTCAATGGGGCATGAAGAAATGCCCCTTTTCTGTTGAACTGGTTGAAGATCATCTTGTTCTTCAGACCATAGAGTAGCGGGAGTCATAGCCAGCGGAGTTTGCCAGTAGGAGCCCAAGTTTCTTTGAAGTTGACACCGTGAATCTTATTGAAGGCCTGAAAACATCACCTGCCTTTGTATTTCACAGGTTCACCATGGCAATTCTCTTTAACCTTAAATACCCATGTTGTATTCAGGATGTTATTTGGAGTGTTGTAGTAATCCTCCCATACTTCCTGAGATTCTATAGAGTTTAACTTGTCTTCAGAAGCTTTCTTCCACTTTGACCATTCAGGGCATTGGCGTGCTGCTTGGTAAGATGGCGGTTTGTAGTAGTGCTGGAACCCCCATCTCTGGGGATTTCAAGTTTCTTGCCTGGGCCATGAATTGATATCTATAGTAGTTGGTTCTGGAGCAGTAATGGGAAGTTCCCGAGGAGGAGAAGGAGAAGAAGGAGGATCTATGTCTTCAAGGTTGGAGTTTGAATCTGAGGAATCAGAATTGGTCTCCCTAAGTAGATATTGCTTATTCTTTGTGGAGAAGTCAGAGTTGTTGGAACTCAGGTTGGATTGCAAAAATATATCAAGACCCAGAGATTCAAGGAAAGGGAATTTTTTGAGTTTATACTTGAGAAATTTTATGTGTTTAGTTTGGACAATACTGCCTATAGAGTTAAGGATGAGGTATGAATGGAAGGTGGGATTTAACCCAACTAAAATACCTTCCAATCCCTTTTCATCCAATTTCCTGCCCTTCTGGACACAATTTGCAAGGTAGATTACAGCAGAACCTACAGTTTTTAAGAAATTAGCAGGGAGATTCTTGCCAAACATGAGTTCTCATGGAGATAGGTGTTTAACTTCTCTGAGGATTTGGTTGAGCATGAAGCAACAGCTTCTCGTTATGTTGAGAAATCACTTCTCACAACTCTCCTCTCTCTGACTGCCGCGCACCCTGAAGATGAGTGTGAACACTCCATTTCTAAGATTGTCATCTCTCAACTCGAGTCTCCCAGCTTCAGATCTTGGAAGGGGGTGAGGTTCGAGGTTCATCCATCTGAACAACCTCTGACAACAGCTACTCGAAATCGATCTCTTTCTTCTTCTGATCTTCCAGCTACTCGAAATCAATCTCTTTCTTCTTCTGATCTTCCTTCTTTTACTCCTTCGTCATTCTATCATTCTTTTCTTCCTTTTCTATTTCTTTCTATCGTTCCTGTTCTTTTCTTTCTATTGTTCCTGTTCTTTTCTCTTAAATCTCATCTCGCCTCGACTCTCGATCCACCATCTCAGCTACCTCGATTAAACGGCCCATGTGTTCTTGTCTGGTAAGAGACCTATCCGCATGATCTATCACAACTAACAACTCTCAACTCTGACCTCTGTCCGTTTCAGTCGTCTACTCATTTCCTCTAGCCTCATCCTTTCCTCTCTGCTCATGCTGTCCTGTTCCTGATCATAGTCCTAGCGTTGGTACTCCTTTCATTTTCTTCATTATTCATTTTTCCTATTTTGAATCAGTTGGTCTAATTATCTCTAAAACCCATGCCTCTAGCCCGCTGGTTCTTCTTTTTTTAAGAAATCAAATAATGAAATCAACACGTTATGATAGGCAAATAATTCTTAGGTAGTCGTGAGGAGGAAAATGTAGCATGTGCCAGTTCAATTATGGTCCTATTTGCTCTTTCGGCTTGCCCATTGTGTTTCAAATGGTAGGGTTCCAAAGTTTGTAACTTGATATGTTTGGTTTTTGCAAAATCCTTGAGCGTCAAATGAGTGAATTCAGTTCCTTTATCCAAAAATATCCTTGATGGGTAATACCCTAATCATTTGTTATCTGTTTTGAGTATCTCAATAATAGTTTCAGGGGTTTTGTCCTTGGAGTTGAGGGGAAATTCTACAAGATAGCCAGAGAATTTTTCCACTAGAGTAAGAATATAATGATGGCCAGCCTTGGATTGAGGAGTGATAGGACCAATAAAATCTAGGTGTATTCAATCCAGAGGTTTGGCGGCAGAAGAGGATACATTGATGAATGGGGATCTGGTAATTTTACTTCTAATGCAACTGTCTCATTGGAATCTACTGGGCTCCTCATTTGTGAATAGATCTTTTGTTAGAGATTTTAGAGATGAGATTGATGCATGCCCATAAATTTTGTGCATATCCATTAGGGAGAGTGGTTCTTGCTTCAGGGGGGTAGAAGATTGGTTTGATAGATTCACCACATGGTCCTGGCCCGCAGTCCTGGGTTTCTCTGTGAAAAACAGAAAATCATTGATTAGAACTTTGAGAATATTTTGATCTCCTTGGGTGACCATGAAACTATCTTGTCTTTGAGTGAGAGTACATCATTTCTGGGCCAGGAGGCCAGGACTGATTAGTTTCACAACAATATTGGGGATATATACACAGCCTTCAATTTTAACTACTGAATCTTTCCACTCTAATCAAACAGTTCCTGTCCCTCAAACTTTCAGATTAGCCTCAAGTTTTCCAGTTTTGATCTTGTCTAGTTCTTCTTTCAGATTGATTGAAGGGAAAAATTTTAAATTTTTGAAGATGTGCACATTGGCTCTGGAGTCTAGTATCATTGTCAGCTCTCTGATACCAGGAACGTTGCAGTCCTTTAGCTACAGAGAGTGATAAAAATGCTGGAATGATAATAATAATTATTATTCCAATAATAAACGCTTAGAAGATCAAATAAGAGCAGTTGCAAGGTTTAATTGGTTTGTAGGTAAAGGGTTTTCAATATAATATAAAAGAGGGGCCACAGTATTATACTACTGGGGATCTTTACAGACGAGAAACCTCTCTTCCAGGGGCTTACTTAGGCAGTTTTTAAGAACCTTGGAATAAATATGGGTGCCTCAGAAAGGACTTATTCCATTGATGGCCAGGCTTAACAGCACAAGCGGCCTAGACAGGAAGGGTAACACTCACTCTGAGCACTTTACCACGAAAATCCTGCAATAATTGGAAGGGCTTCAGATCAGATGGGGTAGATTTCTTGACTAAACTTCAATGGTTGATTGGTTATAAAGGTAAAATAATACTACTGCAGACTAAGTCATAAATCACTTGCTTATCTTCATATAAGCACTTGATTAACAATGACACGGTGTCTGATTGATAATAAATAATTCCTGGTAAACTGATTGACTGATTAGATCCAAAGAGGTCTGTATAAATACCTTTTTGGGGTGATTTTGGTCTTCTCAGGGCACGTAGAGAGGGTTCTGCTCGTGGGCTGAAGCTGGCAAGCCAGTCAGGGCAAGATTAGCACGTCTTCTTGGTTCTTTCAATCAGCTGTCCTTAGATCTTCTGGATTTCTGTACTATTTTAGCCACAGGATCTGTTAATTAGTTATGGCGTAAATTTGATCATTCTGTACTCATCCTTCCTTTGTACTATTGATATTGCCTTAAAGCGTGCAGATGTGAATGTTTACTGATTTTCTTTCATTTGCTGATCATTCAGGTAATTTTTAATAATTTTTATGAACACTTCTTGTAGTGTTTTGTGGTCTTCAAAGATTGAGATTGGTGGTTTACGTGGTAGTCCTTGATCTTTGATTTATTATTAAAAAATGTTTAAAACTTAATTTTCATTAATTTTATTTAAGTTTTGATCTTTTTAGATCATTATTAATGCAAATGTCCGTTTGTTACATATACTAGGAAACCCTAAATAGGTTTTAGCTCTTCTGAGCAGTACCTGGTTGTCAGATTAGTCATGACTGATCCAGGCGTGGGGATCAGTAGTACAGATGCGCGCGGGGTAGGATCCGCTGCATGCGTGGAAGAATCAGCTGTGCGCGGGTCTCTAGTAAGCGGGATCCTGCTGCTGCTAGTACTTAGGGTTATTTAATGATGCGGGGCTGCGCGCGGGAATTGTGACATAACACATTTTCGCGTGTAACTCCTAAAATATACACAACACCTCAATTCTGAGTAAATTTTAGGTGTAAACACTATACGTGACAATACATGTGAAATATTAGGATGGCCAAAAAGTGCCATACAGGTGTTGTAATTTTTTAGTACTTTTCCTTTTATTTATTTTAAAAATATAAGGACTTGGAATTCAAGGGTGGGGTCAGTGAGTGACCCTACCTAATTTTGGGTGAGGAATCCATTCCTGTAATAATATTTATAGATTTCTCACTCCTTACTTTGTTAATTGAGGTGTTCTTATTTTTCATATTTTGTGTTACTATTTGACAGTTTTGCTCTGTATATAGTATCAAGCTGACAATCATATTAGGGGCATTTTCCAAATTGATCCAGAGAATAAGTAGTGCATGATAGTTGATTGTAGGATTCTTCTTGGTTTTATTCTTCCATTTGTTCTGTTTTTTGATCCACCATTCCAGTGCAACTTGAGGATGTAAATGGAAACATGATGATTCAGGATGTGGCACATTAGGATCATGATAGCCTACTTTGCATCTGATCTTCTATTTCTTTTTGTCTTTATTAAATCTTGACTTAGTCAGAACTAGAGAGAGATCCGTATAGGGTTTATTTGTCCTGGTTTGAGCCATTCTTTCATTGTTTTTTTGATTAAGGTGGTTGAAGACCACATTGACTGTCAGTGATTTTTCCACATGCATGATTTGCTGCTTGAGATTCTCGAGAACTTGCGGAAATTTGAAGAGTAAGAGATAAGCAAGAATTCCCTCAGGCAGTTCAATGCCTACATCCAACATTTGAGTAACAGACTTCCCCATTTCAGTAACAAAACCTTTGACAGCATTTTCATTATAGGCTGGGTGGAGAAAATGATTGAAAACCCAAGCTCTATTTTCAGTCTCAGATAATGCTAATCTTTGAGTAATTTTGGCCCACAGTAACTTGGACAAAGTTATGTTGGTGGAGTTGAAAACGTTCTCATGTGTTGTGCTATCTAGTTTGGAGAGTATTATCCCTCTGATTTCCCTATCTTGCTTGACAGAAATCTGGCCAGCGTTATGGGTAATGGCGTCTTTGATATCCTTGAGATTGAATAACATAAGCATTTTGTCACACCATATTGAGTAGTTTTCTTGATTTAGGGGAGGTATAGCATTGACAGAGGCTTTGAGGGCCACCTGATGGAAGTAGTTGGCGGCTCCAGCTGGTTTGCTTATAATTCATAGTTTAGATTGTTGATTTTTGGCTTTTAACCGTGATATGATTGACTATATTTCTTTATGACATAGAACCATCAGACTGAGAAAACACAAATATCATGAGAAACAGGACAATAGTAGAGAATGAGAATGAAATAATAGAGAATGAGGATCCTATGCCTGAAGCCAAAAGATTGAATAGAGATGGATGGCGTAATTTGGGGTAGATATATCCAAGGGGCTTGAGTGGAGGCTAGTTGAAGAGGTCTGGAGATTATATTTAAGAAATGGCCAAGAATCCAAAAGAGTGGAGTCTTGCCAGGAAGGGATAACAGGTCAAAAGAGTTTAAGATCTCAATTGGGGTTCAGATGAGTAGCAAGGTTGAAAAACAAGATAGGAATGAGATATGAGAGAATCAAAGGGCAAAGGAAGCGGAGGTACTTGAAGTGGACGGGTGAGAAGATGATGATTGTTTGAACAGCTAAGAAAAGAAACGAAAGAAAAACAGAATGGTAGAGAGGAGATGTAGAGGTTGAGACAGATTACTTCCGCAGCAGAGATGGAGTAGGCGTGGAAGAAGAAGCGCGGGACAGTAGAGAGCGCACAAGGAGATCAGAGGTTGTGAAATCTCAACATTTATTTGATAAATTTAGCAATGATGCATTACAAAGATTTCCTGTTCAAGACATGTTGTAATTTATTCAGTAAAAAGAAGATGCAGTGGTTTCAGTAAAAAACCAAAACTGGATTATGCTCCATGATGAAAATATATCTGAGCAAGAAAGCTGCAGGTAAATCACAAGCGCCAGTAAATAATCATAGCTTTCAAATTCTCCTAATTGATTGGTTTTCTACAATGGTACCACCAAACATGAATATCAGCAAGTGGAAAAAGTTTGAAATACATTGTAGATTTCTTTTCCTTTTCAGACTAACCAGGTATTTCTATCCACTTCTTTTGTGGGGTTTATGAAGCTAATGATTCAGTGCTTCATACAAAGCCAAAAAGATTAACCAATAAAAAAATATTTTTTTTTATTTGAAATTGGGGTGCTTTTTTAAGGATTCCAGCTAAAATTATGATTTTATTGTGTTGCTGAATCATGCCCTTCATGGATAAATCTTTATGAAAATCAATTTTGAATTTCCTGAAAATGATGGAAAATCAGAACCAAGAGCAATGGTTCTATTCAACATCAACCAAAAACATGGTTAAAAAGCCCCTTAAAAATTTGTAAAAGTTGAGGAATATCCTTTTAGTATGAACAAATTAGTAAATTAAACTCTGGATATCATTTTTTCTTTTGAATAATGAGCTTATGAGTATCTCTTTCAAATCTTTAAGCCTTAATTAAATATTCCTGAAATATCAAAGTTGTGATGCATGGTCAGAATATTAGTTCAAATAAACACTTTGAAAACATGAAATGATTTTTTTTTAAATGAATATGGACCCAGCTGGGCTGGTGTTATGTTCAAAATTCCAAGGTCCTGATTTTCACCAGTCACATTCTCCCAAGATATATTGATTTATTGAATTTTGAATTTTTCTGGCAAGATACTTGAAATTTCATAATGAATTTCCAATAATGAAACAATTAAAAAAATGGGTATAATCTATATTAAACTTATTTTTTTGATCATACATCACCAAAATATATTAGAGATTTTATATAAAGCTTGTGTTAAAATTGAAATTTCTTTCAAGTATGAATAATATTTGATTGCATGTTGGTTTTACAATATTTCAACAGAAGTTGTGGTGTGTGTATTTGGGATTTATTTGAATAGATTTCCTGAATTAGGAAAGAGTTATACCCCAGTTTTAAGCAAGTTGAAATAACTTTAAAAGGTGGCACATGCTAGCATGTGCCTTGATTTTTGAACTGGTGTAGATAGAAATAATTGAATACTGGATAACAGCAAAACAACTCTTGAAAGGATGCAAGGAAATCTCTCAATCTATTTTTCTAATATTCTCACTCCCTCCCTCTCAGATTTCTGGTTGAACAGGGCGCTGATTATATCCTTAAATTTTCAAGGGACCAATAAATTCCAAATATTGGGTAGAGCTTCAGGGGTATTCACCTCTTGTTTCCACCCTGCTGTTGGTTTCAATCTCAAGGAGGACGTTTTTTATTCTTGTAAGTGGCTATCTACTTCTTGATCCATGGTGTAAATAAATCTGAATTGGGTAGTGCAGTTTGATATTTGCTTTTTGTTCCAGTTCATCTTTTCTTCAATTGAGATTTTTTGGCTTGGGAAACAGTAGCTTTTTATCCCCAGTTGAACTTTTCCGGTTGCTTGGTGCAGTTGAAGCAGAGCCCTCTCACCCTGAATTCTTGTCTGAAGGAAAATATGGGGGGTGATATTGTAGTTTTGATGTTTTTTTCTGGATTGAGTCCTTTTTTTTATGGCTTTTGATTATTTTAAGGTCCATTTATTCTGATTTTGGGCTGCTCGTAGTGGTGACTTTGGAGGGGGAAGGAGGTTTCATGGTGTATGGTCTTGATTTCCCCTGGATCTCTCACAGTTTCCTTAATTTGTTGTCTGCTAGCACTTCCAATTACATTTTCCCCTCAAGATATTTGGTTACTTCCAATGCGGGTAGAATTATTGTTGTTGGTTCTACTTCCCCAATCAAACACAGCTAAATATTGTTTTATCTTTGATGCCTCCAATAGATTCACTATTGCAGGAAAGGATGAAAACAATTAATTCAATTTTTAGACAAATTTGTTCCACTGCTTTCAGAAATCACATTTTCTGTTTATACTTTCTTTTACCTTCCATTTTTTGAGCATTGTGAATAAGCTCCAGTAAGCTAAGTTCAGGGATTAGGAATGGGTGGAATTTTAGGTCCCATTTTGTAAGTTCCTTCATATTTTCTTTGGTTTTTAATTGTAGCAAGCTGGTATACCATGTTTCTGCTTCCCTCCGTTTATTGATCTGGTTCCTGAAATTGAGTGAGATGAAATTGATATTTCTGGGTTCAGTAGCAAAGCAAAGATCATGTATGTGTGTGTGATGACATATTTTTTCTAAGAAGTTAGCTAGCTCTCCTGTTTTTCCAGAGAATTTGAAATGAGTTATGGAGTGTTCTTTATGTTGTTTGGGTTTGATACTGTTAGCAATATTAGATATTTGGTATTGGAGTTTCAGGTTCTCTGTGATCATCCATTCTTTTCATAGTTTTTTAAATCTTTTCTGTTGTTGTCTATATAAAATTTCAATATTTCTTTCTTCTTTGATCTTTCCCAGCTCTGGGGAAATTTCTTTCAAGGTTTCTTGCTTTTTTTCCAATGCTTCTTGGTGTCCTGTGAACATTTTGTGGAGTAGGGCTATGTCTAATTTAGGGTTAATACCAAGAATGATACTTTGGAGTTATCTAAATATGCTGAGTACTCTGAAGTTTATTTGTTCCTCATTTTTCCAGAAGAAATTTTTCGTTTATTATATAAGGATGACACATCCCTTTTTATTATTTATTAATTTGAAAGATACCATATCCCTTTTTATTTTTCTTTTGAAGATTAGTTCAAAATTTCACAAAAATGCAAATAAATTAATTATTTATTACTGGTTATTTATTTATTCTTATAAAACAAGTTGAACAAATGAGAAGATTCTTACTCATTTTTTACCAAGTTTACATACAAAAGGAGAGAATAATAGAGAAGAGCTTGTTAAAATTCTTCTAAAAACAGTACTTTATTTTGGGGAGAATTTCCCTGCCCCAATCTGAATTGAGGTTATTCCTTGGATACATGGCAAGATGAACTTTTAATGGAGACAGAGTGTTAAAAATTTCTAGTGCCAGTGTTTCTTACACTCCTGCGCCTGGGCATTTTCTTTGTGATTTTCTCACTTTGATTTTTGCTTTTGGCCAAAGATGGAAATCCCATGGGTCTTTTGGCTCTCTTAGCTTCCTTTTCTTTTGCATCCTGACACTCATTGGGTTGGGCCTACTGTTTTTTGTAAGCCTAGAACTGGAACTGATGAAAAGGCTTTTACAGGCAGGTTATAATGAAAGTTTTGTTGATCCCAAAACCAATCCATGCCCAAATTGACGGGCTTTTTATGGTTTTGGAATATTTAAAGGCACCCTTTTCCTTTTGAATTGAAAGATGTTTACTATGCATTCAAATAGCTCAATGAAACTTTGGAAAAAGGGAAAACTCTTTGAAATCATGAGTATATGGAATTATTATGGTAGAAAAATGTTATGGATTGATAGAGAGAAACATTGAAGATATAATATTTAATTTTTCATCCAACCTTGAGTAAAAATCAGGTATTAAAAGTCCTTTGGAGATAGTTTTGTTCTGAGTTCTTCCAAAACAAAAGCACTTGTAGAGAAGGCCTCAGAGATTGAATCTTGAAATGCATCCATTATCACACAGAATTCAATAAGAGAAAAATATGGTTTTTACTGATTCTGATGCAATAAAGGTAATTGGAAGCATCAAAATTTTCTTTGAAAAAAAAGCTAATTTTGGAAATTGACATGAATGTTCTTTCCACCATTGTATGAAGCTAAATTTAGAGTTACCTTCTAGTATCTCAATCAAAGGCTCTTGAAGGTATAAATATAATTCATCCAAATAATCTCTTTATTGATATTTTGCATTTAATTTTAGAAACTTTCAGAAAACATCTAATTTCGAATTTTTATAGGGTTTTTCAAAAGTACCAAAAAGAGTAAAAATATGTTTCTCCACTAATGAATTTGGAGAAAGAATTTCAAGAATTCTTTTTTTCTGAGTTCTTGTATGTAATTATGAACTCATTCAATATTAATAGTCATTGGAAGAGTGTATTCAATGTTTTTAAAGATGAAGCAAGAATCAAACATAATCTCAAAGCCTATGAATTCATTCATTTTTGACAAGAACTTGGAAAAATTAATGATCATGGGCAGAACCTCTGATTTAATATGATCATTTCCAAATTCTTGATACAAAGCTTCTTTAATATTATATATTCTTCAGAGTGGTTCAATATATGTTGGAATTTGAATATTTCTTACCAGCAAGTTAATCTTTGAAAACCTTCATAACTGATCATCAATTACCTGTTCTATCTAATACTCCTGACAATAAAATCAATCTCAAATTTTAAATATTTGCAACCTTGTTTTTACCCGTTTGGAGGAACCCACCCACCAATACCATCCTCAAATAGCAATCTGACTTTTTATATTCAGGTTTCCCTATCTTAATTATTCAAAAACTCCCTTGAAAATTCTCCTAAATCTCAAATTGGTTGCTTGCATGGAAGTCCAAATTGCCACCTCCTGACAAAGCCAAACCTTCAAAACCTACCGGACTTCATCAAAATCTGTTTTTTTTTTCCAAAGTTTTAGCACAAAACAAACCACTAAAATATTGGGTATTGGCTAGCCTGGGGTATTCCTGGACTGATAAGCATCCTAAGATTGGAATAGTTGAAAATTGGAAATTACCAGTACATTCCTAATTATAAGCTCAGGAGATCAATGAATAAATTGCAGTTTTATTGATAATCAAAATGACAGTTTTGAAATAGTTCAACTACCCAAATAGAATATAAAGAGTTCCATTTAACCATGGCAGAAAAATTTGGGTAACCATAAAAATTGGTCAGAAGCCTTAATTAAACATTTCTATCTCAATTGAAGTTACAATATCTGCATTGGGTCAAACTTTCTGATTCACACAAAATCTATGAGGAAAATTAAAACTTTAAATTAATATATATTTTACCAGGAGTGTAGGGGGGTTGTGATATCCCAAAAGTATGATATTTCTTTTGGAGTGCTAATATAGTCCATTAGTGTAAATTCTAAATTTTCTATTGGCCTTCTGAAAATACCTTCAACTTAGGATTAATATCATGCTGGCAAAACCACAGCATGGGGTTGGGTTTTGGTTGAACCTGCTGAATAAAATTGGATTTTCTGAAATTCAAGTATTCTTTGATGTATGGGATTTCTCAGGAACTGGTTTGCATGTACCAGATTAGAGATTTATCTGGGTTTTGAAACTAGGCCTAAACCCTTAACAGTAGATTTTTGGTAATACCCAATGCTCAAATCTGTTGGTTCAATTATAGTGCATGCAAAAGGGGATTGGTTATTGATCAGGGAATGCTTGAGTTGGGTGTTTTTCTCAAATATTCTTCATACTCACTGTCCGTAAATTTTTTTGCTGCAGTCAACATGGGTTACCAGATTTCAGAATTTAAAAGGTGGCCCATTGTGAAAACGCATCATGCTGGTATTAGGGAACTTCAAATACTGAATGTGTAAAAGCATGGAAATTTCAATTTAAAGCTTATATGCTCCTTCCAAAAACTCACACCTGGGAGTTAAAAAAATTATCAAGTTTTTTGGAAGGATTACCAGAAGGATACTGGTTGAATTTCATTAGTGACTTACACATCCATATTTACTAGTAATTGATTGATTAAAAAAATGATTAAACAAAATGGAAAAAGGCATAGGGTGATAATAAATTCACAACTCCCAGTTTTGTGGGAGTTGTGTAGCGCCCTACACGGCCCAATGGACGCTTGGGGGCCCATACACGCCTCCAAAACGCGCATGCAGGCAAAAACATGCTTCTACACGCCCCCAAGGAGTTGTCTCAAACAGGTGTGACACCCAGGGGATGTATACCCCCCGTACACAGTGTAAGACTCCAAATGGTGCTGAGTGGCAGGCAGTTCTGTGAAGGGGAAAGGTGCTGTTTAGGCTTCCCTCCTGAGCATTAAAAATATATATATCTAACCGGGATCAAGGTCCAGAACCTTATGAATGAGGGATCAATGTAAGGGATGAGTTTCATAGTATTTGTAGAAATGGAACAACACTATCTGAGGCAAGATGGTTTGGGGAAAGACTTGAACAAAGTAATTTAAAGTTTTTTCAGAGTTCAATAGAACAAGGCAGTTGTAAGTAACAATTCCCAAAAGTTATCAAGTCTGTTTGTCAGAAGAAATTTAGGAAAGATCAACTGAATCTTAACCAATTCCAGGTTCTCTATGAACCTACCCAACTCTCCGCAATCAAGCGCTTGAAGTTTAGCAGATGAATGGGGGTGGCTGTACAAAACAAACAAATTTGTTTTATGAAGCTCTAGAAGCCAAGAAGTAACAATTCCAAACATGAATAAACCAACACTTCTCAAGGGACTCAAGGAAAGTGTGGCGGACTTCAACTTTTAAAGAAATAAAGGGAGGTTTAACAATCCAGGTTTCAAGCCTAAAGAAACATCCCAGTCAAACATGACTGGTTCCAGAAGGATGATCAAAAAGAATGATCAGACCAGTATGGTTGAAAAAGGGATGAAGAGGGGTATAAAACACTCAAGAATTTGATCAAATGAATTCTTCTTCAACCAGCAAGGCTATTGTTTTTTGATAAAAGATAAGGTCACAGAGGACATATCAAAAATTTGAGGATGGAGGCTCAAAGGATCAAGGGGAAATGAAAAGATATACCCAGGATAAAAATGATCAGATAAAGGTGAAGGGCCCGACTGATTTATTGATTGCATACAGTGATTATGCTGGGGAAAAAAGCAGCGGAGAGCCCCTCCTTTTATGGGAAAGAGGTCCCTGTAGAGTACTTGCAAGAGATAACTACAAATGGAAGGGGATTTTTTTTTTTTTAGATAATGAAGCCTGGAAAAGGCAGAATAGTAATGAAAAAAAAAAAAACAGAAAGTTCAGGAAATGAAAAAAAAAAGATAAAAATAAGGAAACCAGCCCACATCAAGGATGACAGCGGGAAGCGGATGATAGGTTGCAACAGGCTATGGTAGATGATTGGGGGGAAGCAGATAATGGGTCGCAACAGGCAATGGTAGATGATTGGCAGGCAGTGGATGATGGGTTGCAACAGCCAACGGTAGATTATTGGTGGGAAGCGGTTGGATGTAGGATGAACAAGGTGCACCACCATCACTGATGGGGGTGGAATTGGTCAAAGGGTTGAGGATGCTCATCCCCTGAATGCAAATGAGCGGCAGGTGAGAGATGAGAGTGTTGTTGTTAAATTGGTATGACAAGGGAGGGTTTGAGGAGAATTATACTATTGGTTGAGCAGACAATCTGGCAGTTTTATCAGCAGTTTTTTCAGAGAAATTGAAATAAAGCCATCTTAAGCTTGGAGTGAGTCCTAGGTTGGTGATGATAATGATCTAATGGATGATGGGTCATTGGATGATGACAAGTTCTTAGATGATGTGTCAGCTCTCTGATACCAGGAACCTTGCAGTTCTTTAGCTGCAGAGAGTGATAAAAATGCTGGAATGATAATGATGATTATTATTCCAAAAATAAACGCTTATAAGCTCAAATAGGAGAAGTTGAAAGGTTTAATTGGTTTGGTAGTAAATGATTTTCAATATAATATAAAAGAGGGGCCACAGTATTATACTACTGGGGATCTTTACAGACTAGCAACCTCTCTTCAAGGGGCCTCCTTAGGCAGTTTTTAAGACCCTTGGAATAAATATGGGTGCCTCAGAAAGGACTTATTCCACTGATGACAGGGCTTAACAGCACAAGCGACCTAGACAGGAAGGGTAACACTCACTCTGAGCACTTTAACTCGAAAATCCTGGAATAATTGGAAGGGTTTCAGAGCAGATGGGGTAGATTGCTTGACTAAACTTCAATGGTTGATTGGTTATAAAGGTAAAATATTAATACTGCAGACTAAGTCATAAATCACTTGCTTATCTTCATATAAGCACTTGATTAAAAATGACACGGTGTCTGATTGATAATAAATAATTCCGGGTAAACTGATTAACTGATTAGATCCAAAGAGGTCTGTATAAATACCTTTTTGGGGTGATTTTGGTCTTCTCAGGGCACGTAGAGAGTATTCTGCTTGTGGGATAAGGCTGGCAAGTTAGTCAGGGCATGATTGGCACTTCTACTTGGTGCTGTCAATCAGCTGTCCTTAGGTCTGCTGGACTTCTGTACTATTTTAGCCACATGATCTGTTAATCGTTTATGCTGTAAATTTGATCATTCTGTACTCATCCTTCATTTATGCTATTGATATTGCTTTAAAGCGTGCAGATGTGGATGTTTACTGATTGTCCGTCATCTGCTAATCATTTACATAATTTTTAATAATTTTTTTATGAACACTTCTTGTAGTGTTTTGTGGTCTTCAAAGATCAAGATTGGTGGTTTACGTGGTAGTCCTTGATCTTTGATTTATTATTAAAAAATGTTTGAAACTTAATTTTCATTAATTTTATTAAAGTTTTGATCTTTTTAGATCATTATTAATGCATATGTCCGTTTGCTACATATACTAGGCAACCCTAACTAGGTTGTAGCTCTTCTGAGAGGTACCTGGTTGTCAGATTAGTCCCGACTGATCCAGGAAGGGGGATCAGTAGTACAGATGTGCGCGGGGTAGGATCCGCTGCATGCGTGGAAGAATCAGCTGGGCGCAGGTCTCTAGTACGCGGGATCCTGCCGCTGCTAGTACATAGGGTTATGTAATGATGTGGGGCTGCGCGCGGGAATTGTGACATAACACATTTCCGCATGCAACTCCTAAAATTTGCAAAAAACCTCAATTCTTGGTGAATTTTAGGTGTAAACCCTATACATGACAGTACGTGTGAAATGTTAGAATGGCCAAAAAGTGCCATATGGGTGTTGTAATTTTTAGTACTTTTCCTTTTAATTATTTTAAAAATGTAAGAACTTGGAATTCAAGGGTGGGGTCAGTGAGTGACCCTACCTAATTTTGGGTGAGGAATCCATTCCTGTAATAATATTTTTGGATTTCTCACTTCTTACTTTGTTAATTGAGGTATTCTTATTTTTCATATTTTTTGTTACTATTTGACAGTTTTGCTCTGTATATAGTAGCAAGCTGACATGATGATGATCTAGGGGATGATGGAGGCTAGGATTATGATGGTGATGACTTGGGATTGATGATCCATTGAAGGGTTTTTGTTAGATTGAGTTATTCATCTGATGGGACAATCATGAGTTTAGTGATGGATAGTCAAGGTTTATCATTGAATGGGCCTGGAAAAGGAGTCCTTGATGAGGATGGTTGTAGGAGGGTTGTAGGAGATATGAGGGACAGGAGGAGTGTATAGGATGACGATGGTTTGCGTGCGCTTAGCCAACAATTTGGGTGCCAAGCGCAAGGGGGAGGAATTGAACAGATTTTCTGGGAATTGAATGCCCTGAGGAGCCCTTCCTAGACCACTATTAAAGGAAGAAGTTTGAGGAGAAGAAAATTGAAAAATTGCCATAGCAACACAGATTTTTTTTTGATGATAGTCAGATGAAAGAATATATATATAAAAAAATTGAAAAAGAATTTCCTCTTTTTCTGAGGTGTCCCAGATTGGTAACCACATCTGTCCCAAACTCACAGACTGTCCCTATTATGCATCTTGAATTTGAAGATATTAAGAACAAGAGGAGTACAAAGAAATTGATACAGAAGATTGGCAACTTCTTGATGCTTGATAGTGATTGAAAATTTGAAAAAAATATCTTGATTCTATACAAAAGAGCCCTAGAAGTGGCTGATTTAAAACAAAGAGGGCGTCCCAGGAGCTCAATTATGTGGTATACAGTAGAGTTTCACAGCAAAAATGCAGCAAGTGACCCTGGTGGTGCACAAATTGGGAGGACTTAATTCTAAGATAAGTTGCCTCCACAAAAATACAACTTCTTTACTTGATCAGCTCAAACCTTCTGGCCAACTGAGTAGCATCCAGCCCTTCCAAAAAATAAGATCAACCTTTACCTTTACAAACTACCCAATAAGGACCATTCCAGCAATTCAACAAAATATTTCCCCACTGGGTCTCCAAGGATTGATTATTATCTAAAACTAGATTACCAGGATTTAAGGGATCCCTGAGCCAATTTAAGGGTGTATCTTCCCAATAATGAACCAATTTTTCTCTTGATTCCATCATCTTCTGATAAGCTTCATCACAAGCAGAATCACTCTGCTCCAGTTGCTTTGCTCTAGCAACCAATAGATCAGTGGCTGAAGACACCTCCTCCCATGAGATACCCAAGAAGGATTCCATTTCCAGATCCAAAGGAAGAACTGCTCTTTTTCCAAAGATGATTTCATAAGGTTAGTAGCCAGTGGTCCGTTTAGTTGAGATTCAATCAGAGAAGATAACAAGAGGAAGGGATTCCTGAAAATTCTTGCCACTCTCACAAGCCATTTTAACAAGTTCAGCCTTCAAAGGGCCATAGCCTTGTTCCAGGATGCCTTGGCCTTTGGGATAATAATGAGTATTAACTCTATGTTTTCCAGGAATAGATTGGATTATTTCAGCAAGTTTTCCCCAAAATTCAGAGCCACCATCAGTAGGGTAGGATCAAGCCAATCTGTAATGCATGGTCCAAGTCTCAAAAAGGAAATCTGCCACTGATTCAGAGCTAAAATTCTTAAGAAAATTGGCTTCAACCCATCCAGAAAAATCATCTTTAGCCACAATGAGGTAATTAGGCCCACCTGCCTTATTATGAACCACATCCATAGCAATCCTTCCATATACAGTGGACTCCCAAGTAGGATAACAAATTTCAACTGGGCGCCTCAGATCATTTTGTTTACAAACTTCACAACTCTTGCACCATTGAGATACTTATTTCTTCAGAGGTGGCCACCAGAATTGTTTGCATAATTTTTGATAAGTTTTGGTTTCCCCACAATGAACAAGGCCTTCATGGAGACTTTCAAGGATAGAATATTGTTAAGAAGGAATATTAACAACAAAAGATCACAATGATTTCCTATTTTCATAAGCATAGAGCCTTGCTTAAGGAAATTAGAGGACTTCCTTTTGAGGGATCAAAATTCTTTAGAAGAGAGATCAGGAGGTCTTTGAAGAGTTAAAATTTACTGCTCTAGTTTAAGCCAGAAACCTTTTTTTAATGCCCAAATAATCTTGAGATGAGAAGGAGAAGACAGGCCAAATTAAAGGTTCCTCCTTGTCAAAGTCCACTCCAAAATCTGATTCACCATCTCCCCAAGGAAGTTCAGATAAACCATTAGGCATTGTGAAAGACTTTCCAGTCCTGTGAACTATATAAGAAGAGAACAAATGAGAAAAAGCCACCCAACAAGTAATAGGAGCATTGGGCAGGCTAAGAGCATTGATCATTTCAATGATGGATCAAGCGTAAACTTTAAATTCAAAATGTTGACGCCAGAGGATGGTTTGGAGCTTCTTCAGCATTCAAGCAACACCACAGAGTTCCAGTTTTGTTTGAGAGGATCTGGATTATACATCTGAAAATAAAAAATATTCATAAAGAGGGGCACAGTCCCTACCATTTTGATATTCCTGAGTAAAGACTGCCCCAACAGATTTAAAACTAGAATCAATGGACAGCTTGATCCTTCCAGCTCCAGGTCCATAAGAGATTTTTTTCAAAACTATGTCTTTACCAAAAATCAGTTTGAGCAACTGAAAAGAATTTTCACAATCTTGGTTCCAAAAACATTCAGTATCTTTCCTGGTTAGACAACCCAAGGGTGTACCAATTTTGGATAAAGATGGGATAAAGATTTGAAGATAAGTTACATCACCTAGGAAGCCTCTAACTTCAGTAAGATTGATTGGAGTGGGCCAATAAAAGATCTTTTTGACTTTGGCTGGTTCCATCCTTCTTCCTTCCTTGAAGACCACATTACCAACAATTTCCAGAGCAGGGACACAAGCAGCCAATTTGGATCCAGAGATAGTAAGTCCAGACACCTTTATTTGGAACAGGATCCTTTCCATAGTAGTGGGATATTCCAAGATGAATCAAAAAATTCCTGAATTCCAGATTAAGAGCTCCTTATCATATTCAGAAACTGGAAATTTAATCCCACCATTTTCAATAAAGATACCTGAATGATCAGCGATTTCATCCTGGAGTATCCACATCATCTGAGCCTGGCAGGCTGCAACCAAATTAGTGGCACCCTGAGGCAATCAA
Source organism: Puccinia polysora (assembly GCA_025617555.3). Classification (NCBI taxonomy): domain Eukaryota; kingdom Fungi; phylum Basidiomycota; class Pucciniomycetes; order Pucciniales; family Pucciniaceae; genus Puccinia; species Puccinia polysora. The sequence goes on along the minus strand of CM062647.1, from coordinate 23,919,001 downwards.
TTAAGTTTGAATTTACCAAGAGGAGAATTGAAAGTAGTGAGGGGGCAAGTGATAGGATATCAGGATTTTTTTAATAACCACCCATAATGTCCCCTAGACCATAGACAGCTATCCCAGAGAATGAATCAACAAACTTTTCAGTGGCAGGAGGAAGACCAGAGTCCTTAATAGTAACTTTATTGAGAGGTTGAAGATCATGAACTATTCTAATTTTAAAAACTACTATTGAGGACATAGAAGACAGGACTAGAATAAATGGATGTTGACTTTTCATATAGACCAGTACAGACTTGTTTGCCAATCAATTTTATAAATTCTTTTATTTTAGCAACTGGGATTGGGATCTTTTTCTTTTTCCAGGGATCATGTTCAACTACAGTGATGATATAAGGGAGGCCATAGGATTCTTTCAAGAGACCTCTCTCCTCTTTGCAGAAAGCAATAAATTTTTCCCTTAGAGATAAGACATTATTAATCAAATTCAACTCATCAGGAAGAAGCCATCCATCAGGAACAAAGTTGACCCTTTTCAGATGTTCTTCAGTGACATGAAAATTAGGCACAAAGGGACCAGTAAGAGACCAAGCACCTTAAGGATCACAGCATAAGGGAGGACGCATGAGAGGAGGATTTGGATTTAGAGGCATAGGCTGGTTGACTGGTTGGACCTTTTTTACCACTGGCTTATACTTAGTAGGAAAACAGAGGATTCCTTGTTTTCTCCAAGAGTTGACCAGGGAGACTTGAATAAAAAAACTACAAAACAGTTCCAAGATTTCCCACGTCTGATGTTCCGCAATATCCTGAAATGGTGCATTTTCCATAAAGGGAGAACCGGGAAGATAATACTTTGCTCACATGTGTTTCACTAGGTAGGTTTTTGGAAATGATGGTAGAAGGTTGCCCTGGTGGTGCACCATTGGGAGGACTTACTTCTACCCCAAATCGCCTCCACTGAAGCTCATCCTTCCCCATACCAAATCCACCAAGAATAGAATCAAGATCAGAATCTAGTTTATACTCATTGTGGATATTTAAACCAGAAATGAGAGAAGATTGATCAGGCTTAAGAGTACAAGGAAAAGAATACACAACAGATCCAGAGAGAGAAGGAATATTTTTGGGTTTTTCTATTTTGACATGTTTGGGATTTTTCAAATTTTCCATATTAGAAGATAATGATGAGAAAAACAAATCCTCAGGGATGAGAGTTGATGATGAATTATTACCTTGAATTTTGTCAGAAGAATAATGAATTTAAAAACCAGAAATCCAAGCTGATGTAAATGAGAGAGCTATTAGCCACTTGAGATATGAAATTCAGGAGATAATCACCATAAACATACGAGCCAGGAAAGAAACTATACAAAAAATTATGCTATGTCGTCCACAGTGGCCCAAGACCTTCTGATTGGAACCGTCCTTGTTGTTTTACTTCAGTTAATGGATCTTGAGGATATGTCCAACAATGATGAGGAAGAAAGTCCGGCAGGGCCAAAAGGGAGAAGGACTGGCTCTGAGCGTAGTATTTAGGTGGAATAAGTTTTGACTATAATGCATATGCATTTGACACCCATCATGAAGTTACACGCGCAAGTTGACAAGTGGGAGCGCGTGAATTAGAACAGAATAAATGAATAAGATGAGTAGGAAAAGAAATATGAAACATAGTAAAAGGAATGAAACACCATGATAAAAGAATGGAACAAAAGAAAAAGAATGGAACAGGAGAATCATGAGGAAAATGAGGTTCCAACAGTATTCCAACACCCCCCTATAATTCAGTGCAATGAAAGTTGAAAACACCTGGAGTTCAGAAGATGTAGAGCCTGTTTACTTGCCAACTTTGTAAGTGAATCAGCAATCATTTCACTGGTGACAATGAGATTCACATTGATATTTTTTGAGTTGGATTGGTCCCGCAACCATTTCATCTTCATGTTGATGTATTTAGTCTTGGAATTTGAGCCGAAGTGTTTGATCTTATTGACCAAGCCCTTATTGTCCTCATAGAAGTTTGAAGGTTGAATTGCAGAACATTTCTAAAGATTGCCTACAATGGACTGTATCCAAAGTGACTCTTGCGCGCCTTCTGTTAGCCCATTTAATTTGGCCTCTGTAGAGGACAGTGTGATGTTGGACTGTTTTCTGCTCTTCCATGCGACAGGAGTTGATTTCCAGAAGATGATGAAACCTGTCTGAGACCTCCAACTGTGGGGATCATTGGCCCAGGTAGAGTCAGTATAAACCAGTAGAGATTCCAATACAGATGCATTGGGCTTTAAGGTGAGAGAAAAGGAAGATGTCCCTGCGAGATATTTCCAGACTTTCACAACCTCCCTCCAGTGAGACAAACCTGGAGTTTGGTTAAATTGAGATACAATTGAGGCAGCCGCAGCTATTTCTGGTCTAGTGCGGCACGCAAGATAGTTTAGTATACCAGTGTACTTCCGGAAGTTTATCCCTAGCTTGTTAAATTCCAAGATTACAGTTAGAGAGGCGGGTACCAGTTGAATCCCTGGAGTAAGAGGTTTGAGAACAGGTTTGCAATCTGACAGTTTTAGTTCATCTAAAGTTTTCTGAATAATTTTGGTTTGATATAGTGTAATACTATTTTTTTTTGGAGAACTCCATACCAAGAATTGTATCAGGCTCCTGTGCTGAGGATCGTGGAAATTTTTCCAGAAATTTTTGTTTGAAAGAGTTGACTTCACCGCTGACAATCAGATCATCAACATGGAAGAACACAGACGAGCGTCAATCTTTGTGAGTATAAAGACAGGGATCGGCACTGGACTGCTTGTAACCAATGTCTTCCAGCCATTCGGTGAGATTCTAATACCAGTTTGAAGGAGCTTTTCTGAGCCCGTAAAGGGGCTTCTTGAGCTTTAAAAATTTAGACGATCTTGCGCAACCCTTAGGTTTGAGAATATAAATTTATTCATCCAGCGGAGCAAACAGAAAGGCCGCTTTAACATCAAACTGTCTGATTTCAAGATTGAGATCCAGGCCGCTTAGCAGTAGCAGAAGAAGAGTGGTGAACTTTCCATTGGGAGCGTAGGTATCCCCAAAGTCCACGCCAGGTGTCTGCAGATTTCCCATGATGCAGAGACGCGATTTGCGCTTTTCTGGCGCCAGACTGGTTGCTGTTTTAACCTTGTCCACCCACATCGTTCTAAGAAAGTGAGCTGGCTCAATATTGGTTTCCTCCCAGACGTCTTGAGACTCAATCTCATTGATTTCAATTTGTTGTTCAAGAGTATAGTCCAAGGCTTCATCCTTTGCAACGGATCCATAGGAGTACTTGTGGGGTTTGATTGAATAGACTTGCTCGCGCAAGTTATATCACTGAGAGGGTTGAACCCAATTGTTCTCCCTTGTATTGGAAGATTTCACAGGTTGAGTTGTTGTTGTTTCACTTGAATCAGTGGTGGATGAATCCTGGAATGGAGGATGAGGAAAAGAAACCGTATTGTTTTCATTGCTTTCAACGGATTCATTTTCAATCAAAACATTCTCACTTGCCGCAATTTCTTCTACAGACCAATCTCCAACCTCCACATCATTGACAAACCTTTTATAGTTTGAATTGAAATTGAGCATAGTCACGTGTTTTGTGTTGATTACTTTTGTCTTGGCTGTTAAGATTTTATACAACAAAAGTTTGTTGTTGTAACCTATCAGCCTACCAACCAGACCGCAAGGTTCCAGTTTGGAGAATGGGGGTCTATCTTTGAGAATGTAACTAACGGGATTCTCCAAGGGATGAAAGTAGTTGATATTGAGAGTCTTCCCTTTAAACAACTTGTAGGGCAATTTCTTGGACTTTTGAGCGGGAATTTGATTGAGAGCTAAAGCACAGGACTTAATGAGTACTTTCCAATGGCGCTTATTGATTTGAGAGTCAAAAAGAACATTAATAAGAGATTCAAGAATGAGACAATTGAAACTTTCTGCCAATCCATTCTGCTGAGGTGAATAAGCATTGGAGAATGTTTGTTGGATGTTGTTTTCCTTGCAGTAACGCAAGAGATTTTGGTTCCAGAATTCTGCTCCTTGATTTGAGTGGAGAATCATAGGCTTGTAGTTGAATCTCTTGGATTCAACCTTGATTAGAAATTCAAGAGTGCTCACTGCTTTGCTTTTGTTTTTGATGGGAATCGCCGTGAAATACCTGGTACAACTGTTGACGACAGTCAAGAAATACAAATCCCGTTAGTGCTCAAGGGGTGAATAGGACTGACTAAATTGCAGTGCAATTCCTGAAAGGGTCTTTTGGCATGGGAGTGTTTGTTGTTGAAAGGGTTGTGACTTATTTTGCTAATAGCACATGCTTTACAGGTTGAAGGATTTTTAATCTGCAAACCCAATTTTTTTTGAATTCTCCCATAGCTTGCGTGTCCAAGGGATTAATGAACGATCTTGTCTTGAGTGAGGAGAGCTATTTGAGTTGGATTACGGTCAGAGAATTGAATGATTGGTATATTGCAATCATAAAAACCAACTTTCTTACATTTGTGTTTTTGTACTACAAGATCTTTACCTCTGAAATCAATGGTGAATCCATCAAGCAGAAGACATTGCATTGACAAAAGATTGACAGTAGATTTGGGAGAGAATAGCACGTTAGAAAGAGTAACCTCATGATTTAGATCATCCAGTAGAATCATCAACCCGACACATTCATATTCAAGAGAGTTTTTTCCTGAGGTGGTGAAAATTAAACTGGTCATCAATGGGTCTAGTTGAGAGAAGAGTTTAAGATCAGATACTGTATGCCTTGACAAACCCAAATCAACCAAAAAGTGGCTAGAAGAAAAAATTGAGCTCGTGAGGAAAGAGCTAACAGAGGTTCCTTCCGTTTTAGAGACTCCTGTGGGATTATGTAAATAACTTAGCAAATAGCTTGCTGGCAGTCCTTGAAGGGGAATTTAGTATTACTTCTACTCCTTTAGAGTATTAGTAACACTAAGAGTGGTTTTGAATTGCCTGCCCTTCTAGTACTATAGTAAGTCTGCACAATAATTTATTTAAATTAATGGCTGGTTTCTTTGAGACTTAGTATAGGTCTCAGATCAGATCTTGATTGGTTATTAATTGTTATTGGTAGGGTTGTTGAAGAATGGACCAGATGTATTGGCTTATTGGTTAGTGGTTGATCAGATATGTGTGATCTTTAACCAATATCCCAATATTAAAGGGTTCAAGGGTTTTATCAAAGGGGTGGTTCAGGAGAGGACCCAAGGATGGGTTTACCCACAGGGGGCTGGGTAGAGGAAAAAAAAGGTTTGGCAGTCCCTTTTTGTTGTGCTCTCTTTCCTTGTAAGGGTAATTATTGAGTGATGGGTGGTTTCCTTTAATTTGGTGCTGAATAGTTCAGGTCACAGAAGAACCCTTATTCAAAGCACCTAATGGGCTGGTTTCAATGGTTGATGAGGTTATAGAATTGGTCTTTGATTTCCTTTTTTTTTATTGTTACACTGACAATCTCCTTTTTTTATATCTGGGTAGGACCACAGATGATTGGGTGGTAATTGGATGATGAGTAGTTGATGAGTGGGTGGAGCTCCTGGATGGTGGATGATGATGATGATGGTAGTGGGGGATACAACCTGGATAGGGCAGAGAGGCCCTCATTAAATAGAAAATCTGGTCCTCAGGGGATGCTCAGGGCTGCCCCTGAGGGTGCCCTGGGGCTTCCCCTGTTACAGTGGGATACAGGTACATGAGACATTTTAGCTGGTTGGGAAAATCTAATAGTTACATGAGGCATTTCTGCTGGTTGGGAAAACCTAATACAGTTACATGAGGCATTTCTGCTGGTTGGAAAGAGGTGTTACTGGGGTTACATGCAGGCACTTGCATACATTAATTGCTGTGTAGTGCTGGGTTGAATTTGTGCTGTGGTGAACTGGTACTGGTGGGTTGTTTGGATCTACATGGTCCTAGCTGCCTGCATATATTGCTGGGTAGTCCTGTGTTATTTTCACTGGTGGTTGTTTGGTTACACATGGCCCAGACTGCCTGCATACAATGCTGGGTAGTCCTGTGGTGCCTGTACTGGTGGTTGTTTGGATCTACATGGCCCTAGCTGCCTGCATATATTGCTGGGTAGTCCTGTGGTATTTGTACTGGTGGTTGTTTGGTTACACATGGCCCCAGACTGCCTGCATACATTGCTGGGTAGTCCTGTGGTGCCTTTACTGGTAGTTGTTTGGATCTTCATGGCCCAGACTGCCTGCATACATTGCTGGGTAGTCCTTTGGTGCCTTGTACTGCTGGGTGTTTGGTTACACATGCTACTGGCTGCATGAATTGCTGTGTGGTGCTGAGGGTTGTTGGTACTGGTAGTTTATTTGGTATCACATGCTACTGGCTGTATGTACTGGTGGTTGTTTTGTTACACATGGCCCAGACTGCCTGCATACATTGCTGGGTAGTCCTTTGGTGCCTTGTACTGCTGGTTGTTTTGGTTACACATGGCCTTGCTTATGGTTCTGAGTATACAGGTGAGGTGATTCGTTGTATGTTTGGTTGAGGTGTTATGTTGGGATGTTACTGGTATGTCTTTAGGGATTCCAAGTATACCCATATGGCCTTTCACTAGTTTGTGATACCTGGGTGTTTTATGAGCTGTCCACAATTTATTTTGGCTGTATCTTCTAAACCATGATAGATAGAGGGGTAGTTTGGCTGGGTGACTATGGGTTATTTTTGGTTTAGAATCCATTTCTGAGGTTAAATTTATGATTGAGATTATATTTATACTAGAAAATTGAGTCTGATGGCTATAGATTAGGTTTGTTCTACCACATCCTCCCCCAACTTAATGCTGTCCACAGCATTCCTTATCTGTAGACATCAGACTCCCCATCCTCTTCTTCTCCTTTTGAATACTAGCATAAATAAAATTATATAATAAACAGTGAAACACAAAGATCCAAGGAATTCCAAGTGTTCCAGTTGGTCCTGTTGCAATCTTGATGATTTATCTTCACACCTTTCCTTCTTCATTCCTTCTTGAGTGCATCCATGTAACAAGTAAGAGTATAATTAAATCCTTTCCATTCTTTCTGTTTTTATTAGTTCATAGCTGGGTTCCTCTGGGAAAGACAGGTTGTGCAGTCTTCTGGATTTTATTTCAAAATTTGATCTTCTTTTCCCTTCTCCATTAATCTGGTACTTCATGGCCAAAGAAAGATTCCTCTCTGATTTGTTTCCTCTTTTCAATCTTATTTTCCCTTCTCCAATAATCTGGTAATTCATGGCCAAAGAAGGATTTTCCTAAGTCTTCCAATTTAATCCTTGATTCCCTGTTTGCATCTATTCATACTTGATAGATTCTTTCCCATGTGCCCACTATGACCCTTTCATTCAGTAAGTTCTAGATGAAGATTAATTGATTCCTTGTTTAATTGTTAACTTGCCACATCTTGAAATAATGAATTGGGTCCAGTATGGATTTAAACCAGTCTTGATGACTTCAGTTCCTCCTTTCTTCCCAGTATCCTTTGTTCCCTTGGTTGAAAGATTCCTCTTCCTTTGACTTCAGCAGTTTAGCCTCTTGCTTAGGAGACCTCTTTTTCCCATTTTTTTATTATTATTTATTTTATGGATCAGCGGTTTATGCTCTGGCTTAGGAGCCTTCTTTTTCCCTTTTTTTTATTATTATTTATTTTATGGATCAGCAGTTTATGCTCTTGCTTAGGAGCCTTCTTTTTCCCATTTTTTTTATTATTATTTATTTTATGGATCAGCAGTTTATGCTCTTGCTTAGGAGCCTAGTTTTATAATTCTATTATTTTATTATTTTATTTATTTATTTATTTGTTTATTTATTTATTTTTTATTTTTATTTATTTTATGTTTATTTTTTTTTTATTTTTATTTTTTTTAAGGATGTGTTTAGCAGTTTAGACTCTTGCTTAGGAACCTTCTTCCTCTTCTGGTTCCTCTCTGCCGTCCTCGTCCTCTTCCCTGCTAGCCCCCCTGCTATAGAACCTCTTGACCTGGCTAGCTGCAACCCTTCTGGCCATTCTTGTCCCATCCAACTCTTCAATCACGTAAGGCCCTTCCTTGATTTGTTCTACTATCCTATAGGGCCCTTTCCACCTGTTCTTGAATAAAAGGCCCCACTGAGATTCCAGGGTTCTGTTGTAGACTAGGACTAAGTCCCCTTTTTTTAGTGGCTCCCTTATCCTGTGAGCTAGCTTCTGATCCCAGTATTTTACTGACGATTCTCTGACCTGCTTTAGTTTTAGCTGGGCTTTCTGTATATTTTCTTCCTTGTTAGCTAGCTGATTGGCCCTTGCCTGCAAGAGTTCGGCAGTGGTTGTGACTTGGTCCCATTCTATTCCCAGGAAGTTTTCCATTTCTAGGTCTATAGGCAGTACAGCTGGTTGTCCAAACTGAAGTTCAAATGGGGAGAATCCTGTTGTCCTTTTTGTGGAGATCCTATTGGAAAAGGTGACCAAGGGTAGGTATTCCTTCCAATGGGCCCCGTTTTCCCCACAGATTTTTACTAGGGCATCTTTTATCTCTTTGTGGCCTCTTTATATCATTCCTTGAGCTTCTGGGTAGTAAGGGGTGACCACCCTAAGTTTGGTCCCTACTTTTTTTATGGCCCTCTGGAGTTCCCCCTTGAATTCTCCTCCTCCATCCACTGTTACTTCCTTAGGGATCCCATATCTGTAAATCCATTCTGATAGGAACCAGTTGGCTATATTCCTTGAGCTCAGGCTGGTGAGTCCTACTGTCTCAGCCCACCCTGAGAGGTCATCTCTGGCTACCACTAGATAATTCCATTTTCCTGCCTTGACATGGACTGCATCCATAGCCACCTTCTGGAATAGAGTGTTAGTGGTTGTGGCCTTTCCTTCTTCCTTTTGCTGAAGCTTGCTCCTTTTTTGACATTGTTTGCAGGATTGTACCCATTTCCTTGTCATTTTCTTCATTCCTTCCCACCAGAATCTGAGTTTGGCCCTTCTGTAGGTTTCCCCACTTCCCCTATGCCCCATTTCCTCATGAAGCTTCCTCATGATGTCCTGATTCTCCCTTTCTGAGAAAATTACTACTTGTGGGCCCCAGGTCCCCCTCCTCATTAGCTTTCCTCCTTCCATATAGAAGTTGGGCGACATCCTCCTAATCCTGTTGAACTCTTTTTCTGAACTCCCTTCTGGTTTCTTCAGGTTTGTTAGGTAATCCCTCATCCATCTCCAGAACTTATTTTCCTCTTTGGGTAGCTGTGGGTCTCCTATGGAGTAGAGTGACTTGGTCCCCAGACCTGGGTGTGGGCTGATCCATCCTTCTTCCTCATCAAAATCCTTGAGTTCTTCCTCTGGGTCTTCTGGCCTTCTTGATAAGCTGTCTGGCATGGTGAAGGTCTTCCCTGGCTTGTGTACTAGGTCAAAGGAGAATAGCTGAATAAAGGCCACCCACCTGGTCACAGGGGCACTTGGGAGGCTTGGGGTGTTGATCATTTCAATAAGGGCTTTTGCATCTACTTGCAGCTCAAAATGTTGCCCCCAGAGTGTAGTTTGGAGTTTTTTGAGTATCTTTGCCACACCACACAGTTCTAGCTTTGATTGGGAGTATTTCTTTTCTGTTTTTGAGAAGCCTACAGATTCATAATAAACTGGCCTTGGCCTCCCATCCTAGTCCTCCTGCATTAGTACTGCCCCAGCTGCTATGTAGCTTGAGTCCACTGCCAGAATTATCTTTCCTGCTCCCTTTTCATGGTTCAAGCTTTTGAGGATTATGTCCTCTCCTACTATCTTCTTGAGGAGGGCAAATGCTGCCTCACTTTTCTCATTCCACTTGAATTCCACTTCATCCCAGGTTAGCCTTCTGATTGGTGCTGATAATTCTGAATAGTTGCTAATGAACATTCTAACGTAGGAGCAGAGACCCAAGAATCCCCTGGCCTCCTTCTTTTTCCTTGGTTGGGGCCAACTCTGGATCTTGTTCACCTTCTGTTCTGCCACCCTTCTTCCTTCCTGGGATACCACGTGTCCTACTATGTTGAGGGCAGGGACACAGCAGGCAAACTTTTCTCCTGAGATGGTTAGCCCGGCTTCCTCTATCCTAAATAGGATCCTTTCCAAGGTTGTAGCATATTCCCAAATAAACTTTCTTATCTGAGCATTTTCTTCTAGGCATTCTTCATTGTATCTAGTCCTGGGCCCTTTTATTCCTCCATCATCAATGAATATTCCTACATATTCTGGGATTTCCTCCTGGAGAATCCATGTCATCTGGGCCTGGTAAACTGCTACCAAATTAGTTCCTCCTTGGGGTAGTCTTGTAAGCTGTAGCCTTCCAAGGGTGGTCTCAAAGGTGGTTAGTGTCCTTGAGGAATAATCCAATTCCCTTTCATCATAACCCCCCATGATATCCCCTAACCCGTAACAGGCTCTTCCAGAAAATGATTCCAAAAATTCTTCTATTTTGGGGGGCAGCCCAGCATCCTTTATAGTCACCTTATTGAGAGGTTGTAGGTCATGGACAATTCTTAGTTTCCCATTGGCTTTCCTTACCGGGAAGACTGGGCTTGAGTAGCTGGAGGTGGATTACTCATATAGGCCTGTTTGGATTCTTTTCCTCACCAGCTCTGTAAAGGCTGGCCTGATTGCTTGGGGTATTGGTATGGCCTTTTTTTGCCATGGTTCATGAGGCACTGTAGGTATCCTATAGGGAAGGCCATAGGAATGCTTGAGGAGGCCTCTTTCTTCTTCTTTAAAGGCAATTGCCCTTTCCCTAAGGACCATCACATGCTGAAGGAGCTTGAGTTCCTCCTGAGACAACCAGTTGGTAGGCCCAAAGTTGACCAGCTTCAGTCTTTCCTCTGTTATCCTTCTTGTTGGTGCAAAACATGGAGGGTGAGGTGTTAATGGGGTTCTATAAGGATCCCTGGAGAGAGGTGGCCTTTGGAGAGGTGGGTTCAGTTCTTGAGGTATGGGTTGATTCCCAGGCCTGATCTTCTTTTCCACGCTCTTATATTTTGCTGCCATCATCTCTGGTTCCATTTCTTATGATTTTCGAAAAAAAATTATTTTATTTTAAATGTTTTTTTTTTGTTGGTGGTCTCGAGTGCGTAGCTGAGGTGGGGGGTGTGTATCTTTCTGCAGTTTAAGGTTGTGCAAGGACCCATTGTTCCCCGGCAGGGTTTGAGGGCGGAGAAAAAGCTTTGGGGCCAATGGAAGAATGTCTCCCCCAGGTTTGTCGAGCCGCCAATAGTGGATCCTCCCTTTACGGGCCTGATTCTAGCCCAGGCCCGGGGCTCTTCAGATGTTTACGGGGCGCGCAGAACCGACTGGGGCGCCTAGGCGCCTACTTTCTAGGGCACCGCGTTTGGCCCTACCTTGCGCACTGCGCGCTGTAGTCGCTTGCCACCATGTCTTTATGGCCCATGGCTTTCTCATCCGGGCCAGCCGGAGGTCCTCCATACCTTCAAGTCATCCTCTCAATCGGAATACAGCCCTTGGTGAGTCACCTTCTCAGCTAATCCCTTATCTTATAACTTCCTTCTGTCTTTTTCTTATTACTTTTATTTATTTCTATATTATTTTTTTTATTCGACCAGTGCATACGCCTCTCTGCAGCTCTGCCCTCAATGTTTTTTTGATTGCGCGTTACCTTGCTGGTCACGTCAGACCAATGGTGGCGGTTCTTACACCCTGGCCCCTGTATGCCTCCTCCCTCCGGTCCTGATGCCTTGCTTCTGGTCCCCTTCCCTCGAGAGGTGAGTTATAGTTGCTTGCCCATTGCCTATAACACATTTCGTCCCCCCCTTTTTTTGTTTGTTTGTTTACATATTTCATTTATTTATTTATTTATTATATTTTTTTAGACCTTTTTTTGTTTTTCTCTTTCCTGCAGCTTCCGTCCGCTGCGTGACTCCTTACTGGCAATGGTGGCAAGTATTACCGGGTCAATTGGTGTGTTGTCTTATTTTTTTTTTCTTTTGCATTCCTTCCTAATTTATCTAGGTAAGATTCCCTTTGTGTTTGTTTTCTTGTTCCTCCCTCTTTGTTTGTTATCATCACCGCCTGCATCTGTGGCTATGTCCGGCCGTACTGGGGTCTCTTCGTCAAGGGGGGGTCCCTCGACCCGGACTCTCGCCGCATCTGTTAGGGCCTCTCCTTCCTCTTGGTGGCGGCTCCTTGCTTCTTCCCCAGTCGCGCTTCCCTTCCTTCTCACGGGTCACTGTACGGTATATAAGGACCCCTTTCCTCCTCGCTTCCCTCCATCCTCGTGACCTCCCCAGGTCTCCCAGTCCGTTGTCCAAGTCAGTTGTAGCTTTCTCCTCTCCAGCCCAAAGGATTTTCTGGGACACAGATGTACTAACTGCCCCTCTGTCCCTTTCCCTTGCTTTCTCTAGGATGCCGCCGATCAACAAACCAGCATCCCCTTCCTCGTGGTTAGTTTCGGACCCGCCACCTGATAGCGACTCGTCTTCCAAGGCCTCCATCACGGTTGTGGGATGTCACTTGGTTATTCCATCCAAACGGGAGTCCTCGAGTCAGCCTTTTGCTCAGTCGGCCCCTCCTTTTTCTCTCCCAAGCTCGCCCCCAGCGCTTAACCGAGCCCCCGAGTCAGTAGTGGTTTTTTTTTCCCTCTCTTTCTTTTATTTTTTCGTTTATCTTTTTTTTTTTTTTTTTTGCCCTTAGGGCATTCGGGTTGCAGGTGTACTGACTACCCCCTGTCCCTCTTTTCGCTTCCCCTTTTTTAGGATGCCTCCAATCAGTGACTCACCTTCCAAGGCTTCCATCACAGTTGTGGAATGCCATTTGATCATCTCTTCCAAGCAGAAATCCTCAAGCCCGCATTTCACTCGGTTGGCCCCCCCTTTTTCTCTCTTGGAATCGGCCCCAGTGCCTAACCTTGCCCCCAAAGGCCGTATCAACCCTCGTTTACGAGCCTCCGCCTTGAAGCCGTTTGTCAATCCGTCCTGGGTCTTCCTCTCACCAGCCGCGACATCAACTGCACCAGACGGCTGCCTTGCATCCTCGGTTGCCAACCCGTTGTCCCCCCTTACTTCTACAGGGTTTTCCCTTGACGGCTTCCCTGCCCCTGTCAAAGATCTGTTTTCCAATCTTCCCTCTTCTACCTCTTCTCGGGCTTTGACTAATCCTCCCTCGGACCAAGAGTCTGATTACAATGGCAACAGTAGTTCAGCCGGTGGGTTGACGGCGGGGCCCAATAGTCCCATCTTCCTCCAAACCTTGACGAACCGTTGGCAGGGCGCCAACATGTATCCCCCCACCTTTTTTCCACCATTATCCTCTACGTCGCAACCCCCTGGACTCCCCGCCACCGTGGCTTTGAACTTCGACTCGTTCCATTTTTCACTCTGGCGACTTATGATCAGTTTACCGAGGGGTTCCCACTTGGGTACCACCGTGGAGGGGATTCAGGCTCAATTAGACGAGTTTAGGGAGTGGTTTGAGCTCCTTTGCGCTTATTAGTGAGTTGTCCCCCCCTCTTCGCCCTTCTTTTTTTTTTTTTGATTTTACAGATCAAACTGACGGGTCCACTGCTTCTTTCCCTTGTGCCACATGAACAATAGTCTCTGATGGCCGCCAGCTCCCCCCTCGTCTCTATCCCCGATGGTCCCCAATGAATGCAAACTATCCCGTGTCTTCTTAACAATTCTTTCTTGTCTCGTCTCCCCCCTTTTTTATTTATATATATATATATTCTTTTATTTTTTATTTTTTTATTTTTTTTATTTTTTTTTTACGAGGATAAAAGGAAATGAAACTAGTACACGCGGCCCGCCCTCCCTTTTCTTGAATATTTTTTTTTTTTTTTTTTTTTTTTTTTTTTTTTTTTTTTTTTTTTTTTTTTTTTTTTTTTTTTTTTTTTTTTTTTTTTTTTTTTTTTTTTTTTTTTTTTTTTGATGTAATACAATCGTGCTCCCCCCCTTTTTTTTTGCGGGTTCTTAAGATCTAAGACCCCTTTTGGTACCCTCCCTTACCCTTAGCTCCTCTAGGGGGGGCTGGCTGGCCTACCGTTCCTTCAACGGGGCACGTGACAATAGACAGGAAAAAATGAGAAGGAACAGGAGAGAAAGTATTTGGCTATAAAGAAAAAGTCTTCCCCTTTTTTTTTTTTTTTGGGACGTCACTCCACCAGGTACCCGGACCAGCTGACATGGTCTGGTATTACCTTATCCATGGCTACCTTATGGTCCACCCACTCCTTAGCCCATTCTTCTCCATAATACAAACAGTACCTGACTATCCATGGAATCCTGCCATGATGAGATGGCCATTCACCATGGATCAAAAGAGTGTTTCCAGTGTAATTATTGAGTAAGTCCATGAAGTCTGAGTTGTCCATCCCTGCTCCAGGTAGCTCTTCCCAGTTGGTTCCTTCCATGTCTTCAAGGTTGGTCCAGAATCCTCCAAATATTTGTTGAAACATTTCCAAGTTTTCTTCAGCTTCTTGTTTATTCAACTCCTCATCCCATCCTCTTTCTGCTGGTACTTCAGAAGTGATTATATTGTTTTCCCAGGGGTCTGCTAAGCCTTCAACGTCTATTAATGGTATATTCTGCCCACTGATCCAAGCCTCTTCTTGGTCTAAGTTTTCTGTGATGCTATTCATGCCCATTGGTCTTCTGGGTGGTGTAATCTGCCACCCTGCTTGGTCTGGTGAACAGATTGGAATGCATAGCCTTTCCCCATCTGCTATCTCATAGCTTAAGACTTCTCCTTTATTTTTGGAAAGTTCCAGTCTGACTTTATGGTCCACCAAGAATGGTCTTCCAAGTACTGTATGAATTGATCCCTTGGCAATGAAGAAGTGGGCAGATTTTGGTTCCCCAGGTGTTATCTCAAATACTGTTCTTTCAGCCAATCCAATTAGTGGTGTAGAATGGCCTCCAATCCCTGTAACCTTCATAAATAATTCCCTGGAGACCAAGCCTGTCTGAATGGCCAAATGTTCTGGTATGACATTCAATTCAGCACCAGTATCCACCAGAGCCTTGATCTTTCTTCCTTTGATCCAAATATCAATAAATCCCAATGGACAAGCATAGGTGAGGTTGTGTCCTATGGAGCATGGGTATTCATCATCTGAATAGTCTTCAAAATGGTGTTGGCATCCATTAATCTTCCTGTTGTTTTTGCTGGCTAGTGACTTAGTGGCCTTATCCAAGTCCAAGGTTCTTTCAGGTGTCATATCTTTTAACTTCTGGAAAAAATTTGGTGCAACTGAAAGGAGCTCCTCCAAGGTAAGGTTAAAGTTTTGTTTTAATATTTTCTTCTTCAAGCTTTCTTCCATCTTGGTTCCTCCCTGAGGGTCCAATGTTTCTGACCTTTCTTGATCTTTCTTCACAGGGTCAGTGACAGGTTCCCTGGGGGGCTCTTCTTCATCTTCAGATTCTTGGTCCATTTCCAGCCATGCTCCTGGGTAACTTGATTTTATCTTCCTTGGTCCTGGGGCTGGTTCTTTAGCTGGTGCTGAGGTTCCTTGGTCTGCTACTGGTGTCTCCTGGGTGTTATCCCTCTCTGGTGGATTTCCAGCCAACCTTTGTGATCTTCTCATTCCCCACTGAACTTGAGATTCCTTCATATTTACCTCTGGTGGTTTCCAGGCTTCCCAATCTCCCGTCTCCAAGAATGCTGCAACCTTAGTTGGTTCTTCTTTCTTCTGGGGTTCCTCCAACTTTGGGACTTGTTGAGCCTCTGAAAATTTCTTAACCTGATCTCTGAAGCTTTCCTGGTTGTTATAAGGTATGGGTTCTCTGTTTGGGAAGTAGTAGTTGGGTCCTTGCTTGAAGACCCTCCTTGCCTTTATATCTTCTGCTAACTCTGGGCAGGTGAGTTGAGTATGGAGCTCATCCTTGCAATAGTAACATTTGATTGGCCATCTGGGTCCTGCATTGGGAGCTTGGGGTCTGTAGGTTGGTGCCATCCCTTGGTTGATCCTATCAAAGTGGGGGGGTGCCTGCTTCTGATTCAAAGCAATGGTGAGTTTTGCAATATCTTCCTTCATTTTCAAGAGTTCATCTACTCCTAGTTGCTGAAACTTCACTTCTTTCTTGGTCTCCACTAAGTTCTTTATGATAGGTTTAGGGGTTTCTTCTTCATCCACATCCCATAAGGCCAAGGTCATTTCCACAAATTCCTTCAAGGTCTCCAAATCTGGTGGGAGGTATCTGCCATCTCTTGCAATCTTGATTCTCCCTGCATGGGCTAATTCCCTGTTTACTTCCCTCCTAAGGTCAGTGGACAAAGCTTTCCAGAGGTTTTCCCCACTTTCCCAGTTGGTGTTATCATAACCCATTCTGATGAAGTAAAGAACCATCTCTTCATAACTCCCATTGAACTTCTTAAAGTCATGCTTGGTCTTGATGCCTCCCTGTTCTTGAGTATTTCTGAGAAGCCTTAGTATGGACTCCTCATTGAACCTTCTATGGGGGGTAGCTGTGGCCCATTTCCTTTTTAGTTCCTTCTTCAAAAGTTCCCAGTCTGCATATTCATGTCCCTCCATATCTTCAATAGACTCCCTGATCTTCTTGTCTTGTACTAGAAAAGGTAATTGTAGGGCTATATCTATTCCCCCTGCCTTCTGAATCCTGGCCAGTTTCTCTACTCTTTTAATAAACTGTTCCACCTCTGTTCCATCAAATTCAAGGTTCACTTTCTTTCCATCTAATAACAATCCATTTTGTTCATTATTATTGATTATTGTGTTATCTTGTACTGGCCTTCTGGCTGGTGTTCCTTCAGTATATTGGCTCCTAGTAGCTCTTCTTCCTTCTTCTCTAGCTTGGGGATATATATTTATTCCTGGGCTTATGGAGGGGTTTGTTGATTCTTCCATGGTTTCTGCTGGGATTCTTCCATATGCTGATCTTGGGGTTGGGGTCTGAAATCTGGTTCTTGGTTGGGTGTATGGGGTTTCTGGAATTCCCTGTGGTGTTGTTTCTTCAAGCATTTGGTTTATGACTTTGGTAATGTTGGAAAGTTTCCCCATTGCTTCTTCAGCAGGTCCTGGCTGATTCTGACTTCTTTCCTGGTCTTCCTCTGGCTTGTCTTGGGATCCACTGGGTATTTTGGTTTTTTCTTGCAGTTCTTTCTCCATCCTGATTATTGAAGATAGAACTTCTTGGTTATTATCTTCAATCCCTCTGAGTTGGTCCTTGAGGTCTCCAATTATCTGGTATGATTTTCTTCTTTCTGCCTGCTGAATGTTGAGTTAATTCTTGAGGCTAATAATCCACCAATATTTTTTATGGTTTTAATAACTAATCAAATCTGAAGGAAACAGGCCACTGTTGGGACACCAATTGTAGAGACTCCTGTGGGATTATGTAAATAACTTAGCAAATAGCTTGCTGGCAGTCCTTGAAGGGGAATTTAGTATTACTTCTACTCCTTTAGAGTATTAGTAACACCAAGAGTGGTTTTGAATTGCCTGCCCTTCTAGTACTATAGTAAGTCTGCACAATAATTTATTTAAATTAATGGCTGGTTTCTTTGAGACTTAGTATAGGTCTCAGATCATATCTTGATTGGTTATTAATTGTTATTGGTAGGGTTGTTGAAGAATGCACCAGATGTATTGGCTTATTGGTTAGTGGTTGATCAGATATGTGTGATCTTTAACCAATATCCCAATATTAAAGGGTTCAAGGGTTTTATCAAAGGGGTGGTTCAGGAGAGGACCCAAGGATGGGTTTACCCACAGGAGGCTGGTAGAGGAAAAAAAAGGGTTGGCATTCCCTTTTTGTTGTGCTCTCTTTCCTTGTAAGGGTAATTATTGAGTGATGGGTGGTTTCCTTTAATTTGGTGCTGAATAGTTCAGGTCACAGAAGAAACCTTATTCAAAGCACCTAATGGGCTGGTTTCAATGGTTGATGAGGTTATAGAATTGGTCTTTGATTTCCTTTTTTTTTTATTGTTACACTGACAATCTCCTTTTTTTATATCAGGGTAGGACCACAGACGATTCGTGGTAATCGGATGATGAGTAGTTGATGAGTGGGTGGAGCTCCTGGATGGTGGATGATGATGATGATGGTAGTGGGGGATACAACCTGGATAGGGCAGAGAGGCCCTCATTAAATCGAAAATCTGGTCCTCAGGGGATGCTCAGGGCTGCCCCTGAGGGTGCCCTGGGGCTTCCCCTGTTACAGTGGGATACAGGTACATGAGACATTTTAGCTGGTTGGGAAAATCTAATACAGTTACATGAGGCATTTCTGCTGGTTGGGAAAACCTAATACAGTTACATGAGGCATTTCTGCTGGTTGGAAAGAGGTGTTACTGGGGTTACATGCAGGCACTTGCATACATTAATTGCTGTGTAGTGCTGGGTTGAATTTGTGCTGTGGTGAACTGGTACTGGTGGGTTGTTTGGATCTACATGGTCCTAGCTGCCTGCCTATATTGCTGGGTAGTCCTGTGGTATTTTCACTGGTGGTTGTTTGGTTACACATGGCCCAGACTGCCTGCATACATTGCTGGGTAGTCCTGTGGTGCCTGTACTGGTGGTTGTTTGGATCTACATGGCCCTAGCTGCCTGCATATATTGCTGGGTAGTCCTGTGGTATTTGTACTGGTGGTTGTTTGGTTACACATGGCCCCAGACTGCCTGCATACATTGCTGGGTAGTCCTGTGGTGCCTGTACTGGTAGTTGTTTGGATCTACATGGCCCAGACTGCCTGCATACATTGCTGGGTAGTCCTTTGGTGCCTTGTACTGCTGGGTGTTTGGTTACACATGCTACTGGCTGCATAAATTGCTGTGTGGTGCTGAGGGTTGTTGGTACTGGTAGTTTATTTGGTATCACATGCTACTGGCTGTATGTACTGGTGGTTGTTTTGTTACACATGGCCCAGACTGCCTGCATACATTGCTGGGTAGTCCTTTGGTGCCTTGTACTGCTGGTTGTTTTGGTTACACATGGCCTTGCTTATGGTTCTGAGTATACAGGTGAGGTGATTGGTTGTATGTTTGGTTGAGGTGTTATGTTGGGATGTTACTGGTATGTCTTTAGGGATTCCAAGTATACCCATATGGCCTTTCACTAGTTTGTGATACCTGGGTGTTTTATGAGCTGTCCACAATTTATTTTGGCTGTATCTTCTAAACCATGAGAGATAGAGGGGTAGTTTGGCTGGGTGACTATGGGTTATTTTTGGTTTAGAATCCATTTCTGAGTTTAAATTTGTGATTGGGATTATATTTATACTAGAAAATTGAGTCTGATGGCTATAGATTAGGTTTGGTCTACCACACCGTCGCCAATTCACTTCTGTTCTTCTTTTTCTTGGGAAAAGAGGGTTTGAGGTGTGGATACAACTTCCAACATCTTCGTTCAGGGTGACCAGCCTTGGGATTTTGCCATTTTTTGTTGCATGGTTTGATGCTGGAGGTAAGAAAAGAGACCAAGTTTGAGTTTTCTTCAGATTTGTCATTAGGTAGATCCTTGTTTAAAAACCTGTTGTTATTGAACATTTGTAAATGATCCAAGACTTGATCCAGAGATATTTTGTTATCAGAATGAGTGATTTGTTGAATCACTGTATCCATGCTTGGTGGTAGTGTCTCTAACATCAGATAGGCAATGATGTTGTTGGGAACATCAATTCCAAATTTGTGGAGTCTAGACATGGTAGTTTTTGTGTCAGTGATAAATCCAGGAATGTTCAAATACATGAAAGGAGTACGCAGAAACTCCTTGAAGATCCTGGCTTGATTGGATGCATGGTTGGAGGCAAAATATTCATTGACATCTTCCCAGATTTGATGGGCATCTTTCTTGTTATCTGGTGTGATCATATTGGCTTGAACAGTTGTGTTGAGCTTGGAGGTTATGATTTTCCGGATTCTCACATTTTTGCTTTGGATAAGTCCAATTGGATTGCCTTTGGCATCTCTCTTTGCCTTTGTGAGCTTGTAATAGGGATTTTCCTGCAAGTCCAACATGTTTAAGACTTGATTTTGCCAGATCAAAAAATTATCCTGTGTTAGTAGCAGAATGGCCTCTATGGCCGTTTTGAGAATAGTGGCCCTGAGTGAGTCTGTCATTTTTAAATTTCTGGTTGATTGCTTTTTGACTGTTAATCAAGATGAATTATGACCTTGAATTTTTTCAGAAGAATGATGAATTTAAAAACCAGAAATCCAAGCTGATGTAAATGAGAGAGCTCTTAGCCACTTGAGATATGAAATTCAGGAGATAACCACCATACACATACAAGCCAGGAAAGAAACTATACAAAAAATTATGCTATGTTGTCCACGGTGGCCTAAGACCTTCTGATTTGAACCGTCCTTGTCGTTTTATTTCAGTTAATGGATCTTGAGGATACGTCTGACAAAGATGAGGAAGAAAGTCCTGCCAGGCCAAAAGCAAGAAGGACTGGCTCTGAGCGTAGTATTTAGGTGGAATGAGTTTTGACTATAATGCATATGCATGTGAAACCCATCATGAAGTTACACGCGCATGTTAACAAGTTAGAGCGCGTGAATGAGAACAGAAGAAATGAATAAGATGATTAGGAACAGAAATATGAAACATAGTAAAAGGAATGAAACACCATGATAAAAGAATGGAACAAAAGGAAAAGAATGGAAGAGGAGAATCATGAGGAAAATGAGGTTCCAACAGTATTCCAACAGTTGATCCTTGAGTTGAAGGCCAAGGCTGAGAAGAACTACAAATATCAGTTGGATCAACTATTACGCTCTAAAATGAGGGGAATAGGAATCATCATTCTGCTTCCCCTTAAAAACCAATTTAGGAGTATTACCAGATAAATCTCTTTCCCAACAACCAGAACCCAAAGAAAAGAGAGGAACTTTGATCTTTCTACCATCATCCCCAGGGAGGAGGATTATCTCCCCAACTGGATCAGAAAACATCAGGGCAGCACCAAAATCAATTAAGAATGGTTGTACCAAGATCATAGGATCTTCCAAATGAGTGATCCAAAAGTGACAAGTTCCAAAAATATTTCAAGCAATGCTAACTGGGAAATCTTCAGAAATACCAACCAATTCACAAGATTGATTCCCTATCCCATAAACAGCAGAATTGAAGCTGACCCTTGGACTGAGTTTTAGTTTGCAGGCCATAGCATCCAAAATTAAGTTGAGCTGGCATCCAGAATCAATAAGGAGTGAAACTGTTTTATCTGAGTCACCACAATAACAGGTATGAGCCAAAGGGGACAGTAATAAAGGTGGGAATCTGAGGATGGACCTGTTCCACCAGAGTCCTCAATCAGATTACCAGAGGAAACCTTTAATCTTTCAGGGCCAGTCTCCACATGTTGAAAAGAGAGAATTAATTCATTCCTTCAGCAGGAGGTGGAGAAATTGACAGCAATTTGTCCACAGATAAATGAGGAATTTTAAGATCTGAAATTTTCTTTAATTCCCCTTCCACAGCATTGGGGTGATCCTTTGAAATTCCCCTCTCAAACCAAAATTTGGTCTGGGTGGAGGGAGGAATTTCAGGTGAAGCAGGAACAGGATCAAAAGGTTGAAGCAATTGAGATGGAGGAGGAGGATCAGATTTATCTTGAAATATTTCCATGATTAGTTCCTTTTCCACCTCCATGTCTTCCATATCAGAGGAAGGAGGATCAGGTGAAGTTTGATGTTTAACCAGTTTCCAAAGGATTGGGGAGGGAAAGGAAGGAGCCTTATGAGTTTTGGTTTCCTCATGTTTTTTCCTAGCTGGATTGAATTTATAAGCTCCCACAAGACTGGAGGAGGGGATAGCTTGAGGATACCAAGGCTGAAGGGTACCACAGGAAGATTGGAAATTGAAAGAAGGCAAATATTCCTTCATAGGAGGTGTTCGCTGATAAGAGGCTACTAAATTTTTGATAGGGTTAGATGAGTCAAAGGGGATCAAGGCACCATTATGAAGAAAGAAATTTTTCCCTTTCTGCTCCACAAATGTTTTGTCTTGATCCTTCTTGAGCTCAATGCATTTTTGGTTTTCATTACCTTCCCTATGGCAGTAGTAGAAGCCCAGAGTAGATTTAGGGACAGAATTAGAGGACTTAGGAGTAGCAAGAGAAGAAATTTTTTGATTTATTTTTTTCTCAAAATCTTGGAGTATCTTGGTGATCTCATTGATAGTAGCAGTTTTTTTTTTTGACTGAGCATTTGTTTTGGGCCTGCTGTTTGCCTCTATCTTATTCATAATGTTGTTAGATTCTTTGAAAGAAGGATAATAGACTGGTTCAGTTGTTCTAGGTTTTTCAAAAGTTAAAGAATTTTGATGTTTCATGAATTCATCCACAGCATTCCTAAGGACCATGAAAACAGGGATCTTGAATTTATTATCCCTGGTGGTGATCATTGATCCAGACTTGACCAATTCATCCCTAATCCTTTCCTGCACTGCTAGCAAAAAAGATTGAAAAAATCAAACTCAAACTTTTTCCACCATATCAGTGTGGTTGTTTTGGATAAGATAAGATTGGATTGGATCCCATAACTTTTAAAAATACTGATAGTCAGAGGCTGAAGAGACACCACCATTTGAGATCCATTGATATACAAGATCATCCATGTCCTGTAAAGTAAACCAGGATAAATCTATTTTACTGCAATATGCCAACATTTCTTCCCTTAGAAGCATCCAGTTATGGGATTCAAGTCCATCAAACAATTAAATTACTTCCATGAATTGATCAGAGTAGGTAAATGATTTTAATTGATAGTTCATTTTGTATTCACTTTACCCATCCACTTCAGCAGCCAATTTTTAAGAGTCCAAGAACTGTTCAACATTTACCCCTTTGAACCCTAAGTTGTTTTTCTGAGGTTTGATCATGACCATCTTAGCCCAAAAAGAGGTGGTGGGAGTACCAGTAGTTTCCATTTCAAATAACAGAGTTTCCTAGAGGATTCAAATAGCAGAATTCTAAAGTTACTCACAAATGTGGCAAGAGTAGGGTTTCACAAAAAACAAGTACCTTGCCCAGATGGTGCAAAAATTGGAAGGACTGAGTTCTAAAATAAGTTGCCTACATGGATTGGATCTAAGACAACAGCAAGAGAGAAAAAAATTATTGGATTTGAAGTTGATTTCAAACACCTTGGGACTTTAAATCCCAAGGTTTCTGTTTTGATCCCAGCCAGGGGGTCCAAATTTAAGACTCCAAACGTTGCTGAGCCACAGGCAGTTCTGGGGACGGGAAAGGAGATGTTTAGGCTTCCCTCCTGGGAGTTAAATATATATATATATATATCTAACCGGGATCAAGGTCCAGAACCTTATGAATGAGGGATCAATGTAAGGGATGAGTTTGATAGTATTTATAGAAATGGAACAAAACTATCTGAGGCAAGATGGTGTGGGGAAATACTTGAACAAAGTGATTTATAGTTTTTTCAGAGTTCAATAGAAAAAGGCAGTTGTAAGTAACAATGCCCACAAGCTATCAAGTCTGGTTTTCAGAAGAAGATAAGGGAAGATCAACTCAATCCCAAAAAACATCCAGGTTCTCAATGAAACTGCCCAACTGTTCGCAGTCAAGCACTTGAAGGTTAGCAGATAAATGGGGGTTGAGGTACAAAAAAAGCAATTTTTTTTATGAAGCTCTAGAAGCAAAGCAGTAACAATTCAAAACAAGAAAAAACCAACACTTCTCAAGGAAATCAAGGATAGTGTGGCGGACTTCAAGTTTTAAAGAAATAAAGGGAGTTTTAACACTCCAGGTTTCAAGCCTAAAGAAACATCCCAGTCAAATGTGACCGGTTCAAGAAGGATGATCAAAAAGAATGATCAGAACAGTATGGCTGAAAAAGTGATCAAGAGGGGTATGACACACTCAATAATTCAATCAAATGAGTTCCTATTCAACCAGCAAGGCTATTGGTTGGTGATAACAGGTAAGGTCACAGATTAAATATCAAAGATTTGAGTATGGAGGCTCAAAAAATCAAGGGGAAATCACAAGATATACCCAGGATAAGAATTCTTATGTAAAGGGGAAGGGCCCCACAGATTTATTGATTGCATACAGTGATGATGCTGGGGCAAACAACAGGGCCCCTCCTTCTATGGGAAACAGGCCCCTGTAGACTACTTCAAAGCAATAACTACCAATGAAAGCGGAATTTTTTTTTTTTTTAGACAATAAATGCTGTACAAGTGGAAATAGTAATGAAAAAAAAAACAATAGCAACAACAAGTTCAGGAAATGTAAAAAAAAATAGAGATGAAAAGAACAAAACCAGCCCACATCAACAATGACAGCAGGCATTGGATGATTGGTTGCGATATCCAATGGTAGATGATTGGCGTAAAGCAGTTTGATTTAGGATGAAAAATGTTCCCTGCTGTCACAGATGGGCGTGTGATTGGTCAAAGTGTTGAGGATGCTCATCCTGCACGCATAGATGAGCGGCATGTGAGAGATGAGAGCATTGTGGGTCAATTTTTTTGACAAGGGAGGGTCAAAGGAGAATGATATTCTTGGTCAAGCAGACAATCTGGCAGTTTGATTGGCGGTTTGTTCAGAGAAATCAATGTAAAGCCATATTAATCTTGGGGAAAATCCTAGTTTGGTGAGAATAATGATCTAATGGATCATGGTTCATTGGATGATGATGAGTGCTTAGATGATGATGATCTAGGGGATGATGAAGTCTAGGATGGTGATGATGTTGATTTGAGATTGATGATCTATTGAAGGGTTTTTGGTAGATTGAGTTATTTATCTGACAAGAAAATGATGAGTTTAGTGATCTATAGTAAATTTCAATTTTTAAATGGGCCTGGCAAAGGCTGGGTTGATGGAGTCCTTGATGATGATGGTTGTAGGAGGGCTGTAGGAGATGAGGGAGAGGAGGAGTCGATAGGTTGACTATGGTGTGCGCCCACTTGGCCCAAAATTTGTGTGCCAACACAAGGGAAAGGAATTTAACAGAGGATCTGGGACTTGAATTCCCTGAGGAGCCCTTCCTAGACCACTAGGACAGGAAGGAGTTGGAGGAGCAGAAAATGGAAAACTCCTTATAGCAACATGAATTTTTTTTTGATGATAGTCAGATGAAAGAATATATATATATATATATAATTAAAAAAACATCCCACTTTTTCTGAGGTGTCCTGGTGTCAGCTTGCTACTATTGCAGAGCAAGCTGCAAAAGTAACAGGAATAACATAAAAATAATGATAATAAAATTAACCTAAAAAGGAGTAGGAAAACCGTAAATATTATTTTAAAAATAGATTTTCCACCCAAAACTAGGTAGGGTCATTCACTGACCCCACCCTTGAAATCCAACTCCTTATATTTTTAATTAATTAAGGAAAGAAAGACCAAAATACCATGGCACCACTATTGAACTTTTTTGCCAATCAAATAATTCACATTAATTTTCATGTATAGGTTTCACACCTAAAATTCAGTCAGAATTGAGGTGTTGTGTATATTTTAGGATTTACAGATGGAAATGTGTTCTGTAACAATTCCCGCAGCAGCCGCGGCAGCCAATGCACCAGGGCGCGGCTGAAATACAGCTCTGTCACTCTGTCAAAGCTGTTTACTCAGCCCCAGGCCTCTGAAAAGTACGCAGCCGCAGGACTACAGGTTGAAAAAGTGACAGGTGGCCTGAGAAACCTAGGTACCGCGTAAACATGCTACAACCTACACCGGAACATTCTACATATGTAATAAATGTTCCCTGGATAGTAGATAGTCTAAAAATACATAAAACTAATAAAAATACTTAAATAACCTTTATACATATTTTTTATTAAATATAATTCAAAGTACCAAAAATATCAAAAATAAGATAATGACTACTTCTAAAAATATATTAGAATACTTCAATATACTTTCATGGGAGATTCTAGACATTAATATTTTTGTGACATACTAAGACAATTGATGATGTAGAAATATTACATGAATACCCATGACTTATATTTTTAAGTAATTTTTTTAGTAAATCAACTTAATTTCGAAAATAAGGAGTAAAATTAATATCATGACTTTACTCAAATTATTCAATACATAATGAGAAATCAACTGAAATCAGAATATCTGTAAGAATTTATATTAAAATAGCTTTTAACTTACTGGGAACATTTACTAAGGATAATTAATTAAATAATAAATAAAAAGGACAGATTAGTGTTATTCACAGGTCCAAACATCAATCATAAAGTAGAATAATCCCCATACCCTGTGGAATTGAATGCTACCTGTCAGCTTTCTACTTAGACAGAGAAACCTTTAAAATCCAAAATAAAAAAATAAAATTAGAAGAAGCATGAATATTATTACAGAAATGGATTCCCCACCAAAATGAAAGAATATATATATATATATATAATTAAAAAAACATCCCACTTTTTCTGAGGTGTCCTGGTGTCAGCTTGCTACTATTGCAGAGCAAGCTGCAAAAGTAACAGGAATAACATGAAAATAATGATAATAAAATTAACCTAAAAAGGAGTAGGAAAACCGTAAATATTATTTCAAAAATAGATTTTCCACCCAAAACTAGGTAGGGTCACTCACTGACCCCACCCTTGAATTCCAACTCCTTACATTTTTAAATAATTAATAAAAAAAATGAACAACAGACCATGACAACACCATGGCACCTTTCGGTCATTTTAAACATCATGCCATGTATAGGTTTCACACCTAAAATTCAGTCAGAATTGAGGTGTTTTGTGTATTTTAGGAGTTACAGTTGGATTTGTGTTGTGTCACAATTCCTGCGCGCAGCCCAGCATTCATACAGTAAGGGTACACACGCCTGACACTCAATATTCAGGCGCATGTCAAAAGGCCTGCATGCAAAATGACTGACTGACCGCAGCCAATTGATTCCTGCACGCAGCTGTCAAGCCTGCGCGCTTCAACAAAAATTGTACTAAGCCTGAAAGCCAGGTACCGCAGGAACAGGCTACAACTTGCATGCATACATCATTTATATGTAACAACTTGACTAACGGACAGAGGGTTGTCTGAAACCTAATAATATTGAATAAAAATATGGAAATCAAAATATAAAGCAAATAAATTGTGTGAAAAAATAATGAAGGTTGTCATGTAAATGAGATTGCCAAACCTTTATGAACCACAAAACACAACAAGGAGTTAACCTAAAATTTATTCAAAATTCTCAACATGTGCAGAAGATGCCGTAGAATCTACTAATAACCACTTCCACCCATGTAACTCAAAAGAAATTAATACAAAATAAGGAAATGTTTCTGAATCAAAAAAAATAACAAATTAACATCTAAACACCTTCTGAAAATTATTTCACAAAGAAATATGACATAGACAAGGCTAGAAGATTGACAGCACCAGAACTACGTGCCAAAATATCCCTGGCCAGCCTGCTAGCCTCAGCACCCAAGCACAACCCTCTCTACCTGCTCTGAGAAGATCTTATTACCCCAGAAGAGTATATAAACCAACACTTTTAGATGGTTTAAACCCAAGTAATTTTTTAAGTATCAATCCAGACCCCTTGCCATGCGTGATCAAGTGTTTATTCAAGATAATCAAGTGATATATGGATATAGTCTGATAACATTATGAATAATTCTGGCCCCATTATTGATTCCGTGAAGAATATCAGCAAGCAACCCCAATACTTTTCCTGAGAACCTTTCAACCATGAATCTCTGCAAGCTTCTTGGATTAAGTAATTAAACCAGTAATTTTTCTCCTCCTTGCACCCAGGCATAAGTGCTGCAAGACAGCCATTCCACCCATCCCCTTGAGTTAATCTTTTGTGAGCAATCATTTAAGACCTCATTGTCCCAAGGTCTTTACACGGTTCAAAAGAGCCCATTGAAGAGAGGTTGTTATCCAATAAAGATCCCCTGTTTGCATGAACTGGGGCCCCTCTTGAAAAATATATATTTTAACAAATTTAATTCAACCAAACCAACTAAACTTTGCACTTGCTTTTAAATCAAGTATTTGAGCATTTTACCCTAATTTTCTTGGAATTATTATTCCAACACCAATATCACTTGCTGTAGCTAAAGGATGGAAAAGTTCTTGGCATCAGGAAGATGACACTAACCGTGCTACAGCACCGATAACACATTAAAGGCTACCATTGGTTACCCTTCTAGCCTCAGTTTCTGTCCCTTTTAACCCCTGTACCCCTCAGAAGGACAATATTGGGACTCCAAAAGCTATAAATAAAGGGCTCTTTTGAGGATATTGATACCAAGAGACCCAGTTCTATTTATATTCAGACACCATGACAAGGTAATCAAATACTTATAAGAGATAATTAAGTGATTTATGGCTTTACTCTGATTAATAATATCCGTCCCCAACCCTTTTTATCAATTTAAACTGCTGAACAACCTTATGGCACCAGTATACAGGTTTAACCCATCAGTGAACGTCCCAAACAGGTACCCAAAGGATTTAATAATATACCAGTGAGTCCTATTATCCTTTCTCTGTGGTGGCAGCTTGTTTACAAAGCCCTGCCACTCCACCGTGTATTTTATATACATATCATCTTTGGGAAAAATATCCTTTAAACTAAAGGGCCCAAAGTAACCAGGCCTACATGTTTTCATACTGAATTCCCTGAAGAGAGGTGTTAAAGATCCCAAATATAATTGTGGCCCCTCTATAAAAATATTTAATAATCAATTTATCTATATTAATTTATAACAATAAACCATATCCAAACCAATTAACCTTTCAATAAGCTTTATCCAAATATTTTACGGACTTTTGTTGCATTTATTGAATAATCTATTTATTATTTATTCTATCACCTCTGGTAGCTAAAGGATAGCAAGGGTCTTGGAATCTAGGATGCTGACACCCAGATTGGTCAGCTCACAATTTTGTTTTTGGTTTTTGTACCCCGCTGTGGTGACCAATCTGGGACACCTCATGGAAAATGAAAATTTTTGAATTTTTTTTTACATTCCCTTATCCATCAACACATCCTCAAAAAAAAAATGTTATCTCCTGTGCCTCTATGGGTACCCACTCCTTTCTCACTATCTCAACTCTTCCCTTTCTTAGCGGTCTAGGAAGGCCTGCCATGGTCATCCACCCCTTATCTCCTCTGTTCAAATCCCCCCCTTGCACACGCCTTACCCTGATTTTTTTTGGCCAAGCGCGCGCGGGCGGCCATCCCCTGACCCTCCACTCTTCCATCCAATTAAAATCAAACCCCTACTCTCAAGATCATCAACCTAGCAATTATTGTCAAATCAAATGGAGCTCTCAGGAGAACCAACACAAGATTCAAGAACTCAAATCCAAGTGTGCCAAGCTCCTTGAAACATTTGATGATATGGAGAAAAACCTGATTGCCAAGTATTTTCCTCCACTTTCAGCTGGCCCCCCGGGACCAGTGACCAAGTTGGAAGAGTTGCGTGATATCAACCAACACCTCAACAGCCTCCAATTCCCTTCAATCTCACCTCCATCTTCATCCGGACAGTCGCTCCGACTGATTTCCGTTTCCCACCAGCATCAACGCTGTCTGATCTTTCTCAATTGGTTGGTTGGTGCTTTTGTCTATCCTTGCCGGTCATTCCTCCTCAATCCACCTCTCCAAATGATCCCCTCAATTCTCCTCGCGCGACCAATCTTCCGGAAAGTCCTCATCACCATTGACTATCCAACACTGAGAAGTCATCCATCACTTCTCCCATCCTGCACATCCGTCATCTGTCAACGCCAATCAATCCTCAGTGATCCGCCATTGGTCATCCCCCTCCTAGCTCAATTGTTCCTTGCGCGGCCTTCCTGTTTTCCGCATGGGTTTCAGCAGTTGCCCGGGCCCGTTAGCCTGTCAGCGTGGCCCCTCACCTGCTACTCTCCTGCCCGTGCTCATCATTTGCATGGGCTGGTGCCTTTCCATTCCTGTCCATCCATGATTTTTCATTATTTCAATTTTTTTTGGGTTGTTTTTTGTTTCTTTTTTTCTCATCAGTTTCTTTTTTTTTTTCTCATGATCAAATAAAAAAAAAAATCCGCACTCATTTGTAAGTATCTCTTGGAAATAGTCTACAGGCCTCTTGTCTATAAAAGGAGGGGCTCTCCCCTACCTTTTTTTCAATCATCCAGGGTGTTGACTATCACATTCTCTTCTGCTCAGTAACTCCTCTATTCATTTTACATCACAACCTGTGCTCTTCCAGTTCATTACTATCTCTCTGATCTTTCATTATTTCAGTTATCATATGTGCCTTGTTTCCCATTGCACAAATCTTGATTCCTCAGAGAACGTGTAGATGTCATGTGTACAGCCGCGGGAGCTAATTCCTTTCTGGGCACCTGTCACCTAAAAAACCTGTCCATCCTCTTGTGGGAAGTGTTCTATCCTCTTTTTTTTTCTGTTAAGTTCTGCTTCATTCTTCATCTCATCTTTCTGTTTCTTATAAATTTTTTGTCCCTTCTTGTTTGACCAATCTTCTCCTTACACAAAATCTCCTACTGCTATGAGATCACATTGGACTTGACTTAGTTCTTGCAATCCTGATTTCCTTCAAGCTCCAGCTTACCTCATAACTGTAGGCGTTGACAATCAATCATTCAACTCAACCTCAGGATGAATTTAACTGACCTCTTCACTCAGTCTTCTTTGATTCCTCCAAATTAATTCTCCTGTTATTCCATTGAATTCTCAGCGTCATTATCTACTTAGTCAGCACCAGGGCCATGACCCTGCTCGTAGAGGTCTTGACTCTGTTTGTTATCATCTCATTTGTTCTTTTATTTCCTTTGTTCCTTGTTGAGTTGTTTATTAACTAAGCCTTCTTTTCTTATGAAATCTATCAGCCTGTTTCAGGTTTTCTAGTTCTCAACAAATTTTACACGGTTAAAAGCCAAAATCATGGATCACCCAAGCTCAACCAACATGGCTAGAACCACCAAATCACCTGGACCGGGATTCAAAGGCAACTTCAAAGCATTGGCCCTGAAATCATTAATGGAATCAAACCCGTTACTGACTGAAACAAATTACTCTATTTGGACAAAGAAGATGGAGCGAATGTTCAAGATGAGGGGTATATTGGATCTAGTAAACTCACCTAATCCTAGCGTAGACATTCCTGATGACAATCAAATGGCCGGGTACCTCATGTCTAAATTGGATCCTGGTACTCACACCAACATCATCACCCCAGAAAACAAAGACTCCACAAAACTGATCTGGCTTCCTGCGAAAAATCACTTTGCCTCAAACCAAGCAGCAAATCGGGCAAGAATATTCTTTAAATTCCTATAACTTGGTTTTGATCAAAAAGACATTGAAGTTTTTGTTACATCCATCAAAACTCATCTTGGGAAGTTGGATGAAATTGGAATTGCCCTGCCCAATGAAATCCTCAGTTATTTAATTCTCTTCAAGCTCCTGGAATCACTCAAAACAATGAAATCTCAAATTATGCACTCAGGAAAGGATTTGACAGTCAACATTGTCCTCAATCACTTGGTTCAACAAAAAAACAAAATGCAATCCAAAACCGTTGAAACCTCCAACACAAATGCTGCAATGTTTCACTCCAACAAAAATTCCAGAGAGTACGACTTCCCTAAATGCCAAAATGGAAAGCATAACCCTGCGGTGAAATCTCATCCTCCATCATCCTGCTGGGTAGAATTTCCGGAACTTTGTCCCAATCAATTGTCAAGCAAAAACAAAGAGGATTCAAAAAGAAATCGCCAGCAGAGTCCCATTTTCAGGATTATTCCTTTTTCTGTGCCTCCAACCACCTCGGAACGCTTCCTTCCAATTGATTTATCTTGGATAGTGGATGCTCAATCCACATGTTTCAAGATTGCCAAGCATTCCTCTCACTCACTGAAAAATTGGGGAAAGAATATATTAAAACTAGGAAGAGAGGGGAAGTAATTGCAATAAAGGGTCTCGAAACTGCTCTTCTCATGAGTGGTGGCAAGAAGATTCATCTGGAAAATGCTGCTTGGGTACCTGAAGCAACTGTCAACCTCATTTCATTAGGAGCACTCCTACTGAAAGGATGCACTCTTAGAGTAAACTCTAAAGTCTACCCACCATCTTTTGCACTCCAACGTTCTAAATCAGCAGTAAGGACTGGGGTCCTAGAAAATAATCTGCTTGTAATCTCAACCAACAAGCCTCCTGCACCATCAAATCTAACAAAGCCTCTGACCGATAAACATGTCACATGTTTTCTATCGTTGACTGAACTACTTAACCTGCATCTCAAGCTTGGTCATGCTAGCATTGAACAAATGGAAAAACACCTCGGTTATAGCATCAACAGCAAAATTGCAAAATCATTTGAATTCATGGCCTGCAAAAAGAGCAAAATCAGTAAATCATTGTTCAACAAAAGTCAATTACCAGCCGCTAGAGTTTTTGACCGGTTACATCTAGATTTGATGGGACCCCTTAATCCTATCAGTAAGGGAGGAATGCGATTCTCTCTCACTGTTGTGGAAAACAAATCCGGGTACCTATCAGCCTTTCCACTACCTTCCAAAGATGCTGCGGCTGATACAATCAAATTCATCATTTAAAATGAGGCGAAAAAGAAGCAAAGGTACCCTATTGAAATAATCACCAACGGAGGAGGCAAATTTGTGAATGAAACACTCAAAAAGTTCTTCAAGGATAAATCAATCAACCATCTGATCAGCAAGCCGTATCATTCCCAGCATAACGGCAAAGCAGAAAGAGCAAATTGCACTATAATGGAATCCCTAAGATCAATTTTCAGCTCTGAGGAAATTCCAAAAACCTACTGGCACGTGATTATTCAAAGCTGCTGTCTAGCTCTGAACCAGATTCCTTTGGAGAAGGGAGGACCAACGCCCTCGGAAATGATGCATGACACCCCGCTTCCTGTTGATTACCTCAAACCAATTGGGTCAGCTGCCATCTACCTCTTAAACAACCGACAAACTAAGTCAAAATTGAATGAAAAAGGTGAAGAAGGATTTCT
Source organism: Puccinia polysora (assembly GCA_025617555.3). Classification (NCBI taxonomy): domain Eukaryota; kingdom Fungi; phylum Basidiomycota; class Pucciniomycetes; order Pucciniales; family Pucciniaceae; genus Puccinia; species Puccinia polysora. Next base: position 23,886,057 of record CM062647.1, on the reverse strand, counting down.
AATAGTTTTCAATCCTTGTTTTCTCTCCTATAAAATCTTGTCAAAAACCAGAAAAATTATTGAAACCAAACATTTCAAGTTCCTTAAGTCAACTTGAGTCAAAAATCCGAATAAACTCAATGACAATAATTTGATAGAAATCCATCACCCTGGAATTGAGTCAAATTAAAATTTACCAAATGAAGAGCCAACCCCCACTAACATCAAAGACTTGAAGCCAGAAGTCGACAAATATGACAAATAAGAAGTGTCTGACGCCAATCATTTGGCATCCAAAGTCCTCAAAACCTTGAAGCCCAAGTTGAGGGACAGATCAAGCTTGAAGGCTCCAAATAGATACGGTTACTTTCATGACTTGCTGCCCCAAAACATCAACGAAGCCCCAAAACTACCTGTCTGGATACCACCCATAGAGAAAGAACTTGAAAAAATTCAAAGTCTTGGAGTATGGGAAGATGCCAAAGAATCCAAAGTTTTTAATCCTCTGAATACCACCTGGGCATTCCAAAGTAAGGATGATCTACACTCAGGAGATATCACTCTAAAAGCAAGAGTCTGCATTCAGGGATTCAACCAAGGATTCAGTATTGATTATTTTGAAACATTTGCTCCAACAGGTAAAGTTGCTTTGTTGAGAGCTTTGCTTAGCTATTCTGTTGACAAGTCCCTCAAGATTCTTCAATTCAATGTTAAAGGAGCATTTCTTCATGCACTGCTTGAGGAAGAAGTCTTCATTAGAATGCCAACTGGATCAAAAAGAAAGTCTAAATATCAGAAGCTCAAGAAGTCCCTGTATGGTTTGAAGAAAGCTCCGCTCAACTGGTACAAAACACTAAGCGCTTGGATCAAAGACAACAGTTTTGAAGAAAGTGATAGCAATCCTTGTCTCTATCTTCATAACAATAAAGTAACCGCTCTTTTCTTCAACGTTGACAATCTTGTGGTGGTTGGCAACGTAGATAATTTTAAAAATAACTTTCTGGCGCGTTTCAAAGACTCTTTGGCTCATGAGGTAGACACTTTACTGGGAATGAAGGTTGACATTGGAAAGGACAGCATATCTCTTTCTCTTCCAAACCACATCAAAAAAGGGTTAGAAGAAATGAACCGTCTTGACGCAAAACCAATGAATAACCCATGCACCGCTGGTCTACACCTACAACCTGCTACCAAGCAAGAGGCCAAAAAATTTAAGAAACTAGGCAAAAACTACCGATCACCAATAGGGCGCCTCAACTTCATAGCTACTCTGGCAAGACCCGACATCAGCTTTTCTGTGTCTAATCTGGCAAGATTTTCAGAAAATCCTAGTATCAGGCACTGGAAGGAAGTTGAACACGTCTGGAGGTATTTACTTAAAACTATCGACTACCAACTAGTGTTTCGAGTAAAAACTCTGGCTCCTCAACTGGTTATCTACAGTGATGCAACATGTGGGGACAATCCCGTATCTTGATTGTCTCAAACTGCTTCATATTTCTCTTCAAAGGCTCTCCAATCTATTGGACCAGCAGACGACAGCAAAGCATTGCACACTCTTCCACAGAATCAGAGTGCAATGCCTTATTGGATGGACATCTAGAAGGAGAATGGATCAATCATCTCATTGGGGAAATCTGGAGGACGTCAAACCAGCCACCTGTTCATCTTATTGAAAAAAAAGGATTAAACGACAAAATCAAGAAATTTGGTTGCAAATCTCATGCAAAGTATATTGACATTAAACTAAAACGTTTGAGGAACAACTGGAACAATCAGTTGATCAAGATCAAACTGATATCATCCCAAGATATGTTGGCGTATTTGCTCACCAAGGCTGCTAGCACTTCTGCAGTGGAACGGCTTGCCAAGTATGTTGAGTTATGAAACCAATCCTGATGTTAAGTTGAGCGGGCGGGTTGACTATCACATTCTCTTCTGCTCAGTAACTCTTCTATTCATTTTACATCACAACCTGTGCTCTTCCTGTTAATTACTATCTCTCTGATCTTTCATTATGTCAGTTATCATATGTGCCTTGTTTCCCTTTGCACAAATCTTGATTCCTCAGAGAACGTGTAGATGTCATGTGTACAGCTGCGGGAGCTCATTCCTTTCTGGGCACCTGTCACCTGACAAACCTGTCCATCCTCTTGTGGGAAGTGTTCTATCCTCTGTTTTTTTCTGTTACGTTCTGCTTCATTCTTTATCTCATCTTTCTGTTTCTTATAAATTTTTTGTCCCTTCTTGTTTGACCAATCTTTTCCTTACACAACATCTCCTACCGCTATTGGATTGCATCGGACTCAACTTAGTACTTGCAATCCCGATTTCCTTCAAGCTCCAGCTTACCTCATAACTGTATGCGTTGACAATCAATCATTCAACTCAACCTCAGGATGAATTTAACTGATCTCTTCACTCAGTCTTCTTTGATTCCTCCAAAGTCATTCTCCTGTTGTTCCATTGAACTCTCAGCGTCATTCTCTACTTAGTCCGCACCAGGGCCATAACCCTGCTTGTAGAGGTCTTGTCTATGTTTTTTATCATCTCATTTGTTCTTTTATTTCCTTTGTTCCTTGTTGAGTTGTTTCTTAACTAAGCCTTCTTTTCTTATGAAATCTATCAGCCTGTTTCAGGTTTTCTAGTTATCCACAAATTTTACACAGGGGAGTGTGTTCATATGTCCCCCCTGGTTATTTTCAGTGATTAATTGTCATCCTTATCCTGTGTATATCTTTTAATTTCCCCTTGATCCTCTGAGCATCCATACTTAATCTTTGATCCATACATCTGTGACCCTGATCCTTATTACCAACCATAGCCCTGCTGGTTGAAGATAATTCTGTCTGCTGGAATTCTTGAGGGTGTTATACCACTCTTGTTCTCTTTTTCTGACCATACTTGTCTGATCCTTCCCTGATCATCTTTCTGGATCCAGTCACACTTGACTGAGAGGTTTCTTTCAGCTTGAAACCTGGAGTGTTAGACCTCCCTCTATTCTTTAAAGTGGAATTCCACCACGCTACTCTTGAGTTCCTTGAGAAGTTTTGGGTTATTCTTGTTCAAATCTGTTGTTGCTTTGCTTCTAGAGCTTCATAAACAAATGGCTTTTGTTTTGTTCAGCCACAAACAGTTATCTGGTACCCTTCAAGCGCTTGATTGCGGAAAGTTGGGCAGGTTCATTGAGAACCTGGAGGTTTTTTGGGATTGAGTTGATCTTTCCTAATCTTCTGCCAACAACCAGAGTTATTATATTGTGGGCGTTGTTACTTACAAATGCCTTGTTCCATTGAAGTCAGAACAAAACTTTGACTTATTTTTTTCAAGTCATTTGCCGCACCATCTTGCCTCAGATAGTACTGTTTCCATTGCTACCAACTATTCCCAAACTCATCCCTTACATTGATTCCTTATTTACAAGTTCCTGGATCTCAATCCTGGTTACATTTAAATATTATTGTAAGTCTTAGGAGGGCAGCCTAAACAAGCACCTTTCCCCTCCACAGAACTGCCTGTGGCTTAGCACCGTTTGGAGTCTTACACCAGTAAACAGCGTTTTTGAGCCATTTTGGGTGGTATATGGCCCCCCAGGGGTTTTTCCAGAATTTTTGGGTTCCCCTGGACCACATTGGGGTTCCATCAACCCAAATTTTGGATTGAAGAATACCATTGTGACCTTTGGATCACACGTAGCAATCATAAAGTGACACTAAAGTGAAATTCAAGTGAAATTCAAGTGAAATTAAAGTGACACTATAGGAAACTGCAAACAAACATCCCAAAAAATTGATCTTTCTCAACTTGAAATTCAGCAAACTTGGTAGTTCTTCAATTGAAATTTGGAATGAATACAGAAGTAGCATTGCATTTTTTTATATAATGGGAACATTGGAAAGCCCTTCTTTTAAATGGCCGTGTTGAAGGACTACATTGATAGTGCCATGAACAAAGCTGGTTATAAGAATTTTTTGGGTAATCAATCATTGTGTCAGTTTGCTACTATGTACAGAGCAACCTGTCATAGCAACACAAAACTATAAAGAATGAATTAAAAAAAGAATATCTAAATTAACAAAAGAACGAGTAAGAAATACATGAATATTATTAAAGAAATGGATTCCTCACCAAAATTTAGGTAGGGTCACTCACTGACCCCACCCTTGAAATCCAAGTCCTTATATTTTTAAAATAATTAAAAAGAAAAGTACTAAAAATTACAACACCAGTATGGCACCTTTTTGGCCATTTTAACATTTCACAAGTGTTGTCACATATATGGTTTACACTTAAAATTCACTCAGAATTGAGTTGTTTTTTATATTTTAGGATTTAAACATGGAAATGTGTTATGTCACAATTCCCGCGCGCAGCCCCGCATCATTACATATCCCTACGTACTTGTAGTAGCAAATTCCCGCGTACTAGAGACCCGCGCGCAGCTAATTCTGCCACGTACGCAGTGGATCCTACCCCGCGCGCATCTGTACTGACTGATTGCCGCGTCTGGATCTGTCGTGACTAATCTGACAACCAGGTACCGCTCAGAAGGGCTACAACCTAGTTAGGGTTGCCTGGAATATGTAACAAGTTGACATATGCATTAGTAATAGTCTAAAAAGATCAAAAACTAAATAAAATTAATAAAAATTAAGTTTAAAACATTTTTTAATAATAAATCAAAGATCAAGGATTACCACATAAATCATTGACTCTGATCTTTGAAGACCACAAAACACTACAAGGAGTGTTCATAAAAATTATTAAAAATTCTCGACGTGATTTTGAAATGATGGAAAATCAGTTGACATCCACATCTGTCCACTTTAAAGCAAAACTAATAGTACAAATAAAGGATGAGTGCAGAATGATCAAATTTACGCCATAACAGACTAACAGATTCTGTGGCTAAAATAGTACAGAAATCCAGCAGATCTAAGGTCAGCTGATTGAAAGCACCAAGTGGACGTGCTACTCTTGCCCTGACTGGCTTGCAAGCCTCATACCATGAGAAGAACCCTCTCTATGTGCCCTGAGAAGCTCAAAATCACCCCAAAAAGGTATTTATACAGACCTCTTTGGATCCATTATTCCATCATCAGTTTACCATGAATTATTTTTATCAATCAGACACCATGTGATTGTTATTCAAGTGCTTATGAAGAATCTCAGCAAGTGATTTATCACCAAGTCTGTAGTATTATTATTTATTTATTAAACCAATCAACCCATTGAAGTTAAATCAAGCAATCCTCCCCAACTGCTCTGAAATCCTTCTTATTATTGCAGGATTTTCGTGGTAAAGTGCTCAGAGTGAGTGTTTCCCTTCCTGTCTTGGCAATTGTTCTGTTATGCCCGGTCATTAGTGGAATAAGCCCTTTCTAAGGCACCCATCTTCATTCCAAGTTTCTTAAACTGCCTGAGGAGGCCCCTTGAAGAGTGGTTGTCTGTCTGTAAAGATCCTCAGTAGTATAATACTGTGGCCCCTCTTTTATGTAAATATTGAAAACCATTTATTAACAAACCAATTAAACCTTGCAACTTCTCTTATAATATTATTTATCTGAGCCTCTAAGTGTTCATTTTTGGAATAATAATAATTATTATTATTATTCCAGTATTTTTTCACTCTCTGTAGCTAAAGGACTGCAAGGTTCCTGGTATCAGAGAGCTGACACATTGCATGCCCCAATTGTGTCCTCATCTAGGGTGAAAATTGAGTAACAAAATGTTTCAAAAATTGACATGAACTCTGGTGCTGAGTGAAATTTTATGTTACTTGGTCTTTTCCTTATTTAATCATTTTATTGAAACTGATGGAGTGCATGCCATTAATATAGCAATTTAATTGGTTTCAAATCCACTTTAACCACCTCCCGTGAGAGAGTTTTCTCCTAGGGAAGAGGCACAAAACTATTTTCAAACATGAGCAATGAAGCATGGTTACGCTTTAACATTTTTCAACTCAAACCATGATAAGTTGTGAATTTAGCCTGTGATTGACGTTGTTTTTACTGGGGGCAATTGCTCACCAAATGTTCAAGGCAAAATCACACATGGAATTTTGGTTTCAAGTTTTGAATCCATGCAATTTTCACAAAGGCAGACCCCTTTTGGCATATCTCCTAAAGAAACAATCAACATAACCATCAACCATCTCCACACCCCTTAGTGCATCCTTACCTGAGGGGAATCTCTGGGGTAACCTTAGACAATCTAAAGGAAGACATGAATAATGAGATCAATACACTTCAGCTGAAAATTAAATTGAGCAAGATCAAGGGTGGCAAATATTTTGATGACCAAAGAATCTATAAAACTAAGCTTAAGTTAGCAGTAGCAGAACTAAAGGGAGAAAGTTTTATGGAGGTCCTCTTTGAAAAACTTGGTAATTCAGGTTGGGTTCATTGAGCAAAATTCAGTGGAGAGGGTAACTTGGAGGCCCTATTCTTGGCTCACCCCAATTCATTAAATCTTTGCAAGCATTATCATAATATTGCTATGTTGTATTTTACTGAAAAAACAAATAAGTATGAAATCCCCCTATTGCAAGATGGAGGAATTACTTCCAACCAGAAGAATTTCACAAAAGCTCTTGTTTTTATAAAAAGATAAATGTTTTAGTTCTACAGTTGATCTGCAAATGTGCTAAAGGAGTTGGCTTATGATCCTGAGAGAGTTCCCAAAGTATTTGTGACATACCGTGAAAAATGTTTGATCTGTGCTCTACAACAGATAATCTCTGAGTCAACAAGACATTGTTGCCAATGGCACTTGTCTAAAAACATAAAAGCAAACTGTAAAGTGCGCTTGAATAATGATGTTGTAGGGTGCATAAGCTTTATCTTTCTGTGGGATAATTATGGGGCCTTGAAAAGCAAGGAGGAGGCAGAATTTTATGATGTGGAACTGAAAGTAAGTGCCAAATCACTGCCTCTACTTTTAATCTTCCTATTTTTGGGCTGCTTAAATTATTACTTGTATAAGTTGTTTCTTGGCAGACCGTGAGGATTTACTTGAGAATATGGATCATAATATCTCCTGTATCTAAGAGATGTTTTTAACAGCTTGGACTTACAAACACCCTGACTTTGGAAATAAAACAACGTCTTGTGTTGCAGGGGCCCAGGCTACTCTCAAACCATTCCTTGCAAATTTTTCATGAAAAATTTTGGTTTTTTTGCAAAACCTAGAGGGGACAGTTTCAAATCAAATTAAATTGGTTCAGGGTCCCCTTTACAACTCTTGAATAAAGATTGCAATAGTTCTTCCAACTGAACTGTTACCTTTGGGATACAAGGTGTCTTTAAAGGCAATCAACTTCTTGTGGGTCAATCAGAGAGATTCAAGCAGAACCATGATGGGTAATTTTGCACCAACTCATGCTCAATGACTATGGTTTTGCCATGTTCCCACCAAATAGGTGATCTACTAGTGTCAAGAGCATCCATTGCACCTGAGGATGTTGATCCTCAGTGGAGGTTGGATTATGAACCCTGAAGTTCTAGTTCTGTAATTTGGTTTAAGTTGGATTGTTTGATTGCTCAAATAACTTTATGATTAATGATTTCCGATTAATTCTTTTTGAATGATGATTCCTACTTGAATAATATTTGATCCTTTGGAATTTTAAAAGTTCAATTTTAATTAACTGCTCAGCAATTCTCAGTTACATGAGAAGCTCAATGTAATGCTCCTGGCTCATCCTGAACAAGATTATTGCAGGCTGTTGAAGAACTTGATGGACAAGACGGCAAATTATTTATCAAAGCCAAGACTAGAAACTAAAGTCTTGCAATCAAGAAGAGGCTTTTCAAATTGAGAGATATCCGGAAAATTCCTTTATGATTTGAAAATGTTGAAAAGGAAATCAGGCAGGAAAAGAGAATTAGAAGGGCACCAAAGAAGAAAAGAAAAAAAATTGTAAGTGTTTTCTTTTGTGAAAGTTTCTTTTTTGGGTTTAATGAACTGATCGAGAAATGTTTCTAGTCCAATTCAGGCTCTTCATCTGAATTTCATAGTTCAGAGGAAGAGACTGAAATTTCATTGGTGTCTATGGCTTTGGAATCAGATTCCTTTTCAAAGTATGAAGACCAAGAAATGGAGGAGTCAAACAGAAGCTCATCTTTGGTGAGTGTTGATTCCTTTGAGGAGATTAGAGTGTTGTCTAAATAATTTTTGTTTCTTGGAAGTGAATTACCTCAATCAAATACCTAAGAACTTACATAAGCTCTTGGGTGGGTTTTGGAATCCGGTTGGTGATGGAAATTGTGGTTTCATATTCATTGCTAAATCACTTGAGTATGATGAGGATGGTTGGTTTAAATTTTGGAATGAAATGCTTGAAAAATTGAGGAAAAATAAGCGGTGCTATTCTAAGATCCTTTGCCACAGTAAAGATGTTGAAAAGATTGAAAAAAGACTTGATGTTAATGAAATTGATGATGAGATTCCATTTTCAAAATGGCTTTCAAATCTTTACATGGGGCAAATAATAGCTGATACTTACGGAAGAAAAATATGTTTGATTTCATTTGATTCATGTTGTACTTTTACCCCCATGAAAATTTGTTCAAAAGAACAATCAGATCCTATGTTCATTTGCTTTGTTAACCATAACCATTGGGTCCAACTTGTACTTAAGGAAGATGTGATTACAATCAGGCCCATAGTTTCCAAACCACATTCCATGATTTCTTAAAAAGAAGCTTGTTGGGTTGATCACCTCAAAGATCAACTTGAGTTTTGTTCTTTCTTATAGATTAATTTTATAATTGGGTTTTGGGTTCTGATGCTGATATTGTAATTCTATTAATATAAAGTTTTATCACATTTTGAACATTTTTATGTTGAGTTTTTTGGGTTAACATGATTATGATGAGTTTTTTTTGAATTAGATTTTATTGGTAAGTCAGTTCAACTTTTGTTGGGATGATCCCATCATAAGGATTATTTTTACTTCTTATTTTGGGATCAGCTTAACACAAGTTGAACTTGTTACTTTTTTGTGTTTTTACTTTAGGTCTGGCCAAAAGACTTTTGTATTTTTTGGAAATTTTACTTTAGGGCTAGTCAAGTTAAAATTGTATTTTTTTGGTGTTTTTACTTTCGGGCTAGTCAAGTTTAACTGGAATTTTTTTGCTTGGTTGTCTTCAGTGCTTTTTTTTTATTATTATTTTTACTTATTTTTATTTTATTTCTCATTTTTTTGTTTTTTTTGAACCAAAAAATCAACCTTTTTTGATCTTTTGGTTTATTTCTGTTTTATTTTTATTTTTATTTAGTTTATTTTATTTTAGGTTTTTTTTTGGCCCACAAGAATTGTAGTTGTTGTGCATGGCTACACAACTACACTTCAGTTCTGTAGAGCCTCACGCAACCACAAAGTGTTCAGGCTGATTGTGTGGCACGGCAACACAACTACATTCAAGCCGTATAGAGCCTCACAAAACCCCAATGTGTTCAGGCTGATTGTGTGGCACCGCAAAACAACTACATTCAAGCCGTGTAGAGCCCCACACAACTCAGATGTAGTTGTGCCGCCTTCACACAGCAGTCTGGTGCCGTGCGGCCTCCAAATGGCGGTCCAGTGCTGTGCCTCCTCCACAAAGCGGTCCGGTGCCATGTGGCCTACAGCCCAACCACATTGAAGTCCTGTGGGACTCTACATGGCTCAAATGTAGTTGTGTAGCCGTGCCACACAACTAAATTCAAGTTTTTTAAATGACTCATTTGAGTTGTGAATTTAACATTCCCCAAAAGCATATTTTAGTATTAGATAAATATTAAAAGTATTAATAGTTATCTAGAAAAACTGCAACCATTAAGCCACTTACATAAATAAAACCAAAGTAATAATTGACAGCCAAGTCACATTTGTTGTGATATATAAAAAAACTGTGAGGTCATAAATACACCAATTTTTATCCATAACCTGTGAGAAAATACATATACAACTATGTGCATATGTGTACAGTACTACTGTAATATGGATATCTGTAGATAAACCATGACATATTACCCATACTCAAATAGACTAAGTCAATCCTGAAATTCAATCAACTTTCCTAGTCCTTGTGCCACAAAGAATTTCTTGTTTCTTATATTTTACATGAATACAGAACCTCTCACTTCCAATTCCCTTACACAAGATATGGGGCAAAATACTATCCCAGAAAGCCACTAGTTTCACCATGTACAATTTTAAACATTGTGGCCTAGCAAAGATAATCTATTACATAAGTGGTTTTAACCAAAAAACTGAGGGGGAAGTTTCTTCTGGGAACTTCTCAGGTGTTTACTGAAAATAAAACAGAATAAAAGTATGTTCCTCAGTTCAAAATTTATTCATTGAAATTTTTTTAATTTCTTTTTTTCCTGTAGGCTCTGAATTTCTTCCAGATAAAAAATGAAAATTTATCCTTCTATCACTGGTACTATTTTCTTATCTCCATGTGGTTTCTGGATTATCTCAGAAGGAATCAAATGAAATTTTTCTACTATGAAGGAAATTCTTCAAGGATTCAACAGCCTATATCAAGAAAAACATCAAAAATTCAAACTTGAAGTATCCACTAAGCATTAAAACTGCTTTAAAGGGATTGAATATTAAGATCAAAGTCAATTCAACTCTTTTTCTCCCTGGTTGTTTAAAAAAATCAATAACTCATTCAAATATGAAAATCTTTCATTATCAAGAATAAATAAAAAGCAATGAATTTAAAGCCAAATGGTTTGAACAGAAAAATAAGCCAATCTGTCAATATTCATATGTGTCAATTTCAGACTACAAAGAAAAGGCTCTACACCAAGTCAGAAGAAAAAATGGAAAGAAAACAGAATTTTATAAGACTCAACCATTGAGGAAGAATATGATATGTAGAAGTAGATTGAGATAAATGAAAAATGATAAAGGGAATTGAAACAGCTCACTAGCCTCAGACACCTAGGATGCAGTGGTACAAATCAGAAGTTTTACAAAGGGAAAGCATCCTGGTTTTTGGGCTGGTGTCAACATTTGAGTGTATAGATGAAGTGGAGATAGAGTGTGTACACTGGGTCACACGTGTGTTTTCATGCATGCTTGGGCAAGGTAGAGGAAAAGGAAATAAAAACTTGAATGGACATGAAACAATATTAAAAGAAAATTGAGAATAAAATAAAAACATATTTAAGATTCTTCCATGTTGTGGGGAAAGAAGGGAGGGCAAAGAGATTAATATCAAAAGACTGGATTTTTCTTTCATAATTGAAACTCAGCACCTCAAGAAACTATCACTCCAAAGGAACTTAAACTCCAAATGAACTCCAAATCAAAGGAACTCTAACTCCAAAGGGAAATTATCTGAGTATGTACCCTCATCAGCTACAAATAATCAGCATCTACATACAATGAATATCCAAATATAGTATATCCTCCAATGATATACATATGGAATGCTTAGGCTTTCATATGCTCGATCTTCCAGGGTGCACATACTTTATCTCCCAAGATTGCACATACTCCAACCTTATTAACTCTGCCTATCCTGGAGCCCTTTATGGTTTATCCTTTGGGAATCCTTACATAAATCCTCCTCTAGATTGTATTACATAATCTCTTCCTTTTTGTAAATATTGTCATGACTCCCATGAACACTGTACATGCTCTTTCAGCTTACTTATACCAGGAACTTTGCCATCCTTTAGCTGCAGAAAGTGATATTGGTGTTGGGATAATAATAATTCCAAGAAAATTACGTAAAATGCTCAAATGGTTGATTTAGAAGCAAGTGCAAAGTTTGAGTGGTTTGTTGGATTAAATTGATTTAAATATATTTTTCAAGAGGGGCCACAGTTTATGCAAACGGAGGGTCTTTATTGGATAATAACCTCTCTTCAAGGGGCTCTTTTGAACGGTGTAAAGACCTTGGGACAATGAGGTCCTAAGTGATTACTCAAAAGGGGTTTACTCAAGGGGATTTGGTGGACTGGCTGACTCAAAGCACTTATTCCTGGAGGCAAGGAGGAGATAACTTACTAATTTAAGCAGACACTCCACAAAATTTGCAGAAATTCATGGTTGAAAGGGTCTCAGGACAATTTTTGGGGATTATTTCTGATATTCTTCAATGGAATTAAAAATTGGTTAGAATTAAATATAATTATACAATAAGACTGAGGCCATAAATTTCTTTTTCATCTTGAATAAAAACTTGATCACGGATGGCAAGGGCTCTGCATTGATTACTTAAAACTTAATGGGGTTTGAACCATCTAAAAGGGGTTGTTTATATACCTTTCTGGGGTAATAAGATCTTCTCAGGGCATGTAGAGACGGTAAAACTTGTGTTCTGAGTTTTACAGGCTAACCAGGGATAGTTTGGCATTTATTCTAGGTGCTTTCAACTGTCTAGCCTTGCCTGTGTCATATTCCTATGTGAAATAATTGTCAGGAGGTGTTTAAATATTAATTTGTTATTTTTAGGGTTCAGACACATTTCCTTATTTTTTTTTTATTTCTTCTTAATGGCATGGTTAGAAGTGGGTATTTGTAGATTCTAAGCCATCTTCTGCACATGTTGGTAATTTTTAATAATTTTTTGGAGAATTCTTGGTGTTTTTACTGGTTCATAAAGATCTGGCAACCTCATTTATTTGACAACCTTCATTATTGTTTCTCACAGTTTTTTTGCTTTAATGTTTTGATTTTCATATTTTTATTTAATTTTCTCGGGTTCCAAACATCTCCCTATCCATCAATGACTTGTTACATATGCATGATGTATGCATGCAATTTGTAGCATGTTCCTGTGGTACCTGCCTGTTTGAATTAGCAAGACTGATTTTGACGCGCGCAGGCTTGACAGCTGCTTGAGGGAATCCATCATCAGTCATTTTTAATGCGGGTTTCAGCCTGCTACTTAGCACAGAGCAACCTGACAAAGCAACAACAATAATAATATTAACAAAATTAAAAGGAACAAAGATAAATGAATAAATGAAATTATTATAAAATGAAAGAGTAGGAAATCCATAAAAATTATTGCAGAAATGGATTTCCCACCCAAAATAAGGCAGGGTCACTCACTGACCCCACCCTTGAATTATTACTCCTTATATTTTTTAATTAATTTAATAGAAAATGGTAAATGACCACGGCACCAGTATGGCACCTTTTGGCCATTTTAATATTTCACATGACATGTCATGTATAGGTTTCACACCTAAATTTCAGTCAAAATCCAGGTGTGGTGTGTAGTTTAGGAGTTACACGGGAAATTGTGTTTTGTCACAATTCCCGCACGCAGCCCCGCGTCCCTACAGCGCTGGACTCCCGCGCAACTGAATTCCCGCGCAGGTAATCCCGTGACCTAGTCACGCGCGCAGCGGTACAGTCCCCGGCGCGCATCTGAGCAGTGGATCAGTCCCCGCGCGAATTTGAATGGACTGATCCCCGTGCCTCCTGCGGTGATCAGTTTGACACCCAGGTACCGCTCAGAGGAGCTACAATATAGTAGGATCTACACTACATATGTAAAGCTACCACACAAGCATGGATTATAGTTCAAAAAACCTTAAAAAATCAATTAAAATTAGTTATTAACCAATTTTTAGTATTTTTTATTACTTAAATAAAGATCCAGACTTACCACGAAATGAGTTGATCAGAACCTTCAAAGACCACGAAACTACATAAGGATTGGTCGTAAAAATTATTACAAATTACATACAGGATCAACAGAGGATGGAGAATCAATAAACATCCACGTCTGCTCACTTTGGACCAGTACTTACAGTACAAATTGAGGATCAGTGCAGGATCAGCAAAATGACTAATCTATTGATTGACAGATCCTGCAGCTAAAAAGGAGCTGTTCCTTGACAGATCTAAGGCCAGCAGGCTAACAGCACCTTGGGGACGTGCCAATCTTGCCCTGATTGCCCCCCTAGTCTCAGCCCATGGCTAGTACCCCTTCTAGAGGCCCTCAAGCACCTAAAAAAGAATATTTAAACAGGCTCTTTTTGCCCTTCTGTTCCCAATCAGTTATCAGTTATCAGGAATTATTTATTATCAATCAGACACGTTGTCATTGTTAATCAAGTGCTTATATGAAGATAAGCAAGTGATTTATGACTTAGTCTGTAGTAGTATTATTTACCTTTATTAACCAATCAACCATTGAAGTCTAGTCAAGCAATCTACCCCATCTGCTCTGAAACCCTTCCAATTATTCCAGGATTTTCGTGGTCAAGTGCTCAGAGTGAGTGTTTCCCTTCCTGTCTAGGCCACTTGTGCTGTTAAGCCTGGCCATTAGTGGAATAAGTCCTTTCTAAAGGCACCCATATTTATTCCAAGGTTCTTAAACTGCCTAAGGAGGCCCCTTGAAGAGAGGTTGCTAGTCTGTAAAGATCCCCAGTAGTATAATACTGTGGCCCCTCTTTTATACTATATTCAAAACCATCTATTACCAAACCAACTAAACCTTGCAAATGCTCTTATTATATCATTTATTTGAGCTTCTAAGTGTTTACTATTGGAGTAATAAATCATTCCAGCATTTTTATCACTCTCTGTAGCTAAAGGACTGCAAGGTTCTTGGTATCAGAGAGCTGAAAGTGGGTTTCTTAACATGCGCGTACATACTGGGTGTCAGGTGTGCGTACCCTTGTTTTATGAATGTGGGGCTGCATGCAGGAATTTTGTCATAACACAAATCTGCCTGTAACTCCTAAAATATACACAAAAACTCAATTCTGACTGAATTTTAGGTGTGAAACCTATACGGGACATTTTGTGTGAAATATTAGAATGGCAAAAAAGTGCCATAGTGGTGCAGTGGTTTATTGGTCTTTTCTTCTGAACTTATTTGAAAATGTAAGGAGTTGGAATTCAAGGGTGGGGTCAGTGAGTGACCCTACCTATTTTTGGGTGGAGAATCCATTTCTGCAAAGATATATATGGATTTCCCATTTTTTCTAATTTTATTATTTATTTTCTGTTTTTCATCTGCTTTGAAAGGTTGCCCTTGTCAACTAGGAAGCTGGCATTCCCCCACTCCAAGATATGTCTATATCTGAAACAATTTTTTTTGTTCAGTGTCTTTTTTTTGGCCCCTTAATTCCTTAAGTTGATAGGTCCATCAGGGATTCTTCTCTCAGGTAACCATTCATCTTTGTCAGCGGATTCTCCTTTGTATCTGACTAGGTAGAGTCTGACATCTTTTCCATTTATCTTTCCCTTTTTGTCTTTTAGAATTTTGCCTATTTTTTGTTTTTCTTTCTCATTTCATTCCGCAACAGGTATTGCTGGTGACAGAGTTTGTTCTCCTTCCCTTGGATGGTAGTTTTTGATAAGACTTACTGGAAACACCGGGTGCTTTCTGGAAATTTCATCACTAAGAATCACTTCTACTGCATTCTTCCCATGTAGTTTCTTGATAGTGAATGGTCCAACAAATGCAGGTCTGAGTTTCCTGTTCCCAGCTAAGTTGGTAAAGTTAGTAGTAGAGACTAAGACTTGGTCACAAATTTTGAAATCAGGTTCTTTGTGGCTTTTATCCCATCTTTTTTGGTTATATTCAACAGCTTCTTGAACACATTTAGAAGCGTGTTTGTTGGCATTATCTATCATGCTCTTAAAGTTGAGTGATGTGGGGTGAGTATTAGTTATCTGCTGGTTCAGGTCATCTTTGGGTAGTTTAGGAATCCATCCTATTTCTAGTACATAGGGTGCTTCTTTAGTGGTAGAATGCTTGTTGCTGTTGTAGGCCATTTCAAAAGCAGTTAAAAGGCTAACCCAATCATGGAAATACCCATCAGTATTCTTTTATTCTAGGCAATAGCAACAGAGCCTTCTGAGCATGGCTTCTAAGGTCTGAATCATTCATTCAGCTAATCCATCTTTCTGGGGGTGATAAGCTGTAGATAAGGCTAAGTTAGTGCCTAACATGTCATGGAGATTCATCCAGAATTCAGAAGTAAACTTGGGATCCCTATCACTGATGATGATCTTGGGGACTCCCACATCAGCTATGAGTCTATTCCAAAACAGTAATGCTACTTCCATGGCAGTGTCCTCCTTATGGTTGGGCAGGAATTCTGCTTTCTTGAAAAACCTTTCCACTATGACTAGGAATGGGTTGTAGGAATAGGCTCCTCCTGGGGGTAATCCGGTTACAAAGTCCATTTTGATAATTTCCCATCTTTTCTTAGGTTCAGTAATTTTATGTAGTAGTCCAAACCTTTTTCCAGTGGTCCTGTTGGACTTCTGAAAAGTTTCACAACTGGAGATATACTGAACTGTGGAATCTCTCCAATTGATCCACCAAGCATTTTGTTTGAGCTTGTCTAGGTTTCTATCAGTGGATAAATTACCAGCTGAACAGTCATTGTGGCACTCAGCTAGAATATTTTTGATATGTTCTTCTTTGGTAAAGACTATAAAACTGGAATTTTGGTGTCTATAGTATAATAGACCATCCCATACAGTGAACCTTCCTGCTTTGTAAGGTTTCAGGAGAGTTTAAGGTAGACTGTTAATCAGTTCAGATGGTGGAGAGGTCCTTTCCATAATAGTGATTAGAGTCTCCATACTAGGGCTGTAAGCTTCCTTGATGGAGTTGAACAGGGATTCATCCAGTTCACAGATGTGGATTCCTAAAATAGGAGCATCAATATTCATCATTTTAATTTTCAGTATGGGAAATATATCATTATCTTCCAGGTCATAATCAGGTTACTTGGATCATTGGATAGAGCATTACTACTCAAACTATTAGGGTTCTGGTGTTTGGCACCAGCTTGATTGACTATGGTCATCTGCCCTCTGTACTGTTGAATGGCTATCTGCCACCTTAACTTGTGCCTACTAGGGGTTTTCATGTTCATTAAGGTCCTGAAAGAATGAAAAAATTCCTGAAAGCATTGCAATCAGTAATTACCATGAACTTGGTACCTTCTAAGTAGTAATGGAGTTTTTCCAGAGCCCAAACAAAGGCAAGGCATTCCATTTGGCTTGCACCATACATTTTCTCAATATCCTTTACTTTTCTGGATAATAAGAGTATGGGCTTCTCCACTGGTTTATCATTTTCTATGAATTCTTGATGTAAAGCAGCTCCTAGCCCTTCCATGCTAGCATCTATGTAGAGCTTGAAAGGATCTATGTAGAGCTTGAAAGGTTTAGAATAGTCAGGTTGAATCAATACTGGAGCTGAGGTCATAGCCAGCTTGAGCTCTTCATAGTTCTTGACCCTTTTGTGAGTCATTTCAATCATGGTGTTGTTGTTGCAGATTTCATACAAAAATTTGGTGAGAAGGGAAAACTTAGCTGAAAAAGCTGATAAATGATAGGATTTCAGTTTTTTTCTGAGGCATTGGCCTATTCATCACAGCTGCTAATTTGCTCTGGTCAGTATTTAGGGTTATTCCTGAAACAATATGCCCTAAAGCTTTCAGTTTTCCATAACCAAAGTTACATTTCTTCATTGATACTTTTAATCCAACAGCAGAGATTGTTTTAAGAGCTAGCCTTACTTTGTCCATGTGGGCATTCCAATCATCAGAATAAATGATAACATCATCAATGTATACCATTATCCATCCTTGCCTAATGAATGATCCTAAAACTGTATCCATAATCCTTTGGAAGTGAGTAGGAGAATTCTTGATACCAAAAGGCATCCTAAGGTACTCATCAATGCCCAAATGACATATGATTGTCATAAATTTCTGGCTATCAGGACTGATAAGTATCTGGTGAAAACCTTTAAGCATATCCATATTAGTGATGAACTTAGCTTTAGAGAGGTTATGTAGAGCATGGTCAATCCGTGGAATAGGGTAATAATCAGCTTTGGTATAGTTTTTTGGAATTCTAAAGTCTCCAACCATCCTAGACTTATCATTGTGCCAATCTATAATTACTGGAGTAGTAATGTCCACCTGTTCATTGTTTTCTACTTTCCTTAAGACTTTTAAGTCAATCAATTCTTGGATATGAGTTTCCAGAGCTGTCCTAGATTTTGGGCTAGAAGGGTAAGCAGGTCTCCTGAGGTTGGGAGGGTAAGGAGGTTTAATGGTTAAGGTTAGAATCATGTCATTTCCTTGAATGTTACCAATTGGATGATCCTTGGTGCAGAAGGCATTCTGATTTTCAAAGCAGACTTGGAGGATGTCCCATTTTTGGTCTTAACTTATCAGGGGGTTCAAGGCTGCTTGGGAGAAGTACTCCTGGTTGAAACTTTCCAGGTGTTTTTCATAAGTTGAATCAGAAGTTTGGGCATTGATGAGGCATATTTGGAACTTCTTGTTCCAGTCTCCTCCTACTGTGAATTACCTTCCCTTACTTTGGAATACATCAATACCATATAGGCAGAGAGAATCATTCCCTAGAATTAAGTAATCACACACTCCATTCTGGAGTACTACAAATTGAATTTTCAGTTTGAGTGATCCTTTTGGATGTGGGAGAATAATATCAGAGGACCAAACTCCAATGGCATTAAGGGAAGAGTTGAAACTTCTGAACTTAGCCTGAGGTACTGCTAATAAGTTCACTTTCCAATTTGGGTCTTGCTTTTCAAAATAAGTTGAACTAACACAAGAGCAAAAGGCTCCACTTTCTAAGAGTAACTTGTTAGGGGAACCTTGAATTTATCCAGTAGCATAGAAGGTTTTACCTGAAGTTTAACCTTCACCAGAAAAATTTTTGAGAGTCAAAGTTTTGGATTTGGAAACATGGTGAATTTTCATATTGGTATTCCAATGCGGAGGTAAGTTGGAATCTTCATTAACAGAATTAATGTCTAGGGAAGATTCTATGCTTCCTTCAATGAAATTCATAGGGTTAGTGATCATTAATTCATACTCAGATAGAGATCCATCAGTGTCATCAAGTTGGGGGTCAGGGTCATTGTTATTCTCTTATCCTTCAATGAGATTGATCTTTCTCCTGGGCTGGGGGAAGTCAGGTCTCACATGTCCAGTTTGGTTACAATTCCAGCATACCTTTTCCTTATTATCAGAATTTTTCTTAACTTCTAGTTGGGGAGTGGTAGAGTCTTTGGTTTTGGGATTTTATTCTTCTCAAGTCTTGGGAATGGGTTCCTTAGGTCTATTGTTCCTTTTGTCAAGACCATTCATATCAATGGTTTCTTCTAGAATACCAATGAGGGTGGATAGATCAGCATCCATGGGCATCCTACACCTCACACTGTGATTAAGGTGTCTGGGACACAGATTGAGGAGCCTTTAATTTATTTCCTCTTTTTCAGCTTCAGGAAAGAAACAATCAAGCCTCTTCTTTTGTTCTAAACACCACTTGTGGGGTTTGTCCTTAAAAGGGTCAAAAGGTGAGTTCTCAAAGGTTTTCATCATTTTTCTGTTCCAGATTCTAGTGCCAAACTGTTCTTTGATAAGAATTTTCCAAGATTTCCAAGTTTGAGATCCAACTTCTCCTCTTTTGTTGATAAACCAATCCCGTGCTACTCCTTCAAAAAGCCTGGGTAGTCTGACTACAGCTATAGTATCTGGCAGTTCATAAGAGGCAAGGGTATAGTAAATGAATTTAATGAAGCTGATATGGTTTTATTCTCCTTCTCCTGAGAATTTAGGCCATTCAGTTACAGGGGGAAAGATCTTCAGAGCTTTTTCAACTTCAGGGGTAGGACTAGGCCGGTAAGACTCATTCCTATTCACTCCAGAATTAATAGATATGTTAGGAGTGATACTAGTCCTGGGGGTTTTGATTTTTCTACACTTACCAAAGGAGGGGCAGTTGATTCAATTTTGAGGTCTCTTAAATCATTCTTAATCATAACTAGTTCCAAATCCATTTTGTTGCTTAATAAGTCAATTTTATTAACAAGATGGAAAGAGGAGGTATCAGTTTTGTTTCTTATTTCTCCTTTGAGTTTCTCAAGGAGAAGGATTATCTCTTCCTGTCTGGAAGAACAGGTGTTACAAATATGATTAATTAAAGATGCTTTATTTAAATCAATGGGGTTCCTTAACAATTTAATTTCAGACCCATTGGCTCTCAGACAGTCAATTTGGTTTTTCATTACTTGGATTGCTTTGTCAAGTTTTTTGTGAATATTGTCTAAATTGTTACTCAAGATGTTAAATTTATAAAAGAAAATTGTCAGAAAATTTCTTAAACAATGGGGTTATATCATCAGAATCTAATTTTGATAAACTTTCTTCCATTTCTGAGCTAGAGATAGTATTTTTTACCAATCTTTTGGGTTCCTCAACCTTTGATGATTTGAGGAACTCAACCTTTTGGGATCCTTTCCCTTTAATTTGGCTATTTGATCCCAAGGGTTCCATTTTTCTATGTATTTCTCTACTTCTTCTCTGGGAATTAATTTCTTCAGGCCTATTTGAGAGGAATTGGCCCGTGAAATAGACTTTCTCATGGCTGCTGAGTCCTCCTGCTCCTGGGCTAGCTTGTAGGCTTTCCAATGACTCACATGATCCTTCACCAGATCCTTTATCTTGGGCTACTTGGCCAAGTCCGGACTGGGAGGCATAGGAGGAGGTGTAGCTTTGCAGGACAACTGTCTGGGCAAAGGACTCATCTCCAACAGTTTTTTGGTTGAGTTGGCGGTCATGGGTGCTGGTGGATTTTGCAGCACTCAATTTGCGGGTTCAAGCCCCTTCATTGTGCTTGCTACAGGCACTTGTACAAGCGCGCGTTCATCCGGTCAGAGGTCTATAGGACAGGGCTCATCCGGTTGTGCAGTTTTTGGGCCTGTTTTGCCACATTGTGCCAAAAAATGAGTATAAGTTTTTGTTGAAACTTGGTAAAAATGATAAAAAAATAAAAAAAGATTTTTATTTTATTGTTAAATTAATTTAAGCTTACTTAGACTTAGATTCAAGGGTACCAAAGCTTTGTTAGGGTTGAAAGAGTCCTTTGTGGGTAATCCAGGGGGGTCTTTTTGGGTACCAATGAGGTCTTGGCTTAAATCCAAAGATCCATGGTGAGAACTGTTTTCTAACAGATCTTGCTCAATAAAATCTGCAAGGGAAAAGGTTCTTTCCACTGAAAATAAGGTAAAAAAATTAAATTTAAGAAGTTTTTTTGGTTTATTATAATTTTGTTAATTTTTATTAATTTTTCATTAATTTTTGATTTTTTTTGAATTTTTTTCAAAAAAAGTATAAAAAATATTTTGAGCTTAATTTCTTTATTTTTTTATCTTTGTTAAAGAAATAAAGTTTTCTCTGATATTTCTTCTATTACGTGTGTTGCCTGAGTAAATAATTAAAATTAATAATCCTTTCAAGTTCCAATTCTTTATCTTTTAAAGCTTGTTGTTTATAATGGTTTAATTTTGCTTGTTGTTGCTCAGGAGTTATGATAACAGGCACAAAATTAAGGATTCTCTCATCTTTTCTCTGTTTAATAAGATTAAAATAATAATTTATTAATTCGCCTTTTTTCTTAAGATCCACTGGAAGAATGACAATAAAAGATAATAAGTATTTTTACTTATATTTACATAGATTATCTGGTCCAAAGAAATAAATTAATTAAAATTAATTATTCAGGGATATTTCCCGGCCAGACCCCCAGTAGTCAGCTTACTGATACCAGGAACTTTTCCATCCTTTGGCTACAGCAAGTGATATTGGTGTTGGGATGATAATAATTCCAAGAAAATTACGTAAAATGCTCAAATGGTTGATTTAGAAGAAAGTGCAAGGTTCGAGTGGTTTGGTTGGATTAAATTGATTTAAATATATTTTTTAAGAGGGGACAAATTTTATGCAAAAAAGGGATCTTTATTGGATATCAACCTCTCTTCAAGGGGCTCTTTCAAAGCGGGTAAAAACCTTGCGAGAATGAGGTCCTAAGTGATTACTCAAAAGGGGTTAACTCAAGGGAGTCAGGTGGACTGGCTGACTCACAGCACTTATTCCTGGAGGCAAGGAGGATATAAATTACCAATTTAAGCAGAAACTCCAAGAAAATTTCACAAATTCACGGTTGAAAGGGTCTCAGGACAATTGTTGGGGATTATTGCTGATATTCTTCAATGGAATTAACAATGGGTTAAAATTAATAATTAAACTATTAGACTGAGGCAATAAATCACTTTTTTATCTTGAATAAACACTTTATCACGGATAACAAGGGTTCTGGATTGATTACTTAAAAATTACTGGGGTTTAAACCATCTAAAAGGGGATTTTTATATACCTTTCTGGTGTAATAAGATCTTCTCAGAGCACGTAGAGAGGGTAGTGCTTGTGTTCTAAGGTTGGAAGGCTAACCAGGGCTTTTTTAGCACATAGTGTAGGTTCCTTCAACTGGCTAGCCTTGCCTGTGTCATATTTCTATGTGAAATAATTGTCAGGAGGTGTTTAAATATTAATTTGTTATTTTTATGGTTCAGACATATTTCCTTATTTTGTATTACTTTCATTTGAGTGGCATGGTTAGAAGTGGGTATTTGTAGATTCTACACTATCTTCTGCACATGTTGAGAATTTTGAATAAATTTTAGGTTAACTCCTTGTTGTGTTTTGTGGTTCATAAAGGTTTGGCAATCTCATTTACATGACAACCTTCATTATTGTTTCACACAATTTATTTGCTTTATATTTTGATTTCCATATTTTTATTCAATATTCTTAGGTTTCAGACATCTCCCTATCCGTTAGTCAACTTGTTACATATGCATGATGTATGCATGCAAGTTGTAGCATGTTCCTGTGGTACCTGGCTGTTGGAATTAGCACGACTGATTTGGACGCGCGCGGGCTTGACAGCTGCGTGATGGAATCCATCATCAGTCATTTTGAATGCGTGTTTCTTGAAATGCGCCTACATACTGGGTGTCAGGCGTGTGTACCCTTGCTATATGAATGCGGGGCTGCGCGCGGGAATTGTGTCATAGCACAAATCCGCCTGAAACTCCCAAAATATACACAACACCTGATTTCTGACTGAATTTTAGGTTTAAAACCTATATGTGGCATTGTGTGTGAAACATTAGAATGGCCAAAAAGTGCCATAGTGGTGCCATGGTTTATTGGTCTTTTCTTCTGAAATTATTTAAAAATGTAAGGAGTTAGAATTCAAGAGTGGGGTCAGTGAGTGGCCCTACCTATTTTTGGGTGGGGAATCCATTTCTGCAATAATATATATAGATTTCCCATCCCTTTTAATTTTATTATATATTTTCTGTTTTTGATCTGCTTTGACAGGTTGCTCTTGTCAACTAGCAAGCTGAAATCCTCCAACTCTACATTCCCAACATAGACAGCCCAGGAATTATAAATTTCCCCAATCTACTAGGGCGCCTCTCCCCATGTAGCATTTACCCTGCCAAATAATATTAGTGCTTCCATATGAGCTTCTCTCTGAAAACTTGACTAGTCTTGTCACTACACATGTAGCCCTAACTCCTTGTGCTTTTGAACGCCTAGTTTGTAATTATTCCCTTTAATATTTCCTGCTTCCTCCTTGATATATCCACTTCTATTCAAAATTTCCCCCCTCTAACTCCTCTGATCTTCTTTACCCAAGAAATCAGTTTACTACTTCTTAATGGGAAATCCATCCCAAAAATTGAAATCCAAGCATTCTTATCCTTACTCTATCAATTACTCTTCTTCTTTCAGAGATCTCTCAGCCAGTATTCCTTTAAGCCTTCAGTGAGCAGATTTATCATGTTCCAATCCCTGCTTGCACTCCAGCAGTAAATTTTACAGTTTCTATGAGTGGATTAAACAATTTATAAAAAAACAAGGTGTTTAACATTTAATTCAAAACTTAGAAGATTACAGAAATTTTTTGTAAGATCCAACCTTTTTCCATTTCCTGTGGAATTAAATGCTCTCGCAATGCTTGATGGACAGCAACAATCAGTTTTTTTTAATCTTTCAAAATTTTTTTTTTTTCAATATTTGAGGGTTTTTAAAATCCATTGGCAAACAAAGGCCAATGTTAAATTTGAAACCCATTTGAGTTACAAATGGCCATTTCCAACCAATATGAGTTTCAAACAGTTATATTATATGTATATATATATATGTATACATATTTACATTAAGAAAATAAATAGATAAAAAATCAATAAAATTAAAAATATAAATATAAAAAAAATATGAATAAATCAAATTAAATAAACAATAAATAAATAAATAAGTAATAAATAAATAAGTTATGAATATATAAGTAATAAATAAATAAGCAATAAATAAATAAGTCATAAATAAATAGGGAATAGATAAATAAGTAATAAATAAATAAGTAATAAATAAATAAGTAATAAATAAATAAGTAATAAATAAATAAGTAATAAATAATTAATAAATAAATAAGTAAGTAATAAAGAAAAAATTAATAAATAAACAAGTAATAAATAAACAATTAATAAATGAATAAGTAATAAATAAATAAATAAATAAGTAATAAATAAATAAATAATAAATAAATAATAAATAAATAATAAATAAATAATAAATAAATAAATAAGTAATTAATAAATAAATAATAAATAATTAATTAATTAATAGATAAATAAGTAATAAATAAATAAGGAAAAAAATAAATAAGTAATCAATAAATAAGTAATCAATAAATAAGTAATAAATACTTAATTAATAAATAAGTAAGTCATAAATAAGTAAGTAATACATAAGTAAGTAATAAATAAGTAAGTAATAAATAAATAAGTAATAAATAAATAAGTAATAAATAAATAAGTAATAAATAAATAAGTAATAAATAAATAAGTAATAAATAAATAAGTAATAATTAATTGATAAATAAATAAGTAATAAATAAATTAGTTAATTCAATTAAAAATATGAATATAGAAAAGACATTAGGGCATATCAAAGTCAACCAAACCTGCAATTTTTTAGTGGCAGGTTTCATCCCAAATCAGCCATTTGAAACCTGCCATTAAAAATCAAAAAAACCCACTTATTTCACATCAGATGTGTCAAAGTTAACATGAAATAAGTGGGGTTTTTCAAATGAAGTATTTGAAGGCTTCCGCCACCTGTCCACATCATCCACCCCTTGCTTCCAACCTCCTTCTACCTCCAACCTCATTGCAAATGTTTTTACCTCCAGCCTCATCATGAAAAGATTCACCACTCCCATCACTTTATCACTCTTATCATCACTCTCATCAATTTATCACCCTCATCACTTGATCACTCACAACTTTATTTCTCTCATTGCTTTATTTCTCTCATTGCTTCATTGCTCTCATCACTTCATTTCTCTCATCACTCCACCTCCAACAAGAACTTGTAACTCCAACCTCATCCAAAGAATCTGTTAAGATTGTTCCCTAACTTCTCCTCTGCCGCCTTCTCAGCAGCTATGTGCGTCTCAGTAGCTGTGTGACAGGCCTGTAAAATTCTCACCTCTATGAGCGGGCCCAGGTGGACCTCCTACAATATCTCGGGGGACTTGGGGTCCTCTCTTTTTCTGGACGGATGGCCTTTCCTCAATCTGGCTTCTTCATCTCTCTACCATCTTGATCTCTTCATCTCTCTATTTCTTCTTTCTTCCCTCCTTCCTTCTTACCAACTCTTGAACCGCCTACGACTCCCATTACACTTCCCAAATTTCCACTTCCTCTGACTCAATACTCACATCAACGCAACTCAACCTCTTTAACCACTCTTGTCTAACCAAGTAACAGCCTTGATGGATATCTGCCTGGTAAGAGACTAATCCTCAAGGTCTTCAACTCAACCTCTCTGACAGACTAGCTTTATTGCTTGTTGTCACCCATCTATGCCAACTTGACTCTGCCAGCTTTGATTCTGCCCACGTCTTGTGCCTTCTGATCTCCTTCCTGCTAATCAAACAACTCTGAGCTGTTGGTTTCCTTATTCTTTCTTCTTCTCATATGTCTATTTCTGTTTTCTATTTTTTCTTACTTCTGTGCTCAGTCTGCTGGTTTTAAGCTCTAAGAAATTACATCAAAATATCTTCACAGTTAAAAGCCAAAACAACTCTACACTATTGAAAATGAACAAACCAGCAGGAGCCAACAATTATTTTCATCAGGTTGCTCTCAAGGCTTCTGTTGATGCTATTCCCCAACTCAACAAGGACAATTACTCTATCTGACAAGATAGGATGAAAATGCTGTTTGATCTCAAGGATATCAAAGAATTCATGACTGTGAATGGGGGCCAACTACCTGTAAAACAAGACCAAGAAATGTGAGCAATCATTCTATCCAAACTTGACAGTACCACTCATGCTAATGTAGTCAGCTCCTCAAACATAAAGTCTTCAAAACTACTGTGGGCCAAGATCACCCGCAGATTTGCCTCATCCAAAACTTCCAACCAAGCTTGTATATTTAATCAATTCCTACCTGCTCCATTCAACAAACACGCTATTGAAGGATTCATAACAGACATTCAAAAAGCAATTACTTGTATTGCCAATGTAGGAATAGACTTACCAAACAATATACTGATGTATTTAATACTCTTCAAATTCTCACCCTCTCTAGAGAATTTGAAACAAAAAATGATGCACTTCAAGAAGCTAATCACGGTAGAGGTGGTATTCAATCACTTAACTCAGTACAATAACAAGCGCAAGGCACAACACAAGATTGGCAAATCTACTCCAGACGTCTCCCTGGTAACAATCAAAAATAAACCAAATAAGGAAGACAGGAAGGTTTGCATTAAGTGCAAAGAAGTTTTCCACAACCCAAGTGCACCACATCCCAAATCCTTGTGTTTTCATCTCCACCCTCAAATCGTGCCTGAATGGTGGGTCAAACAGAAAAAGGAGTGGAAGAATAGAATCAAGAAAACACCCACCATCAACTACCACGCACTACTCACCCTCTGGATCAATACAGGCAACACACCTAACCTCCTCTTAGACTCCGGTGCAAACATACATATATTCAATGATCTGAAGTATTTTAATTCTATCAACCTACAGGACAAGCTAGAAGAATTCAAGACAGGCAAGCTTGAAGCAAATCTTAAGATACGGGGAACGGGCACGGTTTGGCTTGAGTGGAAAGAATCAATTATCATGCTCAAAGAATGCATGTATGTCCCTGATATAGTAGTTAATTTGATTAGTCCGGGTCTCCTGGCAAAAAAGGGATGTTGCCTCTCACAAAAACAAGATCAATTTCATGTCACTTGGGGCAAAGAGATGGTTCTTAAAGGCCTAATCCAAGATAATCTGTTTGTGATTGAGAAGCCCCAAAATGCTGGAAAAAATTTATTGGTCAATCTTCTGAGTCAACCTGCAATCAATTCCTCCATTGAGACTCAATCATTATCCAACCTCCACAAGATGTATGGAAATGCATCAATCTCTACACTTAAAGAGATGAAAATGGAAACAGTGATTTAGAGCATGACAGATGTGAGAGGCATATGAGACTTGTATACATGATGACTGGGACAGATGAGGTATTAATCTGAGAGATAGAGATCTGAGAAATAGGAGAGAAAGAAAAGAAAAAAGGAATGTAGGAAAAAAAATAAAAAAGAGAAACAAATAATGTGGCATCAGATATAGAGACTCCAACACCCCCCGCTGAGCACATCATACTAGACCAAGAAGAGAGAGGTGTCTTTGTAGGAGGATCCTGGTAAGAGGCTTTGTAAGCATGTCTGCCAACATATTGGAAGTGGAGACATGTCAAACATTGAAAAGGGACCAGCTCACACATTTGCGAATGAAGTGGTGTCTAGCATTGATATGCTTTGTCCTGGAATGATGGAGAGTATTCCTTGCCAAAGCTTCATCACTGCTGTTGTCCACAAACAGAGTGACCGGCGTGGACCCACAAAGGCGTAGCTCCAATAGTAGGTTGCGTTGCCACAGACCCTCCTTACATGAGTCATACAAAGCCTTGTATTCCACCTTGGTGCTCAAGAGCAAAACGGTTGGCTGTTTCTTTGAATTCCTCAAGATGGCGCCCAGACCCAGTCAATACGTATATCCCAAGGTTGACCTCCTGTCGACGGCGTCTTCAGCCCAATCAGAATTTCTGTAGCCCGCAAGATCAATGGTTGGGCCGCCTAGAACAAGTCAGGGGTGGCAAGAGCCCCTGAGGTACCAAAGGATCCAAACACCGGCGTTCCAGTTGTCAATTGAGGGGTCTTGAAGGAATTGCGACAGCCGGTTGATGGCAAAAGCAACATCAGGGCGCGTGCATTGGGAGATCCATAGCAGAGAGCCAATGAGCTGATTGTATTCGGGAGGGGATGCAGGGGAATCTGGAGGGCCTTTTTGCAGGGACTTGAAAGAGGCTGAGTTAGGTGAAGGAGCATTTTTTAGATCTGTGGCCAGGAGGAAACGCTAGCAGACAGATTTGATGTAGTGGGGCTGACCAATGGAGACAGTCCTAGATCCCCTGTCGCGTTGGACATACAGTGACAGAAAAAGGTGAAGCTCTTTGTCTGAACCAACCTGGAACTTTTTGCTTATGTCTTTGATGAAACCCTTGAAAAAGGTTGGGGTACCCACCACGGCAAGATAGTCAACATGAGAAGCTATGGCACCTACAAGGTTACCATTGACGAGCTTGTAATATAGCGCAGGGTTGTATGAGGATTGAGCCAAACCCAGTGAGACCATCGCAGAGCTCAATTCAAGGTTCCATTGACGGGGTGATTGACGCAGGCCATAGATTTCACAAGACACTTTGCAAACTCAGTGGGGGCAGGATGGGTCCTCAAAGCCTGGAGGCTGAGACATGTCAATTTCATGCTTTGCACTTAAGAATTATTGTCTTCATTACTTCGACATATCCTCTCCTCAGTACCATCTACCTCAGTCTAAAAGCGTGACACAAATAAAAGCACAACATCAATGGTGCAATCCGCTATTTCCTGTGGCTCGCGCTGACCTTCCAATCTCGGCGACCAACTCAGTATATACTTGCGAACTTTGCAGTTAACCCCATACCGGTCAACCATCCATTATGAGATCCAATCTCCTTCCCTGGCCAATCAACAGCCTTGGACTTCCATCTTTGGTCATGCATTGTTTGTTAGTTTGCATCTATGTCTAACCAAGCCATCACTAATGTATAGTTTGCAATTGGACTAGTCCCTACCCTGCATACACTATTACCTCTCATTTGCATAACCTTCAACGTCACTCGCTCTTATCTCAATTTTTCATGCAATTGTACGCTCAGATTCTATTGTCTTGCACTTACGCTAAGACCTTGGATCCATACCACTGCTTCATTTCCTATTCCGTTCCTTTCATTCATTGCCTCACCGCTTCACCTGTAGTTAGCTCATCACCAGGTTGTATCTAGTCACTTTGGATTACCTTATAAGGGCTATCCCCTTGCCTGATGATTATCTCCTCAGTTAGTTAATTTCATACTTTCTTGCATTTTGCTGCAACCTAGTTATCA
The DNA here is from genome assembly GCA_025617555.3 of Puccinia polysora. NCBI lineage: Eukaryota > Fungi > Basidiomycota > Pucciniomycetes > Pucciniales > Pucciniaceae > Puccinia > Puccinia polysora. The sequence goes on along the minus strand of CM062647.1, from coordinate 23,856,691 downwards.
CATTGGACTCAGGTTGAGTTTCCTTCTTTGGAACACTTTCCATTCATCTCACCGTTTGTTGAGTGGCATAACCAAGTTTGCACTTTGCAACTGGGTCTTGCTATTTGCACTTGCCCTCGCACTTGGTATTCCTTTGCGCTCACAATCATCTAAGAATGGCCCTATAGTACGTGGGGTGGTTGTGTGACAGTAAATTAACTAACTCAACTCATCTATTGTAGCCTGCCAACCTATAGTAGACTTCTTCTTTTTCAATGTCACGTACTTGCTCAACGGGGAACACTTCCCTCGCCCCTTACAATGATGAGATCCATTGGGTAGGGAAAACCAGCGCTCCTTGGGCCCAACAACCCTTAGATCCAGTTTCTTCTTCCAAATCACCATCTGTGGAACCGCTCGATGATCCTTGGGCTCCTCCGCGGGATGCTCCGACGGACCCTCTTGCGGAATTTGCAGACTCCAACCATTCTTCCGATGAAACCTTGACTTGTGGTAGACCAGGGGTTTGCACTACTGCTCTCAAGCCCAATGCTCCGACCCTGCTTTCAACATTGATCCCGGCCCTCACTCATGGTGCCCAGCAATCTAGTCCAAGAACTCCTAGTTTTCGCACTCCGGGCATGAAACAACCTGATCAATTTACAGGAGAACACCCTCATAAGCTTAGATCCTACCTACAGTCTTTTAAAATCATCTTTTCAAACGACTCCAACAATTTCCCTTTCAATAGACATAAAGTTATGTATGCTTCATCCTTCTTAGGAGGTAGAGCCTCGCAGTGGTTCAAACCCCACCTCAAACTTTTATCCAACAACAGTCCCACTTGTATTCACAACAACTGGGACAAGTTTGAGCAACAATTGTTCACCCTGTTTGGCAATCCCAATGAAGTTTGAAACGCCAAATACAAACTTAATAGTCTAGTTATGAAGGAGAATAGTAGATTTTCCGTTTATATTTCTCATTTTTGAACCTTCCAGTCTTGCATCCAGTGGAATGAGGCCTCTCTTCTATTCCATTTCCGAAAGGGTTTACCGGCACGCTTAATCAAACAGCTCGCAGTTGGAGGTCATAAGACAACCTTGCTTCAGCAGCTAATTGATTGAGTGATTGAGCTTGATAATGGCTATCATGACAAGAATTGCCCTCAGCAAAACAACCATGGATCATCTACCACGCCTCCAAAGGTTGAAAAATCCTCAAAACCAAACACAAGGAACCCAAAACCATCCAAACCAACCCCGACTTTGAACTCCAACTTGAAAGAGAAAGCCATCGCCAAAACTCCAGAGTTCTTGGACAAAGAAAACGGGATTCTTTGAAGTGAGGAATGACTGCAAAGGGAAAAGAACGGGCTGTGTATGTATTGTGGAGGTAAACATGATGTCAACAGCTGTGCGAAGCGGTTAGCACGTGAAGCAGCTAAGCAGTTAAAAAATTAGCTTGTAGTTTTTCTGATACTTGCAAGGAAAACTACACATTATCTAAATCACCGCGAGTAAATCTTCGGACTTGCGAGTCACTAGGTGCTCCGAGTTTGAGATTTATCCTATTCCATTCCGACAACACTCCTTATCAAGTATTACTTGATTCCGGCGCTAATGTTTCCTTCATCAGTGAATCTTTTGCCACTTCAAAAAATCTTACGCGTTCCAATATAGATAAATTTCCTAGTAAGTAGTGCAACTGAACCGTCTTATTGGGTTTCCCAAAAGGCAAAATGGACCTTTGCATTTTCCAATTTCCCCAGCTTTGAATGGGATTTATTTGTCTTGGCTATACCCGGAATGGATGATACCATTCTAGGCCATGATTTCCTAGTTTAATGGAATCCGGATGTGAATTGGCAAGAAGGAGTAATTAACCTTTGAACCTTGCACCCCCAGAACGCTAAACTTTCCGTCAATCAGGAATTAAACAGCCTACCTGACACTTTCATTGAGTTGGATGACACTTTTCCGCCAGGAGATTTGCATTATCCTGACCTTCATTCTCAAATTCCCTCTTCAGATTTAGGAGTTATTGCTTAACTATCCAGCTTACCTCTTTCCTGTTCCTTCAAAGAGAAACAGACACAAACCAAAAGGTGTATTTTGAGCTCCCTAATCCTCTCGCACCATGCAAGCACCTCAAACCCGGTGCTTGAAGATGACAAGATTGAAGATTTAGAAATCATTTGAGAGTCTTTACCTTTGGTTTATCATGACTACACTGACGTCTTTTCAGCTGCAAAAGCAGATAAACTGCCTCCATCCTGTCCTTATGATCACAAGATTGAACTTACTGGCCCACCTCCGGCACCAGGACCAGTTTACTCTCTCTCAAAGCAAGAATCAATTGCGCTTCAAGACTACATTGCGGAAAATGTAGCAAAAGGATTTCTTCAACCAAGCAATTTGAACACCGGTTCCCCTGTTCTATTTGTACCAAAAAAGGACGGCGGACTTTTCCTTTGTGTTGACTACAGGAAACTGAACCAGGTAACCCGGAAGAATGCCTACCCAGTACCGCCTATGTCACATCTTCTTACCCTCTTCCATGGAGCTACTCATTTCTCAAAGTTAGACCTTTGAGGTGCCTATAACCTAATTCACATTAAGGAAGGTCATGAGTATTTAACTGCGATGAGAAACCGGTTTGGCAGCTATGAGTATACCTTCATGCCTTTTGGCCTCTGCAATGCTCCTTCCACTTTTCAACATTTTGTCAACAACATTTTTTCCGATCTTGTAGGTAAATTCCTTGTGGTATATCTCGATGATATACTAGTCTACTCAAGAAACCTCAAAGATCACATTGCACATGTGCAAGAGGTGCTGCAGCAACTTCGCAAGAATGACCTGTTTGCAAAAGCCTGTAGGTGCAAGTTCCATTCCTCCTCTCTTCATTTTTTAGGTATTGTAGTCTTGCAGCAAGGACTATCAATGGATCCATCCAAGAGCAAACGCATATTGGACTGGCCCCCACCTTCTTCCATTAAATCTCCTCAAGTCTTCCTTGGTTTCAGTAATTTCTATAGAAGGTTTATTGCGCGTTATGCCAAAAAAACCGTGAATCTTACTAACTTTCTTCAAATAGACACTCCTTTTATTTTTACCAAACAAGCTGCTTCGGAGTTCAAAGCTCTGAAGAAAGCGTTCACTACTGCTCGAATACTTGCTCACTTCAACGAGCTAGCTCGCACTATTGTCGAAACAGACGCAATCAACTATGCAATTGCAGGAGTCATCTTGCAGTTTTCTCCTTCAACTTCTCTCTTTCACCCCGTAGCTTTCGAGTCTTGCCAGTTGCTCACTGCAGAGCTTAACTATGAGATTCATGACAAGGAACTTCTTGCAATTGTTTACTGCTTGAAGAAATGGCGTTCATACCTTTTGAGTCTTAGGGAATCCTTTGAGGTTTTAACTGATCATAATTCTTTGAAGTATTTCATGAGCTCAAAAGTCCTCACACATAGACAGGCGCAATGGGCCAAATACCTCTCCGAGTTCTACTTTACGATCAAGTACCGTCCTGGGAAACAAGCGGTAGTTCCTGATGCTTTATCACGTTGGGACAACGTTTACCCAGGGGGGGGAGCACCTTTGCCAAAAACAACCCTGAAAACGTTAGGACACTCTTCTCAACCCAATCTGCCCAACTCAGTTCAATCATTGCTTGCTTACAAGATTTGGCTTCCGAACTCCAACAAGCTCAACGCGACGATTCCAAGTGCATCAAACTTTGCAAAAGTGCAAACTTATTAGATAGTAGTTACAGTATAGATGATAATGACTTTTTAGTTTATGATAATTGTATAGTAGTACCAGATAATTCTTGCATTAAGTTAGATATCTTTGAGTCACGGCATGATTCTCTGCTTGCTGGTCATTATGGGCAGGATGAAACCTACCAATTGATTGCACGAGACCTCTACTGGCCTGGTATGACCAAATAATTAAAAGACTATGTTAGCGCGTGCTATGATTGCAATTTTAACAAGTCCTCAAAACACCGGAATTATGGGCTGCTCCAGCCACTTCCAATTCCGTCTTGTCCTTGGCACTTGCTTTCTATGGATTTCATCTCTCAATTACCTTCTTCTAGTGGATATGATGCTATTCTGGTAATATTCAATTGCTTCTCAAAGATGGCTTTATTTTTACGCAGTAATGTGACGGCCTCTTCAGAAGACTTGGCTAACTTGTTCATAGAATATGTATTTTTGAAACATGGTCTCCCTGATAATATAGTTAGTGATCGTGGATCTCTGTTTGTCTCAAGCTTCTGGACCTTTCTATGCCAACATTTGAAGATCACTCGCAATTTATCAATGGCTTACCACCCGGAAACAGATGGGCAAACCAAGCGAGTTAATCAGATCCTCAAACAATATCTTCAAATTTATGTCTCCTATCAACAAGACGACTGGTTGCAATGGCTCCCACTAGCCGAATTTGCCTACAACAATTCCACTCATTCCTCCACCAAACAGTTGCCCTTCCAAACTCTTTATGGTAGAAACCCAAATTTCTCTTCCCTTCACATAGTACCTTCTCAACCTGCTACTGATTACCTTGAACAAATTCAATCCCTTCAATTGCAACTTTGAACCAACCTCAAAGAAGCAAACCAGCGCTATAAGGAGCAAGCGGACCAACCTCGCACTTTGGCTCCAACCTTTGCAGTAGGAGATCAAGTATGGCTCAATGCTTGCAACATTTGCAGTACTCCCCCAACTTGCAAACTCTCCAAAAGAAAGCTTGGTCCCTTTAAAGTAGAATCAGTCATCTCCCCTAACGCCTTGAAACTTACTTTACCTGCAAAATGGCAAGGTATCCACCCGGTCTTTCATGTGTCTCTCCTAGAGCCAGCTCAAGTCCTATACCCGGGAAAGACTCATGCCCCCTCCTGAACCGGTCACTGTCCTCAATCATCAAGAGTGGGAAGTAAGCCAAATTCTGGATTCCAGGTTACGCAAAGGAAAACTTCAATACCTTGTCAGATGGTCTTGCTTCCAGTCCAACAAAGATCACACCTTGTGGGAACCAGCCCATCACCTTTGCAATTCGCCCAATCTGATTCAATAATTCAATGCAAGATACCCTTGCAAACCTTGGCAATCATGATTCTTCCCCATTCAATCCCATCCAATTCCATTCCATTCCATTCCACACTCCATTCCATCCAATTCATTCAATTCCACATTCCATGCCATCCAATTCCATTCCATTCCACTCCACATTTCATTCCATCCAATCCCATTTCATTCCATTTTACATTTATCTTACCTAATCACATTCCATCCCATATTCCATCTCATTAAAACTTATCTTATTTCACCATCATTTCATCATTTAATTCCTCCATCTCACTGTTTTATTCTTTTCTCATTTTTCCCTTTATTTTCACTTATTATTAAAAAAATAAAAATAAAAATAATATAAATTAAAATTACAAAGTTTCTTTTGTCTCTTTTTCTGCATCCTCCCAATTTGCCGTCAATCTGCAACCATGGACCAAAAGGTATCAAGGTCTTCATTGTTAATCAATGCGGACATTCTTTGAAGTACCAGAACTTCCGTTACGATGTGCCTTTCGAAAATCTCTTTGCATCTTGCAACCCAAGCTTGCTTTGGCCAAGCATTCCATCCACCTTCCTCCAAGAGCTCTTCATACGCTCTCTTCCTTTGGCCACCCAACATGCCTGCTCCAATATTGTCCGTCAGGCGCCTTGCATCCGTTTCAACCGGCAAAACAATTTGCACCGGATCCGCTTTGCCTTGGCCCTTCATTCCTTCCGTCCCAGTCAATTCCTCCCTTCCATCTCCTTCATTTCCTTCTTCCAATTCACCCGCTTCCTCTTTGTTCTCTCCACTTCTGTTTCCTCCATTTTCACCTTCTTGTTCTGCTGTGTTTTCTTCCTCCCTCGCTTCCTTGGCGATAACTCCTACCGGTTCTGCACCGGATACCTTTCCTCGCACCTTGGCATTCATCTGGGTCCCCGGGTTTTCAGTCGGCGGCCCCCAGTAAGGTGGTGGTGGTGGTGGTTTGTTAGTAGTATATCTTTGAAAATGAGGCAACACTAGAAAACAAGCAAATAATTAGTTACTATTTCAAGTTCATTAGTTAGTCCTGATTAGTACTCACCAGGAACTCGCGTCCCCAAGTATTCAATCTCCGGCAATGGTGGTATTTTGTAATTGACCCTCCGCGCGGACCTACAACTTTGCATCTCCCTCAATGATTCCAAAGGACCCTTGACGGTTGACTCAACATTTATAGGGAAGTTGCACGCCACCTTGCAAAGGCAACATTGCTTGCATTTGCCTTGAAGACCTCAGACGGCAGTACTGGGAATACAACGCTTGTTGCGGCAAATACAGTTTTTGCAACGGCAGGATGACAATGACAACATTCTTATAAAGATTTTTCTATTGGGTAATAAATTAAATAACCTATAAAGGGTATACGGTAATAATGAACGACTTAAGGTTGATGGGAAAATTTACCTGAACGCTTGCAGGAGCTCGCTTCTTTATACCTGGGCAACTGTCACGCTTTTCACTTAAGGATTATTGTCTTCGACACTTCGACATATCCTCTCCTCAGTACCATCTACCTCAGTCTAAAAGAGTGACACAAATAAAAGAAAAACATCAATGGTGCAATCCGCTATTTCCTCTGGATCGCGCTGACCTTCCAATCTTGGCAACCAACTCAGTATATACTTGCAAACTTTGCAGTTAACCCCATACGGGCCGACCATCCATTATGAGATCCAATCAACAGCCTTGGACTTCCATCTTTGGTCATGCATTGTTTGTTAGTTTGCATCTACGTCTAACCAAGCCATCACTAATGTATAGTTTGCAATTGGACTAGTCCCTACCCTGCATACACTAATACCTCTCATTTGCATTACCTTCAACGTCACTCGCTCTTATCTCAATTTTTCATGCAATTGTACGCTCAGATTCTATTGTCTTGCACTTACGCTAAGACCTCGGATCCATACCACTGCTTCATTTCCTATTCCGTTCCTGTCATTCATTGCCTCACCGCTTCACCTGTAGTCAGCTCATCACCAGGTTGTATCTATTCACTTTGGATTACCTTATAAGGGCTATCCCCTTGCCTGATGATTATCTCCTCAGTTAGTTAATTTCATACTTTCTTGCATTTTGCTGCAACCTAGTTATCACATTGGACTCAGGTTGAGTTTCCTTCTTTGTAACACTTTCCATTAATCTCACCGTTTGTTGAGTGGCATAACCAAGTTTGCACTTTGCAACTGGGTCTCGCTATTTGCACTTGCCCTCGCACTTGGTATTCCTTTGCACTCACAATCATCTAAGAATTGCCCTATAGTACGTGGGGTGGTCGTGTGACAGTACACAGGCTTGTCCAGCCAACCGTTCAGGAAGGCAGTTTTGAAATCAACTTGACGGCTGGTCCAGCCTTTGTGGCCGAGGAGGGAAAGAACCAAGCAAAGAGATTCCATCCAGAGGGTAGGGGCAAAACCCTTGGAGAAATCCAGCCCTTGAACTTGGGAGAAACCCATGGCAACAAGTCTTGCCTTGAGCTTCAGAATGGAGCAATCTTCTCATTGCTTGACCTTGAAAACCCATCTGCATTGGATAACCTTCTACCCTTTAGGTGGGGGAACTAGCTTCCAGGTCCCCATTCCCTGAAGGGAGGACATTTTGTCTTGAGTGGAGAGGATCCAACGGCGGCGGCTGGGCAACCAAAGAAGTTGCTTCCATGTTGTTGGAGCAACAAGATTGTCCTTTATCAAGGCGGAGCGGGAAAAATTTCTGTAACAGGAGGGGGACCGGCAACACCTTGAGGACTGTCAAAAAGGTGGAGAAGTGGTTGGTAGGGTGACAGATTGACTGGGGGGAGTTCTGGTGACCAGTAGCATTGGCGGAGAGGCATGAGGAACGGAAGGAGGAGATGAAAAAGAGGGTGGTGAAAGAGTAGGATGACTGCGCGTGGGAGGAGGGGAGGAAGGGGAAGGAGGTGGTGAGGGTACATCATTTCCAGGAAGGGCAGGGATCAAATCGGAGCCTAACATGTCAATGCTTATTGAGCGTGGTCAAGATAAGGGAGGATGGAAACTGCCTCCCATGCAGGGAAGGCCGTTTAGATGGTTGGAAGTGAGGGATGGTGATGGTTGTGTGAGGGAGTTATCCGGATACACGGGTGGTGATGTTAGAGAAGGAACGTTGTGAGACTCTGAGGGAGGTGGAGATAGAGGCAGTGTGGAGGGGACAGAAGGAATAGGGGCAAGAGGTGGTATGGAAGTGATAGAGGGAAAGGAAAGAGGCTCTGCGTTTGGAACTGGTTTGGTTTTAACATTAATTCTGGTGGGGTGAGCATCAGCTAAAACAGCATTGTTGAAGATGCAGTCACAAGATTTTATCACCTTGCGGCTCTCAGAATCAAGGATATGGTAGCCATTGCCTTTGGGGAGATAAGACAGGAGGATGCCACACTTACCCTTCTTGTCAAGTTTCAGACGGTTCTGTTCAGGTACTTTGTACCATACCTTACAACCGAAAGGATGGAGGTAGGACAGAGGGATATTGTTGTGGCAAAGAAGCAAGTTAGGTGAGATGAATCCAGAGGGGTTTTTGCAGGGAAAGGAATTGAAAGCAAAAGTTGAGTGGCAGAGAGCGTCCACCCAGAAAGATTTTGGTAGGTTGGACAATATGAGTGAGGCTTGAATCATGTTGCAGATGGTGCGGTTGGACCGTTTGGCCACTCCATTGAGTTGGGGGGAGTTTGGAGGTCCAGGTTCAAGTGTGATGCCTTTTGATTTGAGAAAAGTTTTCATTGATAGGTTTAGGTATTTTCTTCCATTTTTGGTATGAAAGGATGCAACCTGAGATTGATATTGATTTTCAAAGAAAGGTATGAATATTTTTGTGCATTGGAAGACATTGGACTTGTTTTTGATGGGATAGGTGAAAAGAGCCTTTGAGTAATCATTGATGAATGTAACAAAATAATTATAGCCTTTTCTGGAAGTTTTCTTAAAACTGCAGACGTCAGAGTGGATTATTTGTCCTGCTCTGGTGGACCTGTGACTGAAACGGGTGAGGAAGGGGGTACAAGTCATCTTTGATTCAATGCAGGTTGGACACTGCTGAACCTCCAGATTGTTTTATGGCATTGGTGAGATGTTCTGCAATTTGAGTAGCTTCTTGAGTGACTTTAAATTTAGATGGGACAGTCTGCTGTGATAGCCAAACAGAATTTCGTCAGACAAGCTGTCAATAGTTGAGGAACAAGAATTGTGACTGCTCACATCCTTCCTTGATAGATATTACAGAGTCCCACATTGATACCCTGATTGGAGAGCTGAGAGTGTCAGATTGGTTGTTTCCTTGTCTTAGATCTTACAGCCGTCCTCAGAAAAGACCACAACAAAACCAAAGTCACATATACTTGAGATGGACAGGAGGGGTTTGTTTAGTTTTGGTACCAGCAGAGATTGAATTTGGCAGAATGATAGGTCAATTGATCCTTCTGCTATGGAGGTGATGGTGGATCCATCTGCTAGGCGTATTGGAGTGAGATTTGTCTAACTGTCTGAGATCTGATACTCATAAGGAGTCATTGACATGGAACATCCAGATTCAAGGTTGAAGTCTCTGTTCAGATTGGCGTTCAAGTGGCTGAGGTTGCAGGTGGTAGACCCCCCATGAACTATGATTTGAGAATTGGAAAAATTTTCTGAGTCTTCTTTTTCTGAGACACACTTGACTACTGCCTTGCTTGCTTTTGCATTCAATGGCTTGGAATTCCTTCCTTTGTTGTTTGGTCTTGGTTGATTTTTTCTCTTGGATTGTTCCAGAATCTTGAGGAATTCTGGACATTTGGAGAAAGAGTGTCCTTCTGTCTTGCAATGCGTACAATAGGAGGTTCAAAAGTATCCATTTGGATTCTGAGCTGAGGTAGGTTTCTCTTTCCGTTTCAAGGGGGAATTTGATGGGAACTTAGCGCTGGCAGACTGGACAATTTTGTCTTTGATCCTGGTTTGTCTTTGTAGGTGTTCTTGCTTTAGGGAGGTAATTATCTTGGACAACGGAACCAATTCCTTGTTCATCATACTAGAAATGCACCCAAGCCAATTGTCCGGCAGTGAAAGTAGGATTGCTGTTGACTGTAGATCATCCGCAGTGAGAGGGCTTTCTGGAGTGATGATGGAACCAAGTTTCTCTCCGTATGAAACAATTTTGGAGAGGTGGGTTGGCATATCCTTATTGTTCAGTTTGGTGAGGAGTAGTTTCCTGAGCCAGTACATCCTGCCTCCTGATGAGTTATCCTGGTGAGCTTCCTTCAGTGCATTCCACATTCCAAGTGCACTTTCTTTGTGTTTACAGATGTATTGAAAATTAACAGGAAGAATGGACCTTGAGATAACCAAGCATACGGCCAGATTTTCTTTCAACATTGTTTCTGGGATGGTCTTTGGTGATTTGCTGTTGAGGAGATAGCTCACCCCTGAAGCTCTGAAGTGGATACAGAGGATCATTGCCCAATCAAGATAGTTCATTTCCGACCCTGGCGAGTTTAATGGAATGATGGACGGGGTTTTAAGGACCAGGTGAGGTGATTGGAGTTTGTCCATAGTGATTGAGAGAGTAAATTAGATATTGGGTTTAACAACACAGGATTGAGTCGGATCCTTCTTAGGATTGGTTTAAATTGCAAAAATCAGCTTTCTGGGCTCATAACCTGTTGAGCTCACTGAGGAAATGCAGAAGTGAGAGCAGAAAGAAGGATGATATTATCAGTCAGAGATGAGAAGAAAAAAGTAAAAAATGATGAGAGACATAAAATAGAGATAAACAAACTAACCTGAGGAAATGCAGAAGTGAGAGCAGAAAGAAGGATGAAGGGAAATTCTTCTGCCTGACTTGACCGCTGTCCTCAGGTAGTGGTGTGTGTCTGAGTGTCACAGACATGGTGACATGATTCTTGAGAGTACAAGACGCGCGCCAGTGACATATAGATGAAAATGGAAACAGTGATTTAGAGCATGACAGATGTGAGAGGCATATGAGACTTGTATACATGATGACTGGGACAGATGAGGTATTAATCTGAGAGATAGAGATCTGAGAAATAGGAGAGAAAGAAAAGAAAAAAGGAATGTAGGGAAAAAAAAGAAAAAAGAGAAACAAATAATGTGGCATCAGATATAGAGACTCCAACAATAACCTTGTCAAGACTACTCTGGGCCAAAATCACTCAAATATTTGAATCATCTGAAACTGCAAATTGAGCTCAAGTGTTCAATCATTTTCTCCACTCAGACTTTAAAAAACATGCTTTCAAGGGGTTTGTTACAGAAATGCGGAAATCTATCACTTGAATGGCAGATGTAGGCATCAAGCTACCCAAGGACATTCTTGCTTACCTCTTACTCTTCAAATCTCCGCCAGTCCTTGAGAATCTTAAGCAGCAAATCATGCACGTAGAAAAATGCCCAACGGTTGACGTTTTCTTCAATCATCTTATCCAATACAACAACAAAAGAATTGCGCAGAGCAAGACAGACAAAACATCCACTGATCTCTTTCTTGTGTCGAAGAATTCTAGATCCAATCAAGATGAAAAGAAATACAAGATCAGATGTAGAGAAGGCTATCATGATCCCAATGCACCTCATCCCAAATCTCCATGTTTTCATTTACATCCACAAGTTGCAATGGTGGATCAAACAACAGAACAAATGGAAGAATAAAACAAAAAAGAATCCATCGATCAACTATCATGCACTACTAACTCTCTGGATCAATTCAGATAACACCCCCAATCTAATATTGGACTCCAGGGCTAATGTGCATATTTTCAATGACTTAAAATTCTTTTCATCTATAGATTTACAAGAAAACCCAGACAAGATCAAGACTGGGAAATTAGAGGCTAAACTAAAAGTTCAAGGGACGGGTACCATTCAATTAGAGTGGAAAGACTTGGTTGTTACACTTGAGGGCTGCGTGTATGTTCCTGATCTTGTTTTGAATCTGATCAGTCCTGGGCTTCTGGCTCAGAAATGATGTACACTCACCCAAAGACAAGATAGCTTTACGGTTATCCGCAGAAATCAAACTGTTCTCAAAGGCCTAATTTGAGATAGTATATTTGTCATTGAGAGACCACAAACTGCAGGCCAGGATCAAGTAGTGAATCTATTGAATCAATCATCTACCTCATCAGTGCAAGAACCTCCCTCCCTAATGGACCTACACAAAATGTATGGACAGGCATCAATCTCAACGCTAAAACCTCTCCCAAAAAATCTAATCAAAAACAAGGAGATTGATGAATTCCAATGCAAAAGTTGCGTTTGAAGCAAAATTACCAGATCCCCATTCTGTAATGCCTCCTCTCCTGCTTCAAAATCCCTCAATCAAATCCACCTAGATTTGATTGGCCCTATTACTCCCCAATCCAAGGCCGGTCATCACTATATCCTCACGCTGGTTGACAATTTCTCTGGCTATCTTGCAGCCTTTCCTCTCAATTCTAAAGATGAAACCCCCAAAATAAGTATTGAGATACTTGAAACGGAATATAAACAATTAGGGTATTACCCCTTGGAGATATTCTCAGACAAGGGCACCGAATTCACTAATTCTACTCTCAAGGATTTGGCAAAGGCCAAACACATCAAATTACAAACATCTGAACCCTACCATTTGCAACACAATGGAAAAGCTGAAAGAGCAAATAGGACCATAATCAATTTGGCCCGCGCTACCTTCTCCTTGTCAAGACTACCCAAAAATTATTGGAACATCATAACAAGAAGCTGTTGCTTCAAGCTCAACCAAGTCCCCAGAGAAGGTAAACACCTATCTCCCTGGCAACTCATGTTTGGTAAGAACCTGCCTGCTAATTACTTGAAACCCGTAGGTTCTGCTGCAATCTATCTTTCAAATTGTGTTTGAAAGGGCAGGAAATTTTATGAAAAGGGGCTTGAAGGTGTTTTGATTGGGTTCAATCCCACCTTCCATTCATATCTAATTCTCAAATCCCTGGGTGTTATTGCTGAAACCAAACTTGTCAATTTCCTCAAGTCCCAGCTCAGTGATTTTCCCCTCCTTGAATCTCCGGGTCTTGATATCTTTTTGCAACCCGACACAAACTCCAATGATTCTGACTTCTCTACAAAGGATAAGCAATATCTATTGAGAGAGACCAATCCGGATTCCTCTGACTCAAACTTGGACACCAAAGATCTTGATCCGCCTTCTTCTACTTCTCCTCCCCCAGAACTTCCCATTTCTGCCCCAGAACCTAGTACATCAGGTCTCTACTCAAGAACCAGATGAGAAACTTGAAAGCCTCAAAGATATGGATTCCACCACTCCTACAAACCACCGTCTTATAAAGCTGCATGTAAATGTCCTGAGTGGTCAAAATGGAAGAAAGCTTCCAAGGATAAACTAAATTCTATAGAATCTCAGGAATTATGGGAAGATTACTACAGTACTCCAAACAAATTCCTGAATACAACATGGTTATTTAAGGTAAAAGAGAATTGTCACAGCAAACCGGTGAAATATAAAGCCAGATTATGCATCCAGGGCTTTGGTAAGATCCATGGGGTTGACTTTGAAGATAACTGGGCTCCTACAGGAAAACTTGGCTCTTTACAACAGGCACTGATCTTCGGTGTGGAAAGAATAAGGGTTATCCCCCTATAATTGTGCCAAGGTTTGGAAGTTAACGGTTCCCTGCTTCTGAAAGGAGATGAGGATGCCCAAAGTTGAACTTAAATGAGAAATAGAAATAAGGAGATAAGAGATAAAGAAAAGTAGAGAGAGTGAAATCGCCAATCCTTCAATCCTAAGAACTTTCCACCTGGATGTGTATCCAGTATGAGTTCCCTTAATCTCTTGGTGAGATGATTGATCCAATCCAATGATGTGATGGTCTCATTCCATTCCATGCCCCATCCTTCCTCCTAACCCAGAGTTGAGAGTGAGGATAAGTCCTCCCTCTCAACCCCAACCTAAGTACACGCGCAAATAAAAGTATGACAAAGAAAGGGAAGACAATCCCAAAACAGAAACCCTAGCCTCCTCTCCCCACCTCCATACCAAACTGACCCCGACGTCCGTACGCCGTTCCGTCCATCTGATTTTTCCTTCTCATGATGCGGTCCTTGCACCGCCCCCTACTCGGAGCCCCCCGCGCCTGTCCGTATCCGTTTGTCCGCGCCCGTCGTGAATGTCCGGTATTATCCTGCGTGATCCGCGCGCACCGTCCGTTCCTCTATAGCCCGCGGATTTCTCCGCCCCTACGTATCCGAACCGGCGCGCCCGAAAACCTAGTTGAGCGCACTACCTTCCGAATCCAATCTCCGGGGCGGATCGCCGCCCACGCTACATTCAATGCTGCACCTGACCCGTCCACTAGGTGCGGAGCCAAACAGCGGCTGCTGCTGAGCACTCCGCATACCCTAATGCTGAGCCTGCTTGCCTCCAATGCTGAGCGCGCAGCCGCAACGTAGTTCTCAATCCGTGTCTATAAATTGAGACCACATCCCCCCCAACTTGAGTTCTGTCCCCAGAAGTCTTCCATTGCTTCACCATACTACCACCCCCCCTACTTCCACTACCACCCCCACCACTCCCACTACCACCTTCCCCTGTCCTCCTTCCGCACCCTTGCCACCATGCTCCCATGCAAGTTCTGCGCCCAGAATGGGCACGCGTGTTTGATTTTTCCTGGTCAACGCGCCTGTGTTGCTTGCCGTCGCGGCCACCGTTGCTTCTCACTTAGTGACGGCATTCCCCAAGCTCCCCCCCCAATCCAGCTCTGGCCCCAGGCGGCGCAAGAGGGCTTGTCTGGACCCGTTCATAGTTTTGGATGACCACACCATCTCGGAGGACTCGTGGACTCCGCCATGCTCCCCTCTCCGCTGTCCTCCACCGAGCAAGGATTGCGACTTGGCTTCTCCTCTTTGCCGCGCAGGGCCACTGCAGAAGGAGGAATTCCCGTCCTTCAATGATTTCCGAAGGGCTTTGCAATCCTGGGCGGACCGCGTCCGGGTCACAGAAGGCGCGAGGGACCCGCGCCTTGATGAAATTCTTTGGTGTTGCGCTGCTCCGGCTCCGGGTCCTCCTCCGGCACCTACTCCGGTTCCTCCCACTCCGGCTCCACAAGGCACCCCGCCACCGCCTGTGCCACCAGCGGCCTTGGGTGAGAGGCCTACAACCCCTGACGTCCCTCCGCCTCTGTCACCCATTATTGTCCCGTCATTGCCTCCAGCTGGACCAAGCTCCCCTGTTGGTTCCCCGGAGGCCCCGTCTTCACCGGCCGCTCCTCCCCCCAGCCCTCCCAAGATCCCGGACATCCCAATTGTAATGGCACTCCTGGCGGCCGGCTTCAAGTTTTTTGCGGCAAGGTCAACCACAATCCTTTGGGATTACCTTGCAACTCCTGGCGCGAGCTCCTGGCGTCTTTCTGGGCCTTACTGGCGTCGTCAAGGGAGGAAATGGAGGAGATGATGAAGATGGCTTAGGCGCATAGCCCCCCCTGTTCCCTTCTTCCCTTTCTTTTCTTTTGGCTGTACCGCGCTTCCTTTTTCCTAAGAAAATACACGTATCCGCGCGAGGTCTTAACCTTCTGAGAAAAAGTTTGCAACCGCGCTTTGTGAGAATGAGCTTGAGATTGAGGTCCGCGTCCGTGTGCTTTGCTTCGTGAGTGACCGTAAGTGACCAGCCGTTCCAAAAGGGGCACCTGGACCGCCCCAGACAAACTGCCACACAGTTCCCCGTACCCATCCTGTAACGAACACAACAACCAAACACCAGCGCGCGCAACCGTAAGGGAAGAGAGAGAGAGAGATTAAGAGAACGGACATTCTTGGGCGTCTATTTGTTCCAGCTGTGAACTGGCTAGAGCACCCCCTCACCAAATCAAGCTTATTGCCATACCAACCACCCATCCTTGAGATATCCTGAGAGAAAAGAAAAAGAGAAAAAGAAACCAACGGAGAAGAAAAATAGAAAAGAACACAAAATATTTTTTTTTTTTGCGCGATGCCCGTAGACCACCCGCAAATTGCTCTTTGTCCCACTTCCCCCATCCGCGGGATTGTCCTTGCTTCCCGGTTCCGCGGGGCTTGTCCTCGCGTTCACAGACCCGGCTTTGTGCCGCACCCGTGTTTCCTGCAAAAACCCCAAGCCAGAAACAACCCCACAATCCAGATAAGAAAGAAACATAGAGAAACAAACATTCTGGGGTGTCTAGTTGTTCCGGCTGTGAACCGGCTAGAGCACCCCCTCACCAAATCAAAACTTATCCCCTACCCCCACCACCTCCCACCCCCCAACTTGGCCACTGTCCCCAGCTGGTTGCAGCCGCCTACTCCGTCGCAACGGCACGTTTTCCGCTTCTCCGCCCAAAGACAAATCCCCGGATTGCATTCCAACACCATCTCCGCGCTCCACACTCCCCTCGTCAGATCTGTCACCCCCTTCTGCTGTCTCATTGAACGAGGTAGATCCTTGCGCAAAGAAGCGCTTGACATGCAAAGCTTCTGCCTTCCGTTTCAGCAGAGTACCATCTAATTCCTCCAACTGATAGCTGCCGCCCTCAAACTTGGAAGACACGCAGAACGGGCCGTTCCACCGGTTTGCAAACAACTTCCCCCACTGAGACTCCAGACTTTGGTTGTACAGGAGCACCAAATCCCCCTTCCGCAAGGGATCCCGGAGACAATGCAAGCAGCGCTCATCCCAATAGCGCACCGATGCCGTCCAAGTCTTCTTCAGCCGTTCCGCGGCCTTGGCAAGCATCCCGTCCCTTCAAAGGAGCTGTTTGGCGCGAGCCTCAAGCAATTTGGTGGAGGTCTTCACCTTCCACCAGTCAAACCTCAGGAACGTCTCCAACTAAATGTCCACCGGAAGCACGGGCTGCTGTCCGAAAAGTAACTTTTACGGTGATTAGCCTGTTGACCGCTTCACCAAAATCCAATCTGCAAACAGAACCATTGGAAGGGTCTCCTGCCAGCACTTACCGTCCTCCCCGCACTTCTTGACCAGGGTGTCCTTGATTTGTTGATGCCCGCGTTTGATCATGCCGGCCCCTTGGGATAATACTCTGTTACACGGCCAAACTTAGCTCCGCAACTCTTCACCAACTCAACCAAACGGCCGCAAAACTCAGCCCCTCCGTCCACTGTAACCAGAAAAAGCGACCCCTACCGCGCGAACCAATATTCCTCCAGAAACATATCAACTTTGTCCCCCAAGAGCTTGACCAACGGACGCGCTTCCGCCCAACCGGACAGGTCGTCCTGCGTGACAAGCAGATAGGCAAACTTACCGGCCTTGATGTTGAAAACATCAAGCAAGACTTGACCAAAGAGGTTGTCCTCCCCTGTGGGGTTTCTGACTTCCTTAGGCAATCTCGCACTCTGCCGTTGACAGGCTTCGCAGGACACCAACCATTCCTGTACCGCACGCACTACCCCCGGCCACCAGAACCGCTCTTTCACCTGCCTCTGCGTTTTGACCTCCCCTTGATGGCCAAGATTGTCGTGAAGGCTTTGGAGGATAGCTTCCTGATCCGCCCTTGAAGTGGTAACCACGAGAGGAACCGGAGCCTTCAGCCGCCAAAGCTGCCCCTCCTGTACATAGAAGTTTCCGGCTTGCCACCTTGCCCATTGCATGTGCTTGTCCGTAGTTCCTTTGGGAAAACAAAGTTCCCGCAAGTAATCACGAAGAATTGCGTACCGCCCGGTCTGCCGGAGCGGCAGCTGAATGCCCGCCTCCAAAACCCCTACCTTGACAACCGGGGCCTCCACATTTAGCAGTTCCGCATCCTCAAACGGGTTGTCCCTCGGATACCGCAACAACGCGTTGGGCATAGTGAACGCTTTCCCCGGAACATGAACAACAGCAAAGGAAAAAAGTTGAATAAACGCCACCCACTGGGTCATGGGAGCATTGGGCAACGCCGGAGAATTGATCATCCCCGCCAGCGCCTCTGCATCCACCAAAAGCTCAAATTGAACCCCCCACAAAAGTTACTGAAGCCGCCGCACAATCTTGGTGACCCCACACAACTCCAACTTCTGCTGAGAGTACCGGCTTTCCGTCGGAGTGAAGGTGACCAACTCCTAAAGCACCGGCCTATCCTTACGGTTGTCCTCTTGATTGAGAACTCCCCCTGCGCCAAATTTGCTGGAATCAACCGCTAGCCTAATTCCTCCTGCGTTGTAGTCGAGATTGCGGAGCACAATGTCACGTCCCACAATCTCCTTGAGCTTCCGGAACGTGCTATTGCACTCTTCTCCCCAATTCCACTCCGCGCCTTTCCGCGTTAGTGATTGGAGCGGGCTTGCCACCTCCGCAAACCTCTTGGTGAACATACGGACATAGCTACATAATCCCAAGAACTGAAGGATATGCAACACCGTCCGCAGGGTTGGCCATTTGAGGACCTTGTTCCGCTTTTTCTCCGCAATGCGCCCGCCGTCCGAAGCAACAACATGACCCAGGACTTTGAGCGCTGGAACACAAACCTCCAACTTCTTCCCCAACACCGTCAGTCCTACCTCCTCAATGAAAAACAGGATGCGTTCCAACGTCTGCGCATATTCCCACACAAAATGTTGGAACCCGGGAACTTCAACCAGATCTGCTCCTCCGTAATCGGATTTCGAACCTTTGATGCCCGCGTCGTCAATGAAGATTTGGACTCCCTCAGGAAAATCATCCTTCAGGATCCAAGCCATTTGCGCCTGGTACACCGCCACAGAATTGGTTGCGCCCTGCGGTAGCCATGTCAGCCGCATTCTTCCCAACCCAGTCTCAAATGCTGTTAGAGGCCGCAAGCAAGGATCCAACTTGCGCTGGTTGTATCCCCCCATCACGTCCACTAAACCGTAACACGCCCGCCCCGCCATTGACTCAAGGAACTTGTCAACGCAAGGGGGCCGTCCTGCGTCCTGGATTGTAAAAGAGTTGAGCCGCTGCAGATCATGGACAATCCTCAACAACTTTCCGTCCTGCTTAACTACAGCAAAGATCAGACTGGAGTAACTAGACGTTGACTGTTTGTAAAGGCCCGTCTTCACCCATTCCGGCACCAACTCCAGAAACTGCTCCCGGACCGCCCGCGTTATTGGAATTGGCTTGATCTGCCACGGCTTTTGATTGACAGTGGGGATGAAATAGGGGTTGCCAATATTGTCTTTCAGAAGCCCCCGCTCTTCAGGTCCAAACGCGAGCGCTATTTCCCAAAGAACCAGAACCAAAACCAGCAATCACACTCCTCCGTACTCAACCATCCCATTGGGCCGAAATTGAAAGCTGCAATCCGCTCCTCCATGATCCGCGCCAAACTAGTAACCCACCCCAAAGTCTTGATTGGCGTGACCCAAGGGTCCCGCAACCAAGAAATTGGTCAAAGCCATCCATTCAATTCCTGGGGCATTGGCTCATTCCTTGGTCGGACCTTTCGCAACACTGGCTTGTACTTGCCAGCATTGCACCGCATCATCCGCACGCATCCTTTGCTGTAGGTCCTGCACAGAACGGAACCATGGCTTTTGCCTTTGCTCACAAGTGTGGCACGATGATAGGGTTTTTGAAGTTTAGTACCCTTGGGCAATGCATACTGAGAACAGGGACTTACTTCTGCAACGTGCACGCCCTGCACTTTCCTTCCTCCCCCTCCCTGCTCCTCATTATTCAACCGCCTGCACAAAACCAGAGCTTTTTCCGTGCGGTCTCCTCGGTCGACTAGAAAAAATCCTCCAAGGGTCACCCGTCGCAGACCAACTCCTCGTCTGGTTCCTCCTCATACTCTAACACTCTCCTCCGCTTTCCTTTCCCGTGATGGCAGATAGTTTTCTCAAACCTTTGGCCGGATGAATCCTCCACCATCAACGCCTCCGTTCCCGCCTTGGGATCAAAAACCATTTGTGCTTGGAACCCAAACATGAACGGCCTTCCCAAAATCACATCCCCACAATCAACCAAAAGAAAAGAAAGATGCCTACGGACCCTGGAGACCTCAACCTCCTCCTCCTCCTCAACTACCCCATCCACACAACACTCCCCTCCGTTAAGCACTCAGAGACCCATTGCGCATTTTTGCCAAACCAACCCCAAATCATCCACCATCTGCGATGGCAGCAGGTTCACCATTGAACCGCTGTCCACCATAGCCCACACCTTCCTCCCCGCTGTGGTGCCCCATCCGGGACACCCTGGCCGCCTTAAGACCTCAACACATAAACTGTTCCTCAGGCTCATCCAAACCGTCCTTCATCTGCGCGCGTTGCGCGTCGCGCCTTGCGCGCTGCGCTTCCTTCATCCGCGCGCGTCGCCCGTCCTTTATCTGCGTTGCTCATCATCCTTGCCATTGCGTGTTGCTCGTCATCTTCGCCGTCATCATAGCGCGTCCTCACCTTTGTTGTTGCGCATCCTCATCTTTGTCATTGCGCTTCCCAATCTCCTCATTGCTACCGTTGCGCGGCGCTCATCCATGATTTACTGAATCCATCCCGGACGCACCCCAAAGCATTTGGCAAATCCTTGGATCCGTCAAATCTCCCATCTCACTTGATCTATCAGTCGTGAATCTCAAGGCCATCAGGATTTACTCAAACGTCTCAAGCCAATCTCCTATCCGCCCATCCGTGCTCTCATGGACTTCATCCGTCACCTTTCCTGGGGCTCTCCCACCCACTTCCGCCTTTGGAAGGGGTGAAGGGTGCCAACTACCGCCCGCGGACATCCGCAGCGGTTTGGTTCATTTCTCTTTCCCACCACATCCGCCTTTGGACAAGGGGTGGGTAACTCTGGTATTGTTGCGCGCGCCCATCCACAGACAAACGCAAGTGACCACATGGTTGTCTTCCCTTTTCCGCTCTATTTGTAGAATCCGTTGTACATATTCTAACAGGGACTCCTGCCCATATAAGGAGGGGCTCTCCCCTGCCTTTTTGATCATCATTGGATCATGGAATGATCCAGCATGAAATCAGCACAACTTTGATCCTTGAGCCTCCATACTCAACCCTTGATCCCTGATCCTTATCACCAACCAATAGCCTTGTTGGTTGAAGAAAAATTCTGTCTGTTGGAATTTTTGAGTGTTTTATACCAATCCTTGATCCCTTTCTCTGACCGTACTGGTCCTGATCCCTGATCACCTTTCTGGAGCCAATCACGATTGATTGAAGAGGTCTTATTAAGCTTAAGACCTGGAGTGTTATACCTCCCCTTAGCTTCTTTGGAGTTGCATTCTGCCAGCCTACTCTTGAGTCCCTTGAGAAGTGTTGAGGTTATCCTTGCTTCAAATCAGTTACTGTTTGTTTTAGAGCTTCTTAAACATTGTGCTTTGTCTTGTACAGCCACCCTCATTTATCTGGTACCCTTCAAGCGCTTGATTGCGGAGAGTTGGGCAGTTTCATTGAGAACCTGGAGGTTGCTTGGGTTTGAGTTGATCATCCCCAATCCTCTGCTGAAAACCAGAGTTATTAGCTTGTGGGCGTTGATTACATACAACAGCTTTTGTTCTTTGAACTCTAAGAAGACTTTAACTTCTTTTGTTCAAGTTTTTCCCTGCATAATCTTGTCTCAGATAGTGCTTTTCCGTTGCTACCAAACTATTATCATCCTTATCCTCTACTCCTTGATTCCTCATTTACCAGGTTCTGGACCTTGATCTCGGTTACATTTAAATATTTTTGTAACACTCAGGAGGGCAGCCTAAACAGCACCTTTCCCCTCCGCAGAACTGCCACGGCCTAGCACCGTCTGGAGTCTTACATTTGGTCCCCCGGGCCGGGATCAAACCAGCAATCTTGGGATTTACAGTCCCAACTTGAAGAATCAACTCTGAAATCCAATCCAATTTTTTTCTTTTCTTTGTCTGTTTGTTCTTTTTTCAGATCTGATCTGTGGAGGCAACTTGGTCCAGAATTAAGTCCTCCAAATTTTGCACCGCCTGGGCAAGATCCTTGTGGTTCTTGTGAAACTCTACTCTTGCCACACTTGTGAGCCACCTTGGAACTCTGCTTGTTTGGATCTCTTAGGAACCCTTCAACATGGAATCTGCTGGATCCTCTTTAGCTGTTTGGGCCAAGATGGTCAAAATCAAACCTCAGAACAAAAATTTAGGCTTCAATGGGACCAATGTCAAACGATTCCTGGACTCCTATGAGATGGCTGCGGAAGTGGATGGTGCCAGTGAATATGATATGGCTTACCAGTTACGGTTTTTTATCTCTTCTGACAAAGTTATGGAGGCTATTGAATTGTTTGAGGGATTTGAAACTCACAACTGGCGGCTCCTGAAGGAGGCTATGCTGGCCTATTGGGGAAAAATAGATGTAGCCAGATTTACTTTGCAAGACTTGGATGCCCTGGTTTCTCAATGGATCTCCAATTGTGGTATCTCCTCAGCCTCTGACTATCAGACTTTCAGAAAATCTTGGGACCCTATCCTGTCCTATCTTATCCGGAACAATCACATTGATACATTGGACAAAATTTGAGTGCAATTTTTTCAGTCTTTCTCTCCAGGAGTGCAGGAAAGAATTAAGGATGAATTGGTGAAATCTGGATCCATGATCACAACAAGAGACAATTGGTTCAAGCTCCCTGCTGTCATGGTTCTTAGGAATACTGTGGATAAAGTGATGAAAGGTCAAACAGCTCTCACCTTTGAAAAACCTAAAATCACTGAACCAGTCCTTGCCCCCTCTTTTCAACCATCTAACAAAATCATGAATAAGATGGAAGCCAATTGCAGACCTAAACCCAATCCTCAGACTCACCGGGAGACACCTACTATAGATGAGATCACTAACTTACTTCAGGCATTTGAGAATAAAATAGATCAGAAAATATCCTCTTTAGCCACTCCTAAACCTGCTAATTCTGTTCCTAATTCTACTATAGTATGTTATTATTGCCATAGGGAAGGCCATGGTACTGGTAGATGTCCTGAACTCCAGAAAGACAAGGAGGAGAAGTTAGTAGAGCAGAATGGAAATAATTTTTTCCTTCCTAACGGTGCTTTGATCCCTTTTGATTTGTCTCAACCAATACGTTATGTGGTGGCCTCATACCAACCACCAACTCCTAAGAAGGCATCCTTGGTCTCTGTGGATTTTTGATCATCCTGTGGAACTCTGCAACCTTGGTATCCCCCAGCTATCACTTCTTCCAGCTTCCCTGGCACCTATCAATCCAATCCAGCTAGGAAACGCCATGAGGAACCAAAACCTCATAAGTCTCCTCCTGTTCCATCCTCCATTCTGCGAAAACACGCTAAACGCCAATCTTCACCTGAGCCTCCTTCCTCTGATGTGGAAGACATGGAAGTAGAAAGGGAACCACTTATGGAAAGGTTCCAGGACAACTCTGATCCTCCCCCTCTTCAACCTGCCCAACCCTCAGATCCTCTTCCATCACTTATTACACCTGATCTTCCTCCCTCCACCCAGCCCAAAGTTTGATTTGGGAGGGGCATCTCCAAGGACTACCCTAATTCTGTGGAAGGAGTATTAAAGAAAATTTCTGATCTTAAAATCCCCAATCTATCTGTGGCTGAACTCCTGTCAATCTCCCCATCTGTGGCAGAAGGGATGAAGAAATGGGTTTCTTGTTGACGTGTGGAGATTGGTCTGGACAAATTAAAAGTCTCCTCTGGTACTCTGAAAGAGGATTCTGGTGGAACAGATCCCTCTTCAGATACCAACCTGTATTCCTGTCCTCTTGGTTTTCTTCCATGTTGTCTTGGTGATTCAACTAAAACGGTTTCTCTCCTTGTGGATTCGGGTTCTCAGCTCAACTTGATTTTGGACTCCATGGCCTGCAAGTTTAAACTTAGCCCAAGGGTCAGTTTAACTCTGCGGTCTATGGAATTGGGAATCAGTCCTGTGAACTGGTTGGTATTGCTGAGGATATTCCTGTTTGAATTGCTAGAAATATTGTTGGCACCTGTCACTTCTGGATCACTTTTCTGGATGGTCCCATGATCTTGGGAAGGCCTTTCTTAATGGACTTTGGTGCTACCCTGATGTTTTCTGATCAAGTTGGGGAGAGAATTCTCCTCCCTGATGCTGATGGCAGAAAGATTGAAGTTCCTCTTTGTTCTTTGGATTCTGTTCGTTGGGAAAGAGACTTCCCTGGTCACCCTCCCAAATCTGTCCTGAAAGGAAAGCAGAAAGAAAACTCTCATTCCTTTCATCCTCATTTTTTAGCAGAATAGTTGGCCCTACTGATAGTCGTAGTTCTCCTCAGCCTCAGACTTCAACTCATGGACCAACTCCCACCTCAGAGGCATATCTTTATTTTTCCTCATCATTTTCTTCTCATCCAAATAAGATCAAAACCCAAACACGTGAAAAATCTGAAAAATCCAAAAATATCTCTTCTGTGTCTGGATCTGTGGTATCTTCTTTTTCTTTTTCTTTTCAGCGTGATCACTCATCCTCTATTCCGGTTTCAAATCTCCGCAATGAGTCTAAACTAGATCTCGATCTCAATTCTTTTCTTGGTAGCTTTGGTATGAAGGAGTCTGGTCTTAGGTGGAGGCAATTCGGGGTAGAAGTAAGCCCTCCCAATTGTGCACCACTAAGGGCTTCTACTACTGTCGTTTTTGAAACTCTACCCTGTGCCACACATCTGAGCAATGTGTTTTCTTTTGGAACCTCTTTTATGGAGAAGGCACCTTTCAAGGACGTAGCAGAACATCCGACTTGGAAGATGTTGGAACATGGCCTCAATTTTTGTAGTCAGGTCTCACTGGTCAATGCTTGGAGGAAGCAGGGATTCCTCTCCTTTTCCACCAAGTACAAACCAGTTGCAAAGAAGGTCCAGCCAGTCAACCAACCAATGCCTCTCAACCTCAACCCTCCTCTTATGCATCCTCCGCTATCCCGCAATCCTTACTGTGGTCTATCCAAATCCCTCACTGGTCCATTTATTCCCTCTGGTCGGGTCACTGAAGAACGTCTGAAAGTGGTCAATTTTGGTCCGGATGGATGGCTTCTTCCTGATGAGTTAAATTTGATCAAAAGTATTTTGTCTCTAAGGGAAAAATCTATTGCATTCTGTGAAGAAGAGAGAGGTCTCTTGAAAGAATCCTATGGTCTCCCTTACATCATCCCTGTAGTTGAACATGACCCTTGGCAAAAGAAAAAGATCCCTATCCCTGCTGCTAAAGTTGACAAATTCATCAAGTTGGTCCGCGAACGAGTCCAAACCGGTTTATACAAACAATTGACTTCTAGCTATTCCAGTCCTGTTTTCTGTGTTCTAAAGAGTAATGGTAAACTTAGAGTAGTTCATGATCTCCAACCTCTTAATAAAGCTACTATTAAAGACTCTGGCGTGCCGCCTGCCACTGAAGAATTTGTTGAATCCTTCTCTGGGAGAGCTTGCTATGGTCTAGGTGACATTATGGGTGGCTATGACGAATGATCCTTGCATCCTATTTCTTGTCCCCTCACTACTTTCAATACTCCCCTTGGTTGATTTCAGTTGACTCAATTGCCTCAAGGTGCCACCAACTCGGTTGCAGTCTATCAGGCTCAGATGATGTGGATCCTCCAGGACAAAATCCCGGATCATGCGGGTATCTTTATTGATGATGGTGGGATTAAAGGTCCAGTTTCTGACTATGATAACGAGCTCTTACCTTGGCACTCAGGAATCGGACAATTTATCTGGGAGTATGCTACTGTCTTGGAAAGAATTTTGTTTTGAATCAAGGAATCTGGCCTTACTGTCTCTGGATCAAAACTTGCCTCCTGTGTCCCTGCCTTGGAAATTGTTGGTCATATAGTCTGCAAGGACGGAAGAAGGATGGCACCCTCTTAATTCAACAAAATCATCTCCTGGCCTACCCCAACAAATCCAACGGAAGTTAGAGGTTTCCTAGGTTTTGTAACTTATTTCAGGATCTTCATTCCCTCATTATCCAAAATCTGTATTCCCTTGCGTCGCTTAACCAGGAAGGATGCTGAATGGATTTGGACCCAAGACTGCAAACAATCATTTCAGTTGCTCAGAAAATTGTTGGGAAAGACATTGTTTTGAAAAAGATCACTTATGGACCCAGAGCTGGCAAGATCAAGCTGGCAGTGGACTCAAGTTATCAATCTGTTGGGGCTGTTCTTACCCAGGAAGATGAAAATGGTTTGGATTGTCCTGCTCTGTATGAATCTCTTCTTTTCTGAGATGTGGAATCCAGGTATTCCCAGCCAAAACTGGAACTTTGCGGTGTGGCCCAAATGTTGAAGAAGCTTCAGACTGTCCTTTGGGGTCAACACTTTGAGTTACAAGTTGATGCACAATCTATTATTGAAATGATCAACGCCCCCAGCCTCCCAAATGCTCCGATGACTCGTTGGGTGGCTTTCATCCAGTTCTTCTCTTTTTATATTGTTCACAGGCCTGGAAAATCTTTTACCATGCCTGATGGTT
This sequence comes from Puccinia polysora, assembly GCA_025617555.3. Classification (NCBI taxonomy): domain Eukaryota; kingdom Fungi; phylum Basidiomycota; class Pucciniomycetes; order Pucciniales; family Pucciniaceae; genus Puccinia; species Puccinia polysora. The sequence goes on along the minus strand of CM062647.1, from coordinate 23,830,226 downwards.
TATCTCAAGGACCTATTGGAGACAATGAATTGGAGGTTGGAATGGATTTTGATGAGGAAGAACCCTTGGTCCGCCCTGTCTTTGCCTTCTCCTCCCAAAATTACTCTGGTTTCCAGCAAGGTTTCTGGCTTAAGTTGGAGCAGTACCTTTCAAATCTCCAAAGACCCCCTGATCTCTCTGCCAAAGAATTTTGGTCCCTTAAAAGGAAGTCCTCCAACTTCTTTGTCCAAGGTTCTAGGCTTATGAAAAGAGCAACTCTTTGTGCACTTGTTGTGGTCTCTATCCCTTCTAAGCAAGATTCAATCCTGGAAAATCTCCATGAAGGCCTTGGTCATTGTGAGGAAACCAAAACTTATCAACAAATATCCAAACAATTCTGGTGGCCATCCCTGAAGAAATCCGTTGCTCAATGGTTTAGGAGTTGTGAAGTATGCCAGAAACGTGATCTTAGGCGCCCGGCCAAAATTTGTTACCCAACTGGAGAGTCCACTGTCTTTGGGAGGATTGCTATGGATGTGGTTCACATTAAGGCTGGTGGAGCTAAGTACCTCATTGTGGCTAGAGATGATTTTTCTGGATGGGTTGAAGCAAAATTTCTTAAGAACCTCAGCTCTGAATCAGTAGCAGCTTTCTTTCATGAGACTTGGACAATGCGTTATGGCTTGGCCCGATCTTATTCTATGGATGGTGGCTTGGAATTTGGTTGAAAACTTGCTGAAATGATCCGATTGCTCCCTGGACAACATATAGTTACTACTCCCTATTATCCTGAAGGACAAGGCATGGTGGAAAGAGGCCATGCTCCTTTGAAGGCTGCTCTTGTCAAATTGGCGGGTGAAAGTGGCAAGAATTGTCAAAAGTTTCTCCCCTTGGTCCTCTTCTCTGATTGAATTTCCACCAAGCGAACCACTGGTTACTCTCCTTATGAAATCATCTTTGGTCAGAGGGCTGTTCTTCCTCTTGATCTTGAAATGGAGTCTTTCTTGGGCATCTCTTGGGAAACAGTTTCCTCAACTACTGACCTATTAGTTGCCAGATCAAAGCAACTGGAGCAGAGTGAAGATATTTGTAACAAAGCTTATCAGAAGATGATGGAATCAAGAGCAAAATCAGTTCAGTATTGGGAAGATAAACACCTAAATCAAATCAGGGACCCTTTAAACCCTGGTGACCTGGTATTGGCTTATAATAGTTCCTTGGAAACTCAGTGGGGAAAGCTTTTCTCTAACCACTGGAATGGTCCTTACCAAGTAGTCCCTCAAGTAAGAGGTGGATCATATCTTTTGGAGGAGCTGGATGGTACTCAGATGTCCAGAAGGTTCTCTGCTGATCAGTTCAAGAAATTTCACTCTTGTGGAGGCAACTTGGTCCAGAAGTAAGTCCTCCCAATGGTGCACCATCTGGGCAAGATCCTTGTTGTTTTGTGAAAACTCTACTTCATGCCACGCGTGTGAGCACTTGGGACGCCTCCTTCATTTTATCTCAGCCACTTCTAGGATTTTTGGTCAGATCAACATATTTTTTCTCAACCACTCTCAAGATCAAAATGGCCATTCTTTGGTTTCAATCATCTTTTTTTTTTCCTTTCTTTTCTATGGCATCAAACTTGGGAGCAGACTAGGGACAGTCTGTAAGTTGGGAAGATATGTGGTGCCCCATCCAGGACACCCTGGCCGCCTTAAGACCTCAACCCATAAACTGTTCCTCAGGCTCATCCAAACCGTCCTTCATCTGCGCGCATTGCGCATTGCGCCTTGCGCGCTGCGCTTCCTTCATCCGCGCGCGTCGCGCGTCCTTTATCCGCGTTGCGTGTTGCTTGTCATCTATGCTGTCGTCATAGCGCGTCCTCATCTTTGTTGTTGCGCGTCCTCATCTTTGTCGTTGTGCGTCCCAATCTCCTCATTGCTACTGTTGCGCGGCGCTCATCCATGATTTACCAAATCCATCCCGACCGCACCCCCAAGCATTTGGCAAATCCTTGGATCCGTCAAATCTCCCATCTCACTTGATCTATCAGTTGTGAATCTCAAGGCCGTCAGGATTTACTCAACCGTCTCAAGCCAATCTCCTATCCGCCCATCTGCGCTCTCATGGAATTCATCCGTCACCTTTCCTGGGGCTCTCCCACCCGCTTCCGCCTTTGGAAGGGGTGAAGGGTGCCAACTACCGCCCGTGGACATCTGCGGCGGTTTGGTTCATTTCTCTTTCCCACCCCGTCTTCCTTTGGACAAGGGGTGGGTGACTCTGGTATTGTTGCGCGCGCCCATCCACAGAAGGACGCGAGTGACCACATGGTTGTCTTCCCTTTTCCGCACTATTTGTAGAATCGGTTGTGAATAGTCTAACAGGGCCTCCTGCCCATATAAGGAGGGGCTCTCCCCTGCCTTTTTTATCATCATTGGAGCATGTAATGATCCAGCATGAAATCAGCACAACTTTGATCCTTGAGCCTCCATACTCAACCCTTGATCCCTGATCCTTATCACCAACCAATAGCCTTGTTGGTTGAAGAAAAATTCTGTCTGTTGGAATTTTTGAGTGTGTTATACCACTCCTTGATCCCTTTCTCTGACCATACTGGTCCTGATCCCTGATCACCTTTCTGGAGCCAATCACAATTGATTGAAGAGGTCTTATTAAGCTTAAGACCTGGAGTGTTATACCTCCCCTTAGCTTCTTGGGAGTTGCATTCTGCCAGCCTACTCTTGAGTCCCTTGAGAAGTGTTGAGGTTATCCTTGCTTCAAATCAGTTACTGTTTGTTTTAGAGCTTCTTAAACATTGTGCTTTGTCTTGTACAGCCACCCTCAGTTATCTGGTACCCTTCAAGCGCTTGATTGCGGAGAGTTTGGCAGGTTCATTGAGAACCTGGAGGTTGCTTGGGTTTGAGTTGATCATCCCCAATCTTCTTCTGATGACCAGAGTTATTAGCTTGTGGGTGTTGATTAAATACAACAGCTTTTGTTCTTTGAACTCTAAGAAGACTTTAAATTCTTTTGTTCAAGTTTTTCCCTGCATAATCTTGTCTCAGATAGTGCTATTCCGTTGCTACCAAACTATTATCATCCTTATCCTTTACTCCATGATTCCTCATTTACCAGGTTCTGGACCTTGATCTCGGTTACATTTAAATATTTTTGTAACACTCAGGAGGGCAGCCTGAACAGCACCTTTCCCCTCCGCAGAACTGCCACAGCCTAGCACCGTTTGGAGTCTTAAACCGCTATGACCATCGGAACGTAAGCGAGCGGAGTCAAAACCAATTTCAACTCACACTCCTCGCGCCTCTCCTCCTTCCGGGCCACATGAACCCGCTGCACCGTCTGAGGTACCCGGCCCTGACCGCAATCCCGCAACATCTGCACCATCTTGTCTACCACCACCGGAGACACAGCCGCCAGTTCCCGCAAGGTCAGCGGGACCGGGGTCTTTTTCCCCATCACCCTACGCACGATGTCCGCCGCTTTCTTCTTCCCTAAAGGAGTCGCTGCCGGCGCCTCGATTCCGGGCACGCGTGCGGCCGGTTTTGGAACGTTCAACGGGGGTTGCTCCTTTTCATCCACCTCTATCTTATTGGGGACCGCCACCTTCTCTTCCGTTGCCACTACCCTTACCTCAGCTTCCACCCAAGGTGTTTGCCACAATCCGGGACCGGTAACAATTCCTAGTGACGCTTGCGCCATTGTTCCTGCCTCCTGACCCTGTGTGCCCACCTGCTGCATTGCGTTCGGCTGGCTTGGCTCCATCTGAATCTGTTTGCCCGTTGGAAACATGTACCCCATCCCCGCTGGTCAAACCAATCCCGCGTTTAGATCCTTTGTAAGCTCCTCGCACGCCAATTTCCAATGAGTGTTTGCCCCACAGTAAGAGCACCCCCTTGGCACAAAGGTATTGGGCGGCCAAAACCCTTCCACCATGTGAGGTGGAGGCCCTCACGGCTGCTGCTGGCCCATACGGCTCATGCAGATCTTCAAATCCTTCATCAGTTCCGTCAATTCACTTACCGGAGGGGCGGGCACGGGTTGAGGAACCGGAACACGCCTGGAAGTAGGTGGAACCGGGGCCAGAAATTGAGCCGGAGCCAAAGCCTTGGGAGCGGATTTCTTTGGTCCCGCTGGGAAGGACTTTGCGGTATCCTTGATAAGCTCTTCTAAGTTGAGCTCACTCTCCACAGCCTGGCAAATGACAGCCAACTCCGGAAGGAGCGCAATGCTCCCGTCCAATGACCGCTTTACCAAGTTGTGATTGTAAAGATGCCGCTGCACCCTTGCCCGGAGTTGAGCGCCTAAACCGCCCAGGAACGCACGTTTCATGGCCCCCGTCTGTCCCGCCACCACCTTGTTCTTTGACAAGTACCAATAGATCCAATCAAATGTTGAGGTGTAATCCGCCAGCTCCACCCAAGTTCTGACTCCTCCGTGCGTGCTCGCCTCTGAGGCCACGCGGTTGAAATTGCTTTCCCGGAATTGAGGTTTGCGGCTACACCACCGCCTTAGGATCTCCGCCTTCAGTTTTGGCCAATCCTGATTCTTGTAGCCTTCCATCTCCTCCACATACCAGAGCTTCTCTTTGTACATAATGAACAGGACAACAAGCCAGGCCTTATTGGCGTCCGACGCACCTTCCACATCTGCAATACCCTTGTATCTCAAGATGAATCACTCCACATCCGCAGTGTTGAATTGGATGTGAGGGTAGTCGCCCGGCCTGATGCGAACCAGACGAGTGGGTTCATGGTCACTGGAGACTGATGGGGGAACGGCGTAGCTTGTCCTGGGTTGAGCGGAGGGAGGGGGAGGAGGAGGGATTGAAGACGCAAGTGGGGTTGGAGTAGCGGACCCGGAAATGGAAGGAGAAGAAGAAGAAGAGGAAGAGGAAGCGACTGTAGGGATGTATGGATAGGACATTGCGCCCAGTTACCTTTGAAAGACAAGAAACGGAAGGTTACTTCCCGGCCAGACCCCCAGATGTGGAAAGAATAAGGGTTATCCCCCTATAATTGTCCCAAGGTTTGGAAGTTAATGGTTCCCTGCGTCTGAAAGGAGATGAGGATGCCCAAAGTTGCACTTAAATGAGAAATAGAAATAAGGAGATAAGAGATAAAGAAAAGTAGAGAGAGAGTGAAATCACCAATCCTTCAATCCTAAGAACTTTCCACCTGGATGTGTATCCAGTATGAGTTCCCTTAATCTCTTGGTGAGATGATTGATCCAATCCAATGATGTGATGGTCTCATTCCATTCCATGCCCCATCCTTCCTCCTAACCCGGAGTTGAGAGTGAGGATAAGTCCTCCCTCTCAACCCTAACCTAAGTACATGCGCAAATAACAGTATGACAAAGAAACGGAAGAAAATCCCAAAACAGAAACCCTAGCCTCCTCTCCCCACCTCCATACCAAACTCCCCCCAACTTCCGTACACCATTCCATCCATCTGGTTTTTCCTTCTCATGACGCGGTCCTTGCACCGCCCCCTACTCGGAGCCCCCCGCGCCTGTCCTTATCCATTTGTCCGCGCCCTTTGTGGATGTCCGGTATTATCTGGAGTGATCCGCACGCTTGTACGCGCGCTCCGTTTGTTCCTTTATAGCCCGCGGATTTCTCCGCCCCTACGTATCCAAACCGGCGCGCCCGCAAACCTATTTGAGCGCACTACCTTCCAAATCCAATCTTTGGGACGGATCGCCGCCCATGCCGCATTCAATGCTGAGCCCAACCCGTCCACTAGGTGCGGAGCCAAACAGCGGCTGCTGCTGATCCAGCAGCTGCCGCTGCTGAGCACTCCGCATACCCTAATGCTGAGCCCACTTGCCTCCAATGCTGAGCGCGCAGCTGCGACGCAGTTCCCAATCCGTGTCTATAAATTGACACCACAACGGTCTGAAGAACAAGATGACTTTCACTCAGTTCGACGTGAAAGGGGCATTTCTTCATGCTTCGTTGAATGAAGCTGTAATAATCAAAACGCCAGAAGGATCAAACAGAAAATAGCCGTACCTGAAACTAAAGAAATTGTTGCACGGTCTTTGTCAGTCCCAAAAGAACTGGTACAAAACGCTCACTAACTGGATTAAATCCCAAGGGTTCAACAAATCAACTAGCAATCTGTGTCTCTACCACAACTCTGAGTTACAGGAGATTTTGTATTTCCATGTGGATGACCTTATCCACATTGGGAGAAGTAATTCTTTTGCTAACAATTTCTTAAATTGTTTTCTTAACTCCTCCTGTCATCCTACTAATACTATCCTCGGCATCCTCATGGAATTTAAGAGGACGCTATCCTCTTGAGCCAACCCAATCACATAGACTGCGGATGAGAGGAACTTGGACTTGTGAACTGCAAAGATATTTTCTCGCCGCTGACCCAGAATCTGCACCTTGAACCCGCAACCAATGAAGACCATAATGAATTTTGACAATTGAATATCAACTATTGTTCTGCCATTGGACTCCTCAATCACCTATCCCAATATACTAGGCTTAATATCTCTGTTGCGGTGTCTAGCCTTGCAAGGTTCAGTACCAAGCCTGGCATGACCCACTGGAGAGAAGTAAGAAAAGTCTGGAAGTACCTCAAAACCATCAGGAATTTCAAATTAACAATTAAGTTTGATCCATCTTAAGAGATGATTTCTGGCTACAGCAACGCTAAGTGGGGAAATGATCCAGTCTTCCAAAATTCCCAGACCGGCTATATCATTTTTCACTATGGAAGTCTGATTGTCTGGAACTCATCTAGACAAAGAAACATTACGTATTCTTCCACTGAATCCAAACTGAACGCCCTACTTGACTGCTACCTGGCACTTAAGTGGATTTCTCATCTAGTTAGTGAATTATATAGTGATCCAGAAATAAAACCAAGAATTTTCATTGAAAAAAAGGTTTAGAAGATAAAATAAAAAGATTTGGCTCACACTTGAAATCAAGCCACATTGATATCAAGACTAAAGGATTGCAAGAAGACTTCAATCTATCTCTGTTTGATCTCACCTTAATCTCTACCAAGTAGATGATAGCCAATTCCTTGACCAAATCCTCCTCTATCAACTGTATCAAATTGCTCCAAGACAAGATTTTTACTAAAATTCCCTCTGAATCCTCAGTAATTTCTCCTCTTCCCAGTCACAAGGGGTGTTGAGATTTCACATTCCACACCTTTCACATCCTCTGGTCTCCCCGCGGTACCTCTGCTCTCCCTCTCCCTACAAGACCTCTGATCTCCCGCGCGCCTTCCTTCTTTCCTACTGCGCCTCCTGCAGCAGCCATCTTTCTTGACCTGGTCTCTTTCTGACTCCCACTCTCCTTCTGGATTCTTCTCCTTGATTTCTTGATTCTTTTCTTTTTGAATTTACTGCTTTTTTTCTTTCTCTTCTTTTTGTCTCTCCTTTCTCATTTTCTCAACTGTTCACCACCTTCTTACCCATCCGCCTTGAATATCTCAGCTACCTTTTGTCACCAACTATCTCCTATCTCTTCCGCGTCTTGTGCCTCAACATCTTCTGACTAGCCATCTCTGCCTGGTAATAGTCAACACTTCTGGATTCTCAACCTTGTTTCAAATCTAACCTACAGACTTCTTCAACTAGCCTCAAGCCTTAACTCAAGTTCTCCTGAAGACATCTATCTCTAACTCAGCCATTCATCTCCACTCAACCTCTTGGCTTCTGGCGTAGGATCCTTTCTTTTTATCCTCTTCTATGTCACTCTCACCCTTCTCTATTTTCTTGTTTCTCATAATATTTGTTTCCTCTCAGTCTGCTGGTTCTGTGTCATAAAGAAATTTAGTCAATCTTATCAGATTCTAGTAGGGTTCAATCCCGTTTTCCATTCTTATCTGATACTCAACTCATCTGGTGTTGTTGTTGAAACCAAACACATACAGTTCCTCAAAAATTCACTCAATGAATTTCCTCTTCTCAAATTGCCGGGGATTGATCTCTTCAGTCAACCCAACTCCGAGTCAAAAAAATCCAATTTCTCCTCAATTTAAAAGCAATATGTCTTTTGCAAATCTCAAAATGAACTCTCCAAATCAGACTCAGATCAAGAAGATTCAGAATCTATAGGCTCTTCATCCTCCAATCCTCACCCTTCTCTACCATCTCCTGTTCCAGAACCTCATTTTCAGCCCATTTCTCAAAGACCTAGACGGGAAACAAGAAAACATCAATGATATGGTTTCTAACACTACTACAAGCCTCCTTCCTACAAAGCTGCACATAAATTTGCTGAATGGCCCAAGTGGAAGAAAGCTGCTGAAGAAGAGATAAATTCCATAGAACTTCAAGACGTCTGGGAGGAGTACTACGGAATCCCAGATAACATCTTGAATACTACGTGGGTCTTCAAGGTGAAAGAGAATTGCCATGGAGACCCTGTCAAATATAAGGCTTGACTCTGCGTTCAAGGATTCAATCAAGTCTTAGGAATTGATTACAATTAAACATGGGCACCAACAGGCAAACTTGGATCACTCCAAGTGGCCCTCATATACGGTCTGAAGAAGAAAATGAAACTCACCCAATTTGATGTGAAAGGTGTATTTCTCCATGCCCCCATTGACAAAACTGTCATCATAAGGACCCCAGAAGGGTCAGACAGTAAATCTCCCTACTTAAAATTAAAAAAATCTCTCTACGGCTTGAAACAATCCCCCAAGAATTGGTATGAAACCTTGACGTCATGAATTAAGTCTCAAGGATATTTTGAATTGACCAGTGATCCCTGTATCTACCTTAACTCTAAAATGGGAGAAATGATTTACTTCCATGTAGATGATCTGATCCATGTAGGCAATTCTAATCTCTTTGAAATAAACTTCCTTGAACAATTCAAGAATTCATTGTGCCATCCTCCCAACACTATCCTTGGTATGCTCAGGTAAATTGAAGACAACTGAATCCTCTTGAGTCAGCCTAACCACATTTCCCATGGTATGGAAGAACTCAGCTTATCCTCCTGTAAAGACACTCATACTCCATTGACTCAGAATCTCAATCTTGAATCCGCTTCCAACATGGACCATGCCGAATCCTGTCACCTTAATGTTAACTATAGATCTGCAATTGGACTCCTCAACCATCTTGCCTAATATTCTTGACCAGAAATTGCATTCTCTGTATCTAGCCTGGCAAGGTTCAATGTTAAACCTGGCATGACTCACTGGAGAGAAGTCAAGAAAGTGTGGAAGTATCTCAAAACGACTAAGGACCTTAAACTTGTCATCAAGCGCAATCCCAAACAAGAAATCCTCTCAAGTTTCAGAAACTCCACCTGGGGAGATGATCCAATTTTCCGCAAGTCTCAAACTGGGTACATCATCTTCCATTACAGCAGCCCAGTCATCTGGAATTCTACCAGGAAAAGAAACATTACCTATTCCTCCACCAAATCCAAATTCAATGCGCTACTCGACTGCTACTTAGAGTTCAAGTGGATTGTTGACTTTCCACATATCCTCCCACTGTGCGGGCCTCAACACTCACCCTGCAACAAGGAACCATCAGCTCACCACGCGCACGCTTTGCCTTGCCCCGGAACGGGGAATCCCTGAATGCCTCGCCTTCTCGTCTTGTTCTTCTATCCTCAGTTTCTTTTCTGATTGTCTTTTCTCGCAGTCTCCTCTCCTCTTCTCATCTTTCTTCTCTTTTTTGTCTCTCAACTTTCTTCCCTCAGTTTCCTTCTCGCCAAACCTCCACATCTCATTCTAATTCATTGACATACAATCTCAACTCATTCAAAAACAAGTCTCTGACTGGTAAGACTCTAAATCAACCTCTTATTTCAACCATAAAATCTTACTCTCCATTCTGCTCAGTCTATCACCGCCACATCCATCCTTATCCAATACGATTGTAACTCAACGTCACTCTTGAACTTGAATGGCCACCTTTTCTGTTAACCTTTGATTATGGTTTAACTTGTATGGTTTTCTTTTCATACATCATCTTTTCTTGTGTTCTCTAGTTTCTTATTTCTTTTCTACTGCTTTGTCTAGCCGCTGTTTTTGTGTCATCTAGAAATCTAAGATCATCTTATTATGGATTAAGCACCTTGTTAGCAAGATTTATCAAACTTCCCAACTGAGACCCACTCTATACATTGACAACAAGGGCCTGAACGACAAAATCAAGAAATTCGGATCAAATTTGAAGTCAAGACACATTGATATCAAAACAAAGGGACTATGTGAGGACTATACTAATGAAGAATTTGCCCTCATTCTTATTCAAAGCAACTCCATGATTGCTTATTCCCTTAAGAAAGCCTCTTCAATGTTCTCTTTGAACCTCCTCCAAAAGAAAATCTTTTTGAACGTAACAGTTGAATAACCTTTTGGATCATTCTCTCACCAGTCACGTGGGGTGTTAAGATTGTGCCCTAACTTCTCCTCTGCCATCGTCTCAGTAGCTGTTTGACAGGCCTGTAAACTTCTCACCTCTATGAGCGGGCCCGGGTGGACCTCCTACAATATCTTGGGGGACTTGGGGTCCTCTCTTCTTCTGGAAAGATGGCCTTTCCTCAATCTGGCTTCTTCATCTCTCTACCATCTTGATCTCTTCATCTCTCTCTTTCTTCTTTCTTCCCTCCTTCCTTCTTACCAACTCTTGAACCGCCTACAACTTTACTTAAACTTCCCAAATCGCCACTTCCTCTAACTCAATACTCACATCAACGCGACTCAACCTCTTTAACCACTCTTTTTTAACCAAGTAACAGCCTTCATGGATATCTGCCTGGTAAGAGACTAATCCTCAAGGTCTTCAACTCAACGTCTCTGACAGACTAGCTTCATTGCTTGTAGTCGCCCATCTATGCCAACTTGACTCTGCCAGCTTTGATTCTGCCCATTTCTTGTGCCGTCTGATCTCCTTCCTGCCAACCCAACAACTCTGAGCTGTTGGTTCCCATATTCTTTCTTCTTCTCATATGTCTATTTCTGTTTTCTATTTTTTCTGACTTCCGTGCTCATTCTGCTGGTTTTAAGCTCTAAGAAATTACATCAAAATATCTTCAGCATCCAATCATTGTTTTATTGCTCTTTTCACTTTATTGCTCTCATCACTTCATATCTTTCATCACTTTATCTTGATGTTCACTTTATCTCTCTCATCACCCTATTTCCCTTACTCTTTCCTAATGGCCCCTCAGCAAACCTCCCCCCGCAAGTCCAAACAAAAGTCCAACACACCAAAGCAAACATCGCCAAGGAACTCCACAACAAACAATCCTCCCCCATCAGCTTCAAAGGGATCAAACAATCCACCCCCATCAGCTTCCAAGGGCTCAAGTCAGCTCAAGAGAGCTGATCACATCATCCTAGTCAACTGGCTCAAAATACCCTCCAACTATGATGCCTTCTTTTTATCAGACAATGAAACATGTGTTGGCCAACCTCCATCCTCTAAGGTCAATGCTTATCTCCTGATGGCCAATGAACTCAAAAACAAAACAAAAGGTAGGCTTGATCTGTCATCCAAACAGATGAGGGAGCAATTCAAGAATTATCAAGCCAAGTACAAAAAAGGCCCACTCCATGTCAATCTCCACCAGATTTGGTATCACCAACTCTGACAAAGCCAATGGAATCAACTCGGTGGTTGATAAGTTGGACTCCATTTGTCCTTTTTATATTCAAATGGATAAAATCTTTGGAAAGAAGGCCCAAATCACCCCTTTAGCCCCTTTTGATTCCCAAAATCCAATTCAGTCCACGCTGAGGACTTGGCTGGGGATGCTCAGCCTAGCAATGGTGATCCTGAAGAAACCTTTGCCTTGGAGTGGCCCCCATCCGATGCCAAGGAGGATATTCAAAAGCAATCAGCTTCAATCAAGTCTACTTCGGCTTTGATTGATGTGTCAAACCATACCTTGGACCCCTGCCCTCCTTCTTTGGATTGCTCCCTTCCTGGTTTAGCAGATCTCATCAACCTTGCTGATGCGGAAAAAGATACTCCTGAGTCTCCATTACCCTCAAAATTGGTTCAAGTAAGGAACAAACCTCTTTTCTCTTCTATCTGGTTAATCCTGAATGATTTAGATTGTAAAAGAACAGGCTCATCCATTCCAGAATGGCTGAAAACTCAAGCCAATGGGGCCTCCCACATTGCCTTTGAACACTAGCAACAACTTTCAGACTGAAACCTCCTCTGCCAAGGGTAAGCAAAAAGCCTCCAATTCCATCAATATCAACCCAAAAATTCATCAAAAGAGGAGAAACACTTCTTTTTTTTTAGGCTTTGAAGAAATCATGGAGAAGCAAGATTCATGTATGTCCATTGGTTGAATATCCTTCCTTTCAAAATCATGCTCATTGCTTTTCCCCTGAAAAAAACAGTCAAATCACAAATTGAATCCAAAAAACTTGATTTTGAAAAACAAAAGTGAGATTTTCAACTGGCCATGGATGTTCAAAAGCAGAAAGCCAAGAGTTTTGCTCATAAACAAAAATGGGATTCTAAGTGGAAGTTGACAAAGGCTGAGCTAGATTTTCAAAAAGAGTAAAAGTAGAAGGATTGACAGCAAGAAAAACTGGAAAAGCAGTGGGAATGACTTGCAACCAAAAAACAAAATAAGGTATCAGTAGCCTTGGCTTGCATTGGTAGCAGTAGAACAGTAGATGAAATACAGAAGATAACTCAAATTCTGGGCTTGTAAATATATTTTCATGGGTGAAAGAAAAACAAAAAAAAATATTTTTTATTACAACTTCTGAGAGTATTCTTAACCTCAACAACATACAGATCTTTTTTATTTATTTATATTTTTTTTTCTAGAATAAATTTGGCCATTATTCAAGTCTCTACAAGTGTTTCATATTTTTTTTTCTAGAGTAAATTTGGCCATTATTGAAGTCTCTACAAGTGTTTCTAGTTGTTTTATTAATTTTAAGTGACATGGACATTCTGGTATGGGTTGCTGTGTCCACAGCAGGAAAGGCACAGTGCTTGTACTTATTAGCTTCCCAAACCATTTTTACAATACCTTTTTGCTTGAAATCAATTCCAAATCCAAGGTAAGGAAAAACAAATTGTCCATCTGATACTTGATATTTTTCTGTATTTTCAATAAGTCAACCATTTGATTTCTTGGTTGGAACCACAAGCAAAAAGGAGTAGCCAGAGATGTTGCCCTTTTCAATATTAGGAGATTTGTAACAAGAATCCAAGGTGAAAGTGATGTGTAGGGAGCAATCAAAAATTTTAGGCTTGGAACCAAATTCCAACAATGAGAAAGAGCGGATTTTGTTGTCCTTCATGGTATCACAGTTTGATTCAAAGGAAAGTTTGGCCAAATTGCAAAACATTTCTCCTAGAATTTGGGATACTTTGTTGTCCTTAAGTTTGAGGAAAGCATACTCTTGGGGAGAAGATCTAATAGATGATTTCTTCACATAACTTCCAAATAACTCTGAAGGGTGCATTTATTTTTGCCATCCAACTGCCCACATTTTTTGACCCCAAGATCTTGAAGGACCAACTGGGTTGACAAATTTTTTTGAACCATGAAGGAAAGTGGTGACAAATTTGATGTCATTCTTTTCTTGTTCGGAGAGTTTATCCAAGGGCACAAATTCAATTGTTGCAACCAGGGCTTGGCAATCAGATTGACTGAGGACAATTACTTTTCCACGGTGGAATAAATGGAACCCTTTGATTGTTTTTTTTGCGTGCTCAAACTCTTCCTGGGTGGGTTTGCAACTATTCTTTTTCTTTTCAGCAACAATTGAAGGGTATAGATCCAAAGGACATGGTTTTCATACCACCTTTTTGTTAATACCTCCCTCAGTAACTTCCAAAGACATTTATGAATCCCAATATTGAAGCCTCTTTTGGCAAGCAGCCCTACTCTTCCCACCTCTCTGTATGTTTTTCAAGGCATCTCCTTCCATCTTATTCCCTCCCTATCCTATACTTAGATTGGGGTGAGGAACAAGGCGGGATTCAATTGTTTGTGTAACATTTTGAGGGGGGGGGAGAAGAGTTGGATGTTCCCCAAAAGCAGTCAAATTTTTTCTGAAAAAAAAACAAATTCAGTCCAATAGAAATCATTGTTGAAACATGATTGAATAAAAAAAAAGAAACCAAACCTGGATTTGAGCCCAGGGACACCAGAAGCTGAATCCCCCCCAAAAAAACAATTGGCATGAGTGACCCATGCAACACACTGACAAGCAAAGTTATCAAAAAAATTAAAATCAAAAAAACCTACCTTCCATGGCAAAGAGCACCTGAATCAATCAAAAGAAACCCTGTTGGCTTCCGGTGAAGTCCAGAGACACCTAAAAAAAAAAAAAAAAAAAAAAAAAAAAAAAAAAAAATGGGAGTTAAGCTCCAAAGAAATCTCCAAAAAAAGGTTCACGAGACATTGGAAATCAATTTCTTGATCCATTGCAAAACAATTGCTTGATTGATTGCAAAATGATCAAACAATCAATCACAAAGCAATCAAACAGTTGAGCAATCAAATGTGAATTGATTGTAAATCAATCAAGCAATCAATTTGAAATTGATTGTTTGATTTATTTGCAATCAAATGTGAATTGATTGTAAATCAATCAAGCAATCAATTTGAAATTGATTGTTTGATTTATTTGCAATCAATTTTTTGATCAAATTGCAATTGATTGGGGATCAATTGTTTGATCAATCAATCAAAACCATTTATCAATTGATTGATTTCAATTCAATTGACCAATCAATTGACCAATTGATGAATTTGGTTTTGATCAATCAATCAAAACCAAATAAATTGATTTTTTTTATTGATCAATTAGGATTTGGTCAATTGATCAATTGATCAATTGAATCCTAATTTATTGATCAATTGATCAATTGAATCCTTATTGATTAATCAATTGATCAATTGAATCCTAATTGATTGATCAATCAATTTGGTTTCAATCAATCAATCAATTGATTGGGATTTGATTAACCAATTGATTCCTAATTGATTGATGGGGGTTGGTTGAGTAAGGAAGGAGGAGGAGGAGGAGGAGGAAGGGGGGAGAAGGAGAAGGGAGGGGCTTACCAGATGAGGAGGGGGATTCAAGTGAGATGAGGTGGACCTGAGAGAGAAGACCTGGGGGGAGTTGAAAGGAGAGGTAAGCAAGGGTGGTTTAGTGAGTGTAAAGAATTAGGGAAGGGAACTCACTGAGTCTGTTGGTGAGTTGGATGGAGGATGATTTGGGGAGCTTGGTGAGGCAGGTTCCTTGGTGAGGTTGATGAGGCTGGTGAGGTTGGTTAGGTTGCTGAGGTGAAGGAGGTGGTTTGATGAGGAGGAGGAAGGAAGGTGACCGGTGTGTGAGTGGGGTGAGGTGAAAGTGTTGGAGCAGTGAGGTGGAGGGGAGAGGTTGGTGGGCTTGCAAGTGGTGGTTTATGAGGTGGAGGTGTTTTTTGATTTTGTCTAAGTCCACTAAGAGAAAAAAAAAAAAAAAAAAAAAAAAAAAAAAAAAAAAAACCAACTCAGCCTGGAAACTTGGGTGAACAACCAAAGAAAAAATTACCGTGAAGTTATTTTTCACCTATTTAAAAATCAAACATTCCTCATCAAAGCAAGCAAGGGTGAGAGGAAGAATCTGCTTTCTCATAGAAGAAGATGAGGGACAAGATGAGACAGGGATGACTTGAGGTGGGTCAGGAATATTGTCTTCAAATATTTTTTCCCATTCATATTTGATGTTGGCCAAAAGATTTTGAAGTATTACACAAGTGATAATCCAGTTGATGAGGAACTTCATGTCTTTGGGGTTTTGAACCTGGTTTTGAATTTCCCTTAAGGTGGCCCATCTTCCTTTTGGAACTCCTATGGCATGCTCAATTCAAACTTGTGATTGGGGAAGATGATAGTTGAAATTGGTTTTTTGTTGACTGTTAGATGAAATTTTGCAGTATGCTGGAACCACATATTTGCCACTAGCATAAGCTGAATTGGTCAGAAGTTATTGATCTTGGTCAAAGTAGTTCCCTGGTTGTTGGGGAATTTGCATCCGATTGAACACGTACGAATCATCACAAGAACCTGGAAGGCCAGCATGGAGGGATATGAACTTGTTGTTGTTATCACAAACATGTTGTAGGGCCACAGAGCATCTAAAAAAAAAAATGAAAAATATTTGGTCAGTGGTGTGATCAAAGGTGTTATCAAAGTCATTGGAAAATAAATGAATCAGTTGCCTTTTTTTGAGGTCAAAATAGTGATTTCCATCTAGCTTGGGTTTTTGACTCAAGGAGATTGTGGTTCCATCAACAAACTCAATGCAACCAGGAAAGCCTTTGTTCTCCATTACCTGAGATATCTCCTTGTTTTCTTCTTTGGTTGGCCAAGAAAGGACTTGGCAATGGAAAGATAGGATAGCAATCATGACTCTTTTGGTGTATAAGTCGATGCTTCCATAACTGAATGAGAATAGATTTTCCAATCAATGGATTGATGCTCCATTTCCATTTGATCCCAATCTAAAAAGAGCAAAAGCAAGTTGGATTTCTTTCAGCTTGCTACTATGCACAGATCAACCTGTCATAGCAACACAAAAACTATAAAAAACAAATGAAACAAAAATATCTAAATTAACAAAAGAAGGAGTGAGAAATCCATGAATATTATTGGAGAAATGGATTCCTCACCAAAAATTATGTAGGGTCACTCACTGACCCCACCCTTGAAATCCAAGTCCTTATATTTTTAAAATAATTAAAAATAAAAGTACTAAAAATTACAACACCAGTATGGCACCTTTTGGCCATTCTAAAATTTCACAAGGGTTGTTACGTATAGGGTTTACACCTAAAATTCACTCAGAA
Source organism: Puccinia polysora (assembly GCA_025617555.3). NCBI lineage: Eukaryota > Fungi > Basidiomycota > Pucciniomycetes > Pucciniales > Pucciniaceae > Puccinia > Puccinia polysora. Next base: position 23,813,420 of record CM062647.1, on the reverse strand, counting down.
CTGAGGTGTTGTGTATATTTTAGGAGTTACACGCGGAAATGTGTTATGTCACAATTCCCGCGCGCAGCCCCGCATCATTACATATCCCTACGTACTTGTAGTAGCAGATTCCCGCATACTAGAGACCCGCGCGCAGCTAATCCTGCCACGCACGCAGCGGATCCTACCCCGCGCGCATCTGTACTGACAGATCCCCGCGTCTGGATCCGTTGTGACTAATCTGACAACCAGGTACCGCTCAGAAGGGCTAAAACCTAGTTAGGGTTGCCTGGCATATGTAACAAGTTGACATATGCATTAGTAATGGTCTAAAAAGATCAAAACTAAAATAAAATTAATAAAAATTAAGTTTAGAACATTTTTTAATAATATATCAAAGATCAAGGATTACCATGTAAATCATTGACTCTGATCTTTGAAGACCACAAAACACTACAAGGAGTGTTCATAAACATTACTAAAAATTATTGAAATGATCAGCAGATGATTGAAAATTAGTAAAAATTCACATATGTCCACTTTAAAGTCATACTAATAGTACAAATGAAGGAACAGTGCAGAATGATCAAATTTACGCCATAACAGATTAACAGATCCTGTGGCTAAAGTAGTACAGAAATCCAGCAGATCTAAGGTCAGCAGATTTACAGCACCAAGTGGACGTGCTAATCTTACCCTGACTGGCTTGCCAGTCTCAGCCCACAAGCAGAACCCTCTCTACGTGCCCTGAGAAGCTCAAAATCACCCCAAAAGGTATTTATACAGACCTCTTTGGATCCATCATTCCCATTATCAGTTTACCAGCAATTATTATTATCAATCAGACACTGTGTGATTGTTGATCAAGTGCTTATAGGAAGATAAGCAAGTGATTTATGACTTATTCTGTAGTATTATTATTTATTCTTATTAACCAATAAACCCTTGAAGTTTAGTCAAGAAATCCACCCCATCTGCTCTGAAACCCTTCCTATTATTACAGGATTTTTGTGGTAAAGTGCTCAGAGTGATTGTTTCCCTTCCTTTCTTTGCCATTGTTCTGTTATGCGCGGCCATCAGTGGAATAAGCCCTTTCTAAGGCACCCATCTTCATTCCAAGGTTCTTCAACTTCCTAAGGCGGCCCCTTGAAGAGAGTTTGTTAGTCTAAAGATCTCCAGTAGTATAATACTGTGGCCCCTCTTTTACATCATATTGAAAAACTTGTATTCCCAAACCAATTAAACCTTGCAACTGCTCTTATTATATCATTTATTTGAGCCTCTAAGTGTTTATTTTTGGAATTATTATTATTATTATTATTCCAGTATTTTCATCACTCTCTGTAGCTAAAAGACTGAAATTTTCCTGGTATCAGAGAGCTGACAATGGCTGGATTGCGTTGAGGATTCCAAGAATTGTTCTGGAAGATGTGGTGGTCTTCAATCATCTCCAAAATTTTCATGAATGAAGGCAACAAAGTTTGGAATAGTTGCTGGAAGCTTAAGTCGGGGATGAGATGAAGCTTTTGCCTTTCATTCATAGGGTTTTGGAGGGTTTGTATTCTTGGAACCATGTATTGCTTTTCCAACAGAGAATTCAAAGCTAACCAAGTTGATTCCAAATCAGAGTCTGAATCAGAGTCTGAATGGGAGTCAAACAGTAGCAAAAGTTCAGTCAGCTTTTTTGCGTTTTCAACTTTCTGGAGGGAAGTTTCATTGGACATGTTGAGGAAAATTGATAGAGATGTGAAGCAATGGAGATGAGATGTGTGTGATGGGATGGAGATGCAACCGGTATGGATTTGCTGATTTGGATGGGTGTTTTAGATGTGATGGATGGTGGATGGATGATGATGCATAAATGGCGGGTTTAATGCCGGGTTTAATGGCGGGTTTGATTTTTGAAATCCGCCATTTTCATGAAACCCGCCATTTTGAAATACACCAGTTAGGGGGTATGTGTATTTCTGAAACCCTCCATTAAAAATGGCTGGTTTGGTCAAAAAAAATGGCAGTTTTCTTATGGTGGGTTTGCTAACTTTGATATGCCCTATTATTCTTTTGGCCATTCACAACCCACCTGAGTCGCAAATGGCCGTTTGTGACTCAAGTTGGTTGTGAATGGCCGTTTGCAACCCATTTTTTGCTCGCGTATTGTGCCACGCAACCCCTTTTAGGTAGTTAACAGGGGTTTCAAGGTAGAAAATTTAACATTTGCCGCAAAAAAAACATCTGGAAAACATAAAAGCATTAGCTTCATCATGTTTCTTTTCCCTTCACTTCCTGCTTGCCATCAAGAAAACTTCAAAATATCTTTTTTCAGGAATATGACCTGGAAAATCTGTAAGTTTTTTTTGGAAAGGCAAAACACACTCCTTTATCTTGTGTCTGAAATCAATTTTTGTGAAATCCTGGAATTATGGTAAATATTTTGAAAATACCATTTTAAAAATGATAAAATAAGATTAAATTACATTTTTTTGTGATTTGCGTAATTGGGTGATGTTAAAAATTCACGGCTCCAGCCATGTGGTAGTCGTGTAGGGCCCTACAAGGCTCAAATGAGCCATGGGGGCACAAAGAAAACTACAAAAGGCTGTTTCAAACACGCGCAACCCCCGGGGGTTGTGTAGGAGCCATGTAACCCTTGTACATGGCTCAAATTTTCCGTGTTTGGGGGTGCACAACCCCCCGGAAGCCATGCCTGAATTTTGGTCACCCCCTGGACCACACTTGGGTTCTGTAAACCCAAATTTGGGATTAACACATACTTTGTGGGACTTTTGTTCCACGCCTAGCAATCCCAAAGAGACCATAATGCAAAACCCAAGTGAAATTAAAGTGAATAATCATAAATCATATAAAAATCTGCAAGCAATTCTTCCTCAACTTTAAATTGAGCAAACTTTGCTTGATCAATTGAAAGTTGGATTGAATACTGAATTATACCATTGCATTTTTTTGCATGGGAACAGTGGCAAGCCCTCCTTCTTCTCAAATTGCTGCGTGGAAGGTCTACATTGATACTTCCATCAACAAAGCTTTGGAAAAAGAAAAAAAGGATTTGGGTAATGAAACATTGGAAGCTCCAATTGCATCCTCATCAAGTGTGACAATTGAGGAACAAAATGATTCACAAATGGACATGACCACTGGTGCTGAGTAACATATTATGTTACTGGTCTTTGCCATATTTAATTTGATTGAAACTGATGGGTTCATGTAACTATGAAACTATGGCTTAACCAATGAATGTTTACTAGATCCACTTGACCTACCTCCCTTCATTGCTTTTCCTACTAGGGAAGAGGCACAAAACTATTGTCAAACATGGGCAATGAAGCATGGTTACTCTTTAACAGTTTTCAACTTGAAGCATGACCAATATGTTGATTTAGCCTGTGATAGACATGGTTCTTATTCAGGAAGTCTTCTTACCAAACATTCTAGGCAAACTCACACAAGGAAGGTTGCATTCAAGTTTTTAATCCATGAAAATTGCACAAAGGCAGACCCCTTGTGGTGCCTCTCCTACAAAGAAACCCAAAATAACCATCAACCATCTGAACATCCGTCTGTGCATCCTCAACTGAGGAGAATATTGGGGGTGGCCTTAGAGGCTCTAGTAGAAGGCATGAATGATGGGCTCAATATGTTAAAACTGAAGAAAAAATTGAGCAAGATTAATGGGCGGGATTATGGTGATGACCAAACAATCTATAACACTAAGCAGAATGTCACACTTGCAGAACTAAAGGGAAAAAGTGTTACGGAGGTACTATATGAAAAGCTTGAAGAAACAAGTTGGATTCACCGGTCAAAGCTCAGTGGAGAGGGTCACTTGGAGGCCCTGTACTTAGCACATCCAGAGGCAGTAAATCTTTCAAAACAATTCCATAATATTGCTATGTTGGATTTTACTCATAAAACAAATAAGTACAAGACACCACTATTGCATGTTGTAGGGATGACAGCCAATTGGAAAACTTTCACAAAAGCTCTTGTTTTTATAACAAAAGGAACACTTTAGTTCTACAGTTGGTTGGTAAATGCATTAAAGGAGTTGGCTTATGATCCTGAGAGACTTCCAAAAGTCTTTGTGATGGACCTTGAAAAAGCTCTGATTTTTGCAATTTAAACTAGTTTCCCAGAGTCATCAAGACAATTTAGCACTTGGCACTTGTCTAAAAACATACAAGCAAACTTTAAAGGGTGCTTTGTTAATGATGTTGAAGGATGGAAAAGCTTTATGAATCTTTGGGCAAAGTATGGGGCCTCAAAGACCAAGGAGGAGGCGGAGTTCAATGATGCGGAACTCAGAGTAGGTCCAAATTACTGCTTCTTATTCTTCCTAGTTTTGGGTTCTTACCTTTTGACTTGTATATTTTTTCTTGAAAGACTATGAGGATGTACTTTATTATATGGAAAATAACATTTTCCCTATCAAAGAGACATTTGTAACAGCGTGGACTTGTATAAACCCAAATTTTGGGAAAAAAACAACTTCTTGGGTTGAAGGGGCCCATGTCACTCTCAAACAATTTCTTGCAAACTCCTTGGGAAACCTGTTGGATTTTTGGAAAAGCCTTGAGGGAACAGCTTCAAATCAAATGAATTCAGTTCATGCATCACTTTATAACTCTTGAATTAAGTTGGGGACAGTTCTTCCCCCTGAACTGTTACAATTGGGTTACAAATTGTCTTTAGAGGCAATCCATTATTTTAAAGAACAATTTGAGAAGTTCAAACTTGATCATGATGGCAAAGTCGGCACCAAGTCATATTTCATGACTGTGGGTTTGCACTGTTCCCACCAAATAGGTGACTTTCTAGCATTCAGAGGATCCGTGGTACCTGAATATGTTCATCCTCAGTGGAGGTTTGACTATGACCCTTGCAGTTATAGTTCTGTAAGTTGGCTTAAGTTAGGTTGTTCAAGTTGCATTGTTCAAATCACTATGTGATTATTTCTTTTTGATTAACTAATTCACTAATGGTTGATCCTTTTGAATTTTTCCAGTGCAATGTTGATGAAATGCTAACCATTACTCAGTTACTTAAAAAAGTCAATGCAATGATGTTGGAATCTCCAGATCATGAGCAAAGCGGACTATTGAAGTATATCATTCAGAAGATTACTAAACATTGATCTAAGCCAAGACTTGAACCTAAAGTCTTACAATCAAGTAGGGGCAGGCCAAAATTGACGGATATGCGGCAAGAGCCATCTTGGTTTGAGCTTTTTGACAAACAACTCAAGGGGGAAAACAGAACTAGAAGGGCTCCAAAAGAGAAAAGACAAAAATTGTAAGTCTTTTCTTTTGAGATATGTTCATTTTTTTGGTTTAATGAACTTAGTTACTAACTAATGATGAATTGTTAGTCAAAATTGGCAGAATCTGAATCGTAATTTCATAGTTCAGTGGAAGAGACTGAAAGTGAATTGGGATCACTTAATTTGAAATCAGAATCCTCTTCAGAGGAAGATAACATGCAGCAAAGCTCAACCAGAAGCTCATCTTTGGTGAGTTTTCATTTCATTGATCCAATGAAATAATTGAACACTAAGTTAGTTTTAATCATAAGAACCAAATGTGAAATACCTCAATCAAATACCCAATAACTTCCATAAGTTCTTGGTTGAGTTTTTGGATCCAATGGGAGATGGAAATTGCAGATTTAAATTCATCGCTCAATATCTTGGTTATGAAGAAAATGGTTGGTTTAAAGTTAGGAAGGATATTATTGAAACATTAGAGAAACATAATTCATGCTACATTAAGATTCTTGGTGGTTCAAAGGAGGTTGAAAAGATAAAACAAAGACTTTATTTTGAAGACATAAATGAAAAGATTCCCTCCTCAAAATGTCTGGCTAATTGGACATGGGTCAAATCATAGCAGACACATATTCCAAACCTATATGTTTCATTTCATTGGAGTCATGTGATACTTATACTCCAATGAAAAATGGTGTTACTGATCAATCAGATCCAATATTCGTTTCCTTTGTAAACAATAAACACTTGGTTCTATTAGTACTTGAGGGAGAAATGATTCAAATCCTGCCCATTGTAGCAAAACCATGTTCCTTGATTTCTAAAAAAGCCTCTGGCTGGGTTGATCATCTCAAAGATCAACTGCAAATGTAGTTTAGATTTTAATAGAATTAAACTTCATTTCATCATTGGGTTTCATATAAATTGCAATTCTAATTCAGCTAACTAGTTCTATTAATATAAAGGGTTATCACATTTTGAACATCATTATGTTGAGTGTTTTGAGTTAACATCATTATATTGAGTGTTTTGAATGAGAGTTCAATAGTAATTCAGTTCAACTTGTGTTGTGCTGATTCAATCACAAGCTTAACTGATGTTAAGCTTGGGATGGGATCAGCTTAACACAAATTGAACTTTTTTTTTTTTGTGTTTTTACTTTAGGGCTTGTCAAAAGACTTGTATTTTTTGGGCACTTTTACTTTAGGGCTTTTCAAAAGACTTCTTTAATTTTTGGCCCCTTTTACTTTAGGGCTAGTCAAGTTGAAATGACTTTAGGGCTTGTTGAGTTAGTTGTATTTTTTTTTGGTGTTTTTAATTTAGGGCTTGTCAAGTTACTTGTCTTTTTTTTAGTGTTTTTACTTTAGGGCTAGTGCAGTTACTTGTGTTTTTTTGGGTCTTTTTACTTTTGGGCTAGTCCATTGGATAGTACCAGTTTTTTTTATTTTGATTTATTTTTTCATTTATTTGTTTTTTTAACCAAAAAATGAACTTTCTTTGATTTTTTGGTTGCTTTCTGTTTTTTTGGAAGGTTTTTTTAGTTTATGGGTTATGTTAGGACCCTTTCATTCCTTTTCATTCTTTTTTTTTTGCTCACCGCAGTCCGGTGCCGTGTGGAAGTCCACACAGCGGCGGACTGGGTTGGGTGGGCTGCACATTTCCGTGAACGGTGGGGGGCTGTAAAAGGCTCAAATTGGACCGTGTGCCGTGCCACACGGCCCATTTCAAACTGTGAGAACAGCTCAATGAGCCGTGAATTTAAAATTACCCTTGTGATTTACCCTAAATCCATAAATTTGTTGGCTATGCATTACACAGTGCACATCCTTTCTGCTCATTATGCAATCTCCCTTGAACTTCAACCCAAATTTTGGAGTTTAATTCTTGGATCCAAACAAACTTTGAATTCCAAAAAAGAAATTTGGAAATCTGGGGATAAGCTAAAACCCATTCCAAAAGGAAAAAAATATTCAATGCAACTGGTGCCATTTTTTCAATTTTCAATTCCTTGGGTTACTAGGAGCCCATAAATTCTAAAACTTTTGAACCCATAAATCTCTTCTTTTGGATGCTGGGGTGGCATGCATAGAGTTTTTGGAGTCTTGATCAAACTTCTCTTTGAATAAATAATAGATCAACCAAAAAAATTTTCAATTTTGAGGAAGAAGCTTAATTTAATGAAGATTATTATTGAGTTTCTGGAAATTGATCAGCAGCCAATGTTTCCATCCATGTAAATAAATCCTCACTTCATACAAGAAGATCTGATAGACATTTATGAACAACTTCAAGAAAATACTGATGAACAAATTGGATCCAACAAATTTTCTGAGAAAGACTGTCACACGACCACCCCATGTACTATAGGGCAATTCTTAGATGATCGTGAGCGCGGAGGAATTCTGAGTGCAAGGGCAAGTGCAAATAGCAAGACTCAGTTGCAAAGTGCAATCTTAGTGGTGCCACTCAACAAACGGCAAGAGGAATGGAGTGTGTTCTGAGGAGGGAAACTCAACCTGAGTCTGATGTGATAACTAGGTTGTAGCAAAACGCGAGAAAGTATGAAATTAACTAACTGAGGAGACAATCATCAGGCAAGGGGGTAGCCCTTATAAGGTAATCCAAAGTGACTAGATACAACCTGATGGGGAGCTAACTACAGTTGAAGGCGGTGAGGCAATGAGTGACAGGAACGGGATAGGAAATAAAGCAATAGTACAATCATATCCAAGGCCATGGCGTAAGTGCAAGACAATAGAATCTGAGCGTACAAATGTATGATGAATTGGGACAGGAGCAAATGACGTTGAAGGTAATACGAGTGAGAAGTAATAGTGTATGCAGAGTAGGGACTAGTCCTAATGCAAACTGTACAGTAATGATAGCTTAGTTAGACGTAGGTGCAAACTAGCAAACAGTGAGTGACCAAAGATGGAAGTCCAAGGCTGTTGATGGGCCAGGGAAGGAGATTGGATCTTGTAATGGATGGTCAACTGGTATGGAGTTAAACGCGAAGTTTGCAAGTATATACTGAGTTTGTTTCCAAGATTGGAAGGTCAACGCAATCCAGAGGAAGTAGCGGATTGTACCATTGATGTTGTGCTTTATTTGTGTCACGCTTATAGACTGAGGTAGATGGTACTGAGGAGAGGACATGTCAAAGTGATGAAGACAATAATTCCTAAGTGCAAGGCATGACAAAGACCTTGCCACAATTTGGCATGTCATCATGGACACAGAAATCTAATCATGAATCAAAGAAATAATTTTCCCTTTCCAAACAAAGAATACACAGGGACATAAAGATATCTTTGCAAGCTTGGGGTGAACTTCTCAAAAAGTTATATTCCATTACAAAATTTTAATAAGGTTGTAAACAAGTACTTTCATCATGTGATCACTTTTACAGGCCTCATTTTAAAGGCAGTAGAAGCATTCCATACTATCTATCTTTGAATGAAGATAAATTTATTTTTGGTAAGATGAATTACATTTTGAAATTTTGCAAAATGGGAAAAGGACCAAGAAAACTCCCTTTATCATAAGATTTACACTGTTATTTACTTTCATAGATTTGATGTAACATCAATCCAAGATCAGAAAAAAAAAGCATATTTCAAATATTCCCCAGATTTAGACATCCACGTTTTTTATGATGCTTCAGTTTTTTCTGAGGAGAAAAATTTTTCTTTTTTGATTTAATCACTTAAAATATGTTGTCAAATCATGATGCAATGTTATAACATGATTTTGGCACATGCAACACCAACCACCAGTTGGTTGCTTTCCGTTCTTGAATTAAGGTAGATCAGGAAATTATTACTGACATGTGGCTTTATTTTATTTGTTTCAATTCTGAATTCTGTTCCTTTGTTTTAAAAAAAGGAAAGATAGGAAAGATAAAAATAGAAATTTTCTCCATATTTTCAAATAAAAATACAGGGTTCTCATTTTTTTACTTGTGTGTTTTTCGATAACATTCCTCTTTTTTTGGGGTTTTTTTTGGGGGGGTTTTTTGGGAGTTTTTTTGGGGGGTTTTTTTGGGTTTTTTTGGGGGGCTTGGATTTTTTTGGGGGGGTTTTTTTGGTTTTTTTTGGGGTTTTTTGGGGGGGTTTTTTGGGTTTTTTTGTGGGGAGTTTTTTAAGGGTTTTTGGGGGGTTTTTTTGGTGAATGTTTTGGGGGGTTTTTTTTGGTGGAGTTTTTTTGGGTTTTTTTGGGGTTTTTTTTTTGAAAATATTTGAAATGATAAATAAAGACTTGTATCCCAGAATCATTCTCACCAAATCACACTTTCAAATTCTTCCTCCTCAATCTTCATTTCCATTGTATTATTTTATTCATGAAATTCACCATGATCTTGCATTTTTATCAGCAATTCCCAGGTGCACTTCTGGAGGATGATGGTTGAAATTTTGTATGGATGCAGCAACATTGAATCAAATTCATTGATAATTTAAAATATTGAAGGAGTAATTTATAAATCTTTCTTTTGGAAAATCTGAGGTTTGCAAAAAAATCAGGTGAATAGAAGTCTTCAGGAAGACCTGTTTGGATCCAAGCTTCATATTTAATGATTGGTTCCTCTGGAAATATTTATGGTAATACTGCAGCTTGATTCCTGCACTTGATCCTTTATAGATTGAAATTGGTTTAAAAAAAATTGGATCCTTCTCTTTTATTCATCCAATGAATAAAGGAATTTTCTTTTTTGATATTCCCAGAATTGTGTTTTTTCCAGAGAAATTATTACATTATCTTCAAAAAATATTCAATCTTGATAATTTTCTTAGATTTCACAAGGATGGCTGGCATGCAAGCAGGGATTGGAAAAGTATTTCTCTACTCACAGAATCATTAGGGGAGGATTGACTGAGATTTTGTTTCAGGGAGAAGGGAAATTGAAGGAGTAATAATAAGAGTGCTTTGATGATGCTTTCTGGGATGGATTTCCATGTAAGAATTAGTAAACTAATCCTGTGGGGAACCATGAATAGGAGGAAGGAAGTGGAAGCTGGTTTGTATATAAAAGGATCTGGCAGGTGGCTAGCAAGGATTCTTCAAAAGGGAAAGTTCTAACCAGGGGGAAAACAGGCCAAGGAGTTGAGACTAAATATGTAGTAAACAGATCATTCAAGAACACAGAGAGTAACTAACATAACAACACTACTCATTTGGCATAGGCTTTCCTCTACATTGCAGATTAGCTTTCTACTAAATTTCCAAAATCTCTGGCCTGGGATGTATAATTTGGTAATTTAAGGTTGAAGGAAGTACAATGTAAATGGGAGCCATGATACTTTCTACCAAGGAATAGAGAATATGTGATACAATCTGCAGGAGGAGCTACATAATGATTCCCAAAGGATAAAACATGATGCAATATAGGATAGACAGATTGAGTGAAGTCAGAGGATATGCAAGCCTGGTAGATTAAGTTTTGGCACCCTGGTACATCAAGTGTTGGCAAGCCTATTGAGTCTATACAATAACATGTGAGGCTAGAATATATTTAGATAACCAATTTATTTAGATCCTGAGTATATTTGGCTACTGAGGGTGTCAGCTTGCTAATATTGCAGAACAAGCTGCAAAAGTAAAAAAATAACATAAAAATAATCCTATTGAAATTAACCTGAGAAGGAGTATGAAACCCATGCAAATTATTGCAGAAATGAATTTGACACCCAAAATTAGGTAGGGTCACTCACTGACCCCACCCTTGAAAACCAACTCCTTATATTTTTAAATAATTAAGAAAGATAAGACCAAAATATGAAGGCACCACTATGGTACTATTTGGCCAATTAAATATTTCACACGTATAGTCACGTACAAGTTTCACACCTAAAATTCAGTCAGAATTTAGGTGTTGTGTATATTTTAGGAGTTACAGATGGAAAGGTGTTCTGTCACAATTCCCGCACGCAGCCGCGGCAGCCAATGCACCCGGGCGCAGCTGAGCAGCAGCACTGCCACCCTGTCAGCGCACCCTGACAAGCCGTGTATGCAGCTGCAGGCCTCTGACAAGTATGCAGCCGCGGGACTACGGGCTGACAGAGTGACAGGCGGCCTGAGAACCCCAGGTACCATGTACACATGCTAAAAACTACACGGGAACATTCTACATATTTGATAAATTTTCCCGTGGATAGTAGATAATCTAAAAATACATCAAAGTATATAAAAATACCTAAATAACTTTTATATGTATTTTTTTATTAGTATAATTAAAAATACCAAAAATGTCAAAAACAAGACATAAATACTGTTTGTAAAAATATATTAAAATACTTTAATATAAAATTGTGAGAACTTTAAGGCATCAATATTTATTTGACATACTCAGAAAACTAATGATGTAAAAATATTACATGAATTCTTATATCTTATGTTTTTAAGTAATTATTTCTAGTAAATTAACTGAATCTCAAAAACAAGGAGTAAAATCAATACCACAGGTTTACTCCAATCAGTTAAAACATAATGAGAAACCCACCTGACATCAGATTACCCGTAGGAATGTCTATTAAAAGAATTATTAGCATACTGGGAACATTTACTAAGGATAATTAATTAATAATAAATAATATGGACAGATTAGTGTTATTCAAACGTCCAAAACATCAATTAAAAGGTAGAATAATTCCCATACCCTGTGGAATTAGATATTACCCGTGCTACAGCACCTAGAACACATGACAGGCTACCACTGGTTACCCTGCTAGCCTTAGTGTCCGTCCATTTGAGCCCCTGTATCCCTCAGAAGGACAATATTGGGACTCAATGAGCTATAAATAAGGAGCTCTTTTGAGGATATTGATACCCAGAGACCCAGTTATATTTACATCCAGACACTGTGCCAAGGTAATCAAATACTTATAAGAGATAAGTAATTGATTTATGGCTTTAGTCTGATCAATAATATCCAACCCCAACCTTTTTTGTATCAATTTAAACTGCTGAACAACCTTTTAACTCCAGTAAAAGGTTTAACCCATCAGTGCACGTCCCAAAAAGGTACCCAAAGGATTAAATAATATACCAGTGAGTCTTATTATCCTTTTTCTGTCGTGGAAGCTTGGTTACAAAAGCCCTTCCACTCCACCGTGTATTTCATATACACATTATCTTTGGGCAATATATCCTTTAAGAATATAAATTAAAGGTTCCAAAGTAACCACTTCTACGTGTTTTCAAAGTGAATTCCCTGAAGAGAGGTGTTAAATATCCCCAATATCATTGTGGCCCCTCTATTAATTTATTTAATAATCAATTTATCAATATTTATTTATAATATTAAACCATAACCAAACCAATCCAACCTTGCAATAGCTTTATCCAAATATTTTATGGATTCTTGCTGCATTTATTGAATAATATATTTATTATTTATACTATCACCTCTGGTAGTTAAAGGACAGCAAGGGCCTTGGCATCCAGGAGGCTGACAGAGGGTATATGCTGAGGTAAGTCTCCTTAGGAGTCAGAATTCCTTTGTTTTGAATTTCATTTGAAATTAGATTAGACTGAGTTGATTTTCAGTATGATATTCAATTTCATCAATTGGCTCAATAAATTTGGGGTTGATACCTAGCTCCTGTAGATTGATTTGGCATGCAAATTATTTCTAAGAAAAATTGAGATAGGAATTATAAATTGGGAAAAAATGGGTAGAGCCCCTTTTCAAAAGAATCCTAAATGTCTCAATATATCTATTAGAGTTTCCCTGGCTTGATTTTGGGATAATTTATGATGAATCTTTTGAAATATACAGATTTTTTTGCATAATCTCTTGCAATGGTTCCATTAAGTTTCTGTTTGTTAAATTTAACAAATCTCCAACTGAGAAGCTTCTTTTTGAGAAGCAATTACAAATAAATTAAATTCTGGTCCCCAATTCCATACACAGAGGAAGAATTCAAGCATCCTTTAGTTGAATTTATTCTCCCAGTTTTTCTCTCAATTCATTTTAAAGCAAGAAATTTCCCAGTGCTGAATTCTTTTTCAGGATCATATTGCACATAATAACTGAAATTTTTTTTTCCCCATTTATGTAGACTCAATTGTGTTTCCAGATGCATGAAATGGAAGATTTAATTTGAAATGACAAGGAAACATACAAAAAAACCTCAATTCTTAGTTTTTACATGGCACTTAGTGCAGAAGGGGAAAAAGAATTATCCATGGATTGATTAATCAAACATCAAGCTAGGCTAAAACAATTGAAATTAATTGGGAATTAAATAAATTGATTCAAGTCTTAAAAAAGGTATTGAAATTGCTAATAAATTTTCACCTAAGTGATCAAGGCAGAAATTATCAAGGTTGTTAACACTGTTAAATTCCCTATTCAGCTTCTTGGTGGATGATTAATTCTTTTCAATTATCTTTCCAGGAAAATCAGTTGAACTGGTTGTTTGGTTGCCATCAAATCTTTCAAAAATATATGTAAGTTTTTCAATTTCCTCCTCAAGGCAGAAATTTCCATAATCAACATATTTCAATTAGTCTTTATTGTTACAGTGTTTTTGGTGATACTAAATTGTTTAGTAATAGCTGGGGGGCCCAACAAGTGGAAATTAGATTTGGAATTAGCTTGGTTGAAGGCATTTTAAGCCACTATTGGAAGATACTCTGATCATCCATGTCAGCTGGCTATTTGACAAGAGCAACCTGTCAAAGCAGATTAAAAACAGAAAATAAAATAATATAATTAGAAGGAATGGGAAATCCCTATATATTTTTGCAGAAATGCATTCCGCACCCAAAAATTTGTAGGGTCACTCACTGACCCCACCCTTGAATTCCAGCTTCTGACATTTTTAAATAAATTCAGAAGAAAAGACCAATCAACCACAGAACCACTATGGCACTTTTTGGCCATTCTAATATTTCACACATAATGCCATGTATAGGTTTCACAACTACAATTCAGTCAGAATTGAGGTTTTGTGTATATTTTAGGAGTTACAGGCGGATTTGTGTTATGACACAATTCCCGCGCGCAGCCCCGCATTCATATAGCAAGGGTACACACGCCTTACACCCATTATGTAGGCGCATGTCAAGAAACCCGCATGCAAAATGACTGATGATGGATTCCGGCACGCAGCTGTCAAGCCTGCGCACAACAAAATCATTCATGCTAATTCCAACAGCCAGGTACCACAGGAACATGCTACAACTTGCATGCATAAATCATGCATATGTAACAAGTTGACTGAAGGATAGGGATATGTTTGGAACCTGAGAAAATTGAATAAAACTATGAAAATCAAAACATTAAAGAAAATAAATTTTGAGAAACAATAATGAAGGTTGTCATGTAAATGAGGTTTCCAAATCTTTATGAACCACAAAACATACCAAGAAGTCTACCAAACAATTATTAAAAATTACCAACATGTGCTGAAGGTGGCGTACAATCTACAAATACCCACTTCTACCAATGACACTCAAATTAAATTAATACAAAATAAGGAAATATTTCTGAACCATAAAAATAACAAATTAATATTTAAACACCTTCTGACAATTATTTCACATAGAAATATGACACAGGCAAGGCTAGCCAATTGACGGAATCTAGACTACGTGCCAAACTAGCCCTGGTTAGCCTGCCAACCTTAGCGCACAAGCATGACCCTCTCTACATGCTCTTAGAAGATCTTATTACCCCAGAAAGGTATATAAACATCCCCTTTTAGATGGTTTAAACCCCAGTAATTTTTAAGTAATCAATCCAGAACCCTTGTTATCTTTGATCAAGTATTTATTCAAGGTAAAAAAGTGATTTATGGCCTCAGTCTAATAGTATAATTATTAATTCTAACCCATTTTCAATTCCATTGAAGAATATCAGCAATAATCCCCAAAAATTGTCCTGAGACCCTTTCAACCATGAATTTCTGCAAGTTTCTTGGAGTTTCTGCTTAAATTAGTAAGTAAGCTCCTCCTTGCCTCCAGGAATAAGTGCTGTGAGTCAGCCAGTACACCCAATCCCCTTGAGTAAACCCCTTTTGAGTAATCACTTAGGACCTCATTGTCCCAAGGTCTTTATACGGTTCAAAAGAGCCCCATGAAGAGAGGTTTTTATCCACTAAAGATCCCCTTTTTGCATAAAATGTGGCCCCTCTTGAAGAATATACTTAAATCAATTTAATCCAACCAAACCACTTCAACTTTGAACTTGCTTCTAAATCAACCATTTGCTCATTTTATGTAATTTTCTTGGAATTATTATCATCCCAACACCAATATCACTTGCTGTAGCTAAAGGACGGCAAAGTTCCTGGTATCAGTAAGCTGAAAATTCAATTGAAAATTTCTTGGGGTGAATGCTTTCTCATTCCCTTCTGGATCACAGTTCATAATTTTCATGAGCACTCTATCACATTCACCATTGATTTATTATTTTATTCTTGGGTTTAAGCCTACCAGATACCATGAAACTTGCAATTCTTTAGCTACTGAAGGTGATAGAGTTAGAATAGATAAGTATTCAATGTGATGCAGCAATGATTAGTAAATATATGGATAAAGCATGTGCAAGGAAGTGATTTTTCATTGTTTGATGTTGAATCAATTTGTAAATGATTCAGTAATTAAATAGAAGGAGGGGCCACAGTAAGAAGTGGGTATATTTAACATGTCTCTTAAATGTATCAATCTTTTAATACATGTACCTGTTACTTTGCAAACTTTTTAAAAGGGTACAGAAGGGATTCTTATCCAGGAAAATATTTGGCATGGCATTCAAATTTTCAAAGAGAAATTTGATTTTTTTGATTTGTTGTGTTTTTTGAAAGAATTTTTTAAGGAAAAAGGATACATCCAAAAAAACATGAAAAAAATATTAGAGGACTCTTTAAATGTTTTTCAAAATTTATGGAAGCTGGAATAACCAAAAAAAAATTATAATAATAATAATAATAATAATGATAATAATCATAATCATAATCATAATAATAATAATAATCATAATAATAATCATAATAATAATCATAATAATAATAATAATAATAAAAACAGCCATAATGATGATCCAAAAACCCATGCAAAAATTTTTTTTTAGGGAATTTTCCATTTTTTGATTGCATTTTTGAAGGTTTTCTAATGGCTCCAAAATTACCAAATAATTTGGTTAGGGTTTTAAGGACCCCTGCTATGGGGCTGCGCAGTGAGCATTGAAAAAACTGAATTCTTGAAAGTTGTGTGAAATAAAGTATTTTTGTGTGAAATAGCAAAGGGGCGCAACTGTGCACCAAATTCAAAATGCCTGAAATGAAGGGTTGGATGCGTGAAAAGAATAATGCCCTTAATTTATTATTTATTTATTTACTTATTTCATTTTATTTTTTTATATTTTTTTTATATTCATATTTTTAATTTAATGGATTAATTTATTTTTTATTTATTTATTTTTGTTTTTTATTTGTTTTTTATTTATGTTTTTTTATTTTTTTATTAAAATGAAACAAAAAATGAGGTAACAAGAATTTAAAATATATATATATCCATTTGAAACTCAGATGGGTCCCAAATGGCCATTTGCCATTCAGATGGGTCGCAAACGGCGTTTTTTGCCCCGTTTGAAACCCCAGGGTTGCAAATTTAACATTGGCCTTCTCAAAAACATTATTTTTTGATTCTTTCTTCATGATTGAGGTACTGTATGACCTTTTTCTTGAATTTCTTTTTACATTAAGAACCCTCTGTAGATCTTAGTGAATGAAGAATTTTTTAATTTTTTAAACTTTTTGGTACATCTATATTTACATCCATGAATAAATATCCCATTTCTGAAAAGAATACTTGAATTGAAAAATTTCTTTTTTTATCAGCTTAGATTTGAGTTCTTCTCAAAAAAAAAGAAATATTTTCATGTTATTTATGGTATAGTAACTCAGTTTCTTTCAATATTTGGATTCCCCAAAATACTCTACCTCAGACAGAGGTGTCTGGAGGCCTTGTTTCAGCCCCCCAAGGCCTGGATTAATTTTTGAAGGCCCTAAACAGCTGAAGGTTCCTCAAAAAGTGTGTTTCCTCAACCCATGCATTCCTTGTAACCTTCAAAGCTCTGCACACATCCTCAAGAGGCATCTTCCCCACCATAGGCAGTTATTTGAACCTTGAGGAGGTTTCCCAACCTTCAACTGTCTATATTCAGGTATTTCTTCAATGGGCATAAATCTTTAAAGTGTGAAGAAATTCCAGGAGTGGAAAAATGGTGGGCTTGATGATTGCATTGGAGTATTTTCTTGGTGGGCAAGTCAATCATTTCTTATAATTTATTTTCCTTTGAATTTTTTTTTCTTTGGGGAGCTGATCAGTTTGATAGTTTTGGAAATTCAAGTCTTCAAATTTTTTGTAAATTCCTTTAGCTTCTGCCTGATTTGCTTCAAGTTCAAGGATTGCAGGATTGAGGTTGGTTGGTTCCTCAAAAATGGAATTTTCCTCAACAATGGTTGGTTCCTTGAAATTTTTAATTTCCTTGGCCATATAACCCCCCTTCCCCCCAACAAAAAAAACTAAGATGAATAAATAACAAAATAAGAATTAAAGGGAAAAGAAATAAAGAAAAATTAAAATTTGAATTGATTTAAAGGAAAATGGAATTGATAGATCAAAAAGTGGGAGGAGAGAAGCTGTTTGGTTGGGTGCAAAAAGCCTCAATTTGTTTCAAGGGGAGCTTGGTCAGGCACTAACATTTTACCACTGCAATCCAAAACAAATCAAGCCTTCTGGGTGCCTATCAAAGTCCCACTTGGAACACCCCAAATTGAACTTGAAAGGGTTCCCAGAAATGCTTTCCAGACCATAATTTAAACTTTCCTAATAATACTAAATTGATTCTTCTCCCAGTGATAAATAAGCATACATAAAATTTTTTCTTTCAGCTTGAGAATTTTTGGGGTTCTTTTGGATCAATGATTTTGAAATATTTTGAATAAGACCATATTAAATTTGATTATTATTTCAAAGACAACCATTTTCCATTTTCACAGCATCATTATTCAAAGAATGACTAATTATTCTGAGAAGGATATTGGCTTTTAAAATTTTCCTTTTTATTTCACTTGCAAGAAAGTTCCATCAAATAATTTCCAGTTGAAGATCTCTCCAATAGGGTGTGAAATATTTTGAATCAGACCATATTAAATTTGATTATCATTTCAAAGACAACCATTTGCCAATTTCAAAGAATCATTATTCAAAGCATGAATAATTATTCTGAGAAGGATATTGGCTTTTAAAATTCTCTTTTTTATTTCACTTGCAAGAACGTTCCATCAAATAATTCCCAGTTCAAGATCTCTCTAATAGGGTTTATCAGAGTTAGCAAACCTGCCATTAGAAACCCACAATTTGTTTTGACCAAACCCGCCAATTTTATGGCGGGCTTCTGAAGTAAACATACCCTCTAACTGGTGTATTTCAAAATGGAAGGTTTCATGAAAATTGTTTATTTCAAACATCAAACCCGCCATTTATGCATCATCATCCATCCACCATCCATCACATCCAAAAAACCCATCCACATCAGCAAATCCATACCAATCCCATCTCCATCACATCAAACACATCTCATCTCCATCACTTAACGTCTCTATTGCTTCCCCTCTCTATTGCTTCACATCTCCATCCTTAAACAAATCCCATCATCATCTCATCAGCCCACATCAACTTGCCATCTTTCTCAACATGTCCCATCTCAAAGTTCCCAGCAGCAAATTGAAAATGCAAAAAAGATGACTGAACTTTTGTTAGTATTTGATTGCCATTCAGACTCCAATTCAGAATCTTATTTGGAATCAAAGCAAAACATACTCAAAACTTACAAAAAACCAGTCAAACCACCCACCTTGCCCCACCTCACCCCACCAAACCACGGGGTGGTCCACTTCTTCCTCCTCCTCACCAACCACCTCCACCTCACCCATCACCTCCACCACAGTCATCACCTCCACCTCACCCACCACCTCCCCTCCTCCTTTGGTTGGAACCCCTGGTAAGCTTCCCCCCCCCCCCTCCTCCTCCTCATCCTCCTCCTCATCCTCCCCAATATGATGCTCATCCTTTGATTCATCCACCTCCATCCCCCTTCAGGCCCCCCACCCCCTTGGTTGATTCCCCAGGTAAGCTCAGTTTGCTTAACTTTGATACGCCCTAATCAAAAATGATGATACATTGGTCAGGATAATCATATGATTAAATCAATACTTGGACAATTTTGAATGAATCCCCTTTGAAATTGATACATTTTGATTACTACAGATAGAATAAAAATCTAAGAAGGGATTGATTTATAATTATTCTTATGAATTGAAGTTTTTGTCTACATTTCATCATGCATGCATTTTTAGTTTGAGATCCCTGGGGGAAAGAAATTTTCATTGAGAGTTCCAGCCTGGGTGAGAAATTTGTTTTGCAGGCAGACTTTTGAGGAGTGAAAAGACACTTTTTTTGAATCAATGAGAATATTTAAATATAAGTTGTCATGATGGGCCATGGCTGATCCAATTTGAGTTCCTCCTATCCATCCTTGATTTTTGATCAACCCTGAGTGCAACTGCACTATCATTGAGTCAATTTTCTGAAGAAGAAGAAGAAGTTGATCATCAGTCACTTGACTCAAAGCCATCCTAATTTGAATTTAAATTCAAATTTGACAAATTTGATGTTCAGAGTCACAGCCAGAGTCAGAGTCAGAGTCAGAGTCTCAGCTCAGCCTCAAATCAACCATCATCCCATCCATGTTGACTCTCACTCTCACATCCTATGCTATGCTCAACTCAATCTCAAATCATTCAGTCTTTGTCAACTAATCTTCCTTGGTAAGGTCTTGGCTCTCCATCCATCCAATCTACCTCAAATTGATTGTAACCTAGTCTTGGCTGCTAACCTTTTACGTCAATTCATCTCCATCCACCATCAATCCTAACTGACTCCATCCCATCCCCCCATGTAGCTTAGACTCCAACTATTTATCAGATTGGCTTGTCAGATCAGGCAGTTTCAAGCTCTACCCTATATTCTCACCTCCAATCAATACCTCATCAAAACCTACAAGCTCTAAATTGATTCATTCCAATCCATTCAAACCTACCCTCCCATTCAAACTAGAGCTCACAACCATTCCTGGTGCGCCTTCCTAACCAATTTACTCAACCAACACAAGATTGTGATACCTAAGGTGAACACACCCAATCTTGATTGATTCAATCCTCCCCCCCCCCCCCCAGAGTACTCCACTCACATTCATCCATTCACCCCCTTCCCCTCATCCTTAGCTCGCCATTGGTATCGCTAAGACTGCTCAACACCTCTCCAACTCTCAGATCAAATGGTTCATGACAAGAATGTTCCATTCCAGAATATCAAGGGGAGTCCTAGCCAAGAATCACATTGCACTCACCCATTAGTTTCAAGACTATTGGCCCAAGACAATGACAACAAAAACAACGTCCAAGACAAACCACAAAAGCTTGAGGTACCTTGGTCTAATTGATACCAAATTAGAGGTTGCTGGCGTGATCAATAGATGCGCTCAACTTTCTCAAGCTACCCTCAATTCCCATTAGGATGCTGTCCCTCCAAACCCATCCCAACCTCTATTGGTTCAAGTCTTGGGTCAGAAGAAAGTCAAGTTTGCTTACATACCCAATCATCTAGAGTTTTTCCTTCCATTTGCTCTCCTTTCTTTCAATCTTTTCCATCCACCTACTCTCTCTTGGATTAATTATCTCACCCCCTCCTCTTCTCCTTTGATTTTTTGATGATTCATCACCTTGACATTTGCAACACCAATCCTGCCTCAGGTTTTTCTTGTTAAAATTTCTCCTCAACACCTTTTGAATGACTATCTGTTTAGCAACTTGGCGCTCAATTGACCCTTTTCATTTACCAATCCAGCTCCAAATTGCCTCATCATTGACCCAAATCTTAATCTGGATCTCCAATCAAGCCGGTGGGGTCTTACCTTCATCCTGGATCCCTTCCTCCTTGGATGACAATACCTTTCCACCTAGTGTATCCAGGGAAGAGATGTTTAGCTTTGTAAACCTGACAACCACCAACAATACTCTCAAGAGCTTGGTCTGTCTTCTAAAGGAATGCTAGATAATTCTGGCAAAACCATCAGTACATTGGACAAAAAGATCAGAGAAATTAATAGTACTGATGCTAGCAAGTTGCAAAATTAATATGAACAAATAGTTAGGGGTTTGGGTCAATCTGGAAGCAGCTATTCTTGGAAATCCAGTTTTAGTGGTTCTTATTCAGTGTCCTTGCCCTGATACAACACTTTTCCTTACCATCAAAACTTTTTCTTGTCCTAGAGTTCTCCCCAAAGATTTTCATCAAGAGGCCATACCTGGGAACATTTGAAGAGCAGAACATTTTACTGCTTTTCTGACGCCATTTGTGGACTCTCTTGGGATCTGCACTAAAGTCTGCATATTTTGATAGACCAGCATGTGAGTACTCCATTTAGTTGCGAAGAATCCGCTGTCTTTCCATCAACATATTAAAGATCTAACTTATATTGATCAAAAGCCATTAAGGTTTTGTGCCAATCACTTGATAAGTTTGATCCAAACTTTGAAATTCACTGAACTGGATCAGTACAACCAATTTGCTTGCACCCCGGTAAATTTTTTTTTGGTGATGACATTAACTTTTTTTTTTTTTTGGTAAGAAGCCTGGCCCAATTATCTCATACCCACAACCAGTAATTTTATATTTTTTTTATTTCTTTTTTGTTTTTTTTTTGGTGATCACATGACTGACATGGGTTTTTTTTTCAACCCTTCTTTGACCCCTTTTCCTTCAATGCCATCCCTTCTCCCACCACACTCACAATTTTATACTCCAAATTGAATCCCTTCTTGATCCTCACCCCAAGCGGAGAATTTGCCTGGGAGGGAACAAGATGGAAGGAGATGAGGTGAAAAACATAAAGAGAGGCGGCAAGCAGAGGGCTTTGAAGCAAAAGAGGGATCAAATGAGGGCATCAGAAATCTCTTTGGAACTTGAAGAGGGGGGCTTCCATGAAAAGATTCATGGTCTGGACGGAAACTACAACCTTTGGATCAGTATCCTGCCATCACTTGCAAAAAGAAAAAGAACAATTGAAAGCCCTCACCCACTTAGTTTAAACATGCCAAGCAGACAATCAAGTGATTCCATTTTGTCACCCTTGTCAAATTAATTGTTCTCAATAAAGGTTTGGGCAGCCAATAAGTACAAGCACTGTAATTTTCCTGCTGTGGAGACTGCCACTCATACAAGAATCGCAATTTCAATTCAAATCAACAAAACAACTTGAAACACTTGCAGGGACTTGGGGAGTGGGAAAGGTTTTTTTTCTTTTTGATTTTTTCATCAAAGCAAATATATTTACAAGCCCAGCATTTGAGTAATCTGCTTTAATTCATCTACTTTTCTACTGCTACCAATTTATGCCACAGCCATTTACCACTTATCCTTTTTTTCTGTTTCCAGTCATTCCCTCTCCATTTCTGGTTGTGCTTGCTGTTGATCCTTCTCCTTTTCCTCTTTTTGAAATTCTAGCTCAGCCTGTTTCAACTTCCAATTGGAATTCCATTTTTGTTGATGAGCCCAAATCTTGGCTTTCTGCTTTTGCAAATCAATAGCCAGTTAATTTTCAGCCTCCTGGATGCCAATATCCTTGCTATCCTTTAGCTACCAGAGGTGATAGAATAAATAATAAATATATTATTCAATAAATGCAGCAAAAATCCTTAAAATATTTGCATAAAGCTTATTGCAAGGTGAATGGGTTTGGATGTAGTTTATTGTTATAAATCAATATAGATAAATTGATTATTAAATATTTTTATAGAGGGGCCACAATTATATTGGGGATCTTTAACACCTCTCTTCAGGGAATTCAGTATGAAAACACGTAGGCCTGGTTACTTTGGGCCCTTTAGTTTAAAGGATATTTTGCCCAAAGATAATATGTATATAAAATACACAGTGGAGTGGCAGGGCTTTGTAACCAAGCTGCCACAACAGAGAAAGGATAATAAGACTCACTGGTATATTATTAAATCCTTTGGGTACCTGTTTGGGACATGCGCTGATGGGTTAAACCTGTTTACTAGGGTTATAAGGTTTTTCAGCAGTTTAAATTGATAAAAAGGGTTGGGGACAGATATTATTAATCAGAATAAAGCCATAAATCACTTACTTATCTCTTATAAGTATTTGATTACCTTGGCACGGTTTCTGGATGTAAATATAACTGGGTCTCTGGGTATCAATATCCTCAAAAGAGCTCTTTATTTATAGCTTTTTGAGTCCCAATATTGTCCTTCTGAGGTGTACAGGGGCTCAAATGGATGAACACTCAGGCTAGCAGGGTAAGCAGTGGTAGCCTGTCACGTGTTCTTGGTGCTGTAGCACGGGTAGCATCTAATTCCACAGGGTATGGGAATTATTCTACTTTATGATTGATTTTTGGACGTGTGAATAACACTAGTCTGTCCTTTTTATTTATTATTTAATTAATTATCCTTAGTAAATGTTCCCAGTAAGTTCAAAATTATTTTAATAGAAATTCCTACGGATATTCTGATGTCAGGTGAGTTCTCATTATGTATTAAATAATTGGGGTAAAGTCATGATATTGATTTTACTCCTTATTTTTGAATTTCAGTTGATTTACTAAAATAATTACTTAAAAATATAATTCATGGGTATTCATGTAATATTTTTACATCATTAGTTTTATTAGTATGTCAAGAAAATATTGATGTCTAGGAATTCTCATAATAGTATATATAAGTATTTTAATATATTTCTGCAAGTATTAATTATCTTATTTTTGAAACTTTTGGTACTTTGAATTATATTTAATAAAAAATATGTATAAAGGTTATTTGGGTCTTTTCATATATACGTTTATGTATTTTTAGATTATCTACTATTCACGGGAACATTCATTTCATATTTAGAATGTTCCCGTGTAGGTTTTAGCATGTTTACGCGGTACCTAGGTTTCTCAGGCCGCCTGTCACTTTTTCAACCCATAGTCCCATGGCTGCATGCTTGTCAGAGGACCGGGGCTGCGTACACAACTTTGACAGAGTGACAGTACTGTAGCTCAGCCGCGCGCAGGTGTACTGGCTGCCGCTGCTGCATGCGGGAATTGTGACAGAACACATTTCCATCTGTAACTCCTAAAATATACACAACACCTCAATTCTTACTGAATTTTAGGTGTGAAACCTATACGTGACAATACATGTGAAATATTTAATTGGCCAAAAAGTTCAATAGTGGTACTGTGGTATTTTGGTCTTTCTTTCCTTAATTATTTAAAAATATAAGGAGTTGGATTTCAAAGGTGGAGTCAGTGAGTGACCCTACCTAATTTTGGGTGGAAATTCCATTTTTGCAATAATATTTATGGTTTTCCTAATCCTTCTTAGGTTAATTTTATTATTATTTATTTTTATATTATTTCTGTTACTTTTGCAGCTTGCTCTGCAATAGTAGCTAGCTGACATTTGCCCGCTCCAAGATATTGCCATATCTGAAAAAAGTCTGGAGCATTTTGGGAAAACATCAATTCCATGTGTGCTTTCAGTTCCTTTTGCTGGCTCTGTAGTTTCTAAGATGCATTGTTCCATCAGGTATATTATTCTCTGGTAACCATTCATCTTTTTCTGCAGATTCTCCTTTGTATCTTACTAAGTATAGTCTAACATCTTTTCCTTGCACTCTCTCTTTCTTGTCTCTCAATATCCTTCTGACTTTCCCTTTTTCTTTCACAGGGTCAGGTTCTATTGGGATCATTGCTGGAGGGAGTTTTCTACCTTCTTTTGGTTGAAAGTGTTTTACTAGGCTCACAGGAAATACTTGGTGTTTTCTTGATAATTCTTCACTCAAGATTACTTCTACAGCATTTTTTCCATGCATCTTTTTGATAACAAATGGTCCAACAAAGGCTGGTTTCAGCTTTCTGTTACCTGCGTGATTGTTGAACTTGGCAGTGGATATCAAGATCTGATCTCCTATTTTAAAGTCAGGTTCTCTATGTGATTTGTCCCATCTTTTTTTTTTGTATTCTACTTCTTCTTCTACACATTTTTTGAGCATGATTATTTGCCAGCTCTATCATTTTCTTAATTGGATGAATGGTGGCTAAGTTATAGTTTAAGTTATTCCTAGGGAGTTTTGGAATCCATCCTCTTTCTAGGGGCTTCTTTGGTAGTAGAATGTTTACTGCTGTTATAAGCCATCTCTAGAGCTGGGATTAGGCTTACCCAATCATGGAAATAACCATCTGAGTTTTTGTATTCTAGAAAAAAGCTACAGAATATTCTTAACATATCTTCTAGGGTCTGTATCATTATTTCAGCTAATCAATCAGCTTTTGGATGGTATGCTGTAGAAAATGCTAGAGTAGTACCCAGTATATCATGTAGATTCCTCCAAAACTCAGAGGTTAATTTGGGGTCTCTGTCACTGATTATAATCTTGGGTATACCAACATCAGCTATGATCCTATTCCAAAATAGTGGAGCTACATCCATAGCACTATCTTCTTTGTGGTCAGGTAAGAATTTTGCCTTCCTAGAATATCTTTCAACTATAACCACAACCAAGTTATATGAATGAGTACCTCCAGGGGGGAGGCGGGTGACAAAATCCATATTAATGATTTCCCATCTATTTTTTGGTTCAGAGATCTTCTGTAGGAGTCCAAACCTTTTGCCAGTAGTTTCATTAGATTTTTGGCAAGTCTCACAGCTAGTAACATACTTAATAGTGATTTCTTTCCAGTCTATACACCAAGCAGTTTGTTTTACTTTCTCCAAGGTTCTTTCAGTGGATAGTTGCCCTGATGAACAGTTGTCATGGCATTCCTGGAGTATGTGTTGTATATGTTCTTTTTTGCTTAGCACTAATACACTGGAATGTTGGTGTCTGTATTAAAGGAGACCATCCCAAAAGGTAAACCTTCATGCTTTATAGGGTTTAAGTAATGAAGCAGGTAAACTATCTATCATAGCTGCTTCTGGGGATTCAAATTCCATAATGGTAATCAGCAGCTTGATTTCAGGGGAGTAGTTGTCCCCCACTAGATTGAAGAAAGCAGTGTCTAATTCACATAAGTGGATCCCCATGATTGGAGCATCTAATGCAAAAAGATTGATGTTCAAGATAGGAAAGATATCTTGATCCTCAGGGTCATATGCTGGATTGCTAGAGTCATTAGGCAAAGCATTCCTACTTAGACTATCAGCATTCTGGTGTTTAGCTCCATCTTTATGCACTATAGTCATCTGACCTCTATACTGTTGTATAGCAATTTGCCACCTGAGCATATGTCTGCTGGGGGTCTTCATGTTCATGAGATTTCTTACAGCATTACAGTCTGTGATCACTTGGAAAGTTGAGCCTTCTAAGTAATAGTGTAGCTTTTCTAAAGCCCATACTAGGGCCAAGCATTACATCTGACTGGCTCCATATCTCTTTTCTGTATCTTTGATCTCTCTAGATATGAAGAGTACTGGTTTCTCCACTGGTTTTTCTTCTTCTATTCTTTCTTGATGTAGAGAAGCTCCTAACCCCTCCATAAAGGCATCAATTTACAGTTTAAAGGGTTTGGAGTAATCTGGTTGAATGAGTAAAGGAGTAGAGGTCATAGCTATTTTTAGTTCCTCATAGTTTTTTGATCTCTCATGTGTCATTTCAAAGAGAGTGTTATTGTTGCATATTTCATACAGACTTTTAGTTAGCATAGCAAACTTTGGTATTTATTTTCTGTAGTAACTGCAAAAACTAATGAAATAAAGAAACTCTGTTTTATTTTGAGGCATGGGTCTGTTCATGACAGCAGCTATCTTATTTTGATCAGCAGCTAGAGTTATAACAGAGACTATATGCCCCAGAGCTTTCAATTCTCCATATCCAAAGTTGCATTTCTTCATGGATACTTTTAAGCCTGCTTTGGAGATAGTTTGGAGTACTAATCTCATTTTTTTTATATTATTATCCCAATCATCAGAATTTATGATTACATCATCTATATATACCATCATCCATCCTTGTCTGATGTAAGTACCTAGAACTTTATCCATTGTTCTCTGGAAGTGTGATGGGGCATTCTTTATACCAAAGTGCATCCTAAGATATACATATATTCCCAAATTACAGATTATTCTCATAAAATTTCTGCTTTCAGGGCTTATAGGTATCTGGTGGAAACCTTTAAGCATATCCATAGTAGTGATATATTTGGCCTTGGACAAGTTATGTAGAGCATGATCAATCCGGGGTATAGGATAATAATCTGCCTGAGTATAATTATTGAGCATTCTGAAGTCTCCTACCATTCTTGACTTGTCATTATGCCAAGCTATGATTACAGGTGTGTTCACATCTACCTTCTTGTTGTGCCCTACTTTCCTTAATACTTGTAAGTCTATCAGTTCTTGGATATTTTCTTCAAGAGCTCTTCTAGACTTAGGAATAGAGGGATAAGCTGGTCTTCATAAGTTTTGAGGATAAGGAGGCTTAATAGTCAGTGTTGATACCCTGTCATGTCCTTTGATATCACCAATGGGGTGATCTTTAGTACAAAAAGCATTTTGGTTCTCAAAGCAGACTGTCAATATATCTTTCTTCTGTTCCTCAGAAAGTTTCATATTTAGAGCTGCTTGAGAGAAGTATTCTTGATTGAATTCTTCTAAATGCTTTTGATAAGTGGAAGAGGGGAAGTTAGATTGGATGGTGCATATCTTAAACTTCTTGTCCCAATTACCACCCACTGTAAAGTATCTCCCTTTACTGTGGAACACATCTATACCATATAGACATAAATCATTATTACCTATTATCAGGTAGTCACATAATCCGTTGAGCAATACCACAAAGTCCACTTGTATTCTCAAAGATCCTTTAGTATGGGGTAATATAATAGCAGCAGTCCATACTCAAATAGCATTCATGGTAGATTTTCAAGAGCTAAACTTGGCTTTTGGGACGGGCAGAAGGTTTTATTTCCAATTGAGATCCCATTTGTTTAAGAATTCAGTACAGACACATGAGCAGAAAGCTCCACTATCCAGTAATAACCTTATAGGTCTGTCTTCATACAATCCTGTTGCATAGCAAGTTTGACCAGTAGTATAACTCTTACCACTCATAGGTTTAACTGTTAATGGTTTAAAATTCATGATATTTCTAGTAATTAAGGTAGGATCCCATTGTTGGGGCAAACTAGAGTCCCCATGGATGTTATTGATTTCTCTAGAAGTGCCTATATCTCCTTCTCTAACATTAACAGGGTTGGTCAGGATCAATTCACATTCAGAAAGGGATCCTTCAGTATCAGCTATATCTTCATAGTTCTGATTCCCTTCAACCTCCTGCTCTCCTTCCAAGACTGCTATCTTTCTTTTTGGTAATGGGAAGTCTTGTCTCATATTCCCTGTCTTGTTACAATTCCAACAAGTTCCAGGCATTCTCTCTTTGTCCCTGTTATCATTAGGTTTCTTATTTTCAGAGATATTTATCAGAGGGGGTTGTTCTCTATTTTTTTTAATGTTGAAGTTCTCTTTAGGTCTAGCAGGAACCTTCTTGTCTAACCCATTCATGCCTATGACTTCTTCTAACACATTGATTAGAGTTGGTAAGTCAGAATCCATACTCATCCTGCATCTGACACTATGGTTAAGATTTCCAGGACACAAGTTGAGGAGTATTCCATTTACTTCCTCTTTGTCAGAATCTGAATAGAAGCAATCTAGTCTTATCTTCTGTTCCAAGAACCATTTGTGAGGCTTATCTGTGGAGGGATCAAATGAGGAATTTTTGAAATTTTTCATCATTTTTATTTTCCACATTCTAGAACCAAATTGTTCTTGAATTAGAAGTTTCCAAGAATTACATGGTAAGGATCCCACTTATCCTCTTTTACTAATAAACCATTCTAAAGCTACTCCTTCAAATATTCTGGGTAACCTAACTACAGCTATAGCTTCTGGTAAGTCATAAGTGTTAATGGTATAGTCAATAAATTTAATGAAATTTATATGATTGTATTCTCCTTCACCGGAGAACTTAGGCCATTCAGAAATTGGGGGTAAAAGTTTGAGGGGCTTTCCATTTCAGGAGTAGGACTAGGCCTGAAGGTGTCACTCCTATGCATTCCTAGTAAGGGTGGTGCATAAGGTGTAGTTGTTTTTCTGGGAGGTTTTGGTTTCTCTGTGATACTCCCCAAGGGGTTGGTCAGACAGACTTTTAAGTCTCTAAGATCATTCTTGATCAGATTAAGTTTCAGGTCCACTTTATTATTAAGCAGATCTAATTTCTTACTAAGGGACAGAATGGAGCTGTTAGTAGTATTTACCAATTCTTCTTTTAAAGGTTGAAAAGACATAATAAAATCTTCTTGGATACCTGATAACATATTCTCAATTGTTTGAGTCTGTCTGTTTTTACCTTGATTGATTGTCTCCAATAATTGTTCTTTATGCTCTTTAATATCTTCCCTTCCTACAGTTTTTGTTTGGTTATTAATTAATTTGGCTACTACTGAGGTTAACTTATCCATTTGGGGTATAAAAACTGTCCAAATTTCCACAAACAATCTTGAAATTATGACGCCTATCATCAGAAAAAGTATTAATTACATTGGAGGTTGGTTTAGACAATTTACTGGGTTCAGAATTAGAGGCTAATTGTTGTTCACCTTTTTCCACTTTTGAGCTAAGGATATTATATGATCCCAATTGTTCTTTCCCTGTGGCTTTGGATGGGAAGAAGATCTCTTCTTTTGTGGCCTTTGCCTTTCAGTTGGTCTAATTGATCCCAAGGATTCCACTTTTCTATATAGGATTCTACCTCTTTCCTTGGAATCATTTTCTGAAGAGCTATCTGGGTAGCTTTTGCCTTGGAGATTATCTTTTTCATAGATACCATGTCCTCCTTGGCTTGGGCTTCTTTGAACTCTTCCCAATATTTCACATGCTCTTTGACTAAGTCTTTGATCCTGGCTTTCTTGGCCAGATTCTGCTGGGGTTGCTGCAGGGAATCTTCTTCTAATGGAGGGGGGCTTAATTTTACTAGCTTCTCCAGCTCGAGGTTGGTGGAGGGCAGAAGTACTTGGGGCTTTTCCTTGTCCATCAAAATTTGATTCACAGGTTGGAGTCACCTCATGGTTTTCATTATTGGTGGTCTCACGGTTACTGGGGCTCCTGACAAAGATCCATAGGAGGGAATTCTCCCTGAGGCTCTTGTGTTACGTCTATTCATATTGAATAAAGTGTTTATAAGTCTTTTTCTAAAGAAAAATTTGTAAAAATAAGTTTATTTAAAACTCACTTAAGTTGATATTTCAAGGTACCAGGACTTTATTGGGATTAAATTGGTCCTTAATAGGTAATTCTAAGGGGTCTTGGTGTGTTCCAATGAGGTCTTCACCCATCCAATCAATATTTTCAGGGATTCCAGAGATATCTGCGACTTCTTGATCCAATAAATCAGTTTCAGTGGTGGTGGTTTCAGGTATAGGGGGGTTCACTGATGGTAAAAGGGTATTTTATTGGTCAATAAAATATATTAATATTATTTTAAAAAAATTAATATGGTAATACAAGTTTTATACTTACTTTTATATTTTAAAAATTCATTTATACGGTATTTCTTCCAAGCTTTATGTTTCCTTAATAGGGCCTGGAAATTGATACACCTCTCAAGATCTTCTTGTTCAAGGAGCTTATCTAAGTGTTTATGTGAAGAAGAGATATTAAGTTGCTCAGCTTGATTTGAAGCTTCTCAACCAGTTGGTTTATGATTTTTGATATATTCTTCTTTTCTTATCTTTAAAGGTTTAAATAATAGATTCTTAATTCTGCATTTGTTTTTAAATCCACTGAAAAAGAATTTAATGATGAATCAAAGTTAAAAAGTCAGATATATCTATCTTTGATTCAATTTTACATGAAATGTCTGGTCCAAGGTATTAAATATAATAAAATGGAATATCTCCCAGCCAGACCTCCAATTGTCAGCCTCCTGGATACCAAGATCCTTGCTATCCTTCAGCTACCAGAGGTGATAGAATAAATAATAAATATATTATGAAATTAATGCAGCAAAAATCCATAAAATATTTGGATAAAGCTTATTGCAAGGTTAATTGGTTTGGATGTAGTTTATTGTTATAAATCAATATAGATAAATTGATCATTTAATATTTTTATAGAGGGGCCAAAATTATATTGGGGATCTTTAAAACCTCTCTTCAGGGAATTCAGTATGAAAACACGCAGGCCTGGTTACTTTGGAACCTTTAATTTGTGTTCTTAAAGGATATTTTGCCCAAAGATAATATTTATATAAAATACACGGTGGAGTGGAAGGGCTTTGTAACCAAGCTGCCACAACAGAGAAAGGATAATAAGACTCACTGGTATATTATTTAATCCTTTGGATACCTGTTTGGGACGTGCACTGATGGGTTAAACCTGCATACTGGGGTTAGAAGGTTGTTCAGCAGTTCAAATTGATAAAAAGGGTTGGGGAAGGATATTATTAATCAGAATAAAGCCATAAATCACTTACTTATCTCTTATAAGTATTTGATTGCCTTGGCTGGGTGTCTGGATGTAAATATAACTGGGTCTCTGGGTATCAATATCCTCAAAAGAGCTCTTTATTTATAGCTTTTTGAGTCCCAATATTGTCCTTCTGAGGGGTACAGGGGCTCAAAGGGACAAACACTGACGCTATAAGGATAACCAGTGGTAGCCTGTCATGTGTTCTTGGTGCTGTAGCATGGGTAGCATCTAATTCCACAGGTTATGGGAATTATTCTACTTTATAATTGATGTTTGGACGTATGAATAACATCAATCTGTCCTTTTTATTTATTATTTAATTATTTATCCATAGTAAATGTTCCCAGTAAGTTAAAAAAATTTTCAATAGACATTCCTATGGATATTCTGATGTTGGGTGAGTTCTCATTGTGTATTAAATAATTGGAGTAAATTCATGATATTTATTTTACTCCTTATTTTCAAATTTCAGTTGATTTACTAAAATAACTACTTAAAAATATAATTCATGGGTATTCATGTAATATTTTTACATCATTAGTTTTCTTAGTATATCACAAAAATATTGATGTCCATAAATTCTCATATTAGTATATTAAAGTATTTTAATAAATTTTTAGAAGTAGTCATTATCTTATTTTCGACATTTTTGGTACTTTGAATTCCATTTAATAAAAAATACATATAAAGTTTATTTAGGTATTTTTACATAATTTTATGTACTTTGAGACTATCTACTATCCAGAGGAACATTTATTACACATGTAGAATGTTCCCATGTAGGTTGTAGCATGTTTACACGGTACCTAGGTTTCTCAGGCCACCTGTCACTTTGTAAACCCGTAGTCCCGCAGCTGCATACTTGTCAGAGGCCCAGGGATGCATACACAAATTTGACAGAGTGACTGTGCTGTATCTCAGCCCCGGGTGGGTGTATTGGCTGCCGCTGCTGCGTGCGGGAATTGTGACAGAACACATTTCCGTCTGTAACTCCTAAAATATACACAACACCTCAATTCTGACTTAATTTTAGGTGTGAAACCTATACGTGACAATACATGTGAAATTTTCAATTGGCCAAAAAGTTCAATAGTGGTTCCATGGTATTTTTTTCTTTCTTTCCTTAATTATTTAAAAATATAAGGAGTTGGATTTCAAGGGTGGGGCCAGTTAGTGACCCTACCTAATTTTGCAATAGTATTTATGGTTTTCCTACTCCTTCTCAGGTTAATCTTATTATTATTTATTTTTATGTTATTTCTGTTACTTTTGCAGCTTTCTCTGCAATAGTAGCAAGCTGACATTGATGATCCCACTTCTTGTTTTCAAAATGAAGTTTTTCAGATTCAATTTGAAATTTCACTGTTTTTCAGAGGGGAATAGGAATGAGCTTGATTTTGAAAGCAAGGATAATCCAATGGGCTTACTTGAATCTTGCTTCTCCATGATCTCCTCAAAGCCCAAAAAACTTGGAGTTTTTCTCCTCTTTTGAATGCTATTGGGGTTGATTTTAATGGAATTGGAGGCCTTTTTCTGTCCCTTTGCAGAGGAGGTTTTTGTGGGAACATCCTTTCTCTCATTTGAAAAGGATGTGGGAGGCCCCATTGGCTTGAGTTTTTGGCCATTCAGGAATGGATGAGCCTGTTTCTTTCAAATCTAAATCAGTCAGGATTAACCAGACAGAAGAGAAAAGAACTTGGTTCCTTACTTGAGCAGATGTTGATGGCAATGGTGATATGGGAATGACATCCTCCTCATTGGCTAAGTTCCCCAGTTCTTACACCCCAGGAAGAGAGAAATCAAAAGAAGTAAGTAAGGGGTCCAAGGTTAGGTTTGACTCATCAAACAATGGGGAACTAGAAATGATTGGAGCTAATTGTGTTTGAATTTCCTCCTCCACATTGGGTGGGGGCCACTCAAACTCAAATGTTTCATCAAGGTCCTCATTGCTAGGCTGAGCTTCCCCAGCCAAGTCCTTGGAATCAACTGAATCATATTTTTGCGCATCAAAAGCAGCTAGAGGGGTGATATTGGCCTTCTTTCCAAATATTTCATCCATTTGAATATAAAAAGGACAAATGGAGTCTAACTTATCAACCACTGAGTTGATTTCCTTGGCTTTGTTGGAGTTCGTGATACCAAAGCTGGTGGAAATTGACATGGAGTGGGCCTTTTTGTACTTGGCTTGTTCATTCTTGAATTGTTTCCTTTTCTGTTTGGATGAAAGATACAGCCTACCTTTTGTTTTATTCTTGAGTTCATTGGCCATCAGGAGATAATCATTGACCTTAGAGGATGGATTTTGGCAAACGCATGTTTCATTTTTGGATCCAAAGCAAGCATTGTAGTTGGACCTAATTTTGAGCCAGTCTACCAGGATGATGTGATCAGCTCTCTTGAGCTGACTTGATCCTTTGGAAGCTGATGGGGGAGGATTGTTGGATTTTGAGTTCCTGGGTGATGTTTTCTTTGGTCCATTGCATTGTTTAGTGGACTTGCGGGGGGAGGATTGCTGAGGGGCCATTACAAGAGTGATGAAGCAAAGAGGATAGCAAGAGATGAGAGTGATGAAGTGACAAGAGGGATAAAGCAATGAGAGTTGGGATGTGATGAAAGAAATAAAGCAATGAGGGTGAGGGAGTGATGAGGATAGTGATGCAATGAGGGTTTGCTGGATGTGATGAAAGTGATAAAGGGATGAGAGTGATGAAGTGATGAGGATATTGATGCAATGAGATTTAGCTGGATGTGATGAAGGCAATCAAGTGATGAGAGTGATGAAGTGATGAGGATATTGATGAAGAGATGAAGAGATGAAGAGCAATGAATCAAATTTTGTTCCAATGAGGTTGGAGGTAGAATTTTTCCAAGGTTGGAGGTGGAAAACCAGGGGTTTATGAAGTGGACAGGTGGTGGAAGCCTTTATATACTTTACTTGTAAAAACCTTACTTATTTCCAGGTAACTCTGACAAGTCTGATGTGAAATAAGTGGGTTTTTTGATTTTTAATGGCGGATTTGAAATGGCAGATTTTGTTTGAAACCCGCCATTTTTTAATGGCGGGTTTGCTTAACTCTGATATGCCCTAATCTATATTTGAAGCTACCTCCATTATTCAACCAATTTTTTGGTGTGCAGTCACTGTGCACAATGAAAAGTGAATTTTCAGTGGATTTTGGTCAAAGCTAGACCTTATATTATTTGAAACTTGGCTTGATCTTTTTTATGCATTGGGCCTGAGATCCTTGATTGCACTTTCTAGCAAGTGAAATCAGACCTTTTTTTGTGTTTTAAGCCTGAGGTGGCCCCTATCAGATCTATATTCTGGAAACCTTATTTTCTCAATTTGATTTACATATTTTTTGATATATTCTTAAAAATGTGAACAATTACTTCCAAATAATTTCCTGCATTCAAATTCAAAGATGGAATTCAATCTAATTGTTTCCAAGCTTTCAAGCTGGTTCTACTTGCAACCCTATTGAGATTTTCATTTCAAGGGAGGAATAAATGATTTCAAGAAAAGAATGTTCTTGAAATATTGATATTCATTGAATTCTTGACAAAGAAAGATTAGCCTGAGATTTGTTATTTAATTATTTAATTTATTATACCATTACCTCCTCATGTGCTTGGCAAAAATCTCCGATGAATGTGGCACCAAGTAATAGCCTGAACACAACTGAGGCCTTTGAAGTAAAAATATTTTATTCCAAAGTTCAAATTTAAAATCAGGATGAAGGGATGGGAAATTTTTTGTGGAAAAGGAAAATTACAGAATTCAAATATTAAAATTTAACACAGAAAAATTAAAAAATGTATGAAATTTGGTGACTTATGCAAATATTAATGCAGGGAACACATTTTTCTTTTCAGGGAGAGAGCACATTTTTTTCCAAATTAAAACCTGGATAAAGTATTTCTATATTTAAGTATAGATGTGCATACTAGGTGATATCAGAAAAACTAGACGGTTTTCAAATTATGGTGTTTCAAAAGCATTTGGGCACCTAGAAAATTTCTGATTTTCATGCACCAATTGGGGATTGTGTAGGCACACAGAGCGCTTGATTGGGCATGTTGTGCTGGGTAAGTTTTTTGGTTCCTTCTCAAGATTGCTTTGACCCACAGCAAATCTTCCTGTACCGCTTTAATCACCACTCACCCCAAGCAGCCTTTGAGTGATGTCATTTTCCTACCTTTTCTTTTCTTTTCAACTTTTTTTGTTTGTTTTTCTGTTTCAGTACCTTCCCCTCTACTTATTTTATCTCTATGAGTCCTTTTTTTATTTATTTTGCTTTTTTACCTTCACTCATTTCTTCCACTCCTCCCAACACATGAGTCAATGTTCCAAGCTTTGATTGGCACCAAAACCTGGTTGAAAAGGAAAAAATCACATTTGACAGAAAACCAAGTTGTTGTTGAGAAGGTACCCAGAATGTTTGGCCAGGTGCCACCAATATTGGTTTTGTTGGTGCCAATAGTGCTTCAGAAAACAATTCCTAACAATGAAATGCTCATGGGAATGATGCGAGCCGTCCAGAACGTGCCCGAAAGGATTCCTTTTTGAACGCGCACCTGTTACACACTTTAAGTTTCATCCAAGTCGTAATTTCAGGAGTATATTAAAACAACTTTGAATTAAAACGGTGGAAGAGCAATTGAAATATATCAGGCGTTGGTTGGTCGGTACAATATTGTTCTTTCTTTTTTTGCTTGTGACTTTATTACGCTGCGTTTCTTCAATTTGTTCAAATTGCAATGAAACGTTGACAAATTTTCATCCAAAAATTTATTTCATCTGCCCGATGCGATTTTTGCCAAGCTTCCCTCTTCAGACGCCTCAGCTTCTTCGATTGAATCGGCTTGCCCAATCGCTCTGAGAATGGATTTCTTGGATGATTCTTGGAGTTCCCCTGCGATGATCAACTCATCCAAAATGGCATAGGCTCTTTGAAAGTTGAAAATGAGGTCTAATTCGCATACCTGCAGCATGTAAGTCGATTACAAAACCAAAGCAAAGGTCAAAAAACACGAATACGAGCGAACGAGAGTCGGATTTGGGTCGGCGGCTTTCAGGCGCAATCGCAAGACTACACGTCATAGAAAATTAGAATCAGTCAATTCAACTGACGTTACCAAAATATCGATCAAGGACTTCAACGTATCGATGGATTATTTCGAGTGTCACAAGCTCATTATCATGAGGCCCAATGCCGGTGACGAAAAATAACGAGGCGTATCTTCGATACACCACTTTTGAGTCTAGTCATCATTACAAAAATTGATTAAACAAGAAACGTGAGCAAGCCAGGTCAACAAGAGTGGCGAGAAGTCATGGTAAGAGGGATCACCTTTGTATTCTAAAACATTGCACATTCTAGTTCTGCGAGCCAGAACCAATTGTGTGACGTCTTTCACTATTTTTGCTTTCACTTTGGGCGACATGGTGGTAAACCATTTCGCCAATCGAACCTTTCCTTGCCTTGACACTAATAAAACGTAACTTAACTGCAGCATAGACCGACAGGCGGAAGCGGAGAGTAATATCGACGTTCAGCTTCCATCACTACGTCACTTCGATTGCGAAAAAACAAACTGAGGACGCAACTGCCATGTCCAGTGTTCTCCTATTGAGCAACCTATGAGAGTTAAGAATCGACTGGATTAGTAATTGATGAATTTACCAGTCAATGGTCGATAGCTTCCAGGTTGCTCCGCGCCAGAAAACGAGTTGAAGGGTGGCTCCAGTGGGCTCTTGACGGGGTTGACGGCGAGTCAAGTCATGGGCCGTCTCGCCCGGATCAACTCGCCGGTCTTGTTTCCACGAGGCCAGCTGGCGCGCCGTAGCACGCCTCACGACGATTCCGCACTAATTCAAGGCGCCCCGATGAGAGATTTTAGCCGCCAATGGCGGTTTGGGCCAGTTACTGAGACAGATTGAGGAGACTTGTTGTGCTGAATTTTTCTTATGATGGGTTGAATTATGAAGCAGCTTCTGCAATTCTAAATTTCAACAACAAAGCATTGTGACTGGTGTACTACTAGTCTCCAAGATATGAATGCATGTGCAGTGGGTGGACAAAAATAATGGGACTGATCCCATTGTTGTTGTTTGACCCCTGTCTTTTTTCATGTGGTTTTTTTTACATAGCTATGCTGGAAAAAAGGAAAAAAAAAAATATTACATTAATTGAGCATCCTATTTTAGATGTACAGTGGGTGGGCAGAAACAATGGCACTAATTGACCTAAAAAAAGTCAATTTATTTCCAGGCATGTGTTTCAAGCTAAAACTATTATTCAAAAAAGGTATTTATTTACTTGTATTCATGGAATTAGATAGTTCAGCATCTTTACTTTACTAACAAAACCTTTCAAAAGTTGGAAAATATCAAATGACAATTGAAAAAAAAAACTCTCAAAAAGCACAAAACACTTAAGAAACATGCTGGAAGAAAAAAAAACTTCTGTGCCATCAATATTTTTTCTTATTTCTAAAGCTTGGAGTGAGGATCACAACAAATTATATTTATGAAAGAAATATTGATGTTGGGAGTTGCTTCAATTGATTTAAACCAATTTTCATTCATTTTAATTTTTCATTTCCTTGGTAAGATGGTGATGATATTTTTGACAGGGGTAGGTAAGAAATCATGGAAACTACTAGCATATGATCAAGAAAGCTCTTCAAGAATCTGATGTTCATATCTTTCAAGTCTTCTAATCTTTTTCAGCTTGGAGGTTCCTTGAGCTGCTTGAGGCTATATTTGCCTGATTTTGAATTGGAGTTGAGCTGATTTACATGATTCTAAAATCAATTTAAGCCAGTGGAGTTACACCCTTCTCCATTGGTTTGATCATCTTGATCCTCTGAAACAACAAATTTCTAAAAGAAAGTTAAATCTCAAAATAAGAGCCCTGAAATCAGGCTCAAAGATGAAGAATAAGATTTCAAAAAAATTCCTCATCATGTTTTTTTCTTCAATTGATCAAGTAGCACAATTTTGATTCCAAAAGTACAAGACAGCAATGGTGCTGCATTGATAAACAGGAGTGGGAGCCAGATGATGGGATGGTAAAAACCATCAAAAAGAAAAACCAGGCTTCATTTAAATTGTTTGAATTACCCAGGTATTTCTGCTTTGAAAAAAATTCACACAGCTGTTGAAAGATAAATCTACAATGAGTTTTTTCAAAGAAAAAAAATGCAAAAGAAGAAAATGGGCATAATTTGACTTCAAATTTATAATGAATTAAAAAAAATCAAAAAATAATTTATCATCAAATTTTAATTGAATTGACACTAAATTTAATCCAGATTATGAAAGATAAGAAGCCAAAAAAAGAATGGATAAAAAAATTGGTTAAACAAGTAGGTAGAACCACCATTAGCCTTGATGAATGCCTGCTTACAACCAGAAAACAATCTGATCAGTTTGTGGAGGGTTTTCCATGAAAAGTTTTCCTGGAAAATTTGGAAAGCCCTTTCCATCTCCAGAATTAACTTAGGTTGATATGATTGTTGGATATTATTTTTACAATTTTCCACAGGTTTTTCATTGTCTATTAGGTTGATTTCAGGTGATTGAGATGGCCAAATTCTCTTTTTGATTTTTTGGTGTGTTTCCAGCCCTTGCTGATTTTGGATTTGTGGAATGGTGCCCTGTGAAACTCTACAACAAGCTCATTTTTTGCATAAATTTACCATTCAGATTACATAAGCCTCCCTCTTCCTCCAAACTATCCTCTTTTCTTCACTCCACTTAGCTCCTCAGAGACCTCTGGCCTTCTTCCTCTCTGAGCTAGGTGAGATTGATCCCCCTTTGATCTCTCCTATGCTTTCTTCCTTCTTTACTTTGTACATAGAGACCAAGGACCTTCTTCCTTTCTGAGATATATTTATGTGCAAGTCATCATTACCTGGTTCTCAAAGCAGTCTCCCAAAGTGTAGCTTTGTTCTAGAATGCCCTGCCTCCTGATTCTGATATTGAAGATCCTGAAAAGGCTTTTACAGGCCCCATCTTCCATTACAAGAAAATCAAATTGATTTCACCTCCTGATCCATGGTCCAAGAGAACCCTTTTTTTAAAAAATAACCATGATATTCTGAACCATTTGTTGTTTTGGAAAAAACATGAAAAGGGGTGAGGTGCTTTCACCAATGAAGGAACCCCACACAATGATAAAATACCTCCAAGTATTGAATCCAGAGTTCAAAAATTGTGATTTTAAACTCTTTCAATGGTTTTGCCAGAATATAACTTTCTGGCAGTTCTTAAAGATTTTGAGGCTTTATTTTTGGTCCAGATGGCCTTCTTGCAATCTTTAATGGTGCCATATTATTGGTTTTAGGTAAAGGTAAGTTCTCTTTTTATTTTATCTTAATTACTCAAAGTATTCTTGGAAGCCACCCTAAACTAAATCAGATTTAATGGGATCATCTTTGAACTTTGAGTTTTGAGACATCCTTCAAGATAAAATTACAAAGCTCAGGGGTACTCATCTTGCAAAAATTCTCAATGATATGCATGAGCTCTCAAATATCTTAACTGGTTAAAATTTGAGGGATTCTTGGTCTTTTTGCAGATTCAATGGATCTGCAATTCTTGATTTCCTTGAGAAAATTTTAAATTTTTGTCCTTTGGATGGTAATTTTTACCAAGATGGTGTTTCCCAATGTGCCTGACTCATACATGCCAGAAATACAGGCCCATTTCTTGGTAGTTGAGGTTTTCTTCAATGTGTAATTTTGAGTTCAAAGGAAATATTCAAAAGAAAAAAAAAAGATAAATATTGAAAAAATAAGAGAAGTGAGAAACACTTACTTTAGTCATTGAGGTAATGTGGATAAAGAGGAAAGAGAGGATTGGAAAAATTCAATCAATATACTCAAGAGGAAGATTCTTGAACATCTTTGAAAATTGAGGTTTCACAAAGATCTCCAGGTGTTATGGAGTGGGTGAATGTGAGAAATTCAAAAATCAGTCCCACAACCATATCCCACCAGCTTTACATCTTAAATCCCTTCAGATCCCCTTTAACTTAGTTTTAAATAGGATTATTTTGAACCAACTGCTGCAACATAAATCTGCATTTACCTTCATAAATGATGTCTGGTATATTTGGAGATGTATGGTCCCTCCTCAAAAATTAGGTGCTTCTGAATTTGCCTATATATGCCAAATTGCAGGCAAGACTGCACTTGAGGTCAAATCTGCTAGGTACCTTCCTAGTGAGATGAATTTTGCAAAAAAAATCTGAACTACATGAAGAAAAAATTAGAAATAAGAAACATTTGTTTCTGGTACTTTCATACTGGGAAATGGAAAACAAATTTTTGATAAATGAATACAACTTATAGTGTAAATTAATAAGGCCCAGCTTAAAATCAAGCCAAAAAAAATTCTGAAATCACACCAATTTTCAAAACTTGTTTAATTTTAGAATTGTTTGTGTTAAAATGAACCCAAAAGGCACCATTGGTGAAATCATAGTAATTTTTTACTGAAATCAAACCAATTGGAGTTCTTGCCAGCCACAGGAAGGCTTGCAGACTTTGAAAGGTGTCATTGGCATGATTATATTAATTTTTTTACTAAAATCATGCAAATTGGTGTTCTTTCCCACCCCAGGATGGCATGCAGCCTTTTTCAGTTTATAGGGGTTCTAGGGGCGGGAGAAAACTCCATTTTTTATATTTCTGGCCTCACAAAGGCCTGTAAACATTGATTGAGGCCCTGGGGGGCTTAATTAAGGCCTCGGGACCCCCTGTGGGGTCTTTCAGGGGCAGAATGAGTTATAAAATGATAGAATGGACCCAAATGGGTAAATCTAATATGTGAACATACCATAAATATCAATTTTTTTCAAGGGATTCAGATCTTAACTCAGATTTGGAAAATACTTCATACAATGTAATGTAAAAATATGTAAGAAATATATGCAAAATGATAAAAATGATAAAATTTCAATTTTATACACAAAATGGAATATATCTGGTGTAAAATAAATAACTTTAAACCAAACATTGAAAAGCATAGATTTCTTGCTGGGGATTTAAATATTTTGATATATTCAAACAAAAATATCATACAGTACATGGGAAATTACAAAAAAAATAAAAAAAGATACTTCTTTGAAGACAATTCAAGATTTGAGATGGAATGTTCATACCTTTGTACCAAGCATAATAAAAATTAAAAAATACTAGATGATATATCTATCTCACAAGTAAAGCTCAAATGTTTCAAAATCAAACATCAAATCTTTTCAATCCAATTCAATAAAAAGTGATTTTAGGCTGAATAATTGGTAAAAATTGAATGAAAAAAAGGATTCATCTTAAAATAGGACTAATTTTAAGCAATATTGATTAGAGCTTATTGATAAAGAGCAATTATTCTCTTTATTTAATCATAATAAGCATAGATTTGTTAGTGTTAGGCGTTTTTTAATATGTTAATTTTGAAGTATTTGGATGGGTAAAAGAGCTTTAGTGAGAGAATAGTGATGAATATCTCACTTGTGAGGACCAAAAAATTATTTCAGAGTCCCCTGTTTCCCTTTTTAAGAGGAAATGCTTTGGAAATACTTCAATCATGGAGAATACAGTTTATTTTATTCTTATTGAAATGTACTTGAAATGTTTCAAAAAAATGAGTCAAATAATGATAAAACTCTGGATCATGAAACAAAACTTGATTTTTATTGTTTGAAATAACTATAAAATATAAATTTAAAAAATAAAATGCTTAAACATATGGAACCATATACAAAAAGCAAATCATCAAAAAAATCAAAAAATAAATATTAAAAATAAAAAATGTTAAGAATGACAATTAAAAGAAAAAAACAAAAACAAAAATTGGGGTTTGAAGAACCCCAAAACCATCTCAAACAATTATGGCTGAGTTTAATACACACAGTGGATTTCTGATTCAATTTTTTTCCAATTTTAAATTTGCAACCTTTCAACCCCTGTTCACTACCAAAAACAGGTTGCATGTCGCAATTCACAACCCATTTGGGGTTGCAAACGGCCATTCGCGGCCCATTTGAGTCGCAAACGGCCATTTGCGACTCAGGTGGGTTATGAATGGCCGTTTGCAATCAAGAATGAGGTGGGAACCGCGCCACACAACCCATCTTGGGTAGTAAATGACGAAAAAAAATTGATTAAAGTATTTTTTAATTTTAGTTTGATATACATTTTTATATTTTTATTTTTAATTTAATTTAATTAATTAATTTTTTTTTGATATATTTATTTATTTATGTATTTATTTCATTTTATTTAAGTTTATTTATTTATATATTTATTTATATATTTTTTTGATATTTATATTTTTAATATAATTAATTAATTAATTAATTTTTTATTGATTTACTTATTTCATTTTATTTTTT
This sequence comes from Puccinia polysora, assembly GCA_025617555.3. Classification (NCBI taxonomy): domain Eukaryota; kingdom Fungi; phylum Basidiomycota; class Pucciniomycetes; order Pucciniales; family Pucciniaceae; genus Puccinia; species Puccinia polysora. The sequence continues at coordinate 23,770,152 of CM062647.1, read as the reverse complement.
TATGCATTTTTTCTATTCATATTTTTAATTTAATGGATTAATTTATTATTGATTTATTTTTTTTGTTTTTTATTTATCTTTTATTTATCTTATTTATTTTTTTATTAAAATAAAAAAATAAGATAACAAAGAGTAAAAAAAAATAAAAAAAATAAATATATATTTATCCATTTGCAACTCAGATGGGTCGCGAACAACTTTTTGCGCCCTGTTTGCAATCCAGGGTTGCAAATTTAACATTGGACTTAATTTTTATTCAAATAAAACTAAAGGAAAAGTACAAGAAAAAAAAAGAAACCAAAAAGAAAAAAAATGAAACCAAAAAGAAAAAATAAAATAAAAAGTGAAAAATAAATAAATAAATCATGCTAGAATATATGTAGATTTGAAAGCTCTTGGAGTATTCTGGCTGGATTGGCACTTGGTTTGAGTGCATGGATTTCTTGATCTCTTCATAGTTTTTTTGTCTCTGATGGCTCATCTCAAAAATAGTGTTTTTTTTTGCATATCTCACTGATATTTTTGGTTCAGATTGCAAATTTTGGTATGCACTGCCTATAATAACTGGAAAAACGGATGAAAGAAAGCTGCTCAGCTCTTTGGGTGGGCATGTTTCTGTTCAAAACTGCAACTATCTTTTTCTGCTCAGTTTACAAGGTTAGAACTGAGACTATGTGTACTAGAGCTTTAAGTTCCCCACACCCAAAGTTTCACTCTTTCATAGACACTTTGGGTCCTAATAGGGCTCAAGTATTTAGTAATAGTCTTAATTTCTCCATATGGATGTCCCATGAGTCAGATTAAATGATGAAACAATCAACATGTACCATCATCCATCCTTTTCTGATAGAGTTTTTTAGAACAGTGTACATCATCTTTGGAAGTGGGAAGGGAAATTCTTGCAGCCAAAATGCATCCTGAGGTATTCATAAATGCCTAGATTACATATAATCCTCATGAATTTAATTTTCTCAGGAATGATAGTTATTTTGTGGAATAAACTCAACATTTCCATGGTGATTATGAATTTGGCTCTGGATAGGTTGTTTAGAGCATGTTAAGTTCTAGGTAGGGAGTAACAATCTGCTTGGTTGTATTTACTGAGAACTTTGAAATCTCCAACCATTGTATATTTATCATTATTTCATTCTATAACAACTGGTGGATTTACATCTATTTTTTCATTATTTCCAACCTTCCTAAGCACTTTGAGGTCTATCAGCTCTTGAATATGTTTTTAGAAAGCTGTTCTAGATTTTTGACAGGAGGGGTAAGCAGTTCCCCAAAACCTTATATTTGGAGGGTAAGGAGTTTTAATAGTTAGGGTTAACAGCATGCCAGTTCCAGGTTCCATTAGTTGTACACATTCTTCCATTTCTGGGCTAGTCAGATTATCTTGTCCCAGTCTCTAGGGGTTTTGGATTTTTGATGGTAACAGGATCTTTTCTTTACTTTTTCTTTCTCCAATCTTAATTGAGATATCTGATGAAAACAGTTCCAACCCTTGACATATATTTCTACCTCCTTGCTGTTTTTTAGCTTTCTTTTCTTGGGGGGGGGGGGCTCTGATTGGCTTTGGCCTTTTTCATCTGGACTTTATCTTCTTTGGATTTGGATTCATAGAATAACTCCCAGTTGGAGAAATTTTCCCTTTCTATCTCCTTAATTTTGGCTTATTTGGAAAAATCTAATGATGGGGGAAGTAAATTCAAATCTGAAGGCTCCTGGGATATACCTTGCTGGTTGGGAGTTGTCCCCAACCATTTATTGTTCAAGTTGAGAGCCATGGGTTCTGGTTTTGTTGTTGGCACTGTAGCAATTTTGGGTTGGGGTCCCCTCATTGCTGCTGCTGTTTGGTGCCTTGTTAGTGCCTGAGATCCAGAGGATGGCAATTTTCTTGTTGCACAGGTTTTGTGCGTTATTTGGAACATTTTTCAAGAGAAAAATCATGAGTTTTTTCAAAAATAAACCAATGATATATATATATATATTTGTTTTTGTAATTTTTTCTCAATAATATTAAGTCAAAAAGGCGCCAAAAACTGATCAGAGTCAAAATAGTCTGTGGCAGGGTTTTAGTGAGATTTTACCACATCTTGGACATGCTCAGAAGTACTTTGATGGGCAATTGTGGTATTATTGGTAGTCAAATGCAATTTATGAGTTGTATTTATGGTGATTTTGTGGGTTTTCAACAACAAAACATTTTCAGTGCTTTTGGTATTTTAACTCAAATTTGACTCAAATTTTTATTAATTTTTAAATATTTTTTGAAAATAATGTTAAGGGGATGCTTTGAAGTTTACTTTTTTTCTTTTTGGATTTTCTCTCTTGATCTTTGAGATACCACAGATTTCTAGAATTCTTCCAAGCTTGGTTTTTCTGAAGAAGTTTCTTAAAATCAATTTCTCTTTCTGATTTCTAATTTTCATTTTGCTTTGCCTGTCTAAGAATTATTTCCAGTTTTTCAGAAAGAGGTAATAGCTCCCAAAAATTTATTTTTTGGTTGTGAGAGTTCTTTTCTCTGTGATTTCAAGATCTCAAGATAATATATATAATCATGCCATCTGGTGTGCTTTTACATGCCAGGGAGGAATTTTATCCCACACCATGGCATGGTGGCCTTTTTTCCCAGGCAATGGCATGGGAATTGATTGCATGTTGCTTCCTCAACACACCAGAGGGGGGTGGGGGGGGGCTGGCCCTTCTAGCAGCTGGACTGTTGAAACCATGCAACTCACACTTCCTGGTTTCAAAAGCTATGCAGCCTGTGTTGTGCCATTTCAGAAGCCACAACCAAAATTCCCAGCACCACAGGTTTTGGCAAGGCCATCAAAACCAATGCTCAAACATTTTCACAGTTTCAATGGCCATATCAAAACATGTTACAACTTTGGTCTCAACCTCACCCAGACTTGAGTGAGGTGTTGGCAGTCCTCCTCCCTATTTTATTTTATTTTTTTATTTATCTTTGTTGTATTTATTGATTTATTCAAATTCAATTTGAAAAAATTGGAGCACTGCAGCTTTCAAACTCACCCATACTTGGTTTTTCTTTTGGATTTTTCTAACTTTTATACATACATACATGTGGCAGTCCTCCCCCCAATTTTTTTCTTATTATATATACATATTTATATATATCTTTCCTTTTAATTTTTAATGTTTTTTTTTTTAAAAAATTTTATGGGGTTTCCATTCTCTTTGTTTCTCTTTGTGTTTTATAAATAGTTTCATGATTTAAAATATTACATCTTTTCATTTATATTTTAAGAACATTTGAAAAGAAAGAGAGTTAATATTTTTTTATGATCCTGAGTTTGAACATAATTTGTTCCATCTGTTTGAAACATATCAGGTACATACATTTTGACAATCAAGTTGATGTTTGGGCTGTATCCTCAACATCTTCCATGCCTTTCCCAAGGATTTCCTCTTGAAAAGGCTAACCAGGCAATCTGAAATGTTTTTTGCCTTCCCCAAATTTGAGATATTCATTGCTATTCTCTCACCACAGCCCTCTTACCCACCCAAACACTCCATAATCAACTGACTGAAAAATATGTAACACCAACAAAGCCAATGCTTATTTTGATGGAATAAATAGAAGAAGATCTCTGTCCCAACAAAGGTCATAGTTTTTACAATCAATTGTCTTCCATGACGAGTCCCTTTTGGTCATTCAAGTTTCCCCAACTATTTGGCCTACGATTTCTCCAAACTTGATCTAGATTTCACACCTGTGACACCCACGACCCATGCCATTGTGCTCCTCTTTTTTTTTTTTTTTTTTTTTTTTTGGAGAGATTGGGACGGTTGGGAGAGTGCACAAGAGCACGCATTCAAGACAGGGGGCACTGCTTCCAGGTTTCATGGCCGGTAAATTGTTCCGGATCTAGCCACGCAAGAGGCCGATTTACCGACACGTGTAAAATGGTGACCGCCATCGCGACGCTGCGGGGGGTCGTTTTTGGGCCCCGCGTTCGTAAATTTACCTCCGCGCACCGTTTTATTGAGGCTGCTGGAGATGCTCTTAGATAACAGCAAACCCTCAAGAAAGAATAGTGACGTGATAGTAGTTTTGGTTATTCAACTAAGATCCAATCACCCCTTAGTTAACAACACCTATGGGCATAGGTTCCCCACTCAGCTGATGTAGGAATGATGGGATTTCACAAACAGCAGCAGGAGTTGTTTCAGCAACATCTCATAGAGTAGTGACGTGGTAGTGATCTTGGTGACTTGACTAAGATCCAATGACTCCATACATAACCACACCTATCGACCAACATAACCTGCCAACGATCGCCTGAGTATCTTTACATTTGAACGAACATCACCACGAAAGACTCGCTAATATAGGTTCCCCGATTAGATGATGTAGAACTGATGGGGAACCCATATTAACGCTGAAGAGGGTGATTATTTATAGCATTTCATTCGTTGCGTTGATGTTGGCACCAGGTGAGATGATCGTTACGGAAGGCTTTGGAGCATAGCTGTTGACATCGTAGTGACGTCACAGGGCATGGAGTCACTTTAATGGCCTAGGTTGATGCTCAGGTCCAAATATCTGGGGGTGCGAAGGAGAACCGGATTCTAGCATCCATGACAATCCTCGGATATCCAATCTAAAACCCTATCATTCCTGTAAACGCATACGTGTATCTACTACGCACGCTTGATCCTACTACGGCGGGGGGTTTCTGGAAAGATGCCTGGAGCCTATGAACTCAGACCGAGCTTAATCCTTGGAACGCCTCGGTGGCCAGGTGCGTCCATCTATCCCCAAACTTGGGGAACGTGGTGGAGGATGACGCTTTTGGTCCGGATTCAAGCTTACTCAAGATGCGTTTAAACTCGGTGGTGGTGATGAGATTAGGAGACTCTAGTCGGGAGGAGGGAGGCCAAGAGGCCGCTTTTACACGAACAGATAAAGAAAGAGGGGGGGGGGGGGGGAGGGAGGATTCAAGAGGTATCAAACTCTCCGGCGTTTTTTGGGCCGAGGACCGCCGATCTTGACGATCGTGGTGTCTCGGATCGATCGGACGATCTCCCGTAGATCGGTGGCTTGAGAGTTTAAGAGGGAGGCGATAAACGCATCGCGTCCGACGCCAAAGCCATCGAAGACGATCTCGAGTTCTCGAGGGATGCCCTCACGCTTGGAGGGAGAACTATTGAGCCGGGTGAGAGGGTTGAGATGGATGAGTTCACGGATCTTGCCGAACATGCTCAGGGTCGCTTGGGTGGCTGCTTCGAACTCCTGCCGGCGACCGCTCTTGAAACCGACGGAGCCGGCCGTCGCCCGAGCCACGATCGATCCGGCCATCGGGTAGGCAGCCTTGAAGGCAGGATGCCCTGGGGTACTCCCGGGCAGATAACTGATCGGTGTATGGGTCAACGTCAATCGAGTATTGTTGGGAGTCGATCGGACGATAAGACTGTAGTGAGTCCTCTCACCCGACCTTCGCCGGATCGGATCCGAGGTCAGTTCGAGGGCCGAGGTTCGATTGAAATGAGTTTGAAATGACGTAGGTCCTCTGGGGTTCTGAGATCGGTAGTCTAGGTTCCGGCTCGTAGGTTGGATGACGTTCGATCCGCTTGGGTTCTGGGGAGCTTGGTTGATCGGAGCAGGACGGCGGTCGGGTGGTTGGGATGAGGGTAGGATATCATCGAGCGTCAATAGTCTTCGAGTGGAATAGAACCGATGACGAGTCGATAGCCAGTTTGGGATGATGGTCAAGATCCGATTCGTTCGACCCAAGTTACTCCTGCCAGTCCTCATGGGCATCGTGAGATATAGGCCAAGAATCCGATGAGTAGTAGAAATCAGATCAGTCTAGCCCAAATTCTGATGAATGGAAGCGAGGTGATGGATGAATTCTTAGGAAGGATGACTGGGGTCACTTACGACGTGAGACTCATCCTATCGACAAGCTGGTAATCGATGACAATTCGAGGCTGATCGGTTTTAGCTTGGGCCAATAATCCATCGACCCCGCTGGCCGGTCGACCACTGGCTCGAAAATCGAGGCCCGAGTAGAGTAGGGTCTCTGGGCCGGCCCAGAATGTGTGGGCCGAGGTCTCGACGGGGGGGGGGGTCCCCCGGGTGGAGGCGGGGTAGCGGACCCGATCGCAGCCAGAGTCGCAGCCAGACTAAAATACCGTCGTACGTAGGGAGAGGCAGAGACCGACGAGAGGTGCTGGACGACGACGCCCACACCGACCAAGCAAGCTTACCAACAAAGCAAGTTACACAAAACTTTCCAGGGCAGAAGAATCGAATCAGGCCAACACATCAAAGCTTCAAAACCTCCATCGATCGTAACCTAATCTGACGACTGAGGTATTATGTTCAAGAAGTAAGCCGATCGATCGACCCTTTTAATCTTGGAACCCAATCACTCACCCGTCCATTTAAGAATGACGGCCAAGAAGCCTAAGAGGCGGTGGGTGGGGAGCTAACCGGAAGAAGGAAAACTAACTTGGATCGATCATCTCCTTCGTCCACTCAAACGATCATCAACCGTGATGTGATTTCTTTCTTTTTGAAAAAAAATAAATAAATAAATAAATAAATAAAAATAAAGGTTTAGCTTGAAGGAGGATGTCTCATCGAATACGATCATCAAATCATCCACCCAAAGGTTGATTCGAACCAAACTGATCCAACAGTTCCCCATCCTCAGCCAATCCATCGAGACCAATTCTGACACCCCGATCGATTCGATCATCACCCTACCCTCGAGCTTATCCACTTCGAAGAGTCACTCGATCCAGCCTCAAGAAGACCCATCCAATCTACCATCCACCGATCAAGATCCTCCTCCCTCCAACTCCCCTCCCTCCATCTTACTTCTAGAGCTCATCTGGCCCAAGAAGGAGACTCTGAATCTCTTGAAGTGGTAGGCCTCTGACCCTCCTCCCTCTCCCTCCCATTCCCTTCACACTCACTCTTCCCCCTTTACCTTTTCTTTCATCCCCCCCCTCCATTTTTTTTTTTTTTTTTTTTTTTTTGTGCGTGTAACTAAACAAAAGAACTCGGTGTCATATCCTACTCAACACTAGAATCACTTCTGAAAATTGACCATTCATTTATCATTATTATTTTTCTTTCTTTATCTTGTTCGGTGCGTTTGATCGGAAACAAAAAAACAAAATCATCTCATCATGAAGTAGAGAGCATATTTCGATCTTGGTCTGTAAGGGGACCCCGTTATTCTTCCAACACTTTGATGGACCTTACTTTCCGACCTTGAAGCTCCTACACCAATGTTAGTCTCAGAGCTTTTACTCTTACTTCTTCAATCACCATGCCTACACAGACTCGGACAAAGCTTTGAAAACTCCCAACAACCTTCCCAACCAATTCCAAGATCATCGCCCTACACAACCGTCTACGGGTGGTCAATTTGATTCGTGGGGATGATGATGTTCATGTTTTTCTTCTTCTTTCTCAACCTCTAGATCCTCTACTACTTCCACACGTCCAAGTCGATCGAGGCGCTATCAAGTTCGTCCTCTCTGGTGCCAACGTGATGTGTCCCGGCTTGACCTCACCCGGGGCTAAACTACCGACCGACTTGGCCATCCATACCCCCGTGGCCGTCCATGCCGAAGGGAAAGAATTTGCTTGTGCCATCGGGTTTACTCAGAAAACGTCTCAGGATATCATCAAGATCAATAAGGGTATCGGGCTGGACAATCTACACTGGTTGGGGGACGATCTGTGGTTGATCGATCAAGTCTAAGCAATTTACGATGACATCATCCTTACCGTATTATTCCCGATCGATTCGTTTGCCCAGGTGTCATCCTCTTTCCCAACGGCCGCCCCATCGGCCCGATCTTTGGGACGCCGGATGAACAACATCAACAGTGCCAAGGCACCGGTTTTATTACAGAGTTTCGTGATACATCAAAATCTTCAGCGACATGGTCACCTGAATCATCAGGAGAGATGGTGGATTGAGTGACTCGAGGCTTTGCAAAGAAGCGAGAACAGTCAGTCAGGTGACGATCAAGTGGATCTGGACTGATCATAATCCTCGAGCCACTGCCGGATCTGAGTACTACTAATTTTCAAATCTTTTAATTGACTTGTATCATCGATGAACGACTGATGAGTGAGAGTATCCTTCGAGCTGATGACATCGATCACGTATCTTTTGAGTGGCCTCAAACGGTTTTTGACCCTGATCTGATCGATCGAATCGGCCCCGGAGACGGTCTCCCTGGTGACTAGGATTGCATCTATGTCAGGTTCGGTGGCCGTTGGTCCGTAAATATCCTGGATGGCCTCAGTCCGCAGATTCAAATCTCTAGGTCCTACTTTTCGGATGAAATCGGTGACGGCGATCGTTCGTTCCTGCAGCGATTCTAAGTGATGGGGATATTTTTTAGTTTTGAGTAGTTGATCGTCTAAGATTGGAGCCGACCATGAGATTTTGATCGTTTGGGTGGACGGATGGATGAACGAAGGAATCAGATCATGAGTCTCCCAAATCGTCCACACAGCAATCGGCTCAAGGGATGATGACTCCCACCGGTAATACCGACGATAAGCTGATCGATCGTTAACCAACAAGCCATCGTCAGAAGGATCTTGTGACCCGAATGTAAATGGTCGAAGGTACCCCCGAGAGCTAGGGTGTTGAAGACTTGTTGGTCGAGCTCATGGTCCTTTGGATTCAAACGAAGAGCTGGAGAGCTAGTGGGTACTAGTGAGGCTTGGGCTCGATCGAGCTGACTGAACCGATCGAGAACGACGTCGACCTGAATCATGAGCTTATTCCTCCGAAGTTTCTCACGTTCGACTTGGATATAAATCTGAGACAGGATGATCTCGAATTCCTTGGCAGCTATCGGGATCCGATCGGGTCGTCGTGATGATCCATCGATCGAATCGGGCGGTCGCTGATCGACGATGAGGGCTTTTGGTCCGGAAGGTGGGCTACTGGGGTGGTCCGATGAGGACCGAAGGTGGAGATCGATGGTGAGCTGACCGAAGTGATCCAAGTCATCGATCGATCGACTCAAATCTGATCGAAAGCTTTGGGGTAGCAGAGAGATGAATGAGGATGATCGACCGGCTGGCTCTTCAAGCTGATCTCCGAGTTCGTTGGATGTCGTTGTTGTGGTAGCTCGTCGAGGTGGATGGTCAAGATCTCGGAAATCGTCCAGGTCGAACCGGCAGCTCAATCGAGTCGTCTTCCTGGAAGATGAGGAGGGGGAGGAGATCTCTGAGGCTGGCTGAACCGAATCGACGATGGATGATGACATGGATGGATTGAACTGAACTGAACGGAACCGAACCTGATGGATTAAGGGCTGCTTGTTTGTTGATTGGATTGGTTCTTCTGGATGACCAAACTTGGGATCGTGGATTTTCTTAGAATCTTCCGATCGATCGTTTCTCTTTTTGTGCCAGTATGAAGGATGTCTCTTGAACTTGTAGCCACCCTTTAACTCATCTTCAATTTCATCCTGTGGTTCTTTCTCAGTCTCTTCCTTCTCCTTTTCACTCTTCGACCTCCCAGCTGTTTTCTTCCTTGTAGTCTGTCGATCGATCCGGTCTACTTTCTTCTTTCCCCCCTCGGTACCCCCCGGGTCGAACCTGGCGGGGGGAGGTCGGCGTAGGGGGGAACTTTGTGGTCTGGAGTGTCAGGAGTATGGATTATGCAATGATAGACGGATATTCAAGAAACCTATAGAAGATCCTTTCATAATCCATATTCATCTTGTTCAAGTTGTTACCAAGTATCAGTTTTGAGAAAACCGTCCTGTTTTTTTATAATTCTTGTCCAAATTTTCAGGGTTTTTGTGTCCTCTGTTTTATTCTGTTTGTCCTCTTGATTCAAGTTATTGTCCTACGTTAAATTTTTATTTCCTCCTTTTTACTATTTAAATATGTCCTGAAATGAAAGAAAAACTTGGCCAATGTGCCTTTAAAAAAAAAGCTATCCAGTCATATACTCTTTTTGTCCTGAATTTTCAGGTCTTCTGTCCACCTGTTGATGTTGGCAGACAAGATTTCTTTTTGTTGCAAGGATTGATTATAAAAAAATATATAAAAAGATTGTTTCTTTGTCATTTCAAACAAAATCAAATTTTCTTTTACTTCAATTCAAGGAAAATAGTTGAGTACTTAAGTATATGATCAAGTAAGTAAAAGCAAACCAAAAAAAAAAAAAAAAAAAAAAAAAAAAAAAAAAAAAAAAAACACGTCAAAAAATAGGTCAACAATTGGGGTCTCTTCTCTGAGTCTAGATCAAAAGCTTGATGACCATCTCCTCACTCTTCTCCTTCCTCATCTTCCAGAAAGCCTTTCAAGTACCAAGAGAACAGGTTGATATCTTCCTCATCCTCATTACTTTGGTTGCTCTGGTCCTCTGGTTCACCCAATTCACCCATTGATTGATGTAGTTTCATTCTCATCTCTGCTTCACCACTCTTGGCCTCTGATTCAAATGCTGTGACACTGAAAACTTCATCATCCACTTCAGAATTTTTGAGTTTTGAGGGAGGCTTGGATGATGAGGATCTTGATTTGAGACTGGTTAGAGATTGCTGGTGGGTCAATTCACAATTCTCTCAACCCTTTGATTGTCTTGGATGGTCTGTGATCTTGGAGGTGGATGTTAAAGGTGAGGGGGGTGGGGTGTAAAGGCCCAAGGTCTCCTGTCCGGTTTGAGCAAAACCCAGACAGGAAACCTGATACAGGTGATCTGTCACATGAAAAACCAAGCAAAAGTTTTTTCCCTCACACAACTGGTTTTTGCCCCAGGCTGTCTGGCCTTTTCAACATTTTTGCCAGCCAAACATGCACAACAAAAACTCTGGACAGGTTTCTTAAAGCTGATAGTACTATCAGTTTCAAGAAAACCATCCGGTTTTTTTGTAATTCTTGTCCATATTCTCAGGTTTTGTGTCCTCTGTTTTATTTTGTTTGTTCTATTGATTCAATTTATTGTCCTACATTAAATTTTTTACTTCCTCCTTTTTACTATTTATGTCCTGCAATGAACAAAACATGACCATGCCTTAAAAAAAAAGTCCAGCCATGTACTCTTTTTGTCATGAATTTTCAGGTCTTCTGTTCACCTGTTCATGTTGGCAGACCAGATGTTTTTGTTGGAAGAATTGATTATAAAAGATATATTAAAAAATTGATTCTTTGTCATGTGAAACAAAATCAAATTTTATTTTACTTCAATTCAACAAAAATAGTTAAGTACTTGAGTACATGAGCAAGTAAAAGCAAAAAAAAAAAAAAAAAAAAAAAACTTGAAAAAATCAACAGGAATTAACTAATCTGAAGGTAAGAGCTAGGATTGTTGATAATATTCCCTGTTCTAGGTTGTATATCACCACATGATTTGTAAAACTTTTGCCAATGGGTGAAGCACTTTTGTGCAACTTCTGGTATGTTTTTGTCTCCAATAGCTGGATGGATTGCTTGGGGAAGATCTTTCCGGCTTTGAATATCTTGATGCTTAACTTTTATTTTGATGATGTTGAAGACAAGTTTGATCAAGTTCAGCAGGGGAGATTATTTGGGAAGAAACTTGATTTTGGTTTTTTAGGGTTGAACTCTTTGTGATACAGAAAACTCAATCAAGATCCTCTCCACAATGAATTGTTGCATTTTCCATGATCATGAGGTAGTTTGGTGGGCATCATTCATGGAGAAATATGAGGAAGTTGGCTATGTCAAGGGAAACCATACATCCTTTTTTTTTTAGGCTCATCATTTAGCAATTAGTAATAAATCATGCCCAGATTTGCCAGAGACCCAACAAAATGGATCATGCTTCCCCTAGCATTGGCTGCAAGGGATGCTTCCTGACCTGAATAAAAACCAAAGAAACCAAAAAAAAAAATACTATGAGCATTGATCAAGTTAAAAAAAGAATTAATGAAGTAATTACTTATAAGTATAAAAGAGATATGCCTTACCAGGAAGTGGAAAACCATGAATAGGCTGAGTCTGAGAGTTGAAACCAGATTCATCAATAAATTTGAGGTTCCTTCCTACATCAGTGAGATGATTGAGAACAAAGTTGTGTTGCTGTTGTAGGAAGGAAGCCTCATTCCAATTCCAAGGGACTAGGCTCACCATCTTCCCAGTGATGTCAAGAACTTGCAGAAAATTCTGGATCAAGGTGATCACAATAGATACATTGAACTTGTCCTTGATGTGGCCAACCAGATCCTTTAAAAACAAGTTTAGATCATCTTCAAGATGCATCAAAATCAATGCAATGATCTCATTGGAAATCTTCAACTTTGGTCCTTGTATGGCTCTTGATCAATCCTCATGTCCATCTTGAGCCTTACCTATAATTCTTCAAACTTGACAGTCAGAGATACCAAAGATTCTGGAAAACTCCAATTGAGATATGATTTTTTTGAAGACTTGCTGTTCAACCAGGTTCTTGATTTGGCCACTTATTTTTTGATGTGGTTTTTGTTGAGTTTTGGACCTCATCTCCTTGTCTGCTCACCACCCTCACTCAGTGCTCCTATACTTGATTATTCATCTTGCATTTTTGGGGAACTTATAGTCTGTCTCAACCTCTTATTAGTATTACTCTTTGTATGTTTGTGACACCCTTAGCTGTCACAACCACCTATGTATGTCCTGATACTTGGAGTTATCCAGGTCCATTATAATTATTTATGTCTGGTACTTGTAGTCTACTGGCCACCCTATCTTACACATTTCACAGGATCTTGATACTCAAATGTCACCATCCTTAGCCCATGTGATCCTCTTGTTAACCTCCTGTCTCAACCATTCACCAACTCTCCCGTTTTATTGAATATTCTTACTTGTCAAAGGTCCCAACTTGTGGTTCCTTATTTGTGCATAAATACTCCTTCTTTCTGATCAACTGAATGAAACACATCAGATTCTTCCTCCTCTTATCAGGGCCCACTCACTGAGGCCCTACTGAATCTGGTCCCTTCTGGACCCCCTAAGTTGGATTGTAATCCCCTCTATCATCTGCCTCTCTTCTCCAAGCCCTCCTTGGTCATCTTGTCAAGCCTCTATTCCAACAGTTTACTTGCCTGAATGATTCAGATTTTTGCTTTCTTTTGGTTTTGTTTGTTCTTTTGATGGTTTTTGAATGCCTTTGAGATAGATTAAGGTTGGATTTAAGGTGGAAATGAGCTTCTTGGATAGATGAGGAGTGGTCCTGAATCTCTTCTTGATAATTCCCTGCTTCATCTTGATAACCCTGGGGGATTTTGTTGTCATTTATTTGTTCATCCATTGATATGCTGAGGAAAATGAAAGCCATAGAAGGAGGGGAAAAACAGTAATTAAGGAATTATTACTCAATTAAACTCAATCACCATGAAAAAAAGGCTTCACCTGGGATGGTGAGTGGAACCTGTTTTGAATTTGGTTTGGTTTTGGAGAAAAAAACAAATTGATTTTGGCATGGTCCCAGAAGATCCATGCACCATATTTATGTAATGCATGAGTTGAATGGAAAATTTTTACATAAAAAGAAGAATTGGGAATTTATTTATTTAATTTTAATGCCATATTTATTTTACTACTGTTAATAACTTTGGTTAAGAGCTATGTGACATGGGATTTTTTTTTTGATTGGTATCAACCTAAAAAATGATTTTCTATCAATTCTATTGAAGAAAAGAAAATTTACATATTATTTTAAGACTTTTTTTCTCCTCTGTTAAACTGATGTCTTTTATTGTCAAGGAATGATAAATCAAAAAACAGAAAACTAAATAGAATGGTTAGACAGCAGTCACAACAAAACAACCAGTTGAAGATAGTCATACCCAAGCTGAAGTAAATGAGAAGACTCAGAGCCACTTGGAAATAAAAGATTCAGGAGACAACCACCATACGTGTACAAGCTAAGAAAAGAAAATGTGCAACTTTACGGGTGAAGATGTTGGAGATGATGAGATTAGAGAATTAATTCAGACACCGGAGAAAGTAGCAGGTCATTGCACCAAATTATAATAGGTTGTCCAGAGTGGCCACAAACTTCTGATTGAAATTGTCCTCAAGGCTTTTTATTGGATGAAGAGCTTGAGGATTGTCAACAAGTTTGCAAAGAAGGTCTGGAAAGGAAAAAAAAAGAAGGGAGAGGACTCCCTCTTGCAGGTATCTAAGCGGGTCAAGTTCTGGCCGTAGTGAATATGCGCAAGATGAATATGCTTAACCGTAGTGTTGCGCGCGCAAGGTGACCAGTTGAGAGATGAAGCGCGCATCCAGATGACTAGAAGAAACGGGTGTGATAGAGATAAAAAAGGAGATGAAGTGGTAAAAATAGAAAAGAGACAAGAGAGCATGGAACAAAAAAAAATAGGACAATATGGAAGGATAATAGAACACATAAATAGATCAAGGAAATATTCCAACACCCCCCCATAATTCAGTGCAATGTAGTTGAAAAACACTTAGACGTTAGAAGATGTAGAGCCTGCTTATTTGCCACCTTTGTGAGTGAATTGGCAACCATTGATTTGGTGACGATGAGATTGATTTGAATTTTCTCAGAGTTTGATTGATCCCATAACAACTTCATCTTCATGTCAATGTATTTAGTCTTGGAATTTGAGCCAAAGTGCTTGATTTTATCCACCAGACCTTTATTGTCCACGTAGAAGTTTGAAGGCTGAATGTGAGAATTCTTCCAGAGGTCACTGACAACTGATTCAATCCAAAGCAACTCTTGTGCCCCATTGACTAGTGTGTTTAGCTTGGCTTCAGTAGAGGAAAGGGTGATGTTGGTCTGTTTTTGACTTTTCCAGGAGACAGGAGTTGATTTCCAGAAGATGATGAAGCCCGTTTGAGATTTCTGACTGTGGGGATCATCTACCCAGGTTGAGTTGGTGTATACTTGCAACAAATTTGGCCCACAACCATCAGGCCTGAGGGTGAGAGAGTAGGATGAAGTCCCGGCGAGATATTTTCAAACGTGTAGGACCTCCTTCCAGTGAGACAGACCCGGACTTTGATTGAATTGAGATAGAATTGAGGAAGCTGCGGCAATGTCTGGTCTAGTGCGACACGCAAGATAGTTGAGAAAACCCATATATTTCCTGTAATTGATCCCAAGCTCGTTAAATTCTGAGATTTCTGTGAGGGAAGCGGGGACCAGTTGAATTCCAGGAGTGAGGGGAGTAATGACTGGTTTGCACTTGGATAGGTCAATTTCCAACAGCGTCTTTTGAACAAGTTTGGCTTTATTCAGAGTTATGAAGCCATCAGTCTGGGAGAATTCCATTCCAAGGATTGTATCTGGATTGTGTGCTGAGGAACATGGAAATTTTTCTAAGAATTTGCGTTTGAACCACTCAACTTGCCCACACACAATTAGATCATCAACGTGAAAAAATAGAGAGGAGCATTGATCCTTGTGGGTGTATAGACAGGGGTTGGCGTTGGATTGACAATAGCCAATGTCTTCAAGCCAACTAGTAAGAGTTTTGTACCAGTTTGAGGGCGCTTGTTGAAGTCCATAAAGAGATTTATTAAGCTTCAAAAATTTTGACAACCCTGCGCTTTCCTTGGGCTTGAGAATGTATATATCTTTTTCTAGCCAAGCAAAAAGAAAGGCCGCCTTGACATCAAACTGTCTGATTTTGAGATTAAGATCTAGGCCGCTTAACAGAAGAAGAAGAAGGGTTGTAAACTTCCCTGTGGGAGCATAGGTATCTCCAAAGTCCACACCGGGAGTTTGTAGATTCCCCATGATACACAGTTGTGATTTGCGTTTTTCTGGAGAAAGACTGGTCGCTGGTTTTACCTTATCAACCCACATTTTCCTCAGATAGTGATCCGGTTCAATATTGGCATCTACCCAAACATCTTGAGCCTCGATTTTGTCAATTTTGGTTTGTCTTTCGCATGAGTAGTCCAACCCTTTAACCTTTGCAATCAACCCATAGGAGTACTTTGGTGGTTTGATTGCAGATGTTTGTTTGCGCAAGTTATACGTTTGAAAAGCTTGAGTCTGGTTCTCCTCAATGACGTGGGTGGCTTCCACAGGTGGAGAAATTTTACTGACATTGTGGGCTGAAGGATCTTTGCCGGAAGATTCAGACTTAGAAGTTGATTCCATGATTGGTTCATCAAGGGTCCCCTCCCTCTTGTACAATTCCACGCACCAATTGCCAACATCTACATCGTTGTTGAATTTCTTAAGATTGGAGTCAAAATTGAGTAGGGTCACATGTTTTGTATTGATTACTTTATTATTGGCCATTAAGACTTTGTACGATAGGAGTTTGTTGTTGTAACCTATCAATCTTCCAACTAGGCCACAAGGTTCAAGCTTTGAGAATGGAGGTCTGTCCTTGAGGATGTAGCTAACGGGATTTCCTAAGGGATGAAAATAGTCTAGATTCAGTGTCTTCCCCTTAAACAGTTCATAAGGCAATTTTTTTGATTTGTGAGCGAGAATTTGATTGAGTGCTAATGCGCATGACCTGATGATTACATTCCAGTGGCGTTTATTTAGTTGGGATTTGAAAAGAACATTTCTGAGAGATTCCAGAATGAGACGGTTGAAGCGTTTGGCTAGCCCGTTTTGCTGAGGCAAATATGGATTGGAAAAAGTCTGCCTGATCTTGTTGTCCTTGCAGTAGCTGGAGAGACTGTTATTCCAGAATTCCGTTCCAACATCTGAGTGAACAATCATTGGCTTGTAATTGAATCGTTTGGATTCCACATTGATAAGGAATTCCAGCATTCTTGCTGCCTCACTCTTGTGTTTGATGGGAATGACTGAGAAGAATCTTGTACAACTATCAACAACTGTTAGGAAATAGGAATCCCCGTTGGCGCTCAAGAGATGAATGGGCCCAACCAGATCGCAGTGAAGTTCCTGAAAGGGTCTTTTGGCACAAGAATGCTTTTTGTTGAAAGGACTTTGACTCATTTTACTTATTGCGCATGCTTCACACGTTGAGGGCCTTTTGATTGGTATACCAAGTTTTTGTAAAATTCTCCCATAGCTGGTGAGTCCCAGTGATTTATGAAGGATTTCTTCCTGAGTAAGGAGAGCTAGCTTACGATCAGAGAGGTGAAAAATTGGTATATTGCAATCATAGAATCCAATCTTTTTCCATTTCTCTTACTGAAGTACAATATTGTCTCTTCCAAAGTCAATGTTGAATCCGTCAAGAATTAGACCTTGCATGGACAGAAAATTGATGGTGGAGTTGGGGGAGAACAACACATTAGAAAGAGTAAACTCATGACTCAGATCATCCAACATTGTTGTTAGAGTTTGAGTTTTTGTTTATGTGACTTTTACTGGAGTTCAGAGTACCATTGATTGGATTGATTTGATCTTATTATTGTTAACCATCAAGTACTAAAACAACAGGTAAAATGTAACTGGGCTGTGTTGTAGTATTGTGATTATCAGACTGTTTAGTCATGGCTATCAGACTCTTTAGTCATTCAGCTCATCTTATTAATCAGTCACTAACCTGTATGTAGAATTATCCAACAGTTAGTAGAACATTATGTTAATTGAAGAAAAAGAGTTAGATTCCTTTTTAGGAAAGTAACTTCCTCCAGTGCAAGTCAAGCCGGTGTGTTAGAGTTTGAGTTTTCATTTATGTGACTTTCACTGGAGTTTAAAGTACTATTGATTGGATTGATTTGATTTATATTATTGCTGTTATTGAAGTATTAAAAGAATGGTTAAAATATAACTAGGCTGTGTTCTTAGTAGTGATTGTCAGACTGTCCAAGCATAACATATCACTTACCATGTCACTTAAACTGCTTGTGTTAATTTTGCCTTATTCATTTTGTACTCAACCACTTGTTGGCCAATCATGTATTTAGTCTATTTAAACCATGGTGCTCTCAAGTGGAATTTAAACATCTGTTCAGCCAACACATTAACCGGAGTGTCCTTTTCCTCCTGATCTCAGGTCCGTTACGCTTGACGTTACAAGCCTCTTTCACTCATTTCTTATTGATCTTTTACTTCATTCTAGCTTAAGCTCTTTTTATTTTTACATTTATTTTTACAGAGGTTACCATGTCTCTTGCTCCTTCTAGGAGCTAGTGGCGTACACTTAATGAATTGTAATTAATGAAAATATTCATCCAGAAAAGGGTGCAGATTCCTGGATCAACAGAATAATAATGCTGTTTTTGTGAGTTAACATTTGAAGTAAATAGATTTTGATAAAAATCATCTAAATCAATGTGAAAACAAATCTTGCAAGAATAGTCTTGTCGTCCTTGTCTGCCTGAAGTTACCACCTCTCTTGCTCCTTCTAGGAGCTAGTGGCGTGCACTTAATGAATTTTCATTAATGAAAATATTCATCCAAAAAGGGTACAGATTCCTGGCTCAAAATAATATTAATGCTGTTTTTGTGAGTTAAAATTTGAAGTAAATAGAATTTGATAAAAATCATCTAAATCAATGTGAAAACAAATCTTGCAAGGGTGGTTCTAAGAATCTTTTGGGGAAGGATCTATCCAGAGTTAAGGGGTTTTATTTGGTTGCTTAATTACTTGGTGCTGGGTAGCCTATAGAGGTTTCAATGCTAAAATTTTGAAATTTCAATAGCCCCACCTATTTGATGAAGCCTGATAAATGAATACCAAAATACATTTAAAAAATGATAAATTGCCATAAATAAATAAAAAATATGTGGAAGATAGGGGGTGGTGATTAATTCTAGCCCAGATATCTCAAAGGTGAAATTATTTTGAATTTTGAAGCTTTTATTTTGGATTCTGTTCTGAGGTAGCCAAAAATGATTGGATCTACTCAAGAAATAAAGCAAGAAGCAACTCTGAGGAAAGGAGCAGGAAAAATGATCATTGTTTTCAATTTATCTAATCTTAAACCATTGCATGTTCAGAATCCATGGTTCAAAAGTTTTCACAGGAAACATTGCATGAATATAGTATAATGTCAGAAAATGAGAAGAATAAATCAATTAATTCCCAACACTTACATCCAACATGATATGTTGCATTCTAATTCTAGAATTTAATCATCATTAAGTCATGATTGGATTAGGAAATTCAAACATCAAGGCCCAGAAATCATCTACCTCACTATGAGTTTTTCCTTTCAAATTTGAAGAGTCAATTAGGCTTTAATGTATATTGGATATAAGGGAATATGCTTATTGATGATTGAAACAATGACTGCAGATAATGGGAGTAAAATTAAATTACTTCAATTACTAAAAAAGGAGCAAGTTCCAAGTTTTTAGACATTAAAATTGAAGTGAGCATGAGCTTCTTGGATGCATTTATTGAAATCAAGCCATGAAAGCATTCTTGGAAATAGAAACAATGATTATTTCAGCCTACTAGATTCCAAGTACCTAAATCCTTCTAGCTACTAGTTGTGATGAAAAGATTGGAGCAAAAAAAAGGGAGAAATGACAGATATACAATTTGGCTAAAAGGGTAAATTTATTTAAATATTTATAAAAATTAATTTAAATAGAGGGGCCAAGACTTTATTGGGTTTGGAAGGAATTCCAGGAAGCAGGAATATTCCTTTTTGGGAAAATATATGAACAATTTTGGTGCCTGTGGGAATTTCAACTACTCCTTTAAAAAAGGGCGTGGAAAAGTTCCTGTTAACTAAAGATCCCGCAGCCTCATCACGCAGCCCTTGCTTACCGCTCCCACAAGTATGCCCAGTCCTGCGCCAGATTGCAGGCCCAGAGATTGCGCAATGGTGACTCCCCGGGGATCCTTCCCAGTCCCTCCCCCCTACCTTTTTCTGTCTCTCTTCCACGTCTCCCGGAGATCCGTAGATCAGTCCTACCCCACCCTCGTCCATTCTTCTCACCGCCGTCCAACCCTCAGCTTGAAATCCAGTACAGCACGCAAAACAACGCCTGGCACCCCAGCAGCATCAAGGAGGAGAAAACATTCTTGACATCTTCTCCTACGCTCAACAAGCCAGGATTACTAGCAGTGCACTCGACTAAGGTGATAACTCAAGCCCTATCCTTTCTCCCCTTTATTTCCCTTCCTCAACACCACTTCCCTTGTTACGCTCACTCGCTTCAACCTAACGCTGAACTCAACGTCTTTATGTGCCTCTTTCTTCTTGATTGTTGACTAAGATTTACTATTACAAGAGTAATATATTGAACTACAATGAAGTGACTCTTAAGCGTTAAATTCTCATTTCCTTGGTGGTTTGGTTATTTAAAACCTAAAAAGGGGGGTTAATTCAGAAGGAGAACTTACTAGTTTCAGATCCGGACCTTTAATTGAGGAATGGGCCTAATTTTAATTATTCAGGTTGCTTGAATTTGGTACCGGGGCAGGCTGAAGGGATTTGTTCATAATTTGCCCAAAAAAAGGAGATTCAAGAGCTTTGTTCTCAACTTTAATCAGAAGGTGGTCCAAGATAACTCACTTATATTCTAATCAGTGTTTAATTTCTGAGGACGCAAGTATCCAAAGCTATAATGAATTTACCACTGCAATTAATGTGCTACAAATGGCTGGGGAAGGGACCAGTATTTATAACTTTTGGCCCTCCTCCTGTTACAGGTCTTTTACATGCCAAAAAAGGGTGATACATGCTAGCACCATTGCAACTGACCAGCTGGGCCCACACCATGTGGCGCCGGCTGTCTGGCCTGCGCTGTGGGCTGCATCTGCGGGTGGCCTGGCGCTGGGGGCTGCTCCTGCTACTTATGGGAGTTGCGCAAGGAGTTGCAGAGGACATGTGGCTGCGCCCGGTGTTGTGGAAAATATGCCTTTTTTTCTGAAACTCCAAAGTTAAACAGAGTTATGGGTTTCTGAATCAATTTTTGGTCAGAAACCCGTACATGCGGATTGAGTGAGGGGGGGTACTCTGGTGGGGGTAGTTTTCCATAAATGAATGGGAATTTGGTGATGGTGCCAGTGGGTGAACCTACCTAATTTAGGACCACAAACCCATTTCTGAAATAATATTTAATATTTTCCTACTACTTAAGGTTCATTGATTTGTTTTTAGTTTTAATTTGTTTTTTACTATTTGTTTCTCTGTGCTTTTATTTATGTTATCTATTTTGTTAGATTTAGTCATTTTTCTTTGAATATGAGCCAGATGAAATGAATTTTGAGGCCATGGGTGGGTTCACACCTCATTGTGCACACCTACATTTTGGATTCTAACATAACCAACACAACAGGGGGTTTGGAGGCCTTCTTTTAGGCCCCCATGAGCTGAATCAATGATTGCAGGCCTCAAACAGCCCAACACATCCTGAAAACGTATTTTTTCCTGCCTCAGGAAGTCTTTGGAGCCTTAGAAGGCATGCACACATGCTCAAACTTTGTATTTTCCCATCTTACACAGTCCTTTGAAACTTTTGTTCCAAACCTTGACTGTCCATATTCATGTGTCTTTTCAATTGGTGCAACAATTTTCAGGTTTGCATGCCTTGCTGGAGTGGAGAAACAAGCCAGAAGGTGTGAATTCACTAAAAAATTGACATTTTTATGAGGCTCTTTATTTCAGTACTCGACTTAACCCTTGTAACAGTATATAACTGAACATGGTGATGAAGTAAACACAAGTACGAGTGATAAGTGAATGACAAATACTGAAAAGAATGGAGTCAATCTGAGTCATTTACCTGCAGCGTATAGTTGGCTAGTGGGCTCAATCAACAGTCACAGTCAGGAGTGAGTGCAAGACTAATCAATCAGGCTGTGAGAAATGGAAGTGGATCAATCAAACCAGTTCACGTCGATAGGGAGATGCACACACACACACACACACACATATATATATATAAACAGACATAACTGAGAGTAAGAAGGTGAGACGGATGAACAAGAGAGAGATCAGATCCTGTTCCTATTGTACCTCCTCTGAGATTAGTCCTAGCTCCTCCTGGAGATTGTGATTGACGAAGAGGGATTGAGGCCTGGTCCTGGGGTTTGGCTGAGGGAGATTGGTCAAAGGGATCGGAGAGGAGGGAGGACAACAAGGAGAGAAGACGCGACAAGAGGAAGAGACGGGAAGATGCAGGTTGGGAAGCTTGAGGTCAAGGGGTTTCTCTGTAGACTGCGTTTCCGCAGTATGTTGCTGATTTGACCACACGGGATCTCTACTCAACACTCCTCCTAGATTCCAATGGGGTCAAATGGAGTTGTAGCCTTGCCTGTACCACTGTCACATAGCCGAGAGGTTTGGTTAGTATATCCGCAATCATTTCTTCCGACAGAGCATTGTGGAAACTTAAGAAGAGTTACCTTCGCAAGTTGTCCTGAGTTCCGGAAGTTATTGGTCTAGTGTCGGTAAGATGATTGGGCGCAATGAGTTTTAAGAAGAGAGAGTGATGATATGATGAAATTCCTTCCTTCTCCTTCCCTAAGGTGATGATGATCCTCCCAACCCGGAGTTGAGGGTGAGGTCTTGAGTCCTCCCCCTCAACCCTAGCCTAAGTACAACCACAAACAACAAGAACAAGTGATGAAATACAACCCTAAGCTGCAGAACCCTAGCCCAACCCTATCCCTCCATCCCTTGCCATTACCCGTGCCCTTTGGTATTAACGTTGCCCGGTTCGTCCTTCTCATGGCGCGGCCCTCCGCCGCGCCCTACTTGGAGCCCCCCATGTTTCCGTCCGCGCCGTCTGCGGATCCCGCGATCCGCGGGTCGGCCCACGCTTATGCCCGCGCGGGCCTCCCCAGTGCATATAGCCCATTATCTCCCCGCCCTCGCCTTCCAGACTAGCCACCTGCAAGCTTGGTTGGGCCGGCTCCATCACTTGGTCCGCCTCTTCTGGGCGGGTTGCAGCCCGGCGCCGCCTAAGGTAGGCCCAACCCATACCTGGTGCTGAGCCCCGCAGCCCCTACTGCTGAGCCCACAGCGGCTGCTGCTGAGCCTGCAGCAGGCACTGCTGAGACCGCGCGCACGCCAGATGCTGAGCCCAACCTACCCAACTGCTGAGCGCGCAGCCTGCAACCCAGCTCTCAATCCGGGGTTATAAATATGACACCACATCCCCCCCCAAGTTGAGTTCTGTCCCCAAAGGTCCTTCCATCACCACCTTGCCCCTGCCGCACCTACCAAACCGCTTCCACCCCCACCCCCAGTCCACCCCTAGCCGTCTTAGCCGCGCTCCTCCTCCGCTGCCCGCCATCGCCATGATCTCCTGCAATTTCTGTGCCCGGAACGGGCTAGTCTGCACGATTGTCCCTGGTCAACGTGCCTGCGGTTCCTGCCGTCGCGGTCACCACCGTTGCTTGCTGGGGGAGGGTATGCAACGCCCTCCACCCTCATCCGGCTCTTGTCCCCGGCCGCACAAGAGGGCCTGTCCGGACTCGTTCGTGGTTTTGGACGATGACTTGGTCTCGGAGCACTCGTGGACTCCTCCTGGATTGCCCCCTGGCCGTCCCTCCCCAAGCTCGCACCGCAACTCCACCTCTCCATACCGTTGCGCTGGACCTCCCCGCAAGGAGAATTACCCAAACTTTGCGGCGTACCGGGCGGCCATGCGATTCTGGGCGGACCGGGTTCAAGTGACGCAAGGCGCGAGGGACCCACGCCTTGATGAGATTCTCCGGCATCGTGCCCCTGGTCCTCCTCCGGCTCCCGCTCCTCCTCCAGCTCCGGCTCCTCCAGCCCCGGCTCCAAGCCTGTCCCCTCCTCCGGCCTCCCATCACTCATCGGACTCGGACGAGAGGCCCCTGACCCCGCAAGGCACCCCTCAACCGCCCGCGTCACCCATCATTATCCTGTCGTCGCCTCCTGTCAGTCCGAGCGTTCCAGATGGTCCCCCGGAGGCTGCCTCCTCCCCGGTCCCGCCCGAGATTCCGGACATTCCTGTCCTCCCGGCTCTCCCGCTTGCGAGGTTTGATGCAATGGCGGACGACGCGGACGGGCTACTCCGGCGATTCCTGGCGGTCCCTCGAGCCCACACCACTGATGACCGTCGGGAACTCTTGGCGGCCTTCCGAACCCTGGTCGCGGCGGCTCGCGCGGACGCGGAGGATATGATGAGGACCCGCTTGACTTAGATGGATCGCCCCCCCCTTTTCCTAATTATTTTTTTTTTCTTATAGTTCCTATTCCGCGCCCTTTTGCAAAGAAAGACTTTTGCCGCGCCATCTTGTGAGAGCCTTGAGAGAATTCCGCGTACGCGCATTATGAGTGAGAGTGAGATTGAGAATGAGAGCAAGGTTGAGAATGAGACAAAATTGAGATCGGCGCCCCGCCCGTGCACTGAGCCAACAAATTTTTCCGGAAGGTACCTGGTCCGCCCCAGCCAAACTGCCACACAGTTCCCCGTACCCACCCTGCAATAAACAAAACAACCCTACACCAGCGCGCGCGCACAGTTATCCAAGAGAGAGAAAGAGGACATAAGGGAAATGAACACTCTGGGGTGTCTAGCTGTTCCGGCTGTGAACCGGCTAGAACACCCCCTTACCAAATCAGACTCGTCCCGCGCGTTTTCCACCCATAATCCGCACCCATTACTCCATACACAAGACAACAGGTTGAGAGAAAAACAGAGAAAAAGATCCAAACCTTAAAGAAAAAGATTACTATATATATATATTTTTTTTTTTTCATGATGGGGCCTCCGCTCCTCGTCCCGTGTGCCCATCCGCGGGGCTTGTCCTCGCGTTTACGGACCCGGCTTGCGCCGTGCCCGCGTCCCTAAAAACCAAACGTAGCCGACACCAGTACCAATTGGCAAAACCAATTTATACAAGAAATAGGAAAACGGACATTCTGGGGTGTCTAGTCATCCCGGCTGTGAACCAGCTAGAACACCCCCTCACCAAATCAGGTTTTTGCCCTACTCGCACCCCCCCCAACTTGACAACTGTCCCCAGCAACTTGTAGCCTTTTACTCCTCCGGGGCGGTGCATCAAGCGCGGGCTCCTCCTCAACCAATGAACCCGACCTGCCCATTGATCCTGGACCCTCGGCTTTGTCCCGCGCGTTTGCGCCATTGCCAGCCGTCTTGTCGAAGGAGGTGGAGCCGCGTGAGAAGAAGCGCTTCACATGCAAAGCCGCGGCCTTCCGTTTGAGCAGGGCCCCATCCAACTCCTCGAGTTGATAACTCCCGCCTTCAAACTTGGATGCCACGCGGAAGGGGCCGTTCCATTGGTTAGCGAAAAGCTTACCCCACTGAGACTCCAAACTATGGTTGTACAGCAACACTAAGTCCCCCTTCCGCAACGGATCCCGGAGATGATGGGAACAGCGCTTGTCCCAGTAGCGGACCAACGCCGTCCTGGTCTTTTGCAACCTATCCGCGGCCTTTGCCAGGGTCTCGTCCCGCCAGAGAAGCTGTTTGGCGCATGCCTCCATGAGCTCTGCGGAGGTCTTCACCTTCCACCAATCAATGCCCAAGAAAGTCTCTAGCTTGATGTCCACCGGAAGGACCGGGCGCTGTCCGTAGAGGAGTTCATAAGGCGAGTAGCCTGTTGAGCGCTTGACCAATATCCTGTCCGTGAAGAGGACCACCAGAAGGGTCTCCTGCCACCGCTTCCCGTCCTCGCCACACATCTTCACCAGCGCGTCCTTGATTGGCTGGTGACCGCGTTCAATCATCCCGGCACCCTTGGGGTAGTACTCCGTGACCTGCCCAAACTTAGCCCCGCAGCTCTGAATCAACCCCATCAAGCGGCCTTGGAACTCCGCACCCCCGTTGACGGTGACCAGTCGGAGCAAACCATACCACGCGAACCAATCTTCCTCCAAAAACTGGGCGACCCTTTCTGCCAACAGCTTGACCAGCAGACGCGCCTTGACCCAACCCAACAAATTGTCCCGCGCGACCAGCAGGTACGCAAACTTCCCCGCTTTGATGTGAACCACGTCGAGGGAGACCCGTCCAAACAAGGCGTCCTCCCCCGTAGGGTGACCCACCTCCCTCGGGAGCCTAGAACTCCGCCTCTGACAAGCCTTGCATGACTTCACCCACTTGCGCACCACGCGTACCACCCCCGGCCACCAGAACCTTGCTTTCACCCGCCGCCGCGTTTTGATCTCGCCCCGATGCCCAAGGTCGTTGTGAAGACACGGCAGAATCACCTCCTGGTCCATCCTTGATGTCGCGACCACCAGGGGCACGGGGGTGCACCGCCGCCACAGTTGCCCCTCCTGCAAATAGAAGTTGGTCGTCTGGCGTTTTGCCCACCAAATTACCGTTTCCGACGTACCTTCCAGAAATCAGAGACCCTGCAGAAAGAAGCACAACGTCGCGTAACGCCCGGACTGCTGCAGCGGAAGGGCAACCTCCGTCTCCATCATGCCCACCCGGATAACCGGAGATTCCACGTCCAAGTGTTCTGCTTCTTTGAACAGATCCTTGCGCGGGTACCGCGACAGCGCGTTGGGCATTGTGAACGCCTTCCCTGGAACATGAACCACACTAAAGGCAAAGAGCTGAAGGAATGCATCCCACCTAGTCATAGGGGCGTTTGGCAGCGTCGGCAAAGTGATAATCCGCGCCAGAGCCTCCGCGTCCACCAAGAGTTCGAAATTCATCCCCCAAAGCAAATGCTGCAGCCTCCGCACAATCTTGGTGACCCCGCACAGTTCCAACTTTGGTTGCAAATACCAACTCTCCGTTGCGGTGAAGGTTACGGATTCATAAAGAACCGGCCTATCCTTACCATCCTCCTCCTGCGTCAGAACGCCTCCCGCGCCAAGTTTGCTAGAGTCAACGGCCAGGCGGATCCCTCCCAAATCATAGCCAAGGTCCCGGAGGACGATGTTGCGCCCCACAATCTCCTTGAGCTTTGCAAAGGCAGCGTCACACCCCGCTGTCCACTCCCATGCCACACCCTTACGCGTCAGTGCCCGCAGTGGACTTGCCACCTCTGCGAACCGCTCAATGAACATGCGGACGTAGCTGCACAGCCCCAAAAACTGGAGGATATGCAAAGGCATCCGTGGAGTTGGCCATTCAAGGACTTTGTTCCGTTTCTTCTCTGCGATCCTCCGGCCGTCGGCGCCCACCACATGTCCCAGCACCTCCAGCGCCGGAACCCAAACCGCCAACTTACTCCCTGACACCTTAAGCCCCGCCTCCTCAATCCGGAACAAGATCCGCTCCAACGTCCTTGCGTATTCCCAGACAAAGTGGTGAATCCTTGGGGCTTCCTCCAACACCGCGCCCCTGTAGTCCGTCTTTGGCCCCTTGATCCCCGCATTGTCAATGAAGATCAGAGCCCCCTCCGGGATGTTGTCTCGTAGTATCCACGTCATCTGAGCCTGGTAAACTGCCACCAAGTTCATCGCGCCCTGCGGCAGCCGCGTCAACTGCATTCTTCCCAGCCCTGTTTTGAACGCGGTCAACGGCTGTGAATTGGGGTGGAGCTCCCGCTGATCGTACCCCCCCATCACATCAACCAGTCCGTAACACGCGCGCCCGCCATTGATTCCAAGAACTCATCCACCCGCGGCGGCAATCCCGCGTCCCGGATGGTGAATGAATTCAGCCACTGCAGGTCATGGACAATCCTCAGCAACTTCCCGTCCTGTTTAACGACCGCGGAGATTGGGCTGGAGTAGCTCAATGTGGACTGCTTGTACAAACCCGTTCTAACGCGCTCCCGGACCAGCTCCAGAAAGGGCTCCCGTACGGTCCGAGGGATCGGAATCGGCTTGATTTGCCAGGGTTTGTGTGGCACCGTGGGGATTACGTAGGGGTCGCCGATCTCCCTTTTCAACAATCCACGCTTGTCCGGCCCAAAGGCAAGGGCCTTCTTGCGAAGCACCAATACCGATGCCAGCAAATCCTTCTCCTCCGCACTCAACCACCCCGCCAGCCCAAAGTTAAGCGCCTCAATCCTTTCATCCGTGATCCGCGCCGACCGGGTTACCCACCCCAACGTCTTCAATGGACTTACCCAGGGATCCCGAGACCAGATGATTGGTCTCAGGGGCCCGTTCAGCCCCTGCGGCATTGGTTTGTTCCAAGGCCGGACCTTTCGCGCCACAGGCTTATACCGCCCCGCGTTACACCTAACCATCTGCACGGGTCCGTTGTTGTCGTCGTCGTGGATCCTGGAAACAATCAACCCGCGGCTTTTGCCTTTGCTCACAAGCGTGGCACTATGGTAGGGTTTTTGAAACGCGGTACCTCCCGGTGACGCATACCAAGGAAAAGAACTTACTTCTGCCGCCCGCGCCCTCCGTGCGCTTCCCTCCCCCCCTTGCTCCTCCCTAGTCGGCCGCCCGTGCAAGACCGGTGCCTGTCCCGTGCGGTTGCCGCGGTTGACTAGGCAAAATCCCCCGTGAGGCCGCCCTTGCAGCCGTTCCCCCCGTTGGATTCCGTCTCCTTGCCAGCCGCCGCCAACCGCACCCACTTCCCTTTCCCGTGGTCGGAGATCGTTGTCTCGAACTTGGCCCCGGACGCGTCCTCTACCATCAGCGCCTCCGTCCCTTCCTCCTTGTTGAAGGCCATCCGGGCCCGGAACCCAAACATAAACGGTCAACCCAAGATCACGTTGCCGCACTCGACCAAAAGGAATGACAGCGGCTTCCAGACCTTTGCAACCTCCACCTCCTCTCCTTCCACCACCCGTCCACCCAACACTCTCCACCGTTGAGCGCCTGCAATCCCATGGCGCACTTCCTCCGGACCAACCCCAACTCGTCCACCAATCTCGACGGGAGCAAGTTAACCATCAACCCGCTGTCCACCATTGCCCACACCTTCCAATCTGCGATCTTCATCAAGACGTAGGCAAGCGGGACTGACACGGCCTTGGGTGGGCACAACTTGTGTTCCCCCCCTTCCTCCGCTGCACCGTTGCCGGAACCCTGCCGCGCCCGTACTCCCTTAACGCCTGCACCATCTCTTCAACAACCACTGGAGAGACCGCGGCCAGCTCCCGTAGCGTGCGAGGGACCGGCATCTTGCTCCCCATCACCCACCGCACCACTTCCGCGGCCTTCCTTCTCCCTCCGGAGCCGGCCAACGGCGTATCGCCCAACGGTCCTTGCGCACCAGTCTTTGGGGCTTGAGTCGTCAGCCGCTCCTTCACGTCTACCTCCATCTTCTCTGACAAGATTTGCTCGTCCGCCGCCAACGCCCTAACCTCCGCCTCCACTCGCGGAGCTTGCCACATGCCGGGCCCAGTGACGATTCCAAGCAACACCCAAGCGGCCCCTGCAGACTGCGCTCTTGCCCTGACCTGGTCCAATGGGGACGGGTGGTTGGGCCCGAAACTTACCGGCTCACCCATTGGAAATATGAAAGTCGATCCAGACGCGTGGACCAATCCCTTGTCCATATCCCTTGTCAACTCCGCGCAACCCAACCTCCAATGTCTCCTGTCGCCACAATATGTGCAGATTTGGGCCGGGAACCCTCCCAAGGGTCCGCTACCAGGCCAAGGACCCCCCACCACGTGGGGCAGCTCATTGCGCCAAGGAGGCGGGGGCGGAGCCGTTGACTGGATTGTTGGCTGGGCCGCGGGCTGCGCCGTTACCCAATTGAGGAGTATCCGCAGATCCTTCAACATGTCCGTCATTTCATTCACCGGTACCTCCATCGTACCCGGCCAACTTGTTGTGGATGGGCCCGCATGTAGTTCCTGCGTCGGAGGCGGGGCTGAGGAAGCCGCTGGTCTCTTTGAGGCTGATGGGAACGCCCTAGCCGTGTCCTCAATCAGTTCCTCCAGATTGATCTCGCTCTCTACCGCCCTGTTGATCGCCCTCAGTTCCGGGAGAAGGATGACACTCTGGTCCACCTACCGCAATACCATCCCGTGCTCGAAGAGGTGCCGCTGAACCCGCGCGCAAAGTTGTGGCGCAAGCCCGCCCAAGAACGCCCGTTTCATCGCTCCTGTCTGACCCGCCACCACCTGGTTCTTTGCTAAATAACTATAGATACTGTCAAACAGAGATTTGTACTCGGACAAATTGTTCCGCGTCCGCACCCCACCTTGCGAGATTGCATCCGCTGCCGCCCGCTTGAAATCTGTTTCCCGGAAGAGGGGTTCTTGCTTTCCCCACCTTGCCATCATCTCGCCCCCAAGCCTAATCCAGTCCCAAGCTTTGTAACCGGCCATATCCTCCACATCCTGCAGCTTACTTTTGTCCGTGATGAAGAGAACAACGGTGCGGACCTTGTCCTCGCTTGTTGCGTTTTTGGAGTCTGCAATATCCTCAAACCTCGCAAGAAAACGCCCGATATTGGCAGTGTCAAACCAAAGATGGGGAAATTTCTGCAGCCTAAGCCATACCCGCCGTGGGGCCTCGGCCGCCTCTGAAGGCTCCAACCAAGGGGGGGCAAAGCCGCCGGTCCAAGTGGTTGGAGGTGGGGGAGGTGTTGGTCTGCCGACTCCCGCCCGGGGGGGAAGTGGGGGCGGATTGGTTGATCCCGGAGTAGTTGTCGGCAACATTGCGTACGCTATCTTTGAGAGACTGAGACAAAAGGTGACTTCCCGGGCAGACCCCCAGATGTGGAAACTTAAGAAGAGTTACCTTTGCAAGTTGTCCTGAGTTCCGGAAGTTATTGGTCTAGCGTCTGTAAGATGATTGGGCGCAATGAGTTTTAAGAAGAGAGAGTGATGATATGATGAAATTCCTTCCTTCTCCTTCCGTAAGGTGATGATGATCCTCCCAACCCGGAGTTGAGGGTGATGTCTTGAGTCCTCCCCCTCAACCCTATCCTAAGTACAACCACAAACAACAAGAACAAGTGATGAAATACAACCCTAAGCCGCAGAACCCTAGCCCAACCCTATCCCTCCATCCCTTGCCATTACCCGCGCCCTTTGGTATTAACGTCGCCCGGTTTGTCCTTCTCATGGCGCGGCCCTCCGCTGCGCCCTACTTGCAGCCCCCCATGTTTCCGTCCGTGCCGTCTGCGGATCCCGCAATCTGTGGGTTGGCCCACGCTTATGCCCGCGCGGGCCTCCCCAGCGCGTATAGCCCATGATTGCCCCGCCCTCGCCTTCCGGACTAGCCACCTGCGAGCTTGGTCGGGCCGGCTCCATCACTTGGTCCGCTTCTTCTGGGCGGGTTGCGGCCTGGCGCCGCCTAAGGCAGGCCTGACCCATGCCAGGTGCTGAGCCCCGCAGCCCCTACTTCTGAGCCTGCAGTGGCTTCTGCTGAGCCCACAGCAGGCACTGCTGAGACCGCGCGCATGCCAGATGCTGAGCTCGACCTACCCAACTGCTGAGCGCGCAGCCCGCAACGCAGCTCTTGATCTGGGGTTATAAATACAACACCACATCCCCCCCCAAGTTGAGTTCTGTCCCCAGAGGTCCTTCCATCACCACCTTGCCTCTGCCGCACCTACCAAACCGCTTCCACCCCCACCCCCAGTCCACCCTGCTGAGCGCGCAGCCCGCAACGCAGCTCTCGATCCGGGGTTATAAATACAACACCACAGCGTGTTCAATGGATATCAAGGACTTTTGGACTAAATCTTGTATGTATTGAAAGCGTATTTCAATGTGCCTGGAGTTAGGATTCAACTGTGCTTCTTTGCTGATGAAATTAGCGCCTTGGTTGTTGTTCTTGATCTTGGGCTTGTTGATTGGGATTCCAACACTTAAGATCAGGGTTGACAGCCACCGGACCTGTTTTGCACAGAGGTTCATGGCTATGAACTCTGCTTTGGTGGTGGACTGAGCAACCACGGTCTGTTTCTTAGTTGTCCAGCTTACTGGGTTTCCGTACAGCGTTATGAAATAGCCGGTGGTTGACTTTTGATTAATCGTAGTTCTCCCATAGTTGGCGTTGGCCCATCCACACAACTGGTTGTCCTTGTCCATTGATTTGGTGAACAGCAGGCCTATGGACTTTGTTCCCTTGAGGTATCTGAACACGTGTTTTACCATCTTCCAGTGAGATTGAGACGGTTTGTTGGCGAATTGTGAGAGTAGGTTCACTGTGAACTGGATGTTGGGGCAAGTGTGAGTAGCTAGGTGGATTAGAGGGCCCAACGCTTTCTGCATGGTCTTCACGTCAAATTCCAGCAATTCCTGGGTTATGACATCATGTATATTCATTGGTGCTGGAGCCTTGACCACGTTGACATTGTCTAAACCAAACTCCTTGAGCGCTTTCTTGGTGAAATCCCGCTGGTGGAGATTTACGGATCCATCCTTGTTCCACTGAAGTGTGCATCCTAAATGCTGAGTCGGGCGTTCCTGAACTTTGATTTTGTAAGTTACCCCCAGCAAGTTCAGAAAACGGCCAATCTCATCGCAATTGCTCCCCACAATGAGTCCGTCGTCCATGTGGATGTGCAGTCAGAGCGATTTCGATTTATTGATGAAGATAGATTCATCACCCGCCAACGGTTCCAGACCAAGATTTGCCAGGGTTGACACCAGATGTGCCCGCCAGCACCAAGGGGCCTGCCTGGTCCCGTAGAGGGATTTGTTCAATCTCCATACCCAGTCCTCCTTCCCAGGCACCTTGAATCCGGCCACCTGGGAAACATGTATCACCGCATCAATATCTCCATATAGGAAGGCGGTCTCCACATTGAATTGGAATACGTGATGGTCGTGCTGAACTGCATCAGCCAGCAATACTCTCATGGACTCACTCTGTCCCACTGACGAGTACGTATCCAGATAGTGCCTAGGGTATTCTTGATGATTTCCGAAGCATACCCAGCGTGACTTGCGGCAAGTAACCTCCCCAAATTCGTTCTTTTTGCGCACCAACCGCCACATTCCTCCAATCACCTTGTCATTGGTTGGTCGGGGTACCAGGGTTCCGGTTTCCCTCAGCAGGTGTGAGTTATTCTCCTTGGTCATCGACTCAATCCACAGGGGTTGCTCCGACTTGTCTGACATTGCCTGTTCCACAGTTACCACCTTGCTAATCATGGCCTCCTCGCCAGGCTCTTCGTTGTCGTCAGTGTTGGGATCCCAATGTTCACGGCGAGAGCTTGAGTTGGGTAAAATCGCGCCGGGGTAGATGTTGGATGAGATGTCCTTCGGCGCTTTATCATAGTAGGGTACATAGGCATATCCCTTTTTTGCCCGGTTCCAAGGAGGATGATTGTCCGTTACTATTGTGGGTATTGTCTGACACGTTGGCTCTGGAGTTTGGCTGATTTTGGGCATCGGGGAAGGATCATGAGATCCGGCTGGATCCGAGTCATTGGCACCAGCCCGGTTGGTTTGGGAGGATCCCCGGCGTGCCTTGGGATCGCAGGAGACCAGGGGGACCAACACCGTGGGATGACGGAGATGGGCCAGGGCTGGGCCCGTTCCATTTGGAGTAGGCAGACTCTGAGGGAGTGCGGAGGGGGGCTTTTTCAGGGACAGGGGGGAGTCGTAGTGAAAGAATACCTTTGTCGGCGTGAAATCCCTGCTTACCGTAACTTGGCGTTTGGACGGGTTGATAAACCTACCCGCATCCGAGTATGGCTCATAGCCCAGGAACAGCAGAGGTTTTGAGCATTCACCAAGCTTGGATTGGTGAGGAGAGTGCACGTGTACCTTCAGTCCAAACGGTATCAAGGTCAGCAAGTGTCGCACGGGCTCTATCGTAGAGTTTGTCTCGAGAAAAGTGCTAACTGGGGATTTCCACAAAAGGGCGGAGGACGGGAGGATGTTGATCAGCATTGACGAGTACCTGGCCGCTTCATCCCAATAGTTAATGGGTACCATTGATTGAGCTAGTGCACATTGCATCTTGGTCAGGATCGTTTGATTGAATCGCTTGGCCAGCCCGTTGGTCTGAGGGGAGTTTGCCGGACCCTGTTTGAGTGCAATGCCGCGAGAGCCAAGGAAATCGAGTAGCTTGGTCGACACAAACTCACCTCCGCGATCACAGTGGAGAAAGGCCGGGGTGACATCCAGCTGATTTTTAATCTCGTGCACATAACTCACGATCTTCTCAGGTACATCCAACTTGTGCTTGACCACGTAAATTCAGTTGAACCTCGAAAAGTCATCAATGATTGCCAATATGTATGACGCAAATTGTTTGCATGGAGGGGTGATTTGCAGCACGTCAAGGTGGAGTCGATGAAACGGCTTGGTCAAGGTTGGTAGGGGATTGGAATGTGACCGTTGTTTCATCTTGCACTCGAGACATACTTTGCAGGAGAGCAAGGAGGGGATCGATTGTGGGCGGATATTGTGGAGAGAAAGGAACTTCTTCAAATAGACATCTGAGGGATGGCCAAGGGCAACGTGCCAGTCTTTGTTGGACCTGTTGACCCCAACCAAGTTTATCTCGTTCATCGGATTGTGGTGGGCAATGTAGAGGTTACCAATTCGAGGGAATCGATAGACGACGCTGTTCGCCAGTTTGACTAGAACCATCCTGTGTTTGTGAACAACTTTGAGTCCGTGGTCTTCAAGCTTGGTGGCCGAGATCAGATTTCTGGGTCCCTGTGGCGCATAGAACACTGGGTAGATGGTAGTGCCCCCTACGTCCAGCTTGCCTACGTGCGTGATTTTGATGCTCCCACCGTAGGTGTTGAGATTCTTGTGTATGGGCCGGGGATCTTGTAGAAGAGAGATATTGCACACAGTCGACCTAGAGGCCCCTGAGTCGTATACCAGTTCACAAGAGGGCATACAGGAGTAGTTCACATTGTATATGGTGTCTTCCTGAGCGAGAAAGCCACATTCTTCCGGGTCTTCATCCTTATCTGAGACTAGATTGGCACACTCCTCCGCGACCTCTGAGGTACCTTCGTGGCTATCTTCTTCGACAGCGTTGATTGAGTGAGCTGTCTTCAGTTGCTTTATTTCGCGGTCTAGTCGTTTGATTTGTGCGGCAATCTGGTCTGGATATTGAGACTGAGGGTTCTTTTTGGTGGGAATGACTGATTTCGGCCTGAACAATTGTTTGTTCTTGTCGTGATGCGGCGTTCCTCTGGGGGGTTGACGAGGGATTGAGCGAGGTTTAGACGTGAAATAGGAGGATTCGGTCGAGTTCAATACTCTACGGGAGTCTTCCAGGAGAACCCGATTGGATATGGTCTCCAGGGTGAATGGTCGTAAGTCGTATAGTGTCGATACTAGGCTTGACATGACATCATCGAGTCGTAGACTCTTGATGAACAGGACGGCGGCCAGTCCGGACAACACGTTCATGATTCTTTCTTCAGGTGGTTGTCCTTCGATCATCTCCGTAAGGTTAACGTATGCGTTTTTGAAAGCTGACGTGTATTCGCAAAGACTTTTGCCGGGTTCGTAGGTTAGGTTGACTAACCGGATGAGAGCGTCCCCAATGACTATTAGCGAGTTCTCGCCGCGCTCAAGAGCCAAGGCTTTATATGCCTTCAAGAAGTTGGATTTGCTTGCTTTTATACATGACTGGAGGTCCTTGTCGACTGAGGTTCTGAGTAGGCTTAACGCAAGGGCATTTTTCCGGCGATATGTTTTTGAGTCAAGGTGCTCCTTTATCCAGTCTTCGCTCAATATTTCCTCATGGCCCTTGCCAATAACAACGTCCTCAAACGCACTTTTCCAGTCGTGCCAGTTATTGCGATTGAGTTTGACGATTTTCGTTTTGGTAGAGTAGTCGTCGTCGGATTCCTCAGAGGTGGGGATGTTTATCGGGTGACCTTCTGGGTAAGCCATTTTGTTGGACCTGTATAGGCTGGATGATATCTGTTCAAGGGTTACAAGTACTAAGAGCTGCCTCTCGCTACCATGACATTTTTATGAGGCTCTTTATTTCAGTACTCGACTTAAGCCTTGTAACAGTATATAACTGAACATGGTGATGAAGTAAATACAAGTACGAGTGATAAGTGAATGACAAATACTGAAAAGAATGGAGTCAATCTGAGTCATTTACCTGCAGCGTATAGTTGGCTAGTGGGCTCAATCGACGGTCACAGTCAGGAGTGAGTGCGAGACTAATCAATCAGGCTGTGAGAAATGGAAGTGGATCAATCAAACCAGTTCACGTCGATAGGGAGACGCACACACACACACATATATATATATATATATATATAAACAGACATAACTGAGAGTAAGAAGGTGAGACGGATGAACGAGAGAGAGATCAGATCCTGTTCCTATCGTACCTCCTCTGAGATTAGTCCTAGCTCCTCCTGGAGATTGTGATTGACGAAGAGGGATTGAGGCCTGGTCCTGGGGTTTGGCTGAGGAGGATTGGTCGAAGGGATCGGAGAGGAGGGAGGACAACGAGGAGAGAAGACGCGACGAGAGGAAGAGACGGGAAGATGCAGGTCGGGAAGCTCGAGGTCGAGGGGTTTCTCTGTAGACTGCGTTTCCGCAGTATGTCGCTGATTTGACCACACGGGATCTCTACTCAACAAAAATCACTATATCCATGCCTTTCCTTGAAGAGGGTGTTATTTTAGCAAAAACATACTCACATTACGCCTTCTTCATAAAAATGCATGGGTTTATTAATTCTGAAGGCGTTAATTGAGCCTGGGCGCAGTTAAAATTAGGTTCCGGCGGACAACACATATCAATCATTGTTATCCTAGGTCCTGTAATCTGTGAGTTCCAACAATGTGTTGGATCAGACGGGGGAGGAGTTACGACTCGTGGGGAAGTTGCGGTTCCTCAGATGCTGATTATGAGGGTCTGGCCGTGGGTCAACCCGTGGCTCCATCTTTACAGATGCGCCAGTCCTACCCCCGATTCTTCACTTGGCTCCACCGACGGTTTGCTCCTTACCAAGCTGAAGAGACTCCCTTCGATAAGGCAAAGCTGCGAAGCTCAAAATTTGTCGAGAATTATGATAAGCAAATAACCCGCAGTCGCCCTCTTTTTACGTTTTGTATCAGCAGCTCGGATCCGGCCTCTGATTCTTACGGACAATCTGGAAGACGCACCCACCGCTCTATCTGCCTACTGAAATATTCCAGTCGGTCACTATCTGCTAATTCAAGGAAATAGATGCCCCAGAAGTGAGCCGTGGCATGTTGAGCATGACCTATTATTTAGTCACGTGATTTTCGTCGCATGCGCATACAGTTGCTCATACCTTGATTTTCAACTCTTGATGAACATCAGCTCGATAAGAGCAAGGCATCTTAAGCGACGTATCCGGAATTCAAAACAACCGCAGGAAGTATGAAATATCACTGGAGGATTTTCCACAAGTCTTCGATCGATCTCAACGAAACAGTTGAAGGGTCAATAGCATCGTTATCTAATTTTTTGGTATCAAAAGAAGGCGACCGATGTTGATATGTACCTCATTACATCTGCTGCGTCAGAAATAACATGAAATGGCCATAAAATTTTCTCCGAGTTTTTCTCGGCCGGTGGGATCACCTAACAGCTGTAGATTCTTATCAGATAACGATCAGTCTTGAGAAATTGAGTTTTTTGGAAGACTGTAATACCAAGGGTCCCAGGACCAATTGCTCCTTTGATCAAAAGTTCACGAGAACAGGGGCCTCGGATTTATTTCACCATCTTCGGAGTACGAGAGATGCAACTGGTAGATCCTCTGAAATTGAGTCACCGAAGTTATCGTTTTTGTTATGATTTCATTTTATATTACAATGAGGGTTGGGATGAGGCGTGAAAATCAGTAAGTCCAACGATTCAGCCACGGAACAAGCCGGAATAGGATACCGGGAGAAGGAGCCGGTCTAATCAGTTACCGGTGGTTATTTTTTATGTCCGTATGGGGCCTTAGGGTATTGCTCACACACGTTTGATATCTCCTTCAGGCGCTTCCTACACTTCCTCATGCATTCTACTGATCTGTGGGTTCGTCACTAGAATTGGGGTATGTGGAGCTAGCATCACTATCTTTTCGGGGGTCAAAGGAAGGCAGCTGAATCTACATTCGTCTTTGCATCCCTCTTTGCCTTCTGTGAGTGCTGCGGGTGATATCGCGGTGTATCGGAGCGTGGTCTGCTCTTCGCTCCCACAATGCTTGCATCTGGGACACGGCAGCTCTAAAAGGGAGTACAAAAGCAGCGGTCAAGCAAATTTTTGGCTAAGGTCTTCATGAGTCTGCAGTGAATACCTTCATGACTTGAAATAATTAAAAAAGGCTCACAAGAAGACCTTCCAGCCGTCGACCCAGCGCAATTTATTGAGACATGATATTCTTCTACCTGTTGATTTTCCTACAGACTGTGTCGTCGCAAAGTAGTGCGATCCCGTGTACCGAAGGACTTAACAAAACTCATTTTACAACGAGCAGATCAACGTGCGTCCCGCTCACTCTAGCTTTGCAGTTTTCGACATCGGTCTTTTTCGTCAAACGCTGTGGACGACGTTGAGGGTGATGTTGGAATGTCACATCACCTTCTATGTCGCTGGGAACGCCTAGCTCACGTGTTTCCTGGCCGAGCTCTTGGACTACACAGATTGACCAAGCGGATGCTCAAGGAAAGCGCAAAAACCGCGAAAACGGTAGCCTATCGGCTTCGAGAAGTCAGATCGAAACCAACCTCACCGAGCGCAGCCACTGCGGTTTCAGTGTCGCCAGCCGCGGCCAAGGAGGCCTCAGAAGGGAACGTGGAAGCGGCCGGATGGTTCGCAGAGGTCAGCAAGTCGGTTTTGGCGCGACCAGAGACAGAGCCGGATTTGCCTAAGGTGCACGTGGGTGGAGGCCATTGAACCGGCTGCCCTTCAAAACGAAGCCCGGGTCAGTCAATGGACGATCACCCATTCCTCCGCGTCTTGAACAATAGCCACTTGAGGGAAACGGAAATTACATTAGATTTTTTGTGTCAAATTTTTCTCCAACACCTCCTGAGCATCTTATTGGATAGGGCTCATCTCAGTTGACACATGCACAACTTGATAAATTTCTGCCAGTGTCTCACAATGGTCCTCGGTTGGTAGTAATAGTCTTGTCGTCCTTGTCTGCCTGAAGTTACCATGTCTCTTGCTCCTTCTAGGAGCTAGTGGCGTACACTTAATGAATTGTCATTAATGAAAATATTCATCCAGAAAAGGGTGCAGATTCCTGGCTCAACAGAATAATAATGCTGTTTTTGTGAGTTACCATTTGAAGTAAATAGAATTTGATAAAAATCATCTAAATCAATGTGAAAACAAATCTTGCAAGGGTGGTTCTAAGAATCTTTCTGGGGAAGGATCTATCCAGAGTTAAGGGGTTGTATTTTGTTTCTTAATTACCAGGTGCTGGGTAGCCTATAGAGGTTTCAATGCTAAAATTTTGAAATTTCAATAGCCCTAATTATTTGATGAAACCTGACAAATGAATACCAAAATACATTTGAAAAATGATAAATTACCATAAATAAATAAAAAATATGTGGAAGATAGGGGGTGGTGATTAATTCTAACCCAGATATCTCAAAGGTGAAATTATTTTGAATTTTGAAGCTTTTATTTTGGATTCTGTTCGGAGGTAGCCAAAAATGATTGGATCTACTCATGTAATAAAGCAAGAAGCAACTATGTGGAAAGGAGCAGGAAAAATGATCATTGGTTTGAATTTATGTAATGTTTAACCATTGCATGCAAAAATTCCATGGTTCACACTTTCTCAGAGGAAAATTTTCATAAATATAGTATCATGTCAGAAAATGAGAAGAATAAATCAATTAATTTCAGACAATTACATCAACCATCATATTTTACATTCTAATTCTTGACTTCAATCATCATTAAGTCATGATTGGATTAGGCAATTCAAACATCAAGGCACAGAAATCATCTAACTCACTATGAGTTTTTCCTGTGAAATTTGAAGAGTCAATTAGGCTTTGATGAAGATTGGATATAAGGACATATGCTTATTGATGATTGAAAAAATGACTGAGGATAATGGGAGTAAAATGAAATGATTTCAATTAATAAAAAAGGAGAAAGTGAGGAGTTTTTAGGCATTAAAATTCAAGTGAGCATGAGCTTTTGGGATGCATTTCTTGGAATCAAGCCATAAAAGAATTTTTGGAAATAGCCAAAATAATTATTTCAGCCTACTAGATTTCAAGTGCCTAAATCCTTCTAGCTACTAGTTGTGATGAAAATATTGGAGAAAAATAAGGGAGAAATGACAGATATAAAATTTAGATAAAACAGTAAATTTATTTAAATATTTATGAAAATGAATTCAAATAGAGAGGCCAAGACCCTATTGGGGTTGGCAAGAACTCCAGGAAGCAGGAATATTCCTTTTGTTAAAATATATGAACAATTTTGATGCCTGTGGGAATTTCAACTACTCCTTTCAAAAAGTGTGTGGATAATTTCCTTGGTGGTTTGGTTATTTAAAACCTAAAAAGGGGGGTTAATTCAGAAGGAGAAATTACTAGGTTCAGATCTGGACCTTTAATTGAGGAATGGGCCACAATTTAATCATTCAAATTGCTGGAAGTTGGTACTAGGGCAGGCTGAAGGGATTTGTTTAGAATTTGGCTAAAAAAAAGGAGATTCAAGAGTTTTGGTCTCAACTTAAATCAGAAAGTGGTCCATGATCACTCACTTATATTCTAATGAGTGCTTCATGGCTGAGGAAGAAATTGTTGGAAGCTATAATGAATTTATCAATGCGATTAATGTTCTAGAAATGGCTGAGGAAGGGACCACTATTTATACCCTTTGGGCCTCCTCATGTTACAGGTCTTTTACCTGCCAAAAAAGGGTGACCCATGCTAGCACTGAGGCCACAAAGCTATCCAAATGTTTGCATGGACCCACTCTAGAAAATACAGAGTTATCAGGAGCTTCATTTAAACATATCTATGGCTTGATACATGTTTCCATGTCTTTAAGATCTCACTGTATCAACCATGTGGGTGGATTTGAATTTAGGGTAATTTTAAATTCACCACTCTTTGAGTCGTTTACACAACTCAAATGGCCCGCGTGGCACCCTACACAACTCAAATGGGCCGTGTGGAATGCTACACGACTCAAATGGGTCTTGTGGCATGCTAGACGACTCCAATGGGCCATGTGGCGTGCTACACGACTCAAATGGGCCATTTGGCATGCTACACATCCCATTTGAGTTGAGTGGAATGCTAAAAAACTAAAATCAAGCTGTGTAGCCTCCACTAAATAATAAATAATAAATAATAAATAATAAATAATAAATAATAAATAATAAATATTAAAAATAAATAATAAATAATAAATAATAAATAATAAATAATAAATAATAAATAATAAATAATAAATAATAAACAATAAATAATAAATAATAAATAACAAATAATAAATAATAAATAATAAATAATAAATAATAAATAATAAATAATAAATAATAAATAATAAATAAAAAATAATAAATAATAAATAATAAATAATAAATAATAAATAATAAATAATAAATAATAAATAATAAATAATAAATAATAAATAATAAATAATAAATAATAAATAATAAATAATAAATAATAAATAATAAATAATAAATAATAAATAATAAATAATAAATAATAAATAATAAATAATAAATAATAAATAATAAATAATAAATAATAAATAATAAATAATAAATAATAAATAATAAATAATAAATAATAAATAATAAATAATAAATAATAAATAATAAATAATAAATAATAAAAAATTAAAAATAAAAAATAAAAAATAAAAAATAAAAAATAAACAATATGGTTGTGTACAGGGGTACAAAAATTAGAAATGCCCATTATGGGGGGTATATGCCCTCCCAGGGTTTGCGCGTGTTTAGAACAACCCTTTGGAGTAGTTTATGGGCCTCCACGCATTGAGGGGCCCTACACAACTCTCACAGGTCATTTGGGGCCCTACACAACTCCCACAGGTTGTGTGGGGCCCCACATGACTCCCACACAACTGGATTTGTGAATTTATTATCACCCTTGAATTTAATATATAAAATATAAGGCCGTGTTTCCTGTATCCAGGGACTTTTTCAAATTTTCTTGAGACCCTTTTATGCAGTTAGATCTTTATTCTGGGGATTCTCTATCCATATCAGTATAGATAAAAGTAACTACGTTTATGGTGAGCCACTGTTTGAAATGGATTTATGTACATTCTTAGTTCTTAGACTTCAGGGGTGTAGCTAGATACCTTGGCTTATTAGAGCAACCTATTAAGAAACAGAGCTTCTTTTCATGAGTTGGGTAAAATCTAAAAGTATTAATTTAGCCTGGAGGTACTGTTTGTGTCAGCTCTCTGATACCAGGAACCTTGCAGTCCTTTAGCTACAGAGAGTGATAAAAAGAATGGAATAATAATGATAATTATTATTCCAAAAATAAACACTTAGAGGCTCAAATAAATAATATAATAAGAGCAGTTTCAAGGTTTAATTGGTTTGGTAATAAAAGGTTTTCAATATGAATATAAAAGATGGGCCACAGTATTATACTACTGAGGGTCTTTACAGACAAAGCAACCTCTCTTCAAGGGGCCTCCTTAGGCAGTTTAAGAACCTTGGAATGAAGATGGGTGCCTTAGAAAGGGCTTATTCGACTAATGGCCGGGCATGAC
Source organism: Puccinia polysora (assembly GCA_025617555.3). Taxonomy (NCBI): domain Eukaryota; kingdom Fungi; phylum Basidiomycota; class Pucciniomycetes; order Pucciniales; family Pucciniaceae; genus Puccinia; species Puccinia polysora. Next base: position 23,727,777 of record CM062647.1, on the reverse strand, counting down.
ACCACAATGGCCTAGACAGGAAGGGAAACACTCACTCTGAGAACTTTACCACGAAAATCCTGAAATAATAGGAAGGGTTTCAGGGCAGATGGGGTGGATTTCCTGACTAAACTCCAAGGGTTGATTGGTTTTAAGAAATAAATAATAATACTACAGACTTGGTCATAAATCACTTGCTTAGATTCTTCATAAGCACTTCACTAAAAATGACACGGTGTCTGATTGATAATAATAATTCCTGGTAAACTGATGATGGAATAATGGATCCAAAGAGGTCTGTATAAATACCTTTTTGGGGTGATTTTGAGCTTCTCAGGGGGCATAGAGAGAGTTCTTCTCATGGGCTGAGGCTGAAAAGCCATTCAGAGCAATATTAGCACTTCCACTTGGTGCTTTTAATCAGCTGACCTTAGATCTTCTGGATTTCTGTACTATTTTAGACACAGGATCTGTTAATCTATTATGGCATGAATTTGATCTTTCTACACTCATCCTTCATTTGTACTATCAGTATTGCTTTGAAGTGAACAGATGTGTATGTTTACTGATTTTCCATCATCTGATGATCACGTAGATAATTTCTAATAATTTTTATGAACACTCCTTGTAGTTTTTTGTGGTATTCAAAGATCAGAGTCAATGATTTACGTGGTAATCCTTGATCTTTAATTTATTATTAAAAAATGTTCTAAGCTAAATTTTTAGTAATTTTAATTAAGTTTTGATCTTTTTAAATTATTACTAATGCATATGTCAACTTTTTACATATTCCAGGCAACACTAATTAGGTTGTAGCTCTTCTGAGCAGTACCTGGTTGTCAGATTAGTCACAACGGATCCAGATGCGGGGATCAGTCAGTTCAGATGCGCACGGGGTGGGATCCGCTGCGTGCATGGCAGAATAAGCTGCAAGCGGGTCTCTATTACGCAGGAAACTTCTACTATGAGTACGTAGGGGTATGTGATGATGCGGGGCTGCGCGTGGGAATTGTGACATAACACATTTCCGCGTGTAACTCCTAAAATATACACAACACCTCAATTCTGAGTGAATTTTAGGTGTAAACCCTATACGTGAAAACACGTGTGAAATGTTAAAATGGAAAAAAGGTGCCATACTGGTGTTTTAATTTTTAGTACTTTTCTTTTTAAATATTTTAAAAATGTAAGGACTTGGATTTCAAGGGTGGGGTAAGTGAGTGACCCTACCTAATTTAGGTTGAGGAATGCATTTCTTTAATAATATTTATGGATTTCTCACTCCTTCTTTTGTTAATTTAGACATTCTTATTTTTTATAGTTTTGTGTTGCTATGACAGGTTGCTCTGTACATAGTAGCAAGCTGACATCCCAGGTATCTAAGTCCTCTAACCTTACTCACATTTCTATACCATACTTCATCATGCTTTATCCTTTGGGAATCCTTATGTACAATTTTCATGACCCTCATGTACACTTTACATCCTTCAACTTTAAAATCCAAAAATAGACAGCCCAGACCTGTAACCTTTCCCCAATGTAGAAGAAGCCTATACCAATGTAGTAGTATACCTGATTAGCACTCTCTGTTACCTAGACTACTCCCTTGTCAATACATATCTAGTCTGAGCCCCAAATAACTGTACCTGTGTTGTAGTTCCAGCTCCTGTCCATTTAAACAGGCCTTCTCTTCCTCCTTCCTGTTTTCCCCCAAGAAATCAATTTACTACTTCTTACTAGGAATCCATCCCAGCAAGTTTCATCCAGCACCTTATCTTGAACTAACTCTTACTCTGCTTGTTTTAGAATCCTACAGTGACCTTGTACCCAAGTCTACTAAGACTAGAGTCCCCTTGTTCCAAGCCCTGCTTGAATGCCAGCAGCCCTTGTGAAACACTATAAACCAGGCAGATTTGTAGGAATAAGCTTCTCCAGGTGGAAGTTGTGTCACAAAATTGATTTTGATGACATCCCACCTGTTCCTGTTTTCAGAATCCTTTTGTAGGAGTCCAAACCTTTTCCATTGGCTCTGTTGTATTTCTGGAAAGTTTTATAGCTAGATACATATTTGATGGTTAGTTCTCTGCAGTTAATCCACCAGGCAGTTTTCTTGACAAGTTCTGTAAGCTTCCTGATGCCAGGAACCTTTCAATCCTTTAGCTACAGAAATTGATTCAGTGAAATAATAATAATATTCTTTAAAATAAACATGGTAAAATATTCAAAAGAACAAGTATCAAAGGAGAAGGTACAATTTTTTATTAGTCTGGGGAAATTTTTTTCAATATGTTATAAAGAGGAGGCAAAAACTAATACAAATCTTGAGGTTTTTAATACCTCTCTTCATGGGGATTGAATTTAAATCTGTTTCCTGGAAGATTGGGACTTTCTTGATTGAACAAGAAGAATGTTTTACTTAAATAAATGGTAAAAATGGATGGGAAAGATAGTACACAAGCCAATGAAGGAGGGAACTTACTTACTTCTTTGATTAATCACTCACAGGGTACCTGCAGAGTTTTACAGTTGAATTTTTTATTGATCAATAGTTGGGGTTTAATTGATTATTCTTCAAGCAAAAAGAAATAATGGGTTCTTGGAAATAACACTAATATTTCAGACTCAGGTCATAAATAACTTGCTTATCTCTTTACAAGCACTTGATAAAAAATGAAACTGTGTCTGAGGATTATAAATGAATTCCTAGATAACTGGGGGAGAATAAGCAAAAGAGGGTACTGTATAATTACCTTTTTGGTGTAAAAAGATCTTCTTCAGGGCACATAGAGAGGAAGGGGCTCATATAATAAGGCTGAGAGATTTTTGGGGCTGTTTCAGAACTTTCCCTTTGTGCTGTAAGCCAGCTGAAATTGTATCTGAAAGATCTGTGCATTATTTTAGCTGCAAGATCTGTTAATATTTTATTTTTTCATTTTGGGGATCCTCCAAATATTTAAATTATTTATTGTTATTATTTGATAAAAGTGATTAGTGGTTGATTTTTATTGATTTTCCATTTGCAAGTTATTGCTTTGGTAATTTTTAATAATTTTTAAGCAAGATTCTTGCTATGTTTTGTGCTCTTTAAGTTGGAGATCTTTTAATTTTGTGAGGATTATTATTATTAGTTTCTCAAACAATTAATTAGCTTTATATCTAGTTTTTGTTTATTTTTATTTGAAATTTTACTTTTTCAAGCCCCCTTCAATGCATATTTTGTACTATTACATATTCATGGTGGATACAAGTGGGGTGTAGGAGTTATGTGTGGTACCCTGTAGCTGCAGGAGGCATTGTGGATCAGAGGAGCTGAGATCTGACATCTACATGCGGGATGAGGATCTGCTGTGGGAATGACTTTTTGCGCATGTTTCAGGTGGTTCCTCTGGCTAATTCACTCAAGATGTATGCAGGAAGTGTTTTGCAGGCTGTGCCTGCGGGTTACTTTACTAGCTAAGGTTGTGGACATTGCAGGAATGCAGAGCTGCATGCAGGAATTTTTTCAAAACAACATTCTGCGTGTAACTCCTAGAATACACACAAATCTTCTGTTTCAAATGAATTTTATGTGTCAAAACTACAAATGAAAGATTATGTGAAATATTAGAATGGTCAAAAAGTCACTGTGGTGCTATTGTGAGTTTTTGGTCAAATTTTTTGGAATTATTTAAAATATGAAGGAGTGCAAGTTCAAGGGTGGTTTCAGTGAGTTAACCTACATATTTTGGGGTGTGGAATCCAAATCCTTAATTATAGTTATGGATTACCCACTACTTATTTTATTCCATTAATTTTATTTTGTTTTTATTGAGTTTTTTGATACTTTGATAAGTTGCATTGTACAAGTAGCAAGATAATGTGTTCTGTCTGAGGAAAGGTTCCCAGAGGAACAATTGTCATTAAATACATCTATTATATGCTTTAAATTTTCTTCTTGGGTCAGAAATATGACAATGCAGTGTTGATGCCTGTAGTATACTAGACCATCTCATTGTGTAAACCTTCCTGCTTTGCAAGGTCTAAGTAGAGTCTCAGTTAGGATATTTACTAGTTCAGAAGGGGTTGAACTGCTTTCCATGATAGTGATCAGAGTTCTCATATCTGGTTTATAAGTCTCTTGAATGTATTCAAACAAGGATTAAATGCTTATTCCCATAATTGGGGATTCCAGTTGAAGCATATGTATGTTAATTATAGGTAATATTTTATGATCTTCTGGCTCATGCCCAGGGTGAATTGCTTCATTGGGTAGAGCATTCCAACTGATGCAGTCTGATTTTTTGTGCTGGTCTCCAGCCTTTTGGACTATATTCATTTGTCCTGTATAATGCTGTATAGGTATCTTCCATCTAAGCATACACCTAATTGGGGTATTCATATTTTTAAGAGTTCTGAAAGCATTAAAGTTGGTGATCACTACAAAGTTAGTGCCCTCCAAATAGTTGAATATTTTCTTTAACGCCCAGACCAGTGCAAGGCATTTCATCTGACTGGCACCATATCTCTGCTCTGCATCTTTTAATTTTCTACATATGAAGATTATAGTCTTTCCTACATGTTTTTCATTCTCTACTATTTCTTTGTGTAAGAAAGCTCCTAGTCCATCCATACTGGAACCTATATATAGTTTTAATTTTGTAGTGTAATAAGGTTGGATAAACACTGCAGCTATAGTGATGGCTATTTTGAGTTCCTCATAATTCTCTAGTCTTTGATGAGTCATCTCAAACAGTGTGTTTTTATCACAGCTTTCATAAAAACTCTTTGTGAGCTTGGAAAATTTGGGTATTTAATGTCTGTAGTAACTTCCAAAACTGGAAAAAGGTAGGAGTTCAGTTTTAGTTTGGGGAATGGATCTTTTTATGAAGGCGGCTATCTTGCTCTGGTCAGCCTTAGGGTTGAAAAAGAGACTATATGTCTTAAAGCTTTCAGTTCTCCATATCCATAGTTTCCCTTTTTGTTTCAGCTTGCTACATGTACAGAGCAACCTGTCAAAGTATAATAAAATAAAAATGGATTATAAATAATGGAAGAAGTGAGAAATCTCAAATTATTTTTACAGAATTGAAATCTGTACACAAAATAAGATAGGGTCACTCACTGACCGCACCGTTGAATTTCAACTCCTTATATTTTTAAATAAATTTACAAGAAAATGACCCAAACCCACAGCACCAATAAAACTGGTTTTTTGGCCATTTTTCAGCTTGCTACTTGTACAAAGCAACCTGTAAAAGTAGAATAAAAATAAAAATAGTAAGAAATCCTAAAGGATTGTGGCATTTTTGGATTCCCCACCTATAATAAGGTTGGGTCACTGATTGACCCCACCCTTGAATTCAAACTCCTTATATTTTGAAAATAATTAAAAATGGAAATTACCAAAAGGCCACGGGATCAGTATGGCACTTTTTGGCCATTTTAATATTTCACATGAAATTTCATGTATAGGTTTCACACCTTAAATCCACTCAGAATGATGGTGTTGAGTATATTTCAGGAGTTACAGCCAGATATGTTTTCTGCCACAATTCCTGCGCGCAGCCCCGCATCCATACAGCATGTGTACACGCGCCTGACACTCAATATATAGGCGCCTGTAAAGAAAACCACCTGAAAAATTTGGCTGGCCGCAGATGCTGGATTCCCACAAACAGCTGTCAAGTATGAACACATCAAAAATAACTGCACGTATCCAGACAAGCCAGGTACAGCAGGAAGAGGCTACAACATGCATGCATAAATCATGTATTTGTAAAAACTTGACTGAAAGATAGATGAATTTCTGAAGCCTCTGAAAATTGAATAAAAATTATTAAATTCAAAATTCAAGACAAACAGATTGGGGAAAATAATAATAAACACCACAGAAATTGGCATGTCACTTGCTAGCAAGTGCCATCAAAGAGCTCTTGCCCAATGTATGGCCGATCTCAGGTCAAGCTCCTACCAAGCTCAGGTCAAAACTTATCAATGCTCCAGTGCACAATGCATAGTGACTGTGTAAAATGTACAGTGAATATGAACAATGCATAGTGACTGTGCACAATGCACAGTCACTGTGCAAAATGCACAGCAACTGTGCACAACACACAGCAACTGTGCACAACGAACAGCAACTGTTCACAATACACAGCAACAGTCAAATTGCACAGCAACTGTGCACAAGGCATAGCAACTGTGCAAAACGCGCAGCAGCTGTGCACAATGCACAGAAACTGTGCAAAACCCACAGCAACTGTGCACAATGCAAAGGAACTGTGCAAAATGCACAGCAACGGTGCACAATGCACAGCAACGGTGCACAATGCACAGCAACAGTGCACAATGCACAGCAACTGTGCACAATAAAGAGCAACTGTGCATGATGCACAGCAACTGTTCGCAATGCATAGTGACTTCTGTTCAAAATGCATAGCAACGGTGCACAATACACAGCAAGAGTGCACAATGCACAGCCACTGTGCAAAACGCACAGCCACTGAGCAAAATGCACAGCAACTGTGCGAAATTCAGAGCAACTGTGCACAATGCACAGCAACTGTGCAAAATGCACAGCAACTTTGTACAATGCACAGCAACTGTGCACAATGCACAGCAACTCTGCACAATGCACAGAAAATGTGCACAATGCATAGAAACTGTGCACAATGCACAGCAACTGTGCACAATATTTATCCAAGCTCCAATGCACAATGCACAGTGATTGTGCACAATAATATCCAAGCTCCAATGCACAGCAACTGTGCACAATGCACAGCAACTGTGCACAATGCACAGCAACTGTGCACAATGCACAGCAACTGTGCACAATGCACAGCAACTGTGCACAATGCACAGCAACTGTGCACAATGCACAGCAACTGTGCACAATGCACAGCAACTGTGCACAATGCACAGCAACTGTGCACAATGCACAGCAACTGTGCACAATGCACAGCAACTGTGCACAATGCACAGCAACTGTGCACAATGCACAGCAACTGTGCACAATGCACAGCAACTGTGCACAATGCACAGCAACTGTGCACAATGCACAGCAAATGTGCACAATGCACAGCAACTGTGCATTGGAGCTTGGATATTATTGTCCACAATCACTGTGCATTGTGCATTGGAGCTTGGATAAATATTGTGCACAGTTGCTGTGCATTGTGCACAGTTTCTATGCATTGTGCAGATTTTCTGTGCATTGTGCAGAGTTGCTGTGCATTTTGCACAGTTGCTGTGCATTGTACAAAGTTGCTGTGCATTGTGCACAGTTGCTGTGCATTGTGCAGAGTTGCTCTGAATTTCACACAGTTGCTGTGCATTTTGCTCAGTGGCTGTGCATTGTGCACAGTTGCTGTGCATTGTGCACAGTTGCTGTGCATTGTGCACAGTTGCTGTCTTGCTGTGGATTGTGCACAGTTGCTATGCATTTTGAGCAGAAGTCACTATGCATTGTGCATAGTTGCTGTGCATCATGCACAGTTGCTCTTTTTGGTGCACAGTTGCTGTGCATTGTGCACCGTTGCTGTGCATTGCACACAGTTGCTGTGCGTTGTACACAGTTGCTGGACATTTTGCGCAGTTGCTGGGCATTTTGCGCAGTTGCTGTGCATTTTTCCCAGCTGCTGTACATTTTGCACAGTTTCTTTGCATTTTGCACAGTTTCTGTTCATTTTGCACAGTGGCTGTGCATTGTGCACTCTTGCTGTGCATTGTGCACTCTTGCTGTGTATTGTGCACAGTTTCTATGCATTTTGAACAGTTGCTGTGCATTTTGCACAGTTGCTGTGCATCTTTCACAGTTGCTGTGAATTGTGCACAGTTGCTGTGCATTGTGCACAGTTGCTGTGCATTGTGCACAGTTGCTGTGCATTGCGCACAGTTGCTGTGCGTTGTACACATTTGCTGTGCATTTTGCACAGTTGCTGGGCATTTTGCGCAGTTGCTGGGCATTTTGCGCAGTTGCTGTGCATTTTTCCCAGCTGCTGTACATTTTGCACAGTTTCTTTGCATTTTGCACAGTTTCTGTTCATTTTGCACAGTGGCTGTGCATTGTGCACTCTTGCTGTGCATTGTGCACTCTTGCTGTGTATTGTGCACAGTTTCTATGCATTTTGAACAGTTGCTGTGCATTTCGCACAGTTGCTGTGCATCTTCCACAGTTGCTGTGCATCTTTCACAGTTGCTGTGCATTGTGCACAGTTGCTGTGCATTGTGCACAGTTGCTATGCATTGTGCACAGTTGCTGTGCATTGTGCACAGTTGCTGTGCATTGTGCATAGTTGCTGTGCATTGTGCACAGTTGCTGTGCATTGTGCACAGTCACTCTGCATTGTGCACAGTTGCTGTGCATTGTGCACAGTTGCTGTGCATTGTGCACAGTTGCTGTTCATTGCACACAGTCACTGTGCATTGTGCACAGTCACTCTGCATTGTGCACAGTCACTGTGAACCAAAAACATGTTAGAGAATGAAAATACCTTCAACTAGAGATTGGACAGAGCTTCAACCGGAGCATCCTTGATGGCACTTGCTAGCATGTGACACTACTTTTTTTGTGGTGAAAGGTTGTTGTGTATATGTTCTTATCAAATATTTATGAACCATAAAACATATCACGGAATTCCCCTAAAAATTATGAAAAATTAAAAACATGTTCAGAAGATGGCTTAGAAATTACAAATACCCACTTATGACCATTTCACTCAAAAGAAAATAATAAAAAACCAGGAAATATTCCAGAACTTTGAAAATAACAAATTAACATTTAGACAGATTCTGATAATTATTTCACCCAAAAATATGACAGAGACAGGTCCAGCTGATTGAAAGCACTAAGAAAAAGTTCCAAAATAGCCCTGGAAAGTCTGCTAGCCTTAGCCCACAAGCACAAACCCCTCTAAGTGCCCTGGGAGGATTGTCTTACCCCAAAAAGGTATAAATACAGCCCTTTTTTGATTCAAACACCAGTAATTTTTAAGTAATCAAAACAAAACCATTTCCATCCGTGATAAAGTGTTTATGAATGATAAAAAAGTTATTTATGGCCTCAGTCTGATAGTATAATTCTTAATTCTAACCACATCATTAATTCCATTGAACAATATCAGCAAAAACCCCACCAATTGTCCCAAGACTCTTTCAATCCATAAACTTCTGAAAGTATCTTGAATTTTCTGGTTAAAGTAGTAAGTTATCTCCCCCTTGCCTTGAGGAATGATTGCTGTAAGACAGGCATTCCAACCATTCCCCTTAAGTAAACCCCTTTTGAGCAATCACTTAGGACCTCATTGTCCCAAGGTCTTTACACGGTCCAAAAGAGCCTCTTGAAGAGAGGTTTTTTCAATAAAGATTCCAATTTTTGTATAAAATGGGGCCCCTCTTTAAAAAAATGTTCAAACCATTTTAACCAAACCAAACTCCAAAATTGGGAATTGCTCCTATTATATCCATATTTTTGAGCATTTTACATATTTTCTTGGAATTCTTATTGTTCCAACACCACTATCACTTGCTTTAGCTAAAGGACTGCAAATTTTCTCGTGTCAGCAAGCTTAAACCATTTTAATATTTCACACACACTGTAAAATGTAGGTTTGACACCTAAAATTTCCTCAGAATTGAGGTGTTGTGTATAGTTTAGGAGTTAAACCTGGTTTTGTGTTATCTAGCAATTCATGTTCCCAGCCCGCATCCATACAGTAAGGGCTGCACAGGCCTGAGACTCAAAATGCAGGCACCTTTTGGGAAAACCTCATGCAATATACTTCTGGCAATGGATTCTTGATTCCCGCTTGCAGCCTTCAAGCATGCCCATATCAAAACTACCTGGACAACTCCTGACAGCCAGGTACTGGAACTGGCTACAACCCCTATGAATGAATAATACATATTTAACAATGCGATCAAAAGATAGAGGATAATTTGAAGCCTCCAAAAGTTTATAAAAAGTATGAAAATCAAATTATAAAACAGACATATTAGGTAAAACACTAATAAAGGTTGTCACAAAAAAAAAACAATATCAAATCTTTATGAACCCCAAAACATATCAAAAAGTTCCCTCAAAAATTATTAAAAATTACCAAGATGATCAGAAGGAGACCCATAATCTAAAAATACTGATTTTCAACCACTTTTATCAAATTAATATAGTGCAAAAACAGGAAACATGTTCAAACTTCAGAAATAACAAATTAGTATTTAACAGGCTCTGAAAATTATTTCACACATAAATATGACACAGAAAGGTAAAAATGAGTGAAAGCACTGAGAATGCGTGCCAAAATAGCCCTGGTCAGCCTTCTAGACTTGGCCCTCAAGCACAACCCTCTATATGTGCCCTGAGAAGGCCCCTTCACCCCAAAAGGTATATATACACTAGCTTTAGTTATTTGAAACCCAATTAATTTTTAATATCAATCCAGACCCTAGCAAAATCAGTGATCAAGTGTTTATGGGAGATAAAAAAGTGATATATGGCCATAGTCTGATGGAATCAATATTAATTCTAAAACCCATTTTTAATTCAATTGAAGAAAATCAGCAAAACACCAAATATTGCCCTGAGACCCTTTCAACTGTGGATTTATTAAATATTCCTGGAGAAACTGCTTAAAGAAGTAAGTAATCTCATCCTTTCCTCCAGAATGAAGTTCTTTAAACAGAACTTCTGACCCATTTCCTTGGGTCAACCCCTTTTTGTGAAACATAAGGACCCCATGGCTCCAAGGTTCTACACTTTCAGCTTGCTACTATGTCTAAAGCAATCTCTCAGGGTAAGAAAAATTAAATAAATAGAAATTATTTAATTTTCAAAGAAGGAGTAAGAAATCCCTGAATATTCTTAAAAAAATGGATTTCTCACCCAAAATTGAGTAGGGTCACTCACTGACCCCACCCTTGAATCATTGCTTCTTCATATTTTAAATAACAAAAAGAAAATTTACCAAAAGGTCATGGCACCACTATGGCACTTTTTGGCCAATTTTTATATTTCACACAAATTGTCACATATAGGTTTCACCCCTAAAATTCAGTCAACACTGAGGTGTTGTGTATATTTTAAGTGTTAAACACAGAAATGTGTTTTGTCACAATTCTTGCGCATTTGCTTGTTCCTGTATGCAGTACTAAAGCAGTTTCATGCATGAAGAATTCCCGCATGCAGAAGATCCTACCCCAGGCGCAGATGAATTGACCGATCCACCCATCAGGATCCATTGTGGCCAATCTTTCAAAAGGCACCACTGTTAACCGCTAAAACCTAGTAGGAACTACCAGGCATATGTAATATTATAACATAGGGTGATGATGAATTCATGACCCCCAGTATTGTGGGAGTTTTGTAGGGCCCTACAAGGCCCATATGATCCATGGGGGCCCATACATGGAAACCCCTGTCTCAAAAAGCCAGCAAAGAAGACTGGGCCAGTTGCATTGAGGTGACCTGCGCTGGGTGGGATTTGATCACATCCCCACCTTTGTGAACCAGTTGCAGAAAGGGAACTGCTGGTGGGGGGGCCTGACCACCCTCCCACCAGAAACAAGGGGCGCTCTCCCCCCCCCCTTTACCAAGGGGGAGGAGTGACCAGCTGCAGGGGATGTGACTACCCCCCAGCCCATCTGTTGTTAGTGATGCCCTGGTGGTATCAACTACCAGGGCACTGGTGGTATCAACTAGCAGGGCCCTGGTGGGGGGGATTTGATCTCAAAGCCAGGGAATTGACAGAAAGTGTCAGCTTGCTATTTGTACAGAGCCACCTGTCAAAGGAGAATTAAAGATACAAATAAATCATGAAAATGAAAATAGTGAGAAATCCAAAAAATTTTATTTCAGATTTAGATTCCTCACCCAAAATAAGGTAGGGTCACTCACTGACCCCAACCTTGAATTCTAACTCCTTACATTTTCAAAATAATTAAACCAAAAAACACTAAAAGGCCATGGCACCACTATGGCCCTTTTTGACCATTTTAATATTTCACATGTTTTTTCATGTATAGGTTTCACACCAAAAATCCACTCAGAATCAAGGTTTTGTGTATATTTCAGGAGTTACAACAGGATTTATTTTCTGTCACAATTCCCGCGCGCAGCCCCGCATCCATACAGCAAGGGTACACACGCCTGAAACTCAAAATTTAGGCGCCTGTCAAGAAACACGCATGCAATATACTTCTGGCCGCAGATGCTGGATTCCTGCACACAGCTGTTGGGGATGCGCGCATCAAAATTAATGGCATCACTCCTGACAGCCTGGTACCGCAGGAACAGGTTACAACCCACATGAATGGATCATGCAAATGTAAAAACTTGACTGAAGGATAGAGGGATGTCTGAAACCTCTGAATATTGAATAAAAAGTATGAAATTAAAAGTATAAAACAGAAAAATTAGGGAAAATGACAATAAAGGCTGTCATGTAAATAACATTATCAAATCTTTATGAACCACAAAACACACCAAGGAGTTTCCTTAACAATTATTAAAAACTAACAAAATGTTCAGAAGATGGCTTAAAATATACAAATAACCACTCCTGACCATGAAAATCAAAATAAACTAATACACAATTAAGAAATATGCCAGAACTGTAAAAAATAACAAATTAACATTGAAACTGATTTGGAAATTATTTCACCCATAAATATGACACAAAAAGGTTCAGATGATTGAAAGCACTAACAATACATGCAAAAATATCCCTGGCCAGTCTTCTAGCCTTAGCCCACAAGCACAAGCCTCTCTATGTGCCCTGAGAAGGCCCTTTTAATCCAAAAAGCTATGTATAAAGCCCTTTTTGATGATTTAAACACCAGTATTTTTTAATTAATCAATCCCAACCAATTGAAATCCGTGATCAAGTGTTTTTGAACGATAAAAAATTGATTTATGGCCTCAGTATGATAGTATAGTTATTAATTCTAACCCCATCATTAATTCCACTGAAGAATATCAGCAAAAACCCCACCAATTGTCCTGAGGCAACTTCAATCTGTGAATTTCTGCAAGTATCATGGAGTTTTTGAGGTATTGGCTTCCTCCTTTCTTTATTTATCTTCCACTCTTATTGCTCTGGTTGCCTCCGCATGGCCTAAAGCACGGAAGCAGCAACACAGAATGCCTGGTGCCTGCAACCCATTCTCAAGCAGGCGCACTCCATTTTAAAGGGTGTGCAAATTAAATAGATATCTTGCTGGCTCAGGTCTCAAGATTTATTCCTTGTAAAATTTCTAAATTGTTCCACCTACATCCTGGGAACCTGAGAACCGTAAGCACACATCTTCACACTACAGTTTCTTTACTCACAACGTTCTTGTGTCTGCTGTTCCATTCTAATCAATTTCTGTTTCAGTTCTGCCTTCTCCTTGTCACTCTGCCTCCATAATGCCCATACATCTTATCACACTCAACCACCTTCAGCTTCTCCTACAGTAATGCTGAGTCTTCCTTTGAAGGTGATCCCTCAAGTTTTTTCCTTTTCAAGCTTTCTCATTTTACTGAAATGCATCTTCTTTTGAAGTTTAAATCCATCAGGAGTGTCTTCTTAAAGTGGTAAGTTATCTCCTCCTTGCTTTCAGGCATAAGTTCTGTGATACAGAAATTCCACCCATTCTGCTTTAGTAAACCCTTTTTGAGAAATCACTTAGGACCTCATTTTACCAAGGTCTTTACAAGATTCAAAAGAGCCCCATCAAGAGAGGTTGTTCCAATAAAGATCCCCAGTTTTTTATAGACTGTGGCCCCTCTTTAAAAATATATATAAACCATTTCAACCAAATCAAACTCCAAAATTTGCACTTTCTCTTGTTATATCACTATTTTTAAGAATTTTATGCATTTTCTTGGAATTATTATGGTTCCAAAACCAAAATAACTTTCTGTAGCTAAAGGCCTGAAAATTTCCTGGTATAAGTAGGCTGACAGAAAGAGGGGGGGTGGCATATCTGCTGTTTACAACCCCCCATATGTGAGGATGATACCAGACCCAGGTGAGTCCTGGGTCCCACCAATTTTTATTGGTTTTTTAGTTTTTTCCCAATGTTAAATTTGCAACCCTGTGGTCACAAAAAGGCGCAAAACACTGTTTGGGACCGATCTGAGTCACACACAGTTATTATATACATATATATCTATTTTTTGAGCTTTTTTTAACTTTTTTATGTATTATTTCTTTGTTTGATATTAATGAAAAAATAAAAAATAAAAAAAATTAAATATAAATTAATCAATTAAATTAAAAATATAAACTTAAATCATATATGAATAAATAAAATTAAAAAATAAATTAATTAATTAAATTTAAAATATAAATATAAATAAATATAAATAAATAAATTCAACTCAAACAAAATGAATAAATAAATAAATAAATATATGAAAGAAAGATTAATTCATTAAATTAAAAATAAAGTTTCACAAAAAACATATATATATGAAATAACTGTATTCTACAAATTGTTATTTTCTTTTATTTTTTTTTGCCATTCAAAAACTAAAATGGGTTTACTGGCGCGTTTCGCGACTAAAAATGGGTTTCAAACTGCAATTCAAAACCCAAAATAGGTTGCAAATTCCGCCACATGACCCCGTTTAGGCAGTGAACGGGGGTCCCAAGTTTGCAAATTTGACATTGCCCTTAGTTTTTTTGATTTTTTATTTGTTTTATTTTTTGTTTTTTTTTTTGGGCCCACAACAGTTTTTAGTTGTGTGGCAAGCTACAAAACTAAATCCAAGTTATTTGCAAACCCACAAGCCTTGAATGTAGTTGTGTGTTTTGCCACACAACTAAAAACCATTGTGTGGGGGCTACAGGACTTGATTTTAGTCGTGTAGCATTTCATGCGGCCCATTTGAGTTGTGTAAACAACTCAAATGTGTAGTGAATTCACCATTACCCTATGACATATGCATGTTAAATGGCCTAAAAACATAAAAGATTAAATTAAATTACTATATAATATCTTTTTTAAGTATTTTAAATTAAAAATAAAATATTTAGAATCACCAAAACAATGACTGATCCAGATCTTTAAAGATCACAAAAAATATCAACAATTGGTTGTAAAAATTATTGAAACTTTCCAACATGATCAGGAGATTATATGGTGTCAATAAATATCCACTGCTACTCAATTTAACCATTATAAAGAGTTTACATTAGAGATAAGTGCAGAATGATCAAAATGACAAATTAACATATTAAAAGATCCTTCAGCTAAAAAGAGCCAGATATACAGCAGATCTAAGATAAGCTCATTTACATAACATTGGGGAAATGCAAAAATTTCCCTGGCTGGGTCAATAGCCTTATGCCTTGAGCCTTAAATTCTCTACATACCCTGAGGAGGTTCTTTTCCACCCCAAAAAAGGTATTTATACAGACATTCTTTGGCCTATTGTTCCCCAGTTTACCAGGGATTGATTTATTATCAATAAGACACTGTGTCATTCTTGATCAAGTGCTTATAAAGAGATAAGCAATTGATTCATTACTTTGGTCTGAATTATTATTATTGTTTACAAAACCCATTAACCTGATTCATCAAATTTTAGTAAAGCAATCAACCCCTCCTGCTCTGAAACCCTTTGCCTGAATTTGTGCAGATCTTTCTGTAAATTATTGTTCAAAAGTGAGTTGTTTACTTCCTGACTTGGCCTGAGTGCTGTTTGCGCGGCCATACTAGCTGGATAAGTCCTTAAAAGGCTCCCACCATTATTCAAAGGTTCTTAAACTGCGCAAGGAGGCCCCTTGAAGAGGGTTTTCTTGTCTGCAAAGATTCCCAGTAGCATTATACTGTGGCCCCTCTTTTAAAACATATTGAAAACTATTTTGAAAAAAAATTTCCACCTTTCAATATCTCTGAAGATATTTATTATTTGATCATTTTACATTTTTATTTGTGGGAATATTATTATTCCATTACTTTATAACTCTCTGTAGCTAAAGGGCTGCAAGGTTCCTAATCTCAGATAGCTGACATACATGGTACAAATTTACCGCTTGAAGAGTGGTTTCTTAGGCAGAAAAGATCCCCAGTTCTGTATAAACCATGGCCCCTATTTAAAATATATTAAAAACATTTTTAATCAAACCAAATCCAAACCTTGCACTTGCTCTCACCATATTATTATTTTTGAGCATTTTAGGTGCTTTCTTGGAATTAATATAATTCCAACACCAACATCACTTTGTGTAGCTAAAGGACAGCAAGGTTCTTGGAATTTGCAAGCTGAAAAATGGGGGCCTGGCCAGCAAATATCCATGGATAATTATTATTTAATTATTGAATTTTTTCTGGACAAGATATACCACTTGAAAATAAGTAAAAATACTTGTTATTATCATTTCTTTATTTCTTTTCCAATTGCTCTGAAGACCAACAGAAAATGAACTATATATTACTTAAAACTTCTTAAAAAAAGAAAGAAGCCAACCCACATGTTCTTGTGCCTAATTATTTGGACTCCTTAACTCCTCAGCAACAGGAACAAATAATTCTTGACCATAAACAGAAGGAAATCAAAGAAAAAGAACTTGAACTTGATAGGCTTATAAAACTCAATTACTTATTAAGGCAATATAGAGAGGGGAAGAAATAGAGATTCCATTCCTTTTTATGTAAAAAGAACCAAGAAAGTGGGCTTATAATAATTTTTTACAAAAATTGAAGAAAATACCTAAAAAGAAAGTTTTTTCAATAAAAACTTATTTTTTTATTATTTTTTATTTCCTTAGCGCAAGGAGCTACTAACATGCAGATTTTATAGAGCAAGATTTTTGGAGGAAAAGCCTGAAACCAGATTTCTGGATTTAAGCAAGTATTATCTTGTTGGTAACCACCAAGACCCCCTTTGAATACCCCCCAAGGACTCATTTAATCCAAGTCTGGCCCTTGTACCCCTCTGATTGAATCTAATTTATTATAAAAATCTTTAAAATTAAAAAACTACATAAAAACACCAAAAAAAAATTATTCTTGTTTTTTTTTTTCATTTTTTTTCATTTTTGAAAAAATCTTATACCTTTTCTTTACGCTATGTTCCAAAACAGGTGGAAAAACCAAGCCAGAAGCAGAGCACCGCCCTATGAACCTCTTCCTGGAGGAGAACATGCCAATAAGGACTTTAGTCCCAATCTCACAAGGGCTGCTGAATGCAAGCAGGGCTTGGCACAGAGGGGACTCCACTCTCAGTAGGCTTGGGGGGCAAGAATACTGGAAGATGCTACAAGGAGCAGAGTAGGATTGAATTGGAGTTAAGGTGCTGAATGAAACTTTATGGTATGGATTCCTGGTAAGAAGTAGTAAAATGACTTCTTGGGTGACAATCAGGAAGAGGAAGAGAAGGGATGCTTAAATAGACAGGAGGCTGGACTACAAAAATGTTACAGATGCCTTGGGGCTCAGACTACATATGTGATGAAAAGGGAGCAGTCAAGGTAACACAAAGGTTGATCAGGTATGCTACTACATTGGGGTTAGGCTGCTCACTACATTGGGGCTAGGCTACAGGTCTGGCTGTCTAAGTGGGGAATTTACAGTGAGAGGATGTACAGTATACATGGAGGTCATGACACTATGTAATAAGTAGAGAGATTATGTGATACAATCTGCAAGAGGATGTACATAAGGATTACCAAAGGATAAACCATAGTGAGGTATAGGATAGATAGAGTGACAAATGTTAGAGGATATGCAGAACCTGAGAGATTAAGTATGTGAAATCCTAGGGAGTCTATATGTATAATGCATGAGGTTAGACTATATGTAGATATGTAAGGCATGAAGATCCTGAGGATATGTAGTTGAAGGAGATATACTGATGAAGTCTCCAGAGCCCTGAGGTTGAAGTTCCTGAGTTAAGTAGATTAGACTGAGGTTAGAGTGAGGTTATACTGAGTTATGTTTCATTATGATAGTACCCCCTGGTGAAAAGGAGGGAATCTCCTGATGACCATAAAAGGAGAGGTTGAAGAGGCCATCCAGGTATTCCATCAGCCATACCTTACTTGATCTTTCCTTCCCCCTACCCACAACCATCACCACCATCCACCCCTTTACCATCCTCATCCCCTTTTACCGGATCACATACACCAACCTACCCAATGGAGAAGACCAACAACTACCATCCAGTTTAACAATACTACCCAAGCTGTGACAGATGCATCAAGCTTGGAAAAATTTGTACCACAAGTATCAAACATAACTCTGACAAGTGTGAAAGTTGTAGAAAGTATGGAAGAGTATGTGATATGGCAAGGCAGGAAGGCCATGGGGCCAACCTTATGGGTCCTATAGAACAGCCAACCTTTCAAGGTGAAGGAGGCTCCAGATGATGATTCCATGACTTTAGCATACTCATCCATATTGGATGAATCTTCAGGTAAGTGTTGCCAGATTTTTCTTTTGGAGGTGTTTTAGTGCTGATATGGTTTTGAATAGTCCTTTGGATGCAGGAAAGGTTGAAGAAGATGCAGGAAAAAAGGGAGGTTTTGTGTTGAACTGGACATTTGGCAATAGACGGTACGTCAAAGCTTTGAGAGGAAGAATGTGGAGAAGCATTTCTAAGATGGGGAAACCATCATTTAGACTTGGAAAATGAAGTGGTTGAGGTGCCGTCAAAAAGAAATGGAAACAGGGATGTTGTCAAATCCATCAAACCCATCAAAGGAAGCTGTCAAAGCGTCAAACCTCCAAGTTGAACCATCAAAGCTGGTTGTCAAAGATTTGAAACAGTTCTTCAAAGAATAAAACCAATCTGTAGAAGCTTCAAACCAAATTGTCAAAGCGTTGAAGCGTCAAACCCTTGCTTCAAAGCATCAAAGCAGTTAGTGAAAATGTCAAAGTTCCGTGTCAAAGTGTCAAAGATGGGTGTCAGAGCAAGGAAGATGATGAAAATGCCAAGGGAAGTTTAGAGATGGATGTGAGTGAGATGGAAGATGAAATAGAGACAACAAATAATTTAGATAAAGGAAAAGAAAGAGAGGCCATTGTAAAAAAGGGCGGGAAGATCAGATGACTCCTTGGAGTTAGAAGATTTAAGGAATAAGATGAAGGCTTTACAGGTGAAGATGAAGGTTTTAGAAGATAGAAGAAACAGAAAGAAGGTAGTTGAGAGGGGAAATGAAGCAGAAGTTTGGTTAAAAGAAATAGAAAATGGGAAAATATTGTTGAAAATGATGGAAGGAAGAAGTTTGGGAGAAGATTCAGTTTTAAATGAAGATCAAGTCAATAAATCTTTAGAGGTTTATAGTAGGAATTCTAGGAATTTAAATTCAAGTTTTCAGGAAGTTTTGAAGAAAGGTTAGGGTAGTGAGATCAGAAAAGAAAAGCATGGATTCTTAGAGGGTAGAAATAAAAAGATTTCAGTAATAAAGAAAAGACTAGCTGATATATTGGATTAAGCTGGTTGTACTTTTGAAGTAGGAACTACTATAAGGGGTCCTAATTCTTATCAAGTTACCAAATTGAAGTTAGTCAATACTTGGATGTCTAGGGTAAAAGAGTTAGAAGATTTGATGTGTGAAGCTATCTGAAAATTTGTTCATGAGAAACTATTATATAAATTAAAATTTATTTTCTTTTTTTATAAGAGAATTTTTATTATTATTATTATTATTATTATTATTATTATTATTATTATTATTATTATTATTATTATTATTATTATTATTATTATTATTATTATTATTATTATTATTATTATTATTATTATTATTATTATTATTATTATTATTATTATTATTATTATTATTATTATTATTATTATTATTATTATTATTATTATTATTATTATTATTATTATTATTATTATTATTATTATTATTATTATTATTATTATTATTATTATTATTATTATTATTATTATTATTATTATTATTATTATTATTATTATTATTATTATTATTATTATTATTATTATTATTATTATTATTATTATTATTATTATTATTATTATTATTATTATTATTATTATTATTATTATTATTATTATTATTATTATTATTATTATTATTATTATTATTATTATTATTATTATTATTATTATTATTATTATTATTATTATTATTATTATTATTATTATTATTATTATTATTATTATTATTATTATTATTATTATTATTATTATTATTATTATTATTATTATTATTATTATTATTATTATTATTATTATTATTATTATTATTATTATTATTATTATTATTATTATTATTATTATTATTATTATTATTATTATTATTATTATTATTATTATTATTATTATTATTATTATTATTATTATTATTATTATTATTATTATTATTATTATTATTATTATTATTATTATTATTATTATTATTATTATTATTATTATTATTATTATTATTATTATTATTATTATTATTATTATTATTATTATTATTATTATTATTATTATTATTATTATTATTATTATTATTATTATTATTATTATTATTATTATTATTATTATTATTATTATTATTATTATTATTATTATTATTATTATTATTATTATTATTATTATTATTATTATTATTATTATTATTATTATTATTATTATTATTATTATTATTATTATTATTATTATTATTATTATTATTATTATTATTATTATTATTATTATTATTATTATTATTATTATTATTATTATTATTATTATTATTATTATTATTATTATTATTATTATTATTATTATTATTATTATTATTATTATTATTATTATTATTATTATTATTATTATTATTATTATTATTATTATTATTATTATTATTATTATTATTATTATTATTATTATTATTATTATTATTATTATTATTATTATTATTATTATTATTATTATTATTATTATTATTATTATTATTATTATTATTATTATTATTATTATTATTATTATTATTATTATTATTATTATTATTATTATTATTATTATTATTATTATTATTATTATTATTATTATTATTATTATTATTATTATTATTATTATTATTATTATTATTATTATTATTATTATTATTATTTTGTGTTGTTTTATTTTATATTCTTTGTTAACCTTAATATTTACTATTATATATATTTTTTTTGATAGTATATATATATATACATTGAAAGAAGAAATTGATTTTCTTTTTATTTATTTTAAGGATATTTTTGGTTTCAAAGGATAGAGTGTATGGAAATCTTGAAGTAAAGTAGGTCAGTTGGTATGATTAGAGTGAGGTTCCAAAGTAGTGCGTTCCTTGTCATTCTGGAAGCCTTTCCATTCAACTAAGTAAAATAATTTCCCCTCTTAAGTTTTGAGTCCAATAGCTGAGACGCTTCCCATTTTTCTCCTCCATCAATTTCAACTGGTTCAGTTTGTGGTTTGTGCCTGGAGGATAGTTAGTTATCCTGATATGGCTTGAGTAAGGAGGAGTAGAACACAGGGTGAATAGTGGACCACTGTTGAGGAAGTTGTAGCTTGAATGAATTACTTCCAATCTGTTGAGTAATCAGAAAAGGTCCTAACCATTGCTTTGAAAGCTTATTAGGTGGACAATTAGTTTTGATATTTTTTTAAGAGAGCCAAACTTTTTTTCCAACAGCAAATAAGGCAGGAAAATTAATTCTTTTTAGGTCAGCATATCTCTCATGAGTTTTAATTGACTTTCCAGTTCAACTCCTAGTTTTTTCTGATTCTGTTGAATCTGAGTTATTTAGTGGCTAGCAGGTTTATTGTCAACTACATGGAGGCTTTCAAAGTTGCTGTGTTGAGTATAAATGGTGAAGGATGGAGATTGCTTGGTGGAAGCATGGGTGGAATTGTTGAAGGCAAATTCAGCAAGAGGGATCCAGGTATCCCAGTCATCTTGGTGATAACTGACATACATCCTAATAAATTTTTCTAGGATCTGATTTACACTTCCCATTTGTCCATCTGTCTCAGAGTGATAAGCTGTGGAGAGATTTTATTTACCCTGTAATTTTTCACATACAATTTTCCAAAAGGAATAAACAAATAAAGATCCTCTGAAACTGACAATTTCAGTTGGGAGTCCATGCTTAGTGAACACATGGGAGATTAGTAGGCTAGCTAACTCCACAGAGGAGATATCAGCTCTGGTTTTAATAAAGAGAGAAATTTTTGAAAAAGGATCAACTAACACAAGGATTGAGTCAAATCCATTAGATAGTGGCAGCTGTGAGATGAAGTCCATAGATAGTGAAGTCCAGGGAGAATCTGGAATTTGTAGGGGTTGAAGGAGTCCAAACTTCTTGTGGTGACTGTATTTGTTTCTGAAGCAAAGGTAACAAGAAGAAACATAATCTTTGATAAAAGAAGTCATATTTTCCCAGTGGAAATCTCTTTTTACTAGATCAATTTTT
The DNA here is from genome assembly GCA_025617555.3 of Puccinia polysora. Lineage (NCBI taxonomy): Eukaryota > Fungi > Basidiomycota > Pucciniomycetes > Pucciniales > Pucciniaceae > Puccinia > Puccinia polysora. The sequence goes on along the minus strand of CM062647.1, from coordinate 23,705,439 downwards.
TTTTCTTGTCCAGGGTGACCAGAGAGAGTGGATTTGTGTCTTTATCAAATTGTTTCAACTTGAAATTGTTTGTCCTCCTTGGGGATTGCTATTCTATTTTTTAAAATAAGGAGTCCAGTGTCTGGGTCTATGACGTAGCTCTTTACTTTTTCTTTATTAGGTAATTTCTGAATAATCTGTTGGGTTGATTTGTTGGAGATCTGGGATTGAATTAAGTTTTACAAGTGTGTATCAACCTGTTTTGTAGAGATAAAGAAAATTCTAGAAGGTTCAAAGTCATTCTGTTTCAAGATTTGTTTGATATTTTCTGGATTATTTTCAGCGTAGGGCATCCCCCCTTTGAGATAAACTTTTTCTTGACGTGACAGCACATTGGGCACCATAGAGTGCTTTTTAGGTCTGTAGACTATAGTAAAGTCAAATTCTGATAGGAATTCAGCCCAACGGCCTTGACAACAAGTTAAGACTTTAGAGGTCATAAAACATTTAAGGGACAAGTGATCAGTGAGAACTTCAAAAGGAGATGAAAGACTGAGGAAGTAAGCTCTCCAGATCTTGATGGCCCATACAATGGCCAGGAATTCCTGCTCATGGATTTTGTAATTCAGTTCAGCACTACCCATTTTTCTGCTGTCAAAAGCAATTGGGTTTTTGGATCCATCAGGGGAGACTTGGGTGAGGACAGCCCCTAGGTCATAGTCACTAGAATCAGTCTCCAAAAAGGTTCTTAAGGAAATATCAAAATTTCTAATGATAGCGGCCTTGGTAAAGGCCAATTTGAGGTCTTCAAACTGCTGCAGAGCCCCTGGGGACAAAGGAAAGATGGGTGCTTAGCCAGTGAGAGCAGTGAGGAGGTAGACCTTCCTGTAATAGTTAATGATATATCTGCAATAAAAATTAGAAAAACCCAAAAACTGCTGCAAGGCCTTTTTTTATGTTGGTGGTGGCCAGTAAAAGATCTTTTGAAACTTGGAGTTTTCCAGTCCAATATCATTCCAAGAGATAAATTAACCTAAGTAATCCACTGAGGAGGCACAAAATTCACACTTAGAAGCTTTTGCATATAAGTTGTTTTTACAAAGTCTGCTGAAGACTTCAAACACATGAGCTGTATCTTCTGCTAATTTTTTGGAAAACATAAGAATGTCATTGAGGTATACCACCACACAGATTGTTAGAAGTTCTGCAAAAATGTCATTAACAAGACATTGGAAAGAGGCAGGAGCATTTGTCAGCCCAAATAGCATTACCAAATATTCAAAACTTCCTAACTGAGTTCTGAATGCTGTAAGATGTTCACCCCCTTCTTCAATTCAAAGGAGATTGTAAGCACCCCTGAGGTCAATTTTTGAGAAAATGGTAGAACCAGAAAACACTGTTAATAATTGAGTCATGGGAGGAATAGGATACTCATTCTTTTGAGCAACAGCATTAAGTTTATGATATTCAACACACAACTGCAAACCACCATCCTTCTTTTTCACAAAGAGGACAGGTTATCCAATGCTTGAAGTACCGGGGCAAATCAAACCTTCCTCTATATTTTCCGCTATATAGGCTTGTAGGGCCTCCTTCTCATGGTGACGGAGGGAGTAGATAGGCCCAACTGGAGACAAAAGGCCTTCCATTTCAATATGGTGATTGTAAGCAAGGTGAGGAGGGAGTTTATCAGATTTAAAATTGGAAAAAATATCTAAAAAGGCATGGTAAGCTTCTGGAACTCTCTCCATCACAGTTTCAATTTAATAAGTTTCCTCATCTTCATCTAGTCCTTCAGCAGTAGTCTGCTTTGGGGCAGAGTCAGAAGTGGAAATAATCATACGCAAGATTTGAAAATATAGATCATCCTCTATATCCTCCAAGAATTTTGGAGAAATTCCAGAGAATATCCTGTTCACAGAAGTGGTTGTTGAGCTCAAGGTAAATTGTTGTGAGTGCATAGATTCTGAAGAGGGAGCAGCAGCAGTGATCTTCAGATTCACTGGCAGAAGATGAGTAGTGGCTGAAAAGAGTTCAAAAGAAGGGGAATGATCCAAAGTTTGTTGGTGCCTTGGGGTGATCAATCCCAATTACCAGTTTACCTCTGGGTTTCCAAAATGGAGGAAGTCAATACCTAGAATCATATCTTCTTTTGGGGGAGTATCAAAAACCAATAAATCCCATTCTAAGTTGGGAAAGGAAGGTAGGGAGAGTTTAAAGGAAACCTTATGAGTGATCTCCTGGGAAGGTGAGTCAGAAGGTTTGAAGGTAAATAGAAAGATAGGAGTGGTCAGAGGTTTGGGAGAAAGAGAAAATTTTGAAACCATATATTTGGAAATAACAGATTGAGTTTCTCCAGAGTCAAACAAGTACACTATAGGTCTGATTATTGAAGAGACAAATAAAATTTAAGTCTTTGGTAGGGAGGTTAGAGTCTTTCCCTTCCAAATCTTGTACTCAAATGATGGAGGGGTGATGTTCATGGAGTACCACATTTCCATCACCTAGTCTTTTCCCTGTTTGGGTTTAACAGGAGTGGGCTTTTGTCCATGTTTAAATTCTGGATGTTTCCTGAAGAGGCTAAACTTGTGAGCACCTCCACAGTAGTTACACAAACCCTCTCTTTCCCTTCTAGCCTTTTCTTCAGCCTTGAGGTGTCCATTCTCACCCACATTGGGAATGGGAACATAGGTTGGAGCAGAATTAGTAGGGTTTGCCTTTGCTTTCCCCTTGAACCTACCTTGTTGGCTTGGCTGTTGAGATTTTTGAGGATTGGAAGAGCTGGGTCCAGGTCTTGAGGTCTGATGGGAGCTGAAGGAATTTTCCCAGATCCTTGATGGTAGTGGGTATCATACTTAAGGACTATGTCCATTAGTTATTGCAAGTTTTCTTGAGGTCCATCATAACCAGCTAGTTGGTCCAGTATTCTGGCTGGGAGTCCATTTCAGCTTGCTACTATGTACAGAGCAAGACTGTCAAATAGTAACATACAGAGCAAGACTGTCAAATAGTAACACAAACTATGAAAAATATGAATACCTCAATTAAAAAAGTAAGGAGTGAGAAATCCATAAAAATTATTACAGGAATGGATTCCTCACCAAAAAACAGGTAGGGTCACTCACTGACCCCACCCTTGAATTCCAAGTCCTTATATTTTTAAAATAATTAAAAAGAAAAGTAATGGAAATTACAACACCTGTATGGCACTTTTTGGCCATTCTAACATTTCACACATATTGTCACATATAGGGTTTACACCTAAAATTCACTCAGAATTGAGGTGTTGTGTATATTTTAGGAGTTACACGCGGAAATGTGTCTCGTCACAATTCCCACGCGCAGCCCTGCATCATTAAATAACCCTACCTACCAGTAGCAGCAGGCTCCCGCGTACTAGAGACCAACGCGCAGCTGATTCTGCCACGCACGCAGCGGATCATACCCCGCACGCATCCCTACTAACTGATCCCCGCGCCTGGACCAGTCGTGACTAATCTGACAACCAGGTACCGCTCAGAAGAGCTACAACCTAGTTAGGGTTACCTAGCATATGTAACAAACGGAAATATGCATTACTAATGATCTAAAAAGATCAAAACTTAAATAAAATTAATGAAAATGAAGTTTTAAACATTTTTTAATAATAAATCAAAGATCAAAGACTACCACATAAATCACTGATCTTGATATTTGAAGACCACAAAACACTACAAGAAGTGTTCATAAAAATTATTTAAAACTATCTACATGATGGGCAGATGACGGACAATCAGTAAACATCCACATCTGCACGCTTTAAAACAATATCAATGGTAAAAATGAAGGATGAGTACAGAATGATCAAATTTACGCCATAACAGATTAACAGATCCTGTGGCTAAAATAGTACAGAAATCCAGCAGATCTAAGGACAGCTGATTGAAGGCACCAAGCGGACGTGCTAATCTTGCCCTGACTGGCTTTCCAGCCTCAGCCCACAAGCAGAACCCTCTTTACGTGCCCTGAGAAGACCAAAATCACCCCAAAAAGGTATTTATACAGACCTCTTTGGATCCAGAAAAAGTTAATCAGTTTACCATGAATTTATTTATTATCAATCAGAAACAGTTTCATTGTTACTCAAGTGATTATATTAAGATAAGCAAGTGATTCATGACTTAGTCTGCAGTAGTATTATTTACCTATATTAACCAATCAACCATTGAAGTTTAGTCAAGCAATCTACCCCATCTGCTCTGAAACCCTTCAAATTATTCCAGGATTTTTGTGGTAAAGTGCTCAGAGTGAGTGTTACCCTTCCTGCCTAGGCATTTTGTGCTTCTAAGCCCAGCCACTAGTTGCATAAGTCCTTTCTAAGGCACCCATATTTATTCCAAGGTTCTTAAACTGCCCAAGGAGGCCCCTTGAAGAGAGGTTGCTAGTCTGTAAAGATCCCCAGTAGTATAATACTGTGGCCCCTCTTTTATATTATATTGAAAACCATTTACTTCCAAACCAATTAAACCTTGCAACTGCTCTTAGTAAATTATTTATTTGAGCTTCTAAGCGTTTATTATTGGAATAATAATAATTATTATCATTCCAGAATTTTTATCACTCTCTGTAGCTAAAGGACTTCAAGGTTCCTGGTATCAGAGAGCTGAAAACTGGGGATCTGGCCGGGAAATATCCTTAAATAGTTAATTTTTAATTATTTATTCCTTGGACCAGTCTATTTATTTTTAAAAAAATAATTTAACATACTTATAACATATATTTTTTATCATTTTTTTCTCTAGTGGATCTTAAGACCAACGGAGAATTGATCAATTATTATTTGAACCTTCTAAAAAAGAAAAAAGAATAAAAAATCCTTAACTTTTTCCCTGTTATTAGAAATCCAGAGCAACAACAGGAGAAATTGCTTTATTATAAGCAGCCGGTTATAAAAGACAAAGAACTCAAGCTTGAAAGAATTATCAATTTCAATTCTTTATCAAGACAACATAAGGAGTGTAAGATTTATCAAAGGAAGCTTTATATTTATAAACTAAATAACCCTGAAGATAAAGAAAAATCCAAAAATAATAAAAGTGATTATTTTTTTCTAAAAATCACTTTAACACTTAAAAATACAAAAAAATATTAAAGTTATATTTTTTGTTTTTATCCATCTCAGTGGATTTTGTTTTTGGTGATCTCATTGACCAGGACCTCTTAGAGGACGTCCCAGACAGTGTACCATTGGAATTACCCTTGGATTTATCCCAGGATCTGATTGGGACTCACTCAGACCCCGTTGGAATACCCTCCAAGGATAGTTGTGACCCCAATCAAATGTTGGTACCCTTGAATTTAACTCTAAGTAAGTTAAAAATATAAAACACACAAAAAATATTATTTTTATAATTCTAAAGTCTTTTTTCAAAAGTTTCAACAAAAAGACTTACACATTTTTTTTGGTGCTATGTATCAAAATAGGCGCAACACCCGTGCAACCGGTAGAGCCCTGTCATATGGATCTTTGCCCGGAGGAACCCGTGCGCGCAAGGACTCCAGTTGTGAGCGCGATGAGGGGAATTGAACCCGTGACCATAGCGTCACCCGGGATGACAACGGCGACAACCACGGCCGCCAACTCGACCAACAGACCATTGGAGAGCCATCTGTTGCCCACTAGGTTATCCCAGGAGGGTACAGGTCCTCCTACGCCACCCCAGCTGGACTCAACCAAGGAGGAAAGGGTCAAAGTGTTAGTGAAAGAGCACGTGAGCTATTGGGAACAATTCAGGTTGGCTCAGACCCAGGAGGATCAACCAGGTATGAGAAAAGCCATTTATCAGGCAAAGAAATCTCAGATTTCTCTGCAAAGGTTGATCCCAAAGAAAGAAGTAGAAGGCTACGTGCAGAACTGGAATCCTTGGGATCAGTTAGCTTCCTTAAAATGAAACAACCCCAAAAATAAGAGGTCCTCAGCCCATCAGAAGTTAAGGAACCAAAAGGATTGGGACAACATAATATCCCTAGCCCAGAAGTGGAAAAAGATGTACCACAATTAGATGTAGAAGCTCTTAATAGCTTTTCTGTAAATGTGTCTCACAATTTTACTATTATTAGCCAATGCTTTGACAAAGTTTATAACCAATTGGACAAATTAAGTTCAAGTATTTTTAGAGTGATTGACAGTCAGTCTCAGATTATGAGAATTGATGAGTTGGAAATACAACAAATTGAGGATAGTATAAGAGCTAGAAAGTTTGACCTGATGAAACATATTGATTACAACCAATCAATTCTTCAGGAAGATATTCTTGCAACCATAGACCAGCTTAAGGAAGAAAGTAAGAAAACTAGTCCTACTCCATCAGCTCATCTGACTAACAAAATTGACTTACTAAGCAACAAACTTGATTTAGAGTTAGGTATGATTAAGAATGATCTCAGAGATCTTAAGATCAACTCTACTAACCCTCCGGTCATTGACTTAGAAGAAACTAGACCTGCAAGGTTCACCAGTACTTCTACTGTTCCTCCCAGAACCAGGATAACTAGGAATGAGTCTTTCAGACCCAGTCCAACTCCTGAAATGGAACAGGCTTTGAAGGTACTTCCTCCCATCACTGAATGGCCTAAATTCTCCGGAGAAGGAGAATACAACCATGTCAGTTTCATTAAGTTTATTGACTATACTCTTTCTTCCTATGAGCTCCCTGATGAAATAGCTGTGGTAAGATTTCCCAGATTATTTGAAGGAGTAGCTCTTGATTGGTTTATCAATAAAAGAGAAGAAGTTGGATCTTTATCCTGGAATTCTTGGAAAGAATTGATCAAAGTGCAGTTTGGTACCAGGATTTGGAAAAGAAAGATGAGGAAAAATTTTGAAACATACCAGTTTGATCCATCCAAGGACAAACCTCATAAGTGGTGCTTAGACCAGAAAAAGAGGTTGGACTGTTTTTATCCTGATGCTGATAAAGAAGAAGTCAATGAAAGACTCCTCAACTTATGTCCCGGACAAATCAACCACAGTTTAAGGTGTAGAATGCCTATGGATTCAGATCTTTCCACCTTAATAGGTTTATTAGAAGAAACTATTGATATGAATGGTATTGATAAAAGGGTCAATAGACCTCCAAGGGAAAAAAATACTAGGAACAGGGAAGAATATAACGCCAAAACTAAAGAATCCCCTGCTACTAATCCATCTACCTTGGAGGTCAAGAAGACTCCAGAATCAAAAGAAAAAGTATGTTGGAACTGTAACCACAGAGGACACGTAAAACCAGATTGTCCTCTACCTAGGAAAAGGATTAATCTTATTGAAGGAGAAGAGTGTGACAATCCTGACCCTCACCTTGATGATACTGACGCATCACTCTCTGATTGTGATCTAATAATCACTAACCCTATCAATGTTATTGAAGGTAGTATTGAGTCTTCTCTGGACATAAATTCCGTCAATGAGGATTCTAACTTACCTCAAAAATGGAATCCCAACATGAAGATTCACCACATCTCTGAGGCTAAGGCTTTGACTCTAAAACCTTCTGCCGGTAAAAGTTACACTTCAGGAAAAACATGCTATGCTACTGGTTTAATCCAAGGTTCCCCTGTTAAGTTACTTCTAGACAGTGGAGCCTTTTGCTCTTGTGTTGGTTCAACTTATATGGGAAAAACAAGACCCAAACTGAAAACTGAACTTACTACCAGTACCTCAGGCTAAGTTCAGCATTTGTAATTCTGCTCTCAATGCTGTTGGAGTATGGTCTTCTGATATCATACTCCCTCACTCTAAAGGATCACTCAAACTGAAAATTGAATTTGTAGTGCTCCAAAACGGAGTATGTGATTATTTTATCCTTGGGAATGATTCTCTTTGCCTATATGGTATAGATGTATTCCAAAGCAAAGGTAGGTACTTCACTGTAGGAGGAGACTGAAATAAGGAGTTCCAAATATTTCATGTCAATGCTCAAACTTCTGATTCAACTTATGAAAAACACTTAGAGAAGTTCAATCAGGAATACTTCTCTCAAGCTTCTTTGAACTCCCTTCTCAATGAAGAACAGAAACGGGTTATCTCACAAGTATGCTTTGAAAATCAGAATGCTTTCTGTACCAAAGATCACCCCATTGGTAACATCAAAGGACATGATATGATACTAACTCTAACTATTAAGCGTCCTTACCCACCTAACCTCAGGAGACCTGCTTACCCTTCTAGTCCAAAATCCAGAGCTGCTCTGGAAACCCATATTCAAGAGTTGGTTGACTTACAAGTCTTAAGGAAAGTAGGCCACAATGAAAAAGTGGATATTACTACCCCAGTAATTATAGCTTGGCACAATGATAAGTCAAGAATGGTTGGATATTTTAGAATGCTTAACAACTACACTCAGGCTGATTATTATCCAATTCCAAGAATTGACCACGCTCTACATAACCTGTCCAAGGCTAAGTAAATAACCACCATGGATATGCTGAAAGGTTTTCACCAAATACCTATCAGCCCTGATAGCCAGAAATTCATGAGAATTATCTGTCATTTGGGAATTTATGAGTATCTTAGGATGCCTTTTGGTATTAAAAATGCTCCTTCTTATTTTCAAAGGATGATGGACATTGTCCTAGGATTATTCATCAGACAGGGATGGATGATGGTATACATTGATGATGTTATCATTTACTCTGATCATTGGGATACTCACATGGAGAAATTAAGGCTAGTCCTCAAAACCATCTCTGCCGTAGGATTGAAATTATCAATGAAAAAGTGTAACTTTGGCTAAAGGGAACTCAAAGCCTTAGGACACATTGTCTCTGGACTAACCTTAGCTGCTGACAAAAACAAGATAGCAGCAGTAATGAATAGGCCTATGCCTCAGAATAAAACTGAACTCCTATCCTTCATCAGTTTCTGCAGCTACTATAGGAAGTATTTACCAAAGTTTGCTATTCTAACCAAATGTTTGTATGAGATCTGCAACAACACCACCATGTTTGAAATGACTCATGATAGAGTCAAGAACTATGAGGAATTCAAAAGAGCAATGACCTCAGCTCCAGTACTGATCCAGCCAGATTACTCTAAACCTTTTAAGCTCTACATAGATGCCAGCATGGAAGGGCTAGGAGCTGCTTTACACCAGGAAGTCTTAGAAGATGATAAACCAGTGGAAAAACCTATACTCTTCATATCTAGAAAAATTAAAGATACTGAGAAAAGGTACGGTGCAAGCCAAATGGAATGCCTGGCCTTAGTATGGGCCCTAGAGAAACTCCATTATTACTTAGAAGGCACCAACTTCACTGTTATTACTGACTGCAACGCTGTCAGAACCTTGATGAACATGAAGACCCCTAGCGGCATATGTTGAGATGCCAGATAGCTATAAAACAGTACAGAGGACAGATGACCATAGTTCATCAAACTTGGGATAAACATCAGAATGCTGATAGTTTAACCAGGAATGTGTTACCCAATGACCCAAGTAACCCTGCCTATGATCCAGAGGATAATGACATCTTCCCTATCCTTAATATTAACAGGTTAAACATTGAAACTCCTATAATGGGCATCCATGTTTGTGAACTAAATGAATCATTGTTCAACTCTATCAAAGAAGCTTACAGTTCTGGCATAAAGACTCTGATCACTATTATGGAAAGTACTTCTCCACCTCCCAAATTGATCAATAGCCTACCTGAACCTCTTTTGAAACCATACAAAGCCAGAAGGTTCACCATATGGGATGGTTTGGTATACTATAGGCATCAACATTCAAGTGTCATAGTCTTAACCAAGGATGACCATATCAAACATGCTCTGGCTGAGTGCCATGATAACTGCTCATCTGGTCATTTTTCTGCTGATAGAACCTTGGATAAGGTTAAAAAAACCGCTTGGTGGGTTAATTGGAGAGACTCCACTATACAGTACGTCAGCAGTTGTGAAACTTGTCAGAAGTCCAACAGGACTACTGGGAAACGGTTTGGACTACTGCAAAAGATTGCTGAACCCAAGAAAAGATGGGAGATCATCAATATGGAATTTGTGACAGGACTACCACCAGGAGGAGCCTATTCCTACAACTCAGTCTTAGTCATTGTGGATAGGTTCTCCAAGAAAGCAAAGTTCCTACCTAATCACAAGGAAGACACTGCTATGGAAGTTGCCCTATTATTTTGGAACAGACTCATTGCTGATGTTTGGAGTTCCCAAGATTATTATCAGTGACAGAGATGCTAAATTCACCTCTGAGTTCTGGAGGAATCTACATGATATGCTTGGGACCACCTTAGCTTTCTCTACTGCTTATCACCCTCAGACGGATGGATTAGCTGAAAGGATGATTCAGACACTGGAAGACATGCTCAGGAGATTCTGTGGCTTTGGACTAGAATAAAAGAATTCTGAAGGTTATTGCCACAATTGGGTTAGCCTTTTACCTGCACTGGAGATGGCCTACAACAGTAGCAAGCACTCTACCACTAAGGAAGCACCTTACATACTGGAAAGAGGATGGATTCCTAGACTACCCAAGGATAACCTTAACCACCAGCTGACCAATATTGACCCTACATCACTTGATTTCAAAAACATGATAGATTTAGCAAACAAACATGCTGTGAAGTGTTTCCAGGATGCTGTGGAGTATAACCAGCAAAGGTGGGATAAAACCCATAAGGAACCTGATTTCAAGATTGGTGATCAATTCTTGATCTCTACCACTAACTTTACCAACTTGGGTGGAAATAGGAAGCTTAGACCAGCTTTTGTTGGACCTTACACCATCAATAAACTTCATGGTAAAAATGCTGTGGAAGTAATCCTCAGTGATGAGATTTCTAGGAAACATCTAGTCTTCCCAGTAAGCCTCATCAAACACTACCACCCAAGGAATGGAGAACATACTCCTTCACCTGCAATACCTGTTACGGAAGAAGCTGAAAATTACAAAAGTAAAATTAGCAAGATCCTTAAGGATAAGAAAGATAGGATCAATGGAAAAGACGTCAGACTCTACCTGGTTAGATACAAGGGAGAATCAGCTGATGAAGATGAATGGTTGACTGAACATAATATCCCTGATGGACCTATACACCTGAGGAACTAAAGAGCCAACAGGATGCATTAGCCCAAATTTTCTTTCAGATATAGACATATCTTGGAGCGGGGGAATGTCAGCTTGCTACTATGTAAAGAGCAAGACTGTCAAATAGTAACACAAACTATGAAGAATATGAATAACTCAATTAACAAAGTAAGGAGTGAGAAATCCATAAATATTATTACAAGAATGGTTTCATCACCCACAATTAGGTAGGGTCACTCACTGAACCCACCCTTGAATTCCAAGTCCTTATATTTTTAGAATAATTAAAAGGAAAGTACTAAAAATTACAACACCTGTATGGCACTTTTTGGCCATTCTAACATTTCACAAGTATTGTCACGTTGTGGTGTTGTATTTATAACCTTGGGTCAAGAGCTGCATTGCGGGCTGCGCGCTCAGCAGTTTGGTAGGTTGGGCTCAGCATTTGGGTGCGCGCGGTCTCAGCAGTGCCTGCTGAGGGCTCAGCAGCAGCCGCTGCAGGCTCAGCAGTAGGGATTGCGGGGCTCAGCACCAGGTGCGGGTTGGGCCTACACCAAGGGCTCCGGGCTGCGACCTGCCCAGGAAACGCGGACTGAGTGATGGAGCCGGCCTGACCAAGCTTGCGGGTGGCTAGTCCGGAAAGCGAGGGTGGGGCAATCATGGGTTAGGCGCGCTGTGGTGCCCCATCCTGGACACCCTGGCGAGTGCGGAGATTTTAATTTTTTTTATGATTTTTCCTTATCATCATTCATAAGGCAGTGTTATCAAAAAAAAAAAAACAATACATAACTACTAGCAGTAATTCTCGAGTTAGAAATCCAAACAGATCTCAAACTAGAGCTTCTCAATCCAACTTGCAAGGTCATCATCACCCCACAACCCAACTCCTTTCAACCTCAACTCAATCCAAATTTAATCATCATCATTGTCGCAAGCCAAGTTGATAGACCTGATTGGATGGATGGCATCAAAACAAATCTCCTCCATTGGTACCAATGCTGCTTTGGGCAACCAAATAATTGTTTTCAAATTTCACCCTTCTTTCTCTACCACCTCCACTTACGATCACCACCCTGGAGGTTATATCCGCCCCTTTCATCACTCCCAGAGCGAGTGTAGTAGCAACATCCGCTGTGGTGCCCCAACCTGGACACCCTGGCCAGTGCGGAGATTTTTAATTTTTATGATTTTTCCTTATCATCTTTCATAGGTATCATTATCAAAAAAAAAAAATCTTTGATCTGGAATAGGCTTCCATTTGGTTCCCAGCTTCCCTCATCCCTCTTCTCATTCCCTGCCTTTGATTCTCTAGCTCAACTCGTGCTGGATCTATTGGGATGTCATCCAAGACCGATGAAAACTTGAGATTACCAAGTTGTACTGCTGATTTTTGCTTTATACCGGTGGGGGGTGACGATGGAGCAAGTGTTGGGAAGTATATCACAGAGTGTCAAAGAATCTTGGCTAAAACTGGTCTTGAATACAAGATGCACAGTTACGGTACTGGACTTGAGGGACCTTGGGATGAAGTGATGAATGCTATCAAGTTATGTCACCAGGATGTCCATATGATGGGCTGCCCTTGGGTCGGGACTGATATTAGGATTGGTACGAGGATTGATAAATCAAGTAGTCTATCACAAAAAGTCTCAAGTTTCAAGAATTGTTTGAACTCAAACTGATGGGTCAAGCCATTGTTGGACCAAAAACTCCTCAGCTGGTCAATCCATCATGGGACCCCTCTAGCTTTGAGTCTCTCACCAACGTTAAGAACACCCCATCAGTAGTAGTATTACCCCCTGCAAGCAGTAATAGCCATTTTGTTAGATCATCCAACCAGTCCATCATTATCACTCCTTGGATGAAGACTTGAGTAGAAAGTACTCAAGTTGGAGCGTCCTAGGGTTGACTTATCAAGTGCAACTCATGTCTAGAAAGCTCGACCCAGAGCCCCAGACAAGAAAAGGATGTTGTAACTAGTCATACGTTGTTCAAAGACCGTCAATGGTATCACAAGTTCACTCAGGATCCCAATCCCATCCCTTGTTCAACAATATCCAACAAGATCTATGGATGCCCCAATCCATTTCAACTTCATCTTTTGTCCTTTTTTTTCTTTAGCCTCCTCCACGGTCTCAATCATGACAAAGGCCATCTACCTCATTTGGCCGCCTCAAGCGGCCGTCCATCAATCCCTTTTCCACCTCCTAGCTTATTGATCTCCCGCGCGGCTTGTCCGTTGCCCATGCGGGTCTCTTCCGTTGCCGATGCCCGTCGGACAACTGCCGGCGGTCATCCGCGGCCTTGGCAGTCGCCTGCGGGCGTCCCTCTTTGCATTTCTTTTTCTCCAAGTACTTGTTTGTTTCTTTTTTTTCTTCTTTTGTTTTCTCATGATCTCGATCCCATCAAAAAAAAAAAAAAAAAAAAAATTCCGCTCCCATTTGTAAATCTCTCTTGTAAATAGTCTACAGGCCTCTGGTCTATAAAAGGAGGGGCTCTCCCCTGCTTTTTCTGATCATCATCAGACATCAGATCATCAGTTAATAGAATCATCCATAGGGGTGTGTGCTTGTGTCCCCCCCCATTATCAAGAAATTTGATCCTGATCCTTATCCTGGGTATATATTTGATAGCCCCCTGATCCATTTTTGAACTTGAGTCGTGCCCCTCTGTGGCCTGATCCTCATCACCAACCAATAGCCTTGCTGGTTGAAGAAAAATTCTGTCTGTTGGAATTTTTGAGTGTGTTAAGCCACTCCTTGATCCCTTTCTCTGACCATACTGGTCCTAATCCCTGATCACCTTTCTGGAGCCAATCACAATTGATTGAAGAGGTCTTATTAAGATTAAGACCTGGAGTGTTATACCTCCCTTTATTTTTTTTGGAGTTGCATTCTTCCAGCCTATTCTTGAGTCCCTTGAGAAGTGTTGAGGTTATCCTTGCTTCAAATCAGTTACTGTTTGCTTTGGAGCTTCTTAAAAATAGTGCTTTGTCTTGTAAAGCCACCCTCAGTTATCTGGTACCCTTCAAGCGCTTGATTGCAGAGAGTTGGGCAGGTTCATTGAGAACCTGGAGGTTGCTTGGGTTTGAGTTGATTGTCCCCGATCTTCTGCTGACAACCAGAGTTATTAGCTTGAGGGCGTTGTTTACATACAACAGCTTCTGTTCTTTGAACTCTAAGAGGGCTTTAACTTCTTTTGTTCAAGTTTTTCCCCGCATAATCCTGTCTCAGATAGTGCTGTTCCATCGCTACCAAACTATTATCATCTTTATCCTCTACTCCTTTATTCCCCATTTACCAGGTTCTAGACCTTGATCTTGGTTACATTTAAATATTTTTGTAACACTCAGGAGGGCAGCCTAAACAGCACATTTCCCCTCCACAGAACTGCCACGGTCTAGCACCGTTTGGAGTGTTACACCGCCTGGCTGATGGCTGACAACCGTCTGAATCGACCAACGCAACCTTGACCCCCAAACTGGGTTGAGAACCCCGCCTTGTATTGATCATTTACGTATGATCTCAAATCAGACTCAGACCCAGTGAAGCTAGACTGGCCGTGCAGCCCTGCATAGCTTATACACCCTCACCTCCAAATTTCAAGTCGTCCCGATTATTGACAACCCCGACACCCCCTCAGTTCTTTCCCTTCCCAAATTTTGCTCCCTTCTTTCCGCAACTGCCACTTTTCTAACGTTCATGTTGAACATTGGATGGTTGGCATCATTGATCTTAGGCCACTGTCAATTAATTGGTAAGCGCAGCTCTCAATTGCCAACTGGAGGAGGCCTTACTTGCTTTGCGCATCACTGCCTTGTATTTACACAAAAACTGTGTGGCTGTTTGTAGCCCAGGTTTCAACCATTGTGAGAAATTCTTGAGAACTGCCTCAACAATGAAGCAACATAACCAATTAGCAATCCCTATTTTGTTTCTTGCAAGTCCAACACTTCTGTTCAATTTGGCATCTGAAAATTCAATTTTTACCTTGTGAAAAAAAAATCTTCTTTCCGCTCTATTTGTAAATCTCTCTTGTAAATATTTTACAGACCTCTGGTCTATAAAAGGAGGGGCTCTCCCCTGCTTCTTCAATATCATATCAGATCATCATCATAGAAATTGATCCATAGGGGTGTGTGCTTGTGTCCCCCCATTATCGAGAAATTGAATCCTGATCCTTATCCTGGGTATATCTTTGATTTCCCCCTGATCCATTTTTTGACCCTGAGTCTTTGCCCCTGTGTGGCCTGATTCTTATCACCAACCAATAGCCTTGCTGGTTGAAGAAAAATTCTGTCTGTTGGAATTTTTGAGTGTGTTATGTAAAAGAATTAAATGGTTGGTAAAACCTGGACCTGACTGACATTCCAAGATGAGAACCAAAAATAAAGGTAAACAACTGAGGATTCAATAAAAGAACAATGAGAGACACCAACAGGCAAACACAACTCTACAGGCCAAATTATGGCCTCTAAAGAGACTAAGTAGAGTTGGTGTACAAACAACTAAATAGCTGAGGACAACTGTTTGAGTCCTTCTAATTGATCCAACCGGAGCGTACGTTCTTCCTTATACAAAGAAATGTGTTTTAACACTGAGGATGAGTTGAAAGGTTGGTGGCAACCTACGTTTGTTCCACGGATCTCTTGCCTGGCTGTCCAGTCGATTGAGAGGGAATTCTTGATGTCTTGATCAAATCTCAGTTCATGAGATGTTCGTTGTGAGGGTTGGCGTTGGCTTGAGGTTAACTGGGCCTGGTTTAATTAGCTGGACTGGTTTTGTGATAGCTCCGCGACATGTAACATAAGACAAAACCCAATCTGAGACACAACTACAGAAGCACTACTGCAACAACTGATGAGGATAGACAAAACAAGCAGCAGTCTGAAGAAGCAACAGAGAATAAGAATAAAAGATGACAAAAATGATCAAATAATGGAACAGGCTAGAAGAAGGTAGGAAATTAGACAAATAATCAACATGTTATACCACTCTTTGATCCCTTTTGTTATAATTATGGCCAGCAATTAGCTTAGGCAAATGAGCAGTATTTAAAGCAAAAGAAATGCTGGACACTGTGTGTCAATAATGGCTAATGGGGCTCTCACAATGGGGCAATATGTTGGATGAATTCGATTGGATGATGAATGAATGATGGAAAACAGCAGGGAGAAGAGCTCCTTAAGTACAAAAGATTGGCCTCTTGTGAGCCCATGATACAACAAGCCAAAAGGCAAATTTTCCGCCCCAAAAGAGCTCTACAGGCTCTACAAGCCTTGTTACTTGGTTTGGACTACATCAGCCCACATGGCATCAGTCCCTGAACCCTTACGACCAGCCTATTCCGGTCCATTCTGGTGTTTCCACCGTTACGGGGCTGAACCAGCCCCTTTGCTGTTCAATCCCCTGGCTGGTTGTCTATTACAACCGGCCCTGATGGCCTTATTACCTCTGTTACGGGCTGGTTGCCTCATGCATCCAGCCCCTGGCCCCTCAAATGGGCCAGGTGGGACCCAGGGCTCACCTGGGTCCGGTTTCAACCTCACATGGGGGGGGGTGTAGCCGGCGGACATGCCGCCCCCCCCCCTCTTTCTCTCAATTCCCTGGTGGGGGCGGTCAAATCCCCTCACCAGGGGCCCTGGGGGTCGATACCCCCAGGGCGTCGTCAAGGTAAGGATGGCTGGGGGGTGGTCAGATCCCCCCTGGCCCGTCGCTCCTCCCCCTCGGTAAAGGGGGGGGGAGAGCGCCCCTCGTCACCTCTTCGCTACAAGGTGGGAGGGTGATCAAATCCCCCCCACCGTCCGGTCGCTACACTCGCGGCCGGCGCCGCCACCTCCCTGGGCAAGGGGGTGGTCAGGTCCCCCCTGCCCTGACCGACCGCGTCATCGCGGCCGGTCGCTGGCTGGTTCAACCCAGCCAGCCTGCCCCCTCCCCCTCGCGACGGCCAGCGAGGGGAGGGGGAGCGAGCCGGGGCCGCGAGCCCCGGCTCCGCGGCGCTGGTCGCCGGTCGCGACCAGCCGGGCCCGCGCGGCATCGCACCGCGCGGGATCCCTCGGCCGCGCAACAGCCCCGCGCGGGCCGTCGGGCCCCGCGTGGGCCGTGTCGAGGAACACAGGCGGCCCCGAACGGGCCGCGGCGCGGGCAGCGGCCCCGGGTGGGCCGCGACACTGGCGGCGGCCCCAATGGGCCGCCCCAAGCCCGAAAACTGAGAAAAACATACTTTGGCGGGCCAGCCCGTCTGGCCAAGTATGTCCAAAATAAACCTTGGGCCCAATTATGCCCATACAAGCCCATCTGGCTGTATCTGCCCATATACCCCACCGGGCCCGTTAGGGCCCGTGTACCAATAGGCCTATTTCACGCATTTTGAGGCCAGTTTCCCCAAATCCGTGACATCCACATGGGCCCGTATGGTCCGTGTGTGTGTCCAATGGGCCTTAGAGGCCCATTTGTGCATCCCATTTGGATTACACTTATACGTAGCACCTGCGTAAGTGTGTACGTATTTTAACACACCCCCTTAATCCAAAAGGGGTGACATCCGCATATTAGTCACAAAGCCTTGATGCTTGTTTCTGTCTAATGCCTTAGTCAAGATATCCGCAATCATTGCTCCAGTGGGCATGTACCTCAACACAATCTCTTTGCAGTTAACTGCATCGCGAATATAGTTATAGTGGACATCAATATGTTTTGTTCTTGAATGGAACACTTGGTTTTGCGCCAACGCAATGGCACTCTGGTTATCGGAATACAACAATGCAAACCCTTGTGGTTTATGTGTATCCTCTAAGACTTTTCTCAACCATTTTGCTTCCTGTGAAGCTGCTAAGTAAGCTCTATACTCAGCCTCTGTTGATGAAAGACTTATTGCCGACACCTTCTTGGACATCCATGACACCAGATTCTTACCTAAAAAGAATACAAAACCACTTGTTGATTCCCTAGTGTTACCATCTGCCCAACTTGCATCGGAATAACCAACCAAATCAAAGTTTGCTGACTTTGTAAACAACAGTCCCAGACTGTGTGTTCCTTTAAGATACCTCATAACTCTCTTAAACGCTGACCAATGCCTCATGCTTGGCTTCTCTAAGTGTTGCGACAAGACCCCAATTGCAAACGCAATATTGGGCCTTGTACACTGCCCCAAATAATTAAGCGATCCAACAGCTGACCTGTAGTCATTCCCTGATTGAACAAACTCCAGATACTCCTCATCTGTAGACTTCTCTAAACGAATGTTTGACTGCATAGGAGTACCAAACTCCTTTGCATCCTCTAAGCCGTATTGCTTAAGAAGAGCTGCCACATAATGGTTCTGGTCTAACTTAATACCATTCTTGCTCTTGCTGACTTTCATTCCAAGCACCTGT
Source organism: Puccinia polysora (assembly GCA_025617555.3). Lineage (NCBI taxonomy): Eukaryota > Fungi > Basidiomycota > Pucciniomycetes > Pucciniales > Pucciniaceae > Puccinia > Puccinia polysora. The sequence goes on along the minus strand of CM062647.1, from coordinate 23,687,004 downwards.
TGCGCCAGACCAAGATCTTTTATCTTGAATTCCTTTTTGAGTGTCTCCATGACTCTCTCTTTACCATCACCAATAATGATAATGTCATCAACCCATACAAACAAAATTGCATCCTTCCTCACAAAAAGGCAAGGATCGGCCTCAGACGTCTTAAAACCAATCTCTATCAGTTTCTCACTCATGGTGTTATACCATGACCTAGCTGCTTGCTTCAATCCATACAGGGATCTACACAGCTTGAGGACATATTCCCCTTTATCTGCCGAAAGAAAAGTTCTAACACAGATTTTCTTCATGGTTTCTGGTTTAGTCTCTACTAACCATTCACGAAAACCATCAGGAATCGACATATAAACAGTCTCCTCCTCTCCAAGTTTTGCATTCAAGTATGCTGTTACAAAATCAGCTTGTCTGATTTCTTCACCCAACTCCACTGCCAGAGCAATGATGTACCTGAAGGTGGACAGCCTTCCAGTTGGTGAGAAAGTTTCTTGGTAATCAATACCCTCTCTCTGCTTGAAGCCCTGTGCAACACATCTAGCCTTGAACCTTTTCAAAACTCCGTTTGTGTCAAACTTCTTGTTTAACACCAATCGAGACCCCACAATGGTCTTTCCTTTTGGAACAGAATCCCGCTTAACCACTTCAAAGACACTATTATTCTCTAGAGAATCAAATTCCTCAAAAATAGCACTCTTCCAGTTGGCTCTCTCATCAGAATTCATAGCTTGGCCAAAGCTATTCGGGTTAACCCTGTTACCCATTTCTGAACTCAACTCCAGGACTTCATTGAGCATACACTGTTCCTGAAATGTATCTTCCTCATATCCTGCGGCAGCATAATGGGATCTCCACTCCCCGTACCTGTCAACCGGTACTCTAACCCTACCACTCCTTCTAACCGGAGGTGGAGGCTCATCAGGTTCTGATTCCACAGAATCACCTGAAGCGGGTACTGAACCCTCTTGTGGCACGTCTGCCACCTCTTCATCTTCTGGAACCACATGTTCCACAGCTTTTGCTGGTGAAATAGGTGCTAATTCTATTTCTTGTTGTGGCTTAATCACAACAACATCTTCACTCCTTTTGAGTGGAAAGGTACTTTCGTCGAATTTTACATCCCTGCTACGGATAACCTTTCTTGTCCCTGGACAATAGATCCTATAAGATTTACTTATTAAATCATAGCCTACAAGTGCCCCTGTTCTGGCTCTAGGGTCTAATTTTCCGACCATTTCATTATGGTGGACACTATAATACACCAAGCAACCAATTGTTCTTAGGTGTGATGTTTTGGGGTACAACTTCCAAAACTGATAATGGGGACACTTCCCATTAACACTTACAATGTTGTGCAACAGACACACCGTGCACATCAACTCAGCCCATAAGAACTTTGGCAGACCAGATTGAGACATAATAGTTCTGACTTTGTCCAGTAAAGTCCTATTCATTCTCTCAACTATTCCATTATTTTGTGGAGTACTTGCAGTAGTGACTATATGAATGATACCATAATCTTTCAACAGCCTCCCAAATTCTTTACTCACGAATTCACCCCCTCCATCGGTAATAACCCTCTTGATCTCCTTCATCAGACCATTCTGTTTCCAGACTTTGAAGATTACAGAAACCTCCTCTGTGGTCTGATCCTTAGATCGAATCGGTTTAACCCAAACATAATTAGTTGCAGTATCAACTAAATTGATGAAGTATCTTGCCCCACCAAGGGACTCTGGAGTGAATGGCCCTGCCAAATCAATGGAAAATTCCTCTCTAGGAACATCTGTGTGATCTCTACTCTTAGAGAACACATTTCTAGTCTTGGCCCCCAAGGTACAACTCTCACAGTTGCTGTCCTTTACCTTATGGCCACTTCTATTGTGAGAAACAGTGCTCAGAGCTGAGAATTTGAACAGGCTTGCACACAGAAGCTTATTCCGAACTTGTCCACTAAGAACAGTTCTCCCATTCATATCAATAACAAACCTATCTCCTTTAAGATAACGAATTTGGAAACCTTTTTTCCATAACACCCCAAGAGACACAAGGTTGTAAGGCAACTCTGGTACATAGAACACTTTATCAAAAGTAATTTGGAAACCCAATTGATTTGCAAGAATAACTTTTCCAATTCCTTTAATCTGAATTGTTCTGCCTTTCTGACCAATATTTACAACCCCATCATAATCACTAAGATTTGAAAATAAATTTGGTTCAAAAAACATGTGATCTGTACAACCAGAATCGATCAAAACAAGAACATCCTCCTTCAATCCTCCTAGTAGGAAAGAAGCTTTATCAGTCACTGATAAGTTCTTATCTTTGAGGTTAAGATTACTCACTTCATAATCAATCAAGTCCATTTCTTGATCCTCATCGATTTTGGCCTTCTTGTTGGGACCTTCTTCCACAACAGCCTCTTCAATTGGAGCATCCAACGCCACCATTGCAACGTTTTCAGTTGTGAGATTGACCTCCTTGTCATCCCCTTTGGACTTCTTCCTTTTCTTGGCCTCCTTGCAGTCCTTAGCATAGTGACCCTTATTCTGACAATTGTAACATAAGACCTTGGACAAATCCTTTTTCGCCTTCTTGCGAGATTTTCCAGTCTTTCCAACTAGGGCTGTTCCAGAACCCCCCTTCATCTTGAATTGAAGGTCATCCTTTTCAATCCTTTTAAGCACATCCTCCTCCCCAGGAAGAGGATCCAATTGAGAAATGATTCTGACTAAGGAATCAAACTCTTTTGGCAGCTTTTGAAGGATTAAGAGTGACAAACACTCTGGATCCATGTTAAGTCCAGATGACTTGAACTTGGCTATACTAGACCTAGCCTCTGCCACAAACTGTTTACAATTCGAATATTGTAACTTGAACAGTTTATTAAAGGCTATACCCTTCTGGTGAACAGAATCACCAGCATACTTGGACTTAAGCAGCTTCCAAAGGATGCTGCCCCTCCTCCTCTCATCTTCCCTAAGAGTATCAGCAACCCATGTCACATGATTCTCATCAAGATGCCTAAGGATCAGATGGTAAGACTTCTTCTCCACTTCTGAACTGATCAGAGTGTCATCTGCATCCATAATTTCCCCACAGCAGATGTTATCCAGCTCACTATCCATAAGGACAGCCCAAGCATTATAGTTCTGACTATTCAGAACTATTTTGGTAGAGCTAACATCAGGGATATAGGACATCTTCTTGGAAAACTTGAGGTCTTTGAGGTTCTCCAAAGTAAGGTACAAAGGTCTAGATGGCTTGGAAGTAATGATGATGTTGGTACTGATAATGTGTTATAATTATGGCCAGCAATTAGCTTAGGCAAATGAGCAGTATTTAAAGCAAAAGAAATGCTGGACACTGTGTGTCAATAATGGCTAATGGGGCTCTCACAATGGGGCAATATGTTGGATGAATTCGATTGGATGATGAATGAATGATGGAAAACAGCAGGGAGAAGAGCTCCTTAAGTACAAAAGATTGGCCTCTTGTGAGCCCATGATACAACAAGCCAAAAGGCAAATTTTCCGCCCCAAAAGAGCTCTACAGGCTCTACAAGCCTTGTTACTTGGTTTGGACTACATCAGCCCACATGGCATCAGTCCCTGAACCCTTACGACCAGCCTATTCCGGTCCATTCTGGTGTTTCCACCGTTACGGGGCTGAACCAGCCCCTTTGCTGTTCAATCCCCTGGCTGGTTGTCTATTACAACCGGCCCTGATGGCCTTATTACCTCTGTTACGGGCTGGTTGCCTCATGCATCCAGCCCCTGGCCCCTCAAATGGGCCAGGTGGGACCCAGGGCTCACCTGGGTCCGGTTTCAACCTCACATGGGGGGGGGTGTAGCCGGCGGACATGCCGCCCCCCCCCCTCTTTCTCTCAATTCCCTGGTGGGGGCGGTCAAATCCCCTCACCAGGGGCCCTGGGGGTCGATACCCCCAGGGCGTCGTCAAGGTAAGGATGGCTGGGGGGTGGTCAGATCCCCCCTGGCCCGTCGCTCCTCCCCCTCGGTAAAGGGGGGGGGAGAGCGCCCCTCGTCACCTCTTCGCTACAAGGTGGGAGGGTGATCAAATCCCCCCCACCGTCCGGTCGCTACACTCGCGGCCGGCGCCGCCACCTCCCTGGGCAAGGGGGTGGTCAGGTCCCCCCTGCCCTGACCGACCGCGTCATCGCGGCCGGTCGCTGGCTGGTTCAACCCAGCCAGCCTGCCCCCTCCCCCTCGCGACGGCCAGCGAGGGGAGGGGGAGCGAGCCGGGGCCGCGAGCCCCGGCTCCGCGGCGCTGGTCGCCGGTCGCGACCAGCCGGGCCCGCGCGGCATCGCACCGCGCGGGATCCCTCGGCCGCGCAACAGCCCCGCGCGGGCCGTCGGGCCCCGCGTGGGCCGTGTCGAGGAACACAGGCGGCCCCGAACGGGCCGCGGCGCGGGCAGCGGCCCCGGGTGGGCCGCGACACTGGCGGCGGCCCCAATGGGCCGCCCCAAGCCCGAAAACTGAGAAAAACATACTTTGGCGGGCCAGCCCGTCTGGCCAAGTATGTCCAAAATAAACCTTGGGCCCAATTATGCCCATACAAGCCCATCTGGCTTTATCTGCCCATATACCCCACCGGGCCCGTTAGGGCCCGTGTACCAATAGGCCTATTTCACGCATTTTGAGGCCAGTTTCCCCAAATCCGTGACATCCACATGGGCCCGTATGGTCCGTGTGTGTGTCCAATGGGCCTTAGAGGCCCATTTGTGCATCCCATTTGGATTACACTTATACGTAGCACCTGCGTAAGTGTGTACGTATTTTAACACCTTTCTATGACCATACTGGTCCTGATACCTGATCACCTTTCTGGAGAAAATCACGATTGAATGAAGAAGTCTTATTAAGCTTAAGACCTGGAGTGTTATACCTCCCTCATTTTCTTTGGAGTTGCATTCTGCCAGACTATTCTTGAGTCCCTTGAGAAGTGTTGAGGTTATCCTTGCTTCAAATCAGTTACTGTTTGCTTTTGGAGCTTCTTAAACATTGTGCTATGTCTTGTACAGCCACCCTCAGTTATCTGGTACCATTCAAGCACTTGATTGCAGAGAGTTGGGCAGGTTCATTGAGAACCTGGAGGTTTCTTGGTTTTGAGTTGATCATCCCCGATCTTCTGCTGACAACCAGAGTTATTAGCTTGTGGGCGTTGTTTACATACAACAGCTTTTGTTCCTTGAACTCTAAGCAGACTTTAACTTCTTTTGTTCAAGTTTTTCCCTGCATAATCTTGCCTCAGATAGTGCTGTTCCATTGCTACCAAACTATTGTCATCTTTATCCTCAACTCCTTGATTCCAGATTTACCAGGTTCTGGACCTTGATCTTGGTTACATTTAAATATTTTTGTAACACTCAGGAGGGCAGCCTAAACAGCACCTTTCCCCTCCACGGAAAGCCACGGCCTAGCAACGTTTGGAGTCTTACATTTGGTCCCCCGGGCCGGGATCAAACCAGCAACCTTGGGATTTACAGTCCCAACTTGAAGAATCAACTCTGAAATCCGATCTGATTTTTTTCTTTTCTTTCTTTTTCTGTTTGTTGTTTTTTTCAGATCTGATCCATGAAGGCAACTTGGGCCAGAAGTAAGTCCTCCCAATTGTGCACCATCTGGGTAAGATTCTTGTTGTTTTTTGTGGAACTGTAATCTTGCCACACTTGTGAGCCACCTTGGAAATCTGCTCTTTGGATATCTTAGGAACCCTTCAACATGGAATCTGCTGGATCCTCTTTATCTTTTTGGGCCAAGATTGTAAAAATCAAACCTCAGAATAAAAATTTAGGCTTCAATGGGACCAATGTCAAACAATTCCTGGACTCCTATGAGATGGCTGAGGAAGTGGATGGTGCCAGTGAATATGATATGGCTTATCAGTTACAATTTTTTATCTCTTCTGACAAAGTTATGGAGGTTAACAAATCGTTCGAGGGATTCAAAACTCACAACTGGAGGCTCCTGAAGGAGGCTATGTTGGCCTATTGGGGAAAGATAGATGTAGCCAGATTTACTTTGCAAGACTTGGATGCCCTGGTTTCTCAATGGATCTCCAATGGTGGTATCTCCTCAGCCTCTGACTATCAGACTTTCAGAAAATCTTGGGACCCTATCCAGTCCTATCTTATCCGGAATATCACATTGATACGTTGGACAAAATTTGAGTGCAATTTTTTCAGTCTTTTTCTCCAGGAGTGCAGGAAAGAATTAAGGATGAATTGGTGAAATCTGGATCCATGATCACAACAAGAGACAATTGGTTCAAGCTCCCTGCTTTCATGGTTCTTAGGAATACTGTGGATAAAGTGATGAAAGGTCAAAAAGCTCTCACCTTTGAAAAACCTAAAATCACTGAACCAGTCCTTTCCCCCTCTTTTCAAGCATCTAAAAAAATCATGAATAAGATGGAAGCCAATAGCAGGCCTGACCCAATCCTCAGACCCACCGGGAGACACCTACTATAGATGAGATCAATAAATTACTTCAGGCATTTGATAATAAAATAGATCAGAAAATATCCTCTTTAGCCACTCCTAAACCTGCTAATTCTGTTCCTAAGTCTACTATAGTCTGTTATTATTGCCATAGGGAAGGCCATGGTACTGGTAGATGCCCTGAACTCCAGAAGGACAAGGAGGAGAAGTTAGTAGAGCAGAAGGGAAATAATTTTTTCCTTCCTAATGGTGCTTTGATCCCTTTTGATTTGTCTTGACTGATCCCTCATGTGGTGGCCTCATACCAACCACCAACTCCTAAGAAGGCATCCTTGGTCTCTGTGGATTTTCAATCATCCTGTGGAACTCTGCAACCTTGTTATCCTCCAGCTATCACTTCTTCCAGCTTCCCTGGCACCTATCAATCTGATCCAGCTAGGAAACGCCATGAGGAACCAAAACCTCATAAGTCTCCTCCTGTCCCATCCTCAATTCTGCGAAAACCCGTTAAAAGTCAATCTTCACCTGAGCCTCCTTCCTCTGATGTGGAAGACATGGAAGTAGAAAGGGAACCACTTATGGAAATGTTCCAGGACAACTCTGATCTTCCCCCTCTTCAACCTGTCCAACCCTCAGATCCTCTTCCATCACCTATTTCACCTGATCTTCCTCCCTCCACCCAGCCCAAAGTTCAATTTGAGAGGGGCATCTCCAAGGACTACCCCAATGATGTGGAAGGAGTATTAAAGAAAATTTCTGATCTTAAAATTCCTGATCTATCCGTGGCTGAACTCCTGTCAATCTCTCCATCTGTGGCTGAAGGGATGAAGAAATGGGTTTCTCGTTGACGTGTGGAGATTGACCCGGACGAATTAAAGGTCTCCTCTGGTACTCTGATGGAGGATTCTGGTGGAACAGATCCCTCTTCAGATACCAAACTGTATTACTTTCCTCTTGGTTTTCTTTCATGTTATCTTGGTGATTCAACTAAAACGGTTTCTCTCCTTGAGGAGTTGGGTTCTCAGCTCAACTTGATTTCGGACTCCATGGCCTGCAAGCTTAAACTTAGCCCAAGGGTCAGTTTCAACTCTGCGGTTTATGGAATTGGGAATCATTCCTGTGAGCTGGTTGGTATTGCTGAGGATATTCCTGTTCAAATTGGTAGAAATATTGTTGGAACCTGTCACTTCTTGATCACTGGTCTGGATGGTCCCATGATCTTGGGAAGGCCTTTCTTAACGGATTTTGGTGCTACCCTGATGTTTTCTGATCAAGTTGGGGAGAGAATTCTCCTCCCTGATGCTGATGGCAGAAAGATTGAAGTTCCTCTTTGTTCTTTGTATTCTGGTTGTTGGGAAAGAGACTTCCCTGGTCATCCTCCCAAATCTGTCCTGAAAGGAAAGCAGAAAGGAAACTCTCATTCCTCTCATCCTCATTTTTTAGCAGAATAGTTGGCCCTACTGATAGTTGTAGTTCTTCTCAGCCTCAGACTTCAACTCATGGGCCAACTCCCACCTCAGAGGTATATCTTTATTTTTCCTCATCATTTCCTTCTCATCCAAATAAGATCAAAAATCAAACACATGAAAAATCCGGAAAATCCAAAAATATTTCTTTTCTGTCTGGATCTGTTGTATCTTCTTTTCCTTTTTCCTTTCAGCCTGATCACTCATCCTCTATTTTGGTTTTGAATCTCCGCAATGAGTCTAAACTAGATCTTGATCTTGATTCTTTTCTTGGTGGCTTTGGTATGAAGGACTATGGTCTTAGGTGGAGGCAATTTGGGGTAGAAGTAAGTCCTCCAAATTGTGCACCACCAAGGGCTTCTACTACCGTTGTTTTCAAAACTCTACCCTGTTCCACACATGTGAGCAATGTGTTATCTTTTGGATCCTCTTTTATGGAGAAGGCACCTTTCAAGGATGCAGCAGAACATTGGACTTGGAAGATGTTGGAATATGGCCTCAGTTTTTGTAGTCAGGTCTCACTGGTCAATGCTTGGAGGAAGCAAGGATTCCTCTCCTTTGCCACCAAGTAAAAACCAGTCGCAATGAAGCTCCAGCCAGTCAACCAACCAATGCCTCTCAACCTCAATCCTCCCCTTATGCTTCCTCCTCTATCCCGCAATCCTTACTGTGGTCTATCCCAATCCCTCACTGGTCCATTAAATCCCTCTGGTTGGGTCACTGAACAACGTCTGAAAGTGGTCAACTTTGGTCCAGATGGCTGGCTTCTTCCTGATGAGTTAAATTTGATCAAAAATATCTTGTCTCTAAGGGAAAAATCTATTGCATTCTGTGAAGAAGAGAGAGGTCTCTTTAAAGAATCCTATGGTCCCCCTTATATCATCTCTGTAGTTGAAAATGATCCTTGGCAAAAGAAAAAGATCCCTATACCTGCTGCTAAAGTCAACAAATTCATCAAGTTGGTCCGCAAACGAGTCCAAGCCAGTTTATACAAACAATCAACTTCTAGCTATTCCAGTCCTGTTTTCTGTGTTCTAAAGAGTAATGGTAAACTTTGAGTAGTTCATGATCTCCAACCTCTTAATAAGGTTACTATTAAAGACTCTGGCGTGCCTCCTGCCACTGAAGAATTTGTTGAATCCTTCTCTGGGAGAGCTTGCTATGGTCTAGGTGACATTATGGGTGGCTATGACAAACAATCCTTGCATCCTATTTCTTGTCCCCTCACTACTTTTGATACTCCCCTTGGTTGATTTTGGCTGACTCGATTGCCTCAAGGTGCCACCAACTTGGTTGCAGTCTATCAGGCTCAGATGATGTGGATCCTCCAGGACAAAATCCCGGATCATGCAGGTATCTTTATTGATGATGGTGGGATTAAAGGTCCAGTTTCTGACTATGATAATGAGCTCTTACCTTGGCACTCAGGAATCTGAAGATTTATCTGGGAGTATGCTACTATCTTGGAAAGAATTTTGTTTCAAATTGAGGAATCTGGCGTTACTGTCTCTGGATCAAAACTTGCCGCCTGTGTCCCTGCCTTGGAAATCGTTGGTCATATAGTCTGCAAGGAAGGAAGAAGGATGGCACCCTCTAAATTCAACAAAATCATCTCCTGGCCTACCCCAATAAATCCAATGGAAGTTAGAGGTTTCCCAGGTGTTGTAACTTATTTCAGGATCTTCATTCCCTCATTATCCAAAATCTGTATTTCCTTGCGTTGCTTAACCAGGAAGGATGCTGAATGGATTTGGACCCAAGACTGCAAAGGATCATTTCAGTTGCTCAAAACAATTGTTGGGAAAGACATTGTTTTGAAAAAGATCACTTATGGACCCGGATCCGGCAAGATCAAGCTGGCAGTGGACTCTAGTTATCAATCTGTTGGGGCTGTCCTTACCCAGGAAGATGATAATTGTTTGGATGGTCCTGCTCTGTATGAATCTCTTCTTTTCTCAGATGTGTAATCCAGGTACTTGCAGACAAAACTGGAACTGTGCGGTGTGGCCCAAATGTTGAAAAAGCTTCAGACTGTCCTTTGGGGTCAACACTTTGAGTTACAAGTCAATGCACAATCCATTATTGAAATGATCAACGCCCCCAGCCTTCCAAATGCTCCAATGACTTGTTGGGTGGCTTTCATCCAGTTGTTCTCTTTTGATATTGTCCACATTCCTGGGAAAACTTTTAATATGCCTGGGGTTTATCTAGGAGACCTATTAGAGATGATGAATCAGATGTTGGAATGGATTTCAATGAGGAAGAACCCTTGGTCCGCCCTGTCTTTGCCTTCTCCTCCCAAAATTACTCTGGTTTCCAGCAAGATTTCTGGCTTAAGTTAGAGAAGTACCTTTCAACTCTCCAAAGACCCCCTGATCTCTCTGCCACAGAATTTTGGTCCCTTAAAAGGAATTCCTCCAACTTCTTTTTCCAAGGTTCTAGGCTTATGAAAAGAGCAACTCCTTGTGCACTTGTTGTGGTCACTGTCCCTTCTAAGCAAGATTTGATCCTGGAAAGTCTCCATGAAGACCTTGGTCATCATGGGGAAACCAAAACTTATTGAAAAATATCCAAACAATTTTGGTGGCCATCCCTGAAGAAATCCGTTGCTCAATAGTGCAGGAGTTGTGAAGTGTTCCAGAAATGTGATCTTAGGCGCCTGGTCAAAATTTGTTACCCCACTGGAGAGTCCACTGTCTTTGGGAGGATTGCTATGGATGTGGTTCACATTAAGGCTGGTGGAGCTAAGTACCTCATTGTGGCTAGAGATGATTTTTCTGGATGGGTTGAAGCAAAGTTTCTTAAGAACCTCAGCTCTGAATCAGTAGAAGCTTTCCTTTATGAGACTTGGACAATGTGTTATGGCTTGGATTGATCTTATTCTACGGATGGTGGCTTGGAATTTGGTGGAAAACTTGCTGAAATGATCCAATTGCTCCCTGGAAAACATAGAGTTACTACTCCCTATTATCCTGAAGGACAAGGCATGGTGGAAAGAGGCCATGCGCCCTTGAAGGCTGCTCTGGTTAAATTGGCTGGTGAAAGTGGCAAGAATTGTTGGAAGTTTCTCCCCTTGGTCCTCTTCTCTGATCAAATTTCCACCAAGAGGACCACTGGTTACTCTCCTTATGAAATCATCTTTGATCAGAGGGCTGTTCTTCCTCTTGATCTGGAAATGGAATCTTTCTTAGGTATTTCTTGGGAAAAGGTTTCTTCCACCACTGATCTATTAGTTGCCAGATCCAAAAAGCTGGAAAGGAGTGAAGATGTCCGTAATGAAGCTTATCAGAAGATGATGGAGTCTAGGGAAAAATTAGTTCAGAATTGGGAAGACAAGCATTTGAAGGAAATCAGGGATCCCTTAAACCCTGGTGATCTGGTATTGGCTTATAATCGTTCCTTGGAAACTCAGTGGGGAAAGCTTTTCTCTAACCGCTGGAATGGTCCTTACCAAGTAGTCCGTCAAGTTAGAGGTGGATCATATGTTTTGGAGGAACTGGATGGTACTCAGATGGCCAGAAGGTTCTCTGCTTATCAGGTCAAGAAATTTCATTCACGTGGAGGCAACTTGTTCCAAAAGTAAGTCCTCCCAATTGTGCACCATCAAGGGCTTCTACTACTGTCATTTTCAAAACTCTACTTTGGGCCACGCACATGAGCACCTGGGACGCCTTCTTCATTTTATCTCAGCCACTTCTAGGATTTTCCTTTGGATGAATTGACAAATTCTTTTTCACTCTCAAGATCAAAATGGCCATTCCTTGGTTTCAATCATCTTTCTTTCCTTTCTCTTTTTATGGCATCAAACTTTGGAGCAGACTAGGGACAGTCTGTAAGTTGGGGAGAGATGTGGTGCCCCATCCTGGAAACCCTGGCCAGTGCAGAGATTTTAATTTTTTTTATGATTTTTCCTTATCATCATTCATAAGGCATTGTTATCAAAAAAAAAAAAAAAAAAAAAAAATACATAACTACTAGCAGTAATCCTTGAGTTAGGAATCCAAAAAGATCTCAAACTAGAGCTTCTTGATCCAACTCGCAAGGTCATCATCACCCCACAACCCAACTCCTTTCAACCTCAACTCAATCCAAATTTCATCATCATCATTGTTGCAAACCAAGTTGATAGACCTGATTGGATGGATGGCGTCAAAACAAATCTCCTCTGTTCGTACGGATGCTGCTTTGGGCGACCAAACAATTGTTTTCAAATTTCCCCCTTCTTTCTCTACCACCTCCACTTACAATCACCACCCCGGAGGTTATATCCGCCCCTGTCATCACTCCCAGAGCGAGTGTAGTAGCAACATCCGCCTGGCAGATGGCTGAAAACCGTCCGAATCGACCAACGCAACCTTGACCCCCAAACTGGGTTGAGAACCCCGCCTTGTATTGATCATTTACGTATGATCTCAAATCAGACACAGACCCAGTGAAGATAGACTGACTGTGTGGCCCTGCATAGCTTATACACCCTCCCCTCTAAATTTCAAGTCGGTCCAATTGTTGACAACCCCAACACCCCCTCAGTTCTTTCCCTTCCCAAATTTTGCTCCCTTCTTTCCGCGACTGCAACTTTTCTAACATTCCTGTTGAACATTGGATGGTTGGATCATTGATCTTAGGCCACCGTTGATTAATTGGTAAGCGCGGCTCTCAATTTCCGACTGGAGGAGGCCTTACTTGCTTCGCGCATCACTGCCTTGTATGTACACAAAAACTGCGTGGCTGTTTGTAGCCCAGGTTTCAACCGTTGCAAGAAAGTCTTGAGAACTGCCTCAACAATGAAGCAAAATAACCAATTAGCAATCCCTATTTTGTTTCTTGCAAGTCCAACACTTCTGTTCAATTTGGCATCTGAGAATTCAATTTTTACCTTGTGAAAAAAAATCTTCTTTCCGCTCTATTTGTATATCTCTCTTGTAAATAGTTAACAGACCTCCGTTCTATAAAAGGAGGGGCTCTCCCCTGCTTTTTCAATATCATATCAGATCATCATCATAGAAATTGATCCATAGGGGTGTGTGCTTGTGTCCCCCCATTATTGAGAAATTGAATCCTGATCCTTATCCTGGGTATATCTTTGATTGCCCCCTGATCCAATTTTGTTTAACCCTGAGTCTTTGCCCCTGTGTGGCCTGATCCTTATCACCAACCAATATACTTGCTGGTTGAAGAAAAATTCTGTCTGTTGGAATTTTTGAGTGTGTTATACCACTCTTTTATCCCTTTCTCTGACCATAATGGTCCTGATCCCTGATCAACTTTCTGGAGCCAATCACAATTCATTGAAGAGGTCTTATTAATCTTAAGACCTGGAGTGTTATACCTCCCTTTATTTTATTTGGAGTTGAATTCTTCCAGCCTATTCTTGAGTCCCTTGAGAAGTGTTGAGGTTATCCTTGCTTCAAATTAGTTACTGTTTGCTTTTGGAGCTTGTTAAACATTGTGCTTTGTCTTGTACAGCCGCCCTCAGTTATCTGGTACCATTCAAGCACTTGATTGCAGAGAGTTGGGCAGGTTCATTGAGAACCTGGAGGTTGCTTGGGTTTGAGTTGATCATCCCCAATCTTCTGCTGACAACCAGAGTTATTAGCTTGCAGGCGTTGTTTACATACAACAGCTTTTGTTCCTTGAGCTCTAAGCAGACTTTAAATTCTTTTGTTCAAGTTTTTCCCTGCATAATCTTGCCTCAGATAGTGCTGTTCCATTGCTACCAAACTATTGTCATCTTTATCCTCAACTCCTTGATTCCTCATTTACCAGGTTCTGGACCTTGATCTTGGTTACATTTAAATATTTTTGTAACACTCAGGAGGGCAGCCTAAACAGAACCTTTCCCCTCCACAGAACTGCCACGGCCTAGCACTGTTTGGAGTCTTACAGCGCGTGGGCCGACTTGCGGACCGCAAGGTCTGTGGACGCGTGCGGGCGGGAAAACCGGGGGGCTCCAAGTAGGGCGCGGCCCTCCGCCACGCCATGAGAAGGAAAAACTGGGCGTACATTGATATCGAGGGGCACGGGTTATGGGGAAAGGAATGGAGGGGCAGGGTTGGGCTAGGGTTCTGTGCTTAGGGGTTGTGTTTCATTGTTGTTTTGCGTTTGTGGTTGTACTTAGGTTAGGGTTGAAGGGGGGGGATCCAAGTCCTCACCCTCAACTCTGGGTTGGGTTTTGATCTATCTATCAATCCATCTATTGGAGAAGGAAAGGAAAGGAAGAGGAAGGGTTGAAGGAAGAAGAATACATCTCATCATCTCTCTTTTATCTCACTACACTTAAGAACTCATTGCATCCAACCTCCTTACAGACGCCTAGATCAATAACTTCTGGACTTGCGGACAACTTAGGAGCGTAACTCTCCTTTACCTTCCACATCTGGGGGTCTGGCCGGCAAGTAATCTTTTGTCTAGGTCTCTCAAAGCCAACAGGTGCAATCTGCCCACAACTACCCCAGGATCAAATTTCCAACCCTTGTTCCCTCTCTGGCCGGGAGCTGGCAGGCCAACACCTCCACTACCGCCGACTACTTGGTCTGGCGGTTTTGCTCTTCCTTGGTTGGAGCCTTCAGAGGCGGCTGAGGTTCTGCAACGGGTGTGGCTTAGGCTGCAGAATTTCCCCCATCTCCAATTTGACACCGCCGACATTGGGCGCTTTCTGGAGAGATTTGAGGATATTGCGGACTCCAAAAACGCAACGGGTGAGGACAAGGTCGGCACGGTTGTTCTCTTCATTGCGGAAAAGAATACGCTCTGGGACGTGTAGGATATGGCAGGGTACAAGGCTTGCGGCTGGGGAAGACTCCGGGGCAAGATGATGGCGAGGTGGGGGAAGCGCAAGCCCCGCTTTTGGGAGATGGATTTCGAGCAAGTGGTGGGTGAGGCGGTTTCCCAAGGTGGGGTGCGGACAAGGAGCAATCTTTCCGAGTACAAGTCCCAGTTTGATAAAATTTATATTTACCTAGAAAAGAACCAGGTGGTGGCGGGTCAGACGGGGGCCATGAAGCGGGTGTATCTAGGCAGGCTGGCGCCGCAACTTTGCGCGCGGGTCCAGCCTTACCTATTTGAGCGCGGGTTGGTAACACGGTCAGTGGATGGGAGAGTCGCTCTCCTTCCAAGCCTGGGCGTAATCAACCAGGCGGTTGAGAGCAAGATTGACTTGGAAGAGCTGATTGAGGATATGGCCCGGTTGTTCCTGGCAAGTTCAAGGAAGCCAACGGCCTCTTCCACGCGCGCGGGTCCAGCCTTACCTATTTGAGCGCGGGTTGGTAACACGGTCAGTGGATGGGAGAGTCGCTCTCCTTCCAAGCCTGGGCGTAATCAACCAGGCGGTTGAGAGCAAGATTGACTTGGAAGAGCTGATTGAGGATATGGCCCGGTTGTTCCTGGCAAGTTCAAGGAAGCCAACGGCCTCTTCCACCCCGGCCCCAATGCCGGCACCTCTCGCGGATTGGCCAGCAACAGAACGGCCCGTAGCCCCTTTGCAGTCAATGGGAGTACCGGTGAACAAGGTAACAGACATGCTACGGGACTTGGGGATACTTATGAATCGGATGGGGGCCCAGCCAACGGCTCTGCCTCCCGCTTACTTGTGCAATCTTCCGCCCCATGCAAGAGGGGGCTTTCAGCCCAGTAGCAGACCAACAGGGGGTTTTTTGGTTTGTCAGTGCACATATTGCCGCAATAAAAGTCATTGGAAGTCTGGTTGCGCGGATCTGACCAAGGACATGAACAAGGGGTTGGTTTGCGCGTCCAGGGGGACCTACATATTGCCGTTGGGCAAACTGGTGGACCTGGGGGCCAGTCAGCCACTGCCGGTGGAGCAGGTTAGGGCAAGGGCCCAACCCGCAGGGGCCGCTCAGGTGTCCCTTGGGATCGTCACCGGGCCCAAAAGGTGGCGGGCACCGTGTGTGGAGGCAGAAGTTAGGACGTTGGCGGTAAACGAGCGGATTGTGTTGGAAAAAATGGATGTGGATGCCAAGGAGCGGCCATTAAATCAAGCTCCAAGGGTTGGGGGGCGACGCGCCGGCAAAAAGCTCCGGAGGAAGAAGGAAGGCCGCGGAAATTGTTTGGAGAGTGATGGGGATTGAGGTACCAATACCTCTCACGCTACGGGAGATGGTCGCGGTCTCTCCGGTGGTTGTCAAGGAAATGGTCCAGGCAATGAAGGAGCACGGGGGCAGCAGGATCCGGGCAACAGTGCAGCGCGTGAATTCGGCAACGGGTGAAGCGGAATGGGAGTTGTGCCGATCCAAAGCCGTGTCGGTGCCGCTTGCCTATGTCTCACTGAAGATTGCGGGAAGGAAAGTGTGGGCAATGGTGGACAACGGGTCAATGGTCAACCTGCTCCCGTCAAAACTGGTGGATGAGTTGGGCTTGGTGCGGAGGGGGTGTGCTATGGGCTTGCGGGCGCTCAATGGGGGGGGAACGTTGGGTAGACAGGGTGGTGGAGGAAGAAGAGGTAGAGGTCGCAAAGGTTTGGAAGCCGCTGTTGTTCCTCTTGGTTGAGTGCCATGACATGATTTTGGGTTGGCCGTTCATGTTTGGATTCCGGGCCCGAATGACTTTCAACGCGGAGGAAGGGATGGAGGCGCTGACGGTGGAGGACGTGTCCGGGGCAAGGTTCAAGACAACAATCTCTGACCAGGGGAAGGGGAAATAGGTGCCATCAGAGGCGGTTGGCAAAGAGGCAGGGTCCAACAGTGAGGACAACCACAAGGGCCGCCCTGCGGAGGGTTTTCCCTAGTCAACCGTGGGTACCGCACAGGGAAGGCTCCAGCCTGGTGCGGGCGGTTGACTAGGGAGGAGAAAAAGGCGGAAGGAAGTGCGCGGTGGGCGCAAGCGGCAGAAGTAAGTCCTCTTCCTCAGTATGCGCCACCAGAAGGTACTGTGTTTCAAAAACCCTACCATAGTGCCACGCTCGTGAGCAAAGGCAAGAGCCGCGGGTTGATTGTTGCCAGGATTCACAACAACAGCGGCGGGCGCGTAAGGATGGTTAGGTGCAACGCGGGGCAATACAAGCCTGTGGCGCGAAAGTTCAGGCCCCGGAACAAGCCCATGCCGCAGGGGCTGAACAGGCCTCTGAGGAAGATCTCCTGGTCTTGGGATCCCTGGGTGAGTCCGTTGAGGAAGTTGGGGTGGGTAACGCGGTTGGCGCGGATCACAAACAAGCAAATCAATGCGCTAAATTTTGGGCCGGCGGGGTGGTTGAGTACGGAGGAGAAGGATTTGTTAGCATTGGTGTTGGTGCTCCGCAAGAAGGCCCGACAAGCGCTGATTGCTGAAGGGAAAGGTTGGAAACCCCTATGTAATCCCCACAGTGCCGCGCAAGCCCTGGCAAATCAAGCTAGTTCCAATCCCTCAGACCGTGCGGGAACCCTTCTTGGAACTGGTCCGGGAGCGTGTGAGGATGGGGTTGTACAAGCAGTCAACATCAAGCTACTCTAGCCCAATTTTGGCGGTTGTTAAACAGGACGGGAAGTCGCTTAGGATTGTTCACTACCTGAAGCGGCTTAACTTGTTCACCATCCGGGACGCGGGATTTCCTCCGCGCGTGGACGAGTTCCTGGAATCAATGGCGGGGCGCGCGTGTTACGGCTTGGTCAATGTAATGGGGGGGTATGATCAGTGCGAGCTCCATCCCAACATGCGGCCGCTAACCACGTTTGAGACAGGATTGGGAAGGATGCAGCTGATGCGGTTGCCGCAGGGGGCAAAAAACTCAGTGGCGGTCTATCAAGCCCAGATGATGTGGATCCTGCAGGGCGACATACCGGACGGGGTTCTGATCTTCATCAACAATGCCGGTATCAAAGGACAAAACACGGATTACGGGGGTACGGTGCTAGAGGAGGCCCCAAAGATCCGCTGCTTCATCTGGGAGTACGCGCAGACATTACAGCGGGTCTTGTTTTGAATTGAGGAGGCAGGGCTTACGGTATTGGGGGTAAGTTGGCAGTTTGTGTTCTGGCGTTGGAAGTGCTAGGCCATGTGGTGGCTTTTGACGGCAGGAGAATGACGGCAAAGAAACAAAACAAAGTTCTTGAATGGCCAACCCCGCGGACGCCCTTGCATATTATCCAATTTGTGGGACTGTGCAGCTATGTTTGCATGTTCATCAAACTGTTTGCGGAAGTTGAAAGTCCGCTGCGGGCGCTGACCGGGAAAGGCGCAGCATGGGAATGGATGGCGCAGTGTGACGCTGCCTTTGCAAAGCTCAAGGAGATTGTGGGCCGCAACATAGTCCTCTGAAACCTTGACTATGACGCGGGAGTGATCCGCTTGGCCGTCAACTCTAGAGAGTTTGGCGCGGGCGGTGTCCTGACACAGGAGGAGGACGGTAAGGATAGGCCGGTTCTCTACGAGTCCATGACTTTTACAGCAACGGAGAGTTGGTACTCGCAGCCAAAGTTAGAATTATGAGAAGTCACCAAAATTTTGAGGAGGCTTCAGCACCTGCTCTGGGGGGTGAACTTCAAGCTTCTGGTCGACGCAGAGGCCCTGGCACGGATGATCAATTCTCCAACGCTGCCAAACGCTCCTATGACTAGGTGGGTGGGGTTTCTCCAGCTCTTCACTTTTGGCATGGTTCATGTTCCAGGGAAGGTGTTCATGATGCCCGACGCGCTGTTGCGGTATCCACGGGAGGATCCATTTGAGAGGGCGGAGCCCTTGGACGTGGAGTCTCCGGTTATTTGCGTTGGTATGATGGAGACTGAGGTCACCCTTCCGCTGCAGCAGTCCGGGTGCTACTCAATGTTGTGCTACTTCTTGCGGGATCTCCGGTTCCCCAAGGACGCGTCAAGAATGGAAATTTGGTGGGCAAAGCGGTGGACGACCAACTTCTACATGCAGGACGGGCAACTGTGGCAACAAAGTACCCCGGTGCCTTTGGTGGTTGCAACATCAAGGAGGGACCAGGAAATGATTCTGAGGTTTCTCCACGACGACCTTGGGCACTGGGGCAAGATCAAAACACGGAGGCAGGTGAAGGCAAGGTTCTGGTGGTGGGGTGTGGTGCGCGCAGTACGGGAATGGGTGAACTCTTGCAAAGCGTGTCAATGGCGGAGTTCTAGGCTGCCCAGGGAGGTGGGTCACCCTACGGGGGAGTACACGTTGTTTGGGCGGGTCTCCCTTGACGTGGTCCAAATAAAGGGAGGGAAGTTTGCGTACCTGCTGGTTGCGCGGGACAATCTGTCAGGTTGGGTCAAGGCTTGTTCTCTGGTGAAGTTGTGGGTGGAGAAGGTTTCTCAGTTCTTGGAGGAAGATTGGTTTGCGCGGTACAATTTGCTTTGCTTGTTCACTGTCAACCGAGGCCCCGAGTTCCGGGGGCGCTTGATGGCACTGGTCCAGAGTTGCGGGGCTAAGTTTGGGCGGGTCACAGAATACTATCCGGAAGGTGCCGGAATGATCAAACGCGGCCATCAGCCCATTAAGGACGCTCTGGTAAAGATGTGTGGGGAGGACCGTAAATGGTGACAGGAGGCCCTCCCAGCGGTCCTCTTTGCGGACAGGATCTTAGTCAAACGCTCAACGGGCTACTTGCCTTACAAACTTCTCTACGGACAACGACCGGTGCTTCCGGTGGACATCAAGCTTGAAAACTTCTTGGGCATAGACTGGTGGAAGGTGAAGACCTCCGTGGAACTTGTGGAAGCGCGCACCAAACAGCTTCTCCAATGGGACAAGACCCTGGCAAAGGCCGCTGAAAGGTTGCGGAAGACAAGGACGGCTTTGGTCCGCTATTGGGACAAGTGCTTTTCCCAACGCCCCTGGGATCCGCTGGGGAAGGGTGACTTGGTTTTGTTGTAAAACCAGAGTCTGGAATCTCAGTGGGGAAAGCTTTTCGCCAACAAATGTAACGGCCCCTTGCGCATGGCATCCAAGGGAATTTGACAGGGCACCGCTCAAACGGAAGGCCGCGGCCTCGCACGTGAAGCGTTTCTTTGCGCGCGGTTCCACCTCCTTTGAAGAGACGGCCGGGGATGGCGCAAATGCGGGGGACGGCGTCGGAAGCTCAGAATCAGCGGACGTGCCGGACTCTTTGTCTGAGGAGGAACCTGCGCGCAAAGCGCCACCTTGGAGGAGTGAAAGGCTACAAACCGCTGGGGACAGCCGTCAACTTGGGGGGGGACGCAAGTAGGGTAAAGGTCTGATTTGGTGAGGGGGTGTCCTAGCCGGTTCACAGCTAGAATAACTAGGCACCCCAGAATGTCTGTTCTCCTACTTCTTTTATATTTGATTGGCTCTTGGATTGGTACTGGTTTTGGTTATAATTGATCACAGGGACGCGGGCGCGGCGCTAGCTGGGTCAGTAAATGCAAGGACAAGCCCCGCGGATTGGGCAATGCGGGACAAGGAGCGGAAGGAGTGGAGGCCCTATGGAGGCCCTGAAAAAAAAAAAAAAAAAAAAAAAAAGAAATTTTCTTTCTGCTTTTCTTGGGGTTTTGGTTTCCTTTTTTTTATGGGCTTGGTTCTTTTCCTTGTTTCCTCTTGGCGCGGGAAACGTACAGGACAGGCCTGATTTGGTAAGGGGTTGTCCTAGCTGGTTCACAGCCGGAATAACTAGACACCCCAGAATGTTCGTTTTCTCAACTTCCTTCTTTGCCTCTCTTGGATGACTGTGCGCGTGCTGGTTTGGGATTGTTGCGTTTGTTGCAGAATTGGGTACGGGGAACTGTTTGGAAGTTCGGCTGGGGCGGTCCAGGTACCTTCCGGGGAACTTTGTTGGCTCAGGACATGGGTGTGGACTTTAATTTCACTCATCCTCACTCTTAACTCCGCCTTTATTCTCACTCCCACTCTCACTCAGGACGTGGGCGCGGACCTCTTTCTCACTTTCTCTTGCTCTTGCTTGCGCGGATTGCTTTCAAGACGGGGATCTTGTGCGCAAAGGTTCTCACAAGCCCGGAGGCTACTCAGGACGGGGCGGCAAAAGTTTATTTCTTTTCAAAAGGCGCGGAAAAGGGTACAAGATGAAAAGGAAGAAAAAGGGGGGGAGATCCGTCTACATCAGACAAGTCCTCATCACCTCCTCCGCGTCCGCGCGAGCCGCCGCGGCTAAAGTCTGGAAGGCCGCCAAGAGTTCCTGTTGGTCGCTGGTGGTGTGGGCCCGAGGGGCCGCCAGGAATCGCTGAAGGAGTCCGTCCGCGTCGTCCACCATTGCATCAAACCTTGTGAGCAGAACAGTCGGGAAAACGGGGATATCAGGAATCTCAGGTGGGCTGGGAGGAGGCGGGGCTGGTGAAGAAGGGGTCCCCGGCGGACCATTGGGGGGGCTTGGTCCAGTGGAGGCAACAACAAGATAACGACCGGCGACACGGGTGGCAGAGGGGTGCCCCGCGGGGTTGGGGGCCTCTTGTCTGAGTCCAACGAGTACGGAGGAGCCGGAGTCGGAGGAGGATCCAGGGCTGGGGTAGGGACCGGAGGAGGGCTAGCGCAGGGTGGAGGATTTCATCAATGCGCGGATCCCTCGCGCCTTGCCTGACCCAAACGCGGTCCGCCCAGAGCCGTAAGGCGGACCAATAAGCCGCGAAGTTTGGGTAGTCCTCCTTCTGTGGGGGCCCTGTGTGGCGGAATGGGGAGGCGGAGTTGCAAATCGGTCCTGGTGGGTGCGGGCACAAGGCAATCCGGGCAGAGTCCACAAGTCCTTGGAGATCGTTTCATCGTCCAAAACCACAAATGGGTCCAGACGGGCCCTCTTGCGCGGCAGAGGATGGGAACTGGATTGAGGAGGAGGGCGCGGCATTCCCTCTCCAAGCAAGCAGCGGCGATGGCCACAACGGCAAGAAGTGCAGGCGCGTCAACCAGGAACAATTGAGCATGCAAGCCTGTTCCGGGCGCAAAAGTTGCAGGGGACCATGGTGGTGACGGAGCAGAAGGGGAGGAGGGGCTGGGGTGAGCTTGGGTGAGCTGGGGTGGGTGGGGGAGAGGGGGGTTGGTAGTGTGATGGAGGCAAGGCAGAAATGGAAGACCTCTGGGGACAGAACTCAACTTGGGGAGGGATGTGGTGTTGTATTTATAACCTTGGGTCAAGAGCTGCCTTGCGGGCTGCGCGCTCAGCAGTTGGGTAGGTTGGGCTCAGCATTTGGGTGCGCGCGGTCTTAGCAGTGCCTGCTGAGGGCTCAGCAGTAGGGATTGTGGGGATCAGCACCAGGTGCAGGTTGGGCCTACTCCGAGGGCGCCGGGCCGCAACCCGCCCAGGAAACGTGGACCAAGTGATGGAGCTGGCCCAACCAAGCTTCCAGGTGGCTAGTCTGGAAGGCAAGGGCAGGCGATTGAGGGTTAGGCGCATGTGGGCCAACCTGCGGACTGTGAGGTCCGCGGACGCGCGCGGGCGGGCAAACCGGGGGGCTCCAAGTAGGGCGCGGAGGAGGGCCGCCCCATGAGAAGGAAAAAGCGGGCGTACGTTGATATTGAGAAGCACGGGTTATGGGGCAAGGAATGGAGGGGAAGGGTTGGGCTAGGGTTCTGTGCTTAGGGGTTGTGTTTCATTTTTCTTTTGCGTTTGTGGTTGTACTTAGGTTAGGGTTGAAGGGGGGGGGGATTCAAGTCCTGACCCTCAACTCTGGGTTGGGTTGTGATCTATCTATCAATCCATCTATTGGAGAAGGAAAGGAAAGGAAGAGGAAGGGTTGAAGGAAGAAGAATACATCTCATCATCTCTCTTTTATCTCACTACACTTAAGAACTCATTTGATCTAACCTCCTTACAGACACCTAGATCAATAACTTCTGGACTCGCGGAAATCTTAGGAGAGTAACTCTCCTTTACCTTCCACAACGTATAGGTTTACACCTAAAATTCACTCAGAATTGAGGTGTTTTTCATATTTTAGGCGTTACACGCGGAAATGTGTCATGTCACAATTCCCCCGCGCAGCCCCGCATCATTACACAATGCTACATACTAGTAGCAGCAAGATCCTGCTTACTAGAGACCCGCGCGCAGCTGATTCTGCCACGCACGCAGCGGATCCTACCCCGCGCGCATCCGTACTAACTGATCCCGGCCCCTGGATCAGTCGTGACTAATCTGACAACCAGGTACCGCTCAGAAGAGCTACAACATAGTTAGGTTTGCCTAGCATATGTAACCAACGGACATATGCATTACTAATGATCTAAAAAGATCAAAACTCAAATAAAATTAAGTAAAATTAAGTTTTGAACATTTTTTAATAATAAATCAAAGATCAAAGACTACCACGTAAATCACTTAATTTGATCTTTGAAGACCACGAAACACTACAAGAAGTGTTCATAAAAATTATTGAAAATTATCTACATGATTGGCAGATGACGGAAAATCAGTAAGCATTTACATCTGCACGCTTTAAAGAAATATCAATAGTAAAAATGAAGGATGAGTACAGAATGATCAAATTTACGCCATAACAGATTAACAGATCCTGTGGCTAAAAAAGTACAGAAATCCAGCAGATCTAAGCACAGCTGCTTGACGGCACCAAGCGGAAGTGCTAATCATGCCCTGAATGGCTTGCCAGCCTCAGGCCACGAGCAGAACCCTCTCTACGTGCCCTGAGAAGACCAAAATCACCCCAAAAAGGTATTTATACAGACCTCTTTGGATCCAGAAAAAGTTAATCAATTTACCAGGAATTTATTTATTATCAATCAGACACCGTTTCATTGTTAATCTAGTGCTTATATGAAGATAAGCAAGTGATTCATGACTTAGTCTGCAGTAGTATTATTTACCTATATTAACCAATCAACCATTGAAGTTTAGTCAAGCAATCTACCCCATCTGCTCTGAAACCCTTCCAATTATTCCAGGATTTTTGTGGTAAAGTGCTCAGAGTGAGTGTTACGCTTCCTGTCTAGGCTCTTTGTGCTGTTAAGACCGGCCACTATTGAAATAAGTCCTTTCTAAGGCACCCATATTTATTCCAAGGTTCTTAAACTGCCCAAGGAGGCCCCTTGAAGAGAGGTTGCTAGTCTGTAAAGATCCCCAGTAGTATAATACTGTGGCCCCTCTTTTATATTATATTTAAAACCTAATACTACCAAACCAATGAAAACTTGCAACTGCTCTTATTAAATCATTTATTTGAGCTTCTAAGCGTTTATTATTGGAATAATAATTATTATTATCATTCCATCATTTTTATCACTCTTTGTAGCTAAAGGAATGCAAGGTTCCTGGTATCAGAGAGCTGACATTCCATGTATAAAATGTAAGAAAAAAGCTTTATCACACCATCCAGAGACCTTAGTCATAAGTGTCCTGAATTTAGTGATATAGTTAGTGGCATAACCAGTATCTTTCATCTTAAGGAGGGTTAGTTCCTTCTCAGAACGTTGGATTTCCAGACAATCCCCAGAAAGGGTATGGAGCTTTTGAGTAAATAGAAACCAAGAGTTAAGTATGAAATCTGGCTCATGATTACCAATGTAAGCAAGAAAAATTGGATACATCAACTAGCATTTCCTGTAAGGTAAGAGAATGAAAAGAATACTTTCTTTCTGTAATTAGCAAAAATCTGTGAAAGTAGTGATCTTAGATGCGCGCAAGTCAGAAAAAGAAAGCTTGTCAAAAGACAATGAGACAAGGATAAAGAGTACCTGGAAATTCAAGAGTGGGAAGCTGAATGAGCACATGCCGTTCAGCATATTATTTCTTGGGTTGAAAGCATACCTTAGATGTGCGCAAGTCAGAAAAAGAAAATGAGATGAGGATAAAGAGTACCTGGACGTTTAAGAGTGGGAAGCTGAATGAGCACATGCCTTTCAGCGTATTATTGCTTGGATTGAAAGTATACCTTAGATGCGCACAAGTCAGAAAAAGAAAGCTTGTCAAAAGACAATGAGACAAGGATAAAGAGTACCTGTTCATTTAAGAGTGGGAATCTGAATGAGGGAAAGAGAATGAGGATTGAGTATTAAGGGTTCCTTTTATGGTCCTCATAAAGCCCTTATTCATCTTTCACTTCACGTCCAGAAGTACAGAAAGGAAAACAGATAGAAGGTAATGCACATGAACAAAAACAAGGTGGTAAGGACAACAGTTGGTGATTGGCATCAACGGTTGGTGATTAGCATAAGAGAAAAAGGCATAAACAACGGGAAGTATTGTAATATTGTCTGTGGGTGTTACTGTTAACAGTGTGGCCCTTGGACCTAGTTATTTCAATACACCCCCCATGCTGAAACCCAAGATTGTTGGTGATACCAATCATCTTACAGAGTCGGAGATGAGTTGGCCGGGCCAGAGGCTTGGTAAATAAGTCAGCAATTATACTCTCAGTTGGGATGCATGACATATCTTTTTAGTTTCAGAGACTAAACAAGGATTCCAATTATCAATGAATCAGAAAGAAACAGCACAATGGAAGGAATCATGTACCTAAACAAGGGTGAGTACAATGCAGGCAGACTTGACAAGATAGGAATTGACAAAAGAAGCAATATTTGTGTTACGGCAATTTTGCGGGGAGAACTGAAAAATATTTGAGAGATTTGATCTGAAGCGGGAGCTAAAAAGTAAAAAAAATATCTGAGAGTCCTCCAAGGAAACAAGGCAACAAGGCATCATGGCAACATATGAATAGTGAAGAAAATAAGAACAGTCAAGAACATAATTTGAAATGCAGCAGATGTTTCCGAGAGCTGAGACGTCAACAGGATTTCAAAGGAAGGCGTTATGCCACTGTGGCTGTCTTCATCAAATTTTGAGGCGTGTCAGATATTTGACAAGCCAAAAACTGTTCATACTTCAACACCCCCCATGACGTCAAGCTTGAAGAGACCTAGGTGTTTAAATGGGTGCTGTAGGGCAGGTTGGCAAATGGGTTTAGGAAGGAAGTCAGCCAGCATATTGAGACTTTCAGTGTATCTAAGTGCGATGATTGATTTTTGTATAATCTCTTGTACAAAGTGAAGCTGAATCTCCACATGCTTCATTCTCCGGTGATTGGAGTTACAGTCATTTTTGGCAGTGTCTATGCAGGCTTGATTATCTTCAAACACGGTTATGGGTTTGGGGTTATTATTTGTGAGCTTGTTTTCGATCAAAAATTGTTGAAGTCACAAAAGTTCCCCGGTCAGGTCAGTAAGCGCCCAATACTCTGCTTTGGCTGTGGAAAGTGAGAAACATGGCTGTTTCTGAGATCTCCAGAGGATCAAGCATCCATGAAAAAAAGCAAGATAGCCAGTGACCAATCTTTGGGTTGTTCAACAGTTCCCCCAGTCTGCATTGGAGTAGGCTATCACAGCGGATGGTTTATCCTTTCTGTAGGACAGGGTCAGGTGCAGCATACCTTTTATGTACTTCAGCACATGCAGGAAGGCATGCCAGTGTTGAAGTCCAGGTCTTTCATAGTGTTGGGAAAGACTGCTGACCGCAAAGGACAGATCTGGTTGAGTAGCGGTGCTGAGGTATCTTAGGGAGCCAACTGCACTTTTGTAGTTGATGTTAAGAAAATTGAACTTCTTGATGTCATTGTCCAAGGCAACTTCCAGGTGGGAGTTTGGTATTACTGGAGTGGCAACAGTACTGTAGTGGGTCATCCCATAGTTGTGCGGTATAGATTCAGCATAATGGGCTTGGGAAAGTTTTATGACGTCCTGTTTTTGGCTTATTTTCAAGCCAAACAGCAACTTGGTTTTACCAAGATCCTTCATTTCAAATTCTGTTTTTATCTCATCTTTGAAGGGTTCAACATTCCTTCCAAAGATTCCAGTTTTGTAAAAATGGACAAACAGCCATATAGGTGACTCCCCCCCTTGATGAAAGACGCAAGCGTCTGACACAGAGCAAGAGAAGCCGGCTTCAATTAGCCAATTTGAGAGCCTATTATACCAGGCCAATGGTGCCTGTTTAAGACCATATAGTGCCTTATTAAGGCGTAGGCACAGGTTACCCTCAAGTGAGATCCCTAGCGGTGCTGAGATGTATACATCCTCCTCCAGTGGAGCATTAAGGAATGCTGACTTCAGGTCCATTTGATGGAAATCTAGATTGTTGGCAGCAGCATGAGAAATAAGGGTCCTCAAAGAGCTCAACCTTGCGGTTGGCGCAAATGTCTTTGAGAAGTCTTTTCCCCGGATTTGAGTGAAGCCTTGAGCACATATTCAAGCCTTGTATTCAACAACTTTCCTGGTATGATCTCTTTTCTTCTTAAATACTCAAGTTTTACCAACTTTCTGCTGTCCATTGTCCTCTGCTTGCTCCCATACTTTCATTCGTATCATGGAATTTATTTCCTTTCTAATTGCCTCCAGCCAAAACTTGCTTTCTGTTGACTCCATTTCCTCTCAATAACTTCTGGGTGTCAGCTTGCTACTATATACAGAGCAAAACTGTCAAATAGTAACACAAAATACGAAAAATAAGAATACCTCAATTAACAAAGCAAGAAGTGAGAAATCCATAAATATTAGTACAGATTGGATTCCTCACCCAAAATTAGGTAGGGTCACTCACTGACCCCACCCTTAAATTCCAAGTCCTTATATTTTTAAAATAATTAAAAGGAAAAGTACTGGAAATTACAACACCTGTATGGCACTTTTTGGCCTTTTTTTATTATTTCACACGTGTTGTCACGTATAGGGTTTACACCTAAAATTCACTCAGAATTGAGGTGTTGTGTATATTTTAGGAGTTACACGCGGAAATGTGTTATGTCACAATTCCCGCGCGCAGCCCTGCATCATTACATAACCCTATGTACTAGCAGCAGCAGGATCCCGCATACTAGGGACCCGCGCGCAGCTAATTCTGCCACGCATGCAGCGGATCCTACCCCGCGCACATCTGTACTACTGATCCCCGCGCCTGGATCCGTCGTGACAACCAGGTACCGCTCAGAAGAGCTACAACCTAGTTAGGGTTGCCTAGTATATGTAACAAAAGGACATATGCATTAGTAATGATCAAAAAAGATCAAAACTTAAATAAAATTAATAAAAATAAAGTTTTAAACATTTTTTAATAATAAATCAAAGATCAAAGACTACCACGTAAACCACGGATCTTGATCTTTGAAGACCACGAAACACTACAAGAAGTGTTCATAAAAATTATCAAAAATTATCTAAATGATTGGCAGATGACGGAAAATCAGTAAACATCCACATTTGCACGCTTTAAAGCAATATCAATAATACAAATAAAGGATGAGTACAGAATGATCAAATTTACGCCATAACTAATTAACAGATCCTGTGGCTAAAATAGTACAGAAATCCAGCAGATCTAAGGACAGCTGATTGATAGCACCAAGTAGACGTGCTAATCTTGCCCTGACTAGCTTGCCAGTCTCAGCCCACGAGCAGAAACCTCTCTACGTGCCCTGAGAAGACCAAAAACACCCCAAAAAGGTATTTATACAGACCTCTTTGGATCCATTATTCAATCAGTTTACCAGGAATTTATTTATTATCAATCAGAAACTGTGTCATTGTTAATCAAGTTCTTATATGAAGATAAGCAAGTGATTTATGACTTAGTCTGTAGTAGTATTACTTACCTTTAGTAAACCAAACAACCATTGAAGTTTAGTCAAGCAATCTACCCCATCTGCTCTGAAATCCTTCCAATTATTCCAGGATTTTTGTGGTAAAGTGCTCAGAGTGAGTGTTACCCTTCCTGTCTAGGCCGTTTGTGCTGCTAAGCCCGGGAACTAGTGGAATAAGTCCTTTCTAAGGCACTCATATTTATTCCAAGGTTTTTAAACTGCCCAAGGAGGCCCCTTGAAGAGATGTTGCTAGTCTGTAAAGATCCCCAGTAGTATAATACTGTGGCCCCTCTTTTATATTATATTGAAAACCATCTACCACCAAACCAATTAAACCTTGCAACTGCTCTTATTAAATCATTCATTTGAGCTTCTAAGCGTTTATTATTGGAATCATAATTATTATCATCATTCCAGCATTTTTATCACTCTTTGTAGCTAAAGGACTTCAAGGTTCCTGGTATCAGAAAGCTGACACTGGGTGTGTCGTCAGGGGCCATGGCAGTGAGGTGGGCTGCTGGTTGTCTTGAGTATTGCAGAATGTTGATGTTGGAGATTTCACTCTCATAACGTGTGGGGTGCCAAGGTCCAATGACTTTTATTCTCTTTGTCATAGAGGTGACTGGAGTGGGAGTCTCATCCAATGTTTTGGCTGCTTCACGCAGAGTATCTTCCCTTGGCAGAGCAGAACTACGGTTTTCATTTTTGCTTGGCATTGTGGTTGTTGGTGCCAAATCAGGATAGCTTGGTTCAAACCCCAGACCAGGTAAGTTTTCTTCACAATCAAAAAAGACATCCTCCTCTCCAATTTCTAGATCATCCAATCTTGTAATTACTACCTTCCTGTCTCAGAGTTGGAGAATCCGGTAAGCAGACGTTTCATTTTTGTAACCCAGGAGGATTTCTTCATCACAGGCAGGTCCAAGCTTCCACCATCAATGGTGTTTTAGAACAGAAATATATGCTTTGCAGCCAAAAACACAAAGTTTTTTGATGCTGGGAGCCTTCTTTGTCCAGAGGTAGTAAGGAGAACAGTTTTTCCGCAAAGCCAAGGGAGTTAGATTGGATAGAAATACCACTGTATTCACGGATTCACCCCAGTAATTTCTGGGCAGGTTGGCTCCTTGCAGCAGGCATCTTGCCTTATTGAGGATGGTTTGATTTGCTTGTTGTGGTGAACCATTTGGGACACTTTGAAAAAAAAAAAGCTGTCCCTGCGCGTCGCTCATCCTCATCCTCATTGTTGCGCCTTGCTCCTCCTCATTCTCATCCCCGCGCGTCACTCCTCATCCTCATTGTTGCGCGTCACTCATCCTCATTGTTGCGCGTCGCTTATCCTCATTGTTTCGCGTCGCTCATCCTCATTCCCGTGCGTTTCTCATCTTCAACCTCATCATCTCCATCATCATCACATCCCTTCATCCACCGTCACCCACCCGGTCTCTGCCTTGGCCCCTCTCTCCCCTTCTCCATCAGCGCCCCTCCTCCCCCAATCAAATCGATAATCCCAACCATCCTCTCCAGCGAGCCCACAAACTCACCTATGAGTATCTATCAGAGCCCAATGAGAACTTGGTCTGCCCCACCTGCAGGAATCCATTCATCAACCCCTTCATGTCTGTCCAATCAATTGACAACCCCTATCACTCTCCATCTTTTTCTTCCAACGTGATCTCCTATCTGCCCATCTGCGCTCCCACGACTGTCCCCAGCTCTCCCATCCTCCACTCAGCTCTCAACCCTCCTCGGGTCAAGCCAATTGCCATCATCCATCCACTTCCAATGACTCATTGGTCACCCTTCCTGGGACTCTCCCACCCCCTTCCATCTCTGGGCGGGGGTGGAAAGGCATTGTCTACCGCCCGCGGACATCCGCAGGTGGTCTGGTTCATTATCTTTTCCCACCCCTTCTGCCTTCAGGCGAGGGGTGGGTGATTCAGGTATTGTCGCTTGCGCCCCTCCACGGACGGACGCAAAAGATGGTGAAGGGATGAGAAGGATCCCACCCCGGTCAGGCAGGCTGGATTTCCACCGGCCTGCATGATCAAATTTTTCTGATCACCTGAAAATCTGAAAATCAAAAAAAATCTTTCTTTTTCCGCTCCATTTGTAGTATCCCTTGTACATAGTCTAACTGAGCCTCCTGCCCATATAAGGAGGGGCTCTCCCCTGCCTTTTGGGGGAGAAAATCAAATCCTCGATCATCACATCAGATCAGCACATGATACCCTAACACACACCACATCCGAAGATCATCAGTACCCTCTTGAAATACATCATCCATGGGGTTTTTATTCCCCTTTATCTGAGAAAAAAAATTTGGGTATATCTATGATTTCCCCTTGATCCTTGAGCCTCCATACTCAAACCCTTGATCCTTGATCCTTATCACCAACCAATAGCTTTGCTGGTTGAAGAAGAATTTGACTGTTTGAATTCTTGAGTGTGTGACACCACTCCTGATCCCTTTATCCAACCATAGTGGTCCTGATCATCCTTTGATTATCTTTCTGGAACCAGTCACATTTGACTGAAGAGGTTTTATTAAGCTTAAAACCTGGAGTGTTAAACCTCCCTTCATCTCTTTTGAAGTTGAATTACGCCACGCTACTCTTGAGTCCCTTGAGAAGTGTTGGGTTATCCTTGTTTAAATCAGTTATTGTTTTGCTTCTAGAGCTTCTTCAAACAATTAGCTTTGTCTTGTGCAGCCACCCACAGTTATCTGGTACCCTTCAAGCGCTTGATTGCGGAGAGTTGGGCAGGTTCATTGAGAACCTGGAGGTTGTTTGGGATTGAGTTGATCTTTCCTAAGCTCCTGCTGACAACCAGAACTATTAGCTTGTGGGCATTGTTACTTACAATTGCCTTGTCTTGTTGAACTCTGAAAAAACCTTGACCCCTTCTTTTTAAGTTTTCCCCAACATCATCTTGCCTCAGATAGTGTTGTCTCCCAGCTACCGACTACTATAATCTTTATCCTCTTACATTTGGTTCCCCGTTTACCAGGTTCTGGACTTTGATCTTGGTTAGATTTGAAAGTTTATGTAACACTCAGGAGGGAAGCCTAAAAAAGCATCTATCCCCTCCACAGAACTGCCAACTCCCTGCGCCGTTTGGAGTCTTACATCTTTCCGCAAAGGCATTGTGTTCTGGTGTTTCTGGTGGAAAGAGAGTGTGAATGAATCCACTGCTGTTTTCCAAGTCACAAAATCCCTGGTTCAAAAATTCTCCTCCCCAATCCAAAACAATCTTTTTTATCTTTTGATCATGGAAAGTTTCCATCAGATTTTTGAGGGTGACAAATTCCTTAAGCGCATCCAATTTTGATTTGAGAAACCTCACAAATTTGAAAAATGAATATTGATCTACAACGGTGAGGAAGAATTCAAACCCAAAATTGTACCGTGATTGATTGGCCCAACTAGATCAAGATGGATTCAGTCCAGAGAAGCATTGACGTTCTCAAAGTGGCTTTGATAGGGTTTTGCCATTGCTTTGGCTGTTTGACAGATACCGTATTCAGATGACAAGTTGGTGGTGAACCCCATTGACCTTAGGATTTTGTCGTTGGGTGCCCCAGTCTAGAGTGCCATATGTCTGAATCTGCAGTGGCTAGGAACAGTTTTGGTACCACAAAATTCACCACCATGAGTCTGTTCACCAGATTGCCAGCCATCAGAGTCTTCTTTCCTTCCAGAATCTTGAACTTTTCTTCTTGTTTTTTGATGGAGATTGAAGTCTTCATGAGGGGAAGTAGGGCAATTAGATTTTGTTTAAGCTGCGGGACAAACAGGCAGTTGGTCAGTCGATGGGAAGTGTTGTCAATTTTTATTACAACATCAACCCACCCTTCCGCCATGAGATGGCTTTGTTAATTGCCTGTGGTGACCAAATAGGGTTTGAACATTTTCAAATTTGAAAAGCTGTGCAGGTCAAAGAACATGTGATGGGTTGCACCAGTCAATGATCCCGGTGGATTGCATACAGTGATTGCCTGTTCCATTGTGACAACCATTGGTATGGTAGGCGGCGCAACGGTGATGTGAGCTGAGGCTGCCTTGGGTTCTTCAGGTTTTCTTCTCTTGGGTCTTAGATGAGGGAATTCAATCCAGCATTTGGCCGCCTTATGCAAGGTAACCATTGGATTATGTTTGCCATTTGCGCAGTATTATACTGTTTTTTTGGGTAATTGTCCTTGCTGGAAGTGTGGAGAGCAGTGGCATCGGAACTGGAGGTGTCTTTTGAGCAATCTTTGGATTTAAGATGATGAAAAAAACTCTGAAGTCTCATCAGGGTGTTATTGGGTTTTTCAACTGCAGTTTTATCCATGGCAAGCCCATTGATGAGGTGAAAGAGGTGGGTGTCCTTGCAGAGTTTTCCAAGTATGGAGTAGGATAGAATGTTGTCTGGTATTTGAATGTTGAAGGAGGAAACATCCAGGAGCTTTTTCTTGCACTTTTGTATGAAGGATTGGAGGTCACCATTGTACAACAAGGCTTCCCATTCCATCCACACTTGTACTCAATTAAGGGCTGTTGTGAATGCATATTGATTATTGATGTTTTTCCAAAGCAGACAGGCGTTTTCTTTGGTGGAGGAATCCAAGACTTCTATGAAGACCGTCTGATTAATGCAACTTGTAAAGATTCCAACTGCTTTGTAACTTGCCTTGTTCCACTTATTGACATTGGTAATGTTGGCGTCTTTGGCGGGCTTTTTCTCACAGACATCAAGGAGTTCTTTTGATCAAAGATGAATCTTCATCCTACCCTTCCACACTCTGAAGTTGGTCCCTTCAAGAATTGGAATGAAGGAAAGGTCCTTCAAAGTGTCTTTGTCAGTCATTTTGCCGCAGTTTGAGGTTTCCACCCTTGTCTTTGTGCCTTGAGCTCTGGGACTGTAAATTTGTTGAGTTGGAGAGACTAAACAAGGATTCCAATTAGCAATGAATCAGAAAGACACAGAACAATGGAAGGAATCATGTTCCTAAAAAAGGGTGAGCACAATGCAGGCAGACTTGACAAGATAGGAATTGACAAAAGAAGCAATATGTGTGTTACGGCAATTTTCTGGGGAGAACTGAAAGATATTTGAGATATTTGATCTGAAGCGGGAGCTAACAAGTAAAAAAAAAAATCTGAGAGTCCTCCAAGGAAACAAGGCAACAAGGCATCATGGCAACATATAAATAGTGAAGAAAATGAAAACAGTCAAGAACATAATTTGAAATACAGCAGATTTTTCCAAGAGCTGAGACGTCAAAAGGATTTCAAAGGAAGGCGTTACGCCACTGTGGCTGTCTTCATCACATTTTGAGGCGTGTCAGATATTTGAAAAGCCACAAACTGTTCATACTTCAACAATATCCACAGTTTTGTTGGCAATAAGAACACGAATCCAGTGTAGTCAAACATTGATGTGTCTGGTTTGATGTTGAAAGAGAGGATTTAGCGCCAGCGTGATGGCCCCCTGATTGTCATTTTACAGTTGAGGAGTGGTGGACGGAAGGATACCTTCAGGCAATAGCAACAAGATCCAGACTAAGTCTTGGCATAACTTGCTCATTGCTCAATACTCCGCCTTGGTGGTGGAGAGAGCAACATTTTGTTGCTTTGAGGCCCTTCACATTATTTAAACTAAGCGCAAGACACACACGCCACTTGTGGACTTACATTTGTTGGTTTTTCACCAATTCGCGTTGGCAAAACAACAAAATTTCCCATCTGGACCCCCAAATTGATCTTCCTCTCCACTTCCAAGACACAAGGCCCACTGTTTGGTTCCAGAGAGATATTGCAGGATATGTTTGAAGGCAGTGATATAATGTCCAGACGGGTTTTTCAGGAATTGAGAAAGGCTGGTTGCCGCAAAGTCCAAATTGGGAAGGCAGCAGTGAACAAGATAGTTCAGTAATCAAACGCCTTGGAAATAATTGAACACATTTTCTCTCAAGTCTTCATCAGTGGCCTTAATCAGTTCTGTTCCAGGGGATAACGGAGTACCAACAGGTCTGCTATTCTCCATGCCAAATTTGGCCAGTATTCTGGATATATATAGCCCTTGATTGATAAATATGCCTCCTTCAGCTTTATTGCTAGTCACCTTCATCCCCAAAATGAACTCTGATTCTCCTAAATTGTCCATTTAAAACCACAACTTCAGTTGTTCCTTGACTTCAAACACATTCAATCCCCCAACATTGAGATCATCAACATGAATAAAGACACAGTTTAAAGTATATTTGGAGATGAAGAAACAAGGATTGGCCGGTGAGGGGGTAAAATTGATGGATGAAAAGAACTTGAGCAAGCAGTGATACCAGTACCTTGGGCTCTGTTTGAGTCCATACAGGTATTTCTTAAGCTTTAGACAAGAGCCAGGAGGATTCTCCTGGTTATAACCCTTGGGGATCCTGAAATAAACATCTTCATCAACAACCCCATGCAGGAAAGCAGTTTTGACATCCATTTGATGAATATCCCATCCTCTATGAGCGCATAAAGCCAGTAATAGATGTAGACTGCCAGGACAACCTGTTGGAGCAAAATTTTTGTTGTAATTGATTCCTTCTACTTGCCCAAATCCACACACACACAAACGGGCCTTATATTTGAGGAGGTTTCCAGCCAAGTCTGTCTTCTTTCTAAATACCCATGTTTTACCTAGCAAGTTTAATCCTTGGGGATTGGGACAACATTCCCAAACCTCATGTTTGTTTATACTTGCCAATTTGGCACTAATTTCTTTCCCCCATTCTCACCCTTCACTTCCTTCTAATGCCTTTCAATAGCTTTTCGGAGGCTGCTCCAGCAATAAAAGAACTCCAACAAATCCATTGGTTTGTCTTCCTCTTGTTTGCGGTCCTTCCAGGATAGCATTGGAACTAATGGAGCTGGAAATATTTAGAGGAGCTATAGGCACAGCAGGTACGTAACAGTAGCTATGTTTAGGAGCATCCTGAGCTTTGACGCGCCCCCCCCCCTCTTCTTCCATCACAGCCAAAGATTCCTTGGCAATCACCATTGGATGATCATCGATGACCCCGTCATGATTTTTGATGGGCATTTCAGTCATGGGAAAATTTGAGATGGTTGGGGTCAACTCGTTGTTATTGGATTCTTCAGTTGTACCCTCATTTTTCCCAGAATTATTATTAAGGTTGACATTGGTTTCATTACTACTGTGTGGTAATGAACTGGACATGGAAGCCCCCAACACAGTGGGGAATATGTCTTTGCAGAGGAATTCAGAAGAAGAGACATTTTAATTAGTATGATTATCTTCAAAATTGGAGTCAAAGAATTTAACATCATGCCGGAATATGATTTCAGAGTTCATAGAATTATAGAGCCTATAATTCTTCTGACCTTCTAAATGTCCCATGAAGATGAATTCTTGTCCTCTGGCCTAAAATTTTCATTGTTGGTGTGCTTTAGCTAGATGTTCCACATCCTGGCACCCGAAGGGATGTAGGTGATCTGGTTGTGGAGGTACGTTGTAGAGCATTTCATATGGTGAGATAAATTTATTATGAGAATTTGGAGACCAATTTAGTAGATATTTAGCCGTATCAGCAGCCACAGCCCAGAACACAATGGTTAATTTCTAATGTAGTATAAGGCATCTTGCCTTTTCAACTATTGCCAGGTTCCCCCTTTCAGCAACGCAATTTTGTTCCGGAGTATATGGGGCTGTTCTGATGGCGTTTTTGCCATGACTTTTGAGGAATTCCTTGGTTCTTGTATTGAAAAATTTGGAGCCATTGTTGGAGAGGATGGTCTTAATTTGGTTTCCAAACTGTTTCTCAACCAATCATTTGAAGTTTACAAAGTTCTGAAAGACTTCTGATTTCTGTTTTAGAAAGTACACCCAACGGAACCTGCTATAATGATCAACTAGTTGAATAAAATACCAACAACCACTATGTGACGGTTGATTAATTGGTCCACAAACGTCCATATGGATGATGGCTAGTTTTTCAAAAATTCTGGGGAGATTACCCGGCAATGGGGAACTCTTTGATTTCCCAAGATCACATGCGCTGCAGGATGTAGGTGAGTTCTTTAGAAGTCTTCATTTGTATTGTTTTGATAGATGTCCCAGGGCCTGGTGTTTGATAAGGGTTGGGTCCAATAGGGCCAATTTCAGGAAATCTGAGGATGAGGATTGTTGCTCTCTTGGATGAAAAGAGAGTATCCCATATGAGGTATTGCATCTTAACAGTAATTGTCCAGTGGACAAGATAAGATCAGTGTGAGATGAGTAACCAATTAAAGAAAAGCCTTTCTTTAGAAAGGGAACTAGGGCTATTAAAGGATTGGGGAAGTTTTTTGACAAGAGAGCTTTTTCAACAGGCAGATTTACCCCATTTCTTAACTGGATTAGAGCATCTCCTTTGGATTTGGCATAAATAACTCTGCCATTTGCGGTGGCCAAGGAGACCAATGTGAATGAGAGTTTGGAAAAGCAACCCAATTTATTGAGGAGGCTTCTTGAGGCTCCACTTTCCAAAATAGAAAGATTGTGGGATATAGAGGAGCAGGCAAAGAAGGCAGAGGATGAGAATTTCTTATTTTGTTTTAGCCATTCTTCCTGTTTTTTGGGATGTAGCTCAAAACAATTTTCTTCTTTGTGGGCGGAGGCTGGATTATGATGACCACTGCCTATTATGCAATAATTGATGTTACGCATTGGCTTCTTTTCTTTCCTTATAGTGGCCGCTAAACCAGATTGATTCTTTTCTAGTTTTTTCTTTTGTTTCAAGTGGTTTTCTATTCTATTAGATAGTTCATCTATTGATAGGGTTTCCTTTTTATCAAAAAGTATTTTACGTAGGGTGTTAAAGCTATCAGGAAGATTTTTGAGCATATAGAAAGCCAGGATCTTGGAAAAGTCTGGAATTTCAAACAGCTTGTGACATATGTTCCTTAATTTTTTGATTACACTTCTAAATTCGCTGATGGCCGAGTTCATTATTCCATTGTAGAATTGAATGATAAATAACTGATTTATGATGATTTCTCTATTTTTCCCGGTTTGTGACACTTAGTGAGATTCAATTGTTGACCAAATTTTGGCAGGTTCAACAGAGATTTAGTTTTCAATGAATTTATTATAATTAAAATCATAAAAAAAACTTCTAAAAAAATAGCCAGTTTGTGCCCTTTGTGCTTTGTGAATAGAACGGTGATGAGGATCTGATGGAGGTTCTATAGGATGAAGAAATTGGACTAAGTTATGGAATCCTAGAGCATCAATTACTTTTTTTCTCCAGGTAAGGTAATTAGAGTTGTTTAGGAGTTCAATTACTCAAGAATTGGGGATTGGCAATGAGTTAATATTTGGTGTATTTTGAGATTCCATGGTGTATGATGGAATCAAGGATTCAGTTTCAAAGAAGGATAATTCAGATTTAGATTTGTCCGTGGTGAGATAGGTTCAGTGGTAGCCTGGGCTCATAACCTGTGAAAGTAGTGATCTTAGATGCGCGCAATTCAGAAAAAGAAAGCTTGTTGAAAGACAATGAGATGAGGATAAAGAGTACCTTAGATGCGCGCAAGTCAGAAAAAGAAAGCTTTTCAAAAGACAATGAGACAAGGATAAAGAGAACCTGGACGTTTAAGAGTGGGAAGCTGAATGAGCACATGCCATTCAGCATATTATTGCTTGGGTTGAAAGCATTGTTAAAATACGTATGCAGTTACGCATTGTGGTGACCAAATCTGGACACCCTGGGCCAGATGCAGAAAATTCAATTTTTTTTTTTTACAATTCTTGTATTTAGGTGTCATTCAAAAAAAAAAAGAAAAAAAGAAAAAAAAAGAAAAAAAAAAAAAAAACGGAATTTTTTTATCAGTATCACTGCTCCAATTCCCTCATTTTGCCAAGCGTTACCCTGTCCCAGTAGTCTAGGACAGGCCTCTGTTGGTCCCATCCCCTAGGCCCTGTGTTCAATCCCTTCTCTCTGCATTCCCCCCCTTCCTTTTGGCCAAACGCGCGGGCCAAGACCTGCTGGGCCCAAGATCTCATCTCCAAACCTCAACCTTCAATCCATCTCCAACATCTTCCTCATGGCCTCTACCTTCAATATCCAAACTGGCCGCGGTGGGAGTTGTTGATCCCTATCAACATTTTCCTGCTTGTTTCTCAGCTTGTTTCTATCATGTCCACCCTCCACCTCATCCCTTTCCCAATCCAGCTTGATCAGTCCTTCATCCTCCATCAGATCCTCCCCAGCTCACATCCTCCTCAATCTTGATCATGATTCCTTTTTTTTCTCTCTTTGCTTCCACCTCCATCTGCAACATCTTTTGCACTCTCTTCCCTTGCTTCCTCCTTCTCATTCTTGCTGCCTTGATGGAAACCTCAATGGCAACCTTACTGGTGACCTTTAGCAGCTCTCAGATTCACCCTACTCACTCTTGCTCTCCCACTGGATTCATCTCACTATCCACAAGCTCTCTTGCACCTTGCACACTCTTCCATCATGACCTCCATTCACCTCCTCCACCTTGATCGCGACATTGTTTGCGCACCCCTCCTTGATTACCGGCCAACTCCACCTTGCTTGAAACAATGATTGCCTGTCTCCTCCTCACCCCTAACTTGCTCAATCTTCCCCAAGCCTCCAACAAATCATTCCCGTTGAGTAGTAGTAGTATCAGTAGTACCAGTTCTCATTGTACTAGCGGCGCTACTCACACTTGAGTTGTCAACCATTCCATTACCACAACCCCTCAACAAGCGCCCAGTATCCCTCATGCATCCCATCATCAACCTTCCCATCCACCAATCCATCAACAACTCCAACCCCCTTCCATCTTTGGGTGGGGGTGGAGAGTGTTTTCTACTGCCCGCAGACACCCGCGGGCAGTCTGATCCTTTTTCCTTTCCCACCCCTTGCGCCTTTGGGAAAGGAGGAGGTGATTCTGGTATTGTCGCGCGCGTCTGTCCACAGATGGACGCAGGATAGGTGAAGGGATGAAGATAGATCCCACCCCGGTCAGGCAGGCCAGATTTCCACTGGCCTGCATGATCAAATTCTTCTGATCACCTTAATCTGAAAATCATAAAAAAAAAAATCCTTTCTTTTTCCGCTCCATTTTTAGTATCCTTGTACATAGCCTAACAGGGCCTCCTGCCCATATAAGGAGGGGCACTCCGCACAGCCTATCAGCAGATCATATCAGCACATCCAATCCCCTCATCACATCAGCACAGGGTATCATCATCATCTCATCCTACCATACCAGTGAAGGTCATCATCATTTTCACTTTGCAATAAATCATCCGTGGTGTCTTCATTCCCCTTTATCTGAGACAAAAATTTGGGTATATCCATGATTGCCCCTTGATCCTTGAGCCTCCATACTCAAACCCTTGATCCTTGATCCTTATCACCAACCAATAGCTTTGCTGGTTGAAGAAGAATTTGACTAATTGAATTCTTGAGTGTGTTACACCACTCCTGACCCCTTTATCCGACCTTACTGGTCCTGATCATTCTTTGATTATCTTTCTGGAACCAGTCACATTTGACTGAAGAGGTTTTATTAAGCTTAAAACCTGGAGTGTTAAACCTCCCTTCATCTCTTTTGAAGTTGAATTACGCCACGCTACTCTTGAGTCCATTGAGAAGTGTTGGGTTATCCTTGTTTAAATCAGTTATTGTTTTGCTTCTAGAGCTTCTTCAAACAATTAGCTTTGTCTTGTGCAGCCACACAAAGTTATCTGGTACCCTTCAAGCGCTTGATTGCGGAGAGTTGGGAAGGTTCATTGAGAACCTGGAGGTTGTTTGGGATTGAGTTGCTCTTTCCTAAGCTCCTGCTGACAACCAGAACTATTAGCTTGTGGGAATTGTTACTTACAATTGCCTTGTCTTGTTGAACTCTGAACAAACCTTGTCTTCTTCTATTCAAGTTTTCCCCGGCACCATCTTTGTTGGAATTATGGCAACTAAGTGTCCTCATTCTCCTTTTGATTTAAATATAAAATAAATTATTAAATAAAATACTATAAAAAAAATATAAGACTGTTCTCCGGTATTATGGGAATGATAAGAGTAGCTTGTTATGATCAAATTGTCTCTCATGTCTCTAATCAGTTTTCCCTCCTACTGTTGAATATTTCTAGGTTAAGTCATGATTAAGTCTGAAAGAATGCTAGTTCAAGTAGTCTGATTTTCCATTACTGATCAAACTCTTGTAGTCATAGAACGCTGAGTCACTAGTTCTTTTAATGGACTTCTTATCTCTAAGAACCTCTTTTCTTATCTTGATCTTTCTTAATTTTAATGTTTGTTGAATCACCAAATCAGCTTGAATTAGCGCCTCAGTTGTATTGTACTTGTCACTCTTCTTTTGATAGCTTTTATGTCCTGGCTTATGGCCTGTTGTGTCTCTGCCTTGTTGCATACTGTCTTTTACTGATTATGTGACAGTTCTTTGGTTGCTTCTTATTCATTATTCATTATACTTGTTATTGTTAAAACCACATTTTGATCATGTTGATTATGGCTTGTATTTACTATTTAAATCCTGCCAACTTCAACTGAAATATGATCATCCGTTCTTACTCACCTTGAAATTGAGTGCCCCCCTTGACTCTCTGATCCGCTCCTCTTGGCAACACAA
The DNA here is from genome assembly GCA_025617555.3 of Puccinia polysora. Lineage (NCBI taxonomy): Eukaryota > Fungi > Basidiomycota > Pucciniomycetes > Pucciniales > Pucciniaceae > Puccinia > Puccinia polysora. Next base: position 23,645,965 of record CM062647.1, on the reverse strand, counting down.
GATTCCTCCTCCTCATCCTCTCACTCAAATCTGACCGGAGCATTCTGCTGAATTTTTAACAATCTTGCCTCAGATAGTGTTGTTTCCCAGCTACCAACCACTATAATCTTTATCCTCTTACGTTTGGTCTCCCATTTACTAGGTTCTGGACTTTGATCTTTGTTACATTTAAATATTTTTGTAAAACTCAGGAGGGCAGCCTAAACAGCACCTTTCCCCTCCACAGAACTGCCATGGCCTAGCACTGTTTTGAGTCTTACAGCCTGTGCTACGTATAAGTGTAATCCAAATTGGATGCACATATGGGCCTCTGCGGCCCATTGGACACACACATGGACAATACGGGCCCATGTGGATGTCATGGATTTGGGGAAACTGGCCTCAAAATGTGCTAAAGAGTCCCATTGGTACACGGGCCCTAACAGGCCCAGCGGGTTATATGGGCAAATACAGCCAGATGGGCTTTTATGGGCATAATTGGGCCCAAGGTTTATTTTGGACATACTTGGCCAGACAGGCTGGCCAGCCAAAGTAGTCATTGCTCACATTTTGGGCGTTGGGCGGCCCATTGGGGCCACCGCCTGAGTTGCAGCCCGCCTGGGGCTGCTTCCCATGTCACGGCCCGCTCAGGGCCGCTTGTGTCCCTTTGTATGGCCCACGCGGGGCCCAATGGCCCGCCCGGGGCTGTTGCGCGGCCAAGGGATCCCGCGCGGGCCCGGCTGGTCGCGCCGCGGGAGCTGGGGCCTGCGGCCCCGGCTCCCTCCCCCTGCCCTTGCTTGCTGCCGTGAGGGGGATGGGGGCGGGCTGGCTGGGTTGAACCAGTCAGTGACCGGCCGCAATGACGTGGTTGGTCAGGGCAGGGGGGACCTGACCATGCTCCTGCCCAGGGAAGACGAAGGATCCGGCCACAAGGAGTGCAAGCGGGCGGTAGGGGGGATTTGATCACCCTCCCACCGCAGAGCAAAGTGCAAGGAGGGGTGTTCTCCCGCCCCCTTTACCAAGGGGGAGGAGCAAAGGGGCTGTGGGGACTTGACCACCCCCAGCCCAACAATTCCTTGATGATGCCCTGGGGGTATCAACCCCCAGGGCCCCTGGTGAGGGGATTTGACCGCCCCCACCAGGGATGTGGGGAAAGAGGGGGGGGAGTCATTTCCGCCGGTTACACCCCCCCCCCCCTAGTGAGGTTGAAACCGGGCCCAGGTGAGTCCTGGGTCCCACCTGGCCCATTTGAGGGGCCAGCGGCTGGCTGCATGAGGCAACCAGCCCGTAAGAAAGGTGATAAGGATGCCAAGGCTGGTTGTAACGGATAACCAGCCAAAGGACTGAACAGAAAGGGGCTGGTTCAGCCCCGTAACGGTGAAAACACAAGAATGGACAGGAATAGGCTGGTTGTAAAGGTTCAGGGACTGATGCCATGCGGGCTGATGTAGTGAAAACCAAGTAACAAGGTCTGTAGAGCGTGTAGAGCTCTTTTGGGGCGGAAAATTTGCCTTTTGGCTTGTTGTATCATGGGCTCACAAGAGGCCAATCTTTTTTACTTAAGTAGCTCTTCTCCCTGCTGTTTTCCATCATTCATTCATCATCCAATTGAATTCATCCAACGTATTGCCCCATTTTGAGAGCCCCATTAGCAACTATTGACACCCAGTGTCCAGCATTTCTTTTTCTTTAAATACTGCTCATTTGCCTAAGCTAATTGCTGGCCATAATTATAACAAGCATACCTTAGATGCGCGCAAGTCAGAAAAAGAAAGCTTTTCAAAAGACAATGAGACAAGGATAAAGAGTACCTGGACATTTAAGAGTAGGAAGCTGAATGAGGGAAAGAGAATAAGGATTTAGTATTAAGGGTTCCTTTTATAGTCCTCATACAGCCCTTATTCAGCTTTCACATCACGTCCAGAAGTACAGAAAGAAAAACAAATAGGAGGTAACGCGCATGAACAAAAACAAGGTGGTAAGGGCAACAGTTAGTGATTTGCATCAATGGTTGGTGATTGGCATAAGAGAAAAATACATAAAAAATTGGAAGTATTGTAATATTGTATGTGCGTGTCACTGTTAACAGTTTGGCCGTTGGAACTAGTTATTTTGATAAAATCCTCTCATCATTACCAAAGATGAGTTCACAAGCTTGGAGGAAGGGTTGGAGCTTGGTTGGGCTTTTCCCATCAAATTTTTCTGGAGCATTGATAGATGGAGCTTTAAAGTTAGTAGAAGGTTCATGTTCAGCAGGTTTAGAGAGATGGGCTATTCAGGTGGTCATTTTCTGAAGAATTTCCAGCAGAGCAGGTTCAGTTGAAGGGCCCTGAGAGGTGGAAGGAAGGTTAGTGGCTGGGGAAGTTGAAGGGACTGCTGTTGCATTAGAAGTTGGGCTAGAATTACCCCCTGGGGAGGGTTAATCCAAGCCACTCAAGATTTTGGAATCAAATCCTGAGTCCTCATCATCATCATCTTCTTCTTCTTCTTCTTCTTCTCCTGCAATTGGGACCATGCTGGAATTGTAGGCAGGGGAGTCCAAGCCATGTTAGCCTGAAATTGGAAACTGACCTACAACCCTGTGGAGGCTAGCATTTTCAGAAGAAGGGATAGTAGAAAGAGGTACTTATGGTATAGGCTCCAATAAGCCAGTATTTATAGGGGTAGAAGTGATAGCCACTGGTGCTGGCAGGTTAGAAAACTTTCTACCACAAGATCTAGGAGTAGAAGGTTCAGTAAGTTCAGTGGTACATCTCCCTCTGGAGCTACGGGTGACAGCTGGGCTAGAGATGTGAGAAACGTTAGCACGTATTGGGGGCATTCTTATCATTAAGGATAAATAATTACCCAAAAGTTGTTTATCACCTTAGAACAAGAATAAAATGATTAAAATATTTTTCCCTGATTACCTTAATTATTGGTCAAATTAACCGTCAAAGTACCTTTTCTAAGCATCAAAGTTTCAAAGTATCAAAGCATCAAAGTTTCAAAGCTTCAAAGCATTGAAGAGTTGAAGTGTCAAAGTGTTGAAGCGTCAAAGTTTCAAAGTGTCCAAGTTTCAAAGCGTCAAAGTGTCAAAGAGGAAAATAGATTGTAAATTTGGGCCTTTTATGGAGGTTTGACAGTAAGGCAAGGGGTCCAATAAAAATGGCCACAAATCAAATAGCCAAGTTCAAGGTTGGGGAAGGAAATAGAGCAAACAAAAATTGCCACAACTCAACCGCAAGATTTGATGCTGTCTAAAGGATAAGGATTTTGGTTGGTGAAGAAGGGGTTATTGGGGAAGAAATCAGTTTAATGTCACAAGGGCTGCTGAATGCAAGCAGGGCTTGGCACAGAGGGGACTCCACTCTCAGTAGGCTTGGGGGGCAAGGATACTGGAAGATGCTACAAGGAGCAGAGTAGGCTTTAATTGGAGTTAAGGTGCCGAATGACACTTGCTGGGATGGATTCCTAGTAAGAAGTAGTAAACTGATTTCTTGGGGGGAAATCAGGAAGAGGAAGAAAAGGGCTGCTTAAATAGACAGGAGGCTGGACTACAACACAGTTAATGATTCTTTCAGCTCTCTGATACCAGGAACCTTGCAGTCCTTTAGCTACAGAGAGTGATGGAAGATACTGGAATAATAATAACAATAGTATTCCAATGATAAACATGTAGAAAGCTCAAACAGTGAATATTTTAATAGCTGGTGCAAGTTTTAATTAGTTTGGTTGAAATGGTTGTCAATTTGTTATAAAAAAGGGGCCACAGTATTATACTACTGGGGGTCTTTACAGACAAACAACCTCTCTTCAAGGGGCCTCCTTAGGCAGTTTAAGAACCTTGGAATGAATATGGGTGCCTTAGAAAGGGCTTATTCCACTGATATGGCTTGGAAAAACAGCAAAATGGCCAAGACAGGAAGGGAAAAACTCACTCTGAACACTTTACCACGGAAATCCTGCAATAATAGGAAGGGTTTCACAGCAGAAGGGGCAGATTTGCTTGACTAACTTCAATGGGTTGATTGGTTTTTTGATAAATAAATAATAATACTACATAATAGTTCATAAATCACTTGCTTATCTCTTTTATAAGCACTTGACTAACAATGACACGGTTTCTGATTGATAATAATAATTCCTGATAAACTGATGGGGAATAATAGGTCCAAAGAGGTCTGTATAAATACCTTTTTGGGGTGACTATGAGCTTCTCAGTGTACGTAGAGAGGGTTCTTCTCTTGGGCTGACGCTGGCAAACCAGTCATAGCAAGATTAGCACGTCCACTTGGTTCTGCCAATCAGCTTACATCAGATCTGCTGGATTTCTGTGCCATTTTAGCCGCAGAATCTGTTAATCTGTTATAGCATAAATGTGATCATTCTGCACTCATCCTTCATTTGTACTATTAATATTGTTTGAAAGTGGACAGATGTGGACGCTTACTGATTTTCTATCATCTGTTGAGCATTTAGGTAATTTTGAATAATTTTTATGATGACTTCTTGTATTGCTTTGTGGTCTTTGAAGATCAGGATAAGTGATTTACGTGGTAATCCTCAATATTTGGTTTATCATTAAAAAAATACTTAAAATTAGTTTATTATTAGTTTTATTCAAGTTTTATAGTTTTTAGGCCATTAATAATGCATATGTCAGGTTATTACATATGCTAGCTAACCCTAACTAGGTTTTAGCTATCTTGAGCGGTACCTGGTTGTCAGATTTGTCACAACTGATCCAGGCTTGGGGATCAGTCAATTCAGATGTGCGCAGGGTAGGATTGGCTGCGTGCGTTTCAAAATTAGCTGCGCGCGTGACCTCTGTACGCAGGAATCTGTAGCTACATGTACGTAGGGTTGTGTAAGGATGTGGGGCTGCGCGTGGGAATTGTGACATAACACATTTCCGTGTGTAACGCCTAAAATATACACAATAATCCAATTCTGAGTGAAATTTAGTTGTAAAACCTATATGTGAAAATACATGTGAAATATAAAAATGGCCAAAAAGTGCCATATTGGTGTTGTGGCTTTTGGTCCCTTTTTTCATTTAATTATTTAAAAATAGAAGGAGTTGGATTTCCAGGGTGGGGTCAGGAAGTGGCCCTACCTAATTTTGGGTGAGGAATCCATTTATGCATTAATATTTCTGTATTTATCACTCCTTCTTCCGTAAATTCTACTTTTCTTATTTAATTGTTTCTATCACATTTCTTCTGTTACTTTTACAGATTGCTCTGTACATAGTAGCAAACTGACTGATGCCTTGGGGCTCAGACTACATATTTCATGACAAGGGAGCAGTCAAGGTAACAGAGAGGCTGATCAGGTATGCTACTACATTGGGGTTAGGCTGCTTACTACATTGGGGCTAGGCTACAGGTCTGGCTGTCTATGTGGGGAATGGACAGTGAGAGGATTTACAGTGTACATGGAGGTCATGACATTATGTACTAAGTAGAGAGAGTATGTGATACAATCTGCAAGAGGATTTAGACAAGGATTCCCAAAGGATAAACCCTAGTGAGGTATAGGATAGACAGAGTGAAGAAGGTTAGAGGTTATGCAGAACCTGAGAGATTAAGAATGTGCAAGCCTAGGGAGTCTATATGTATAATGCATGAGGTTACACTATATGTAGATATGTAAGGCATGAAGATCCTGAGGATATGTAGTTGAAGGAGATATACTGATAAAGTCTCCAGAGCCCTGAGGTTGAATTTCCTGAGGTAAGTAGATTAGACTAAGGTTAGACTGAGTTTAGACTGAGTTAGGTGTTAGTATGACACCCAAGAGAAATGAAGGGGATTGAAACCACAACCCAAGTTTTTCCCAATCAAACAGGAATGGCAGCAGTGGCCTCAAACCCAACCAACAGACCCTTAAAGAGCATTCCGTTCCTGCGCGAATCATCCCCAGAGGAAATGCCTCCAATTTTGCCACACCGGCTGTAACCAGCTGTCAGCCTCCTGGATGCCAACACCCTTGCTATCCTTTAGCTACCAGAGGTGATGGAATAAATAATTCATATATTATTCAATAAATGCAGCAAAAATGGGTAAAATATTTGGATAAAGCTATTGCAAGGTTGATTGGTTTGGTTATGATTGAAAGATATTAATAAATATTAATAAATTGATTGTTAAATAAATTAATATAGGGGCCACAATGATATTGGGGATCTTTAGCACCTCTCTTCAGGGAATTCACTTTCAAAACACATAGACCTGGTTACTTTGGAACCTTTAATTTATATTCTTAAAGGAGATATTTCCCAAAGATAATATTTATATATAATATATGATGGAGTGACAGAGCCTTGTAAACAAGCTGCAACAACAGAAAAATGATAATAAAAATTTCTGTATATTATTGGATCCTTAAGGTACCTGTTTGGGACATTGTGGAAAGAGATTTTGTGTTTGTTAAGTTCCCCACAACAATATAAATCTCTCCGCAACAATCTTGCTCCAAGTCCTGGAAAGCCCACTAGCCCTTGAGTCACACTCCTTTACCTCTGCAATTCCTAATCAAAATGCGCTTCCGCACTTGAGCCAGAAACCACTAAAGCTACCTTGCAATTAAATAATAGTAAATAAACATGAGGGACTCCCCAAAAAGCTCTGCACTTGAACTATTTCCCTAAATATGACCTCTGAGAACTCTTTCTGCTAAATACACTCCAAAATAACAGCAGAGAAGAATAAAACTAAAATTTGCTGTGATAATCTCCAATAATGTTAAACTCCCATAAAGATAAACTCCAATGATAAAATTATGAACTCCTACCTATCCTGATCTTCATAATCAACTCCTACCACTAAAGAAAATCTTCCTTATATATACAAAAAAAGAATGCAAGCCTCAAATGAAAGACCCCACTTGTCTCTGGGCATTACTTACTGACCCTCCTTTGCTACTGCAAAAAAGTAATGTGAACTGCTAATGAAAGACCCCTTTTACCACGGCCTCCGTGAATTTGCACTGATTCTCCTTAAGAATAGTCTGATCCTTACCCAATCCAATGATCCTGTTTCCAATTCCCCCTAACAGTTGAGTTGCACCGTTGCATTACTAACAACAGATCCTCTTTGATCTTCCCTAGCGGATCACTCCCAATCCTGCATGTGGCATAACTAAAAATGCCCAAAAATCTGCATGCTGCCTCCTTGACTTTAGTGTTCATTGCCACACAGAGCTCCGCAATCTCAGTGCATGTCCCATAATTGGCCTAATCCTTACTACTTAGCTTTGATCACTTGCTTCCGCATTAGTAAACCCACCGCTGCAGAGGGAAAGTTATTTTTGACTGCGCAATGTCCTCAAAAGGCAAAAAATACGGCCCATTCTTCTCATTGTTCCCGCCAAAAGCGCGTGCTGCACCAATGCCAAGCCCTCAGCTATTGTACTCCAGAATAGACAGTCCCCCAATGCGCTTCTCTGAGCCTATCGTACTGCAGACTTCCACCCAAAGCTAAGCTTCTCCAAGTTGAATGTCTAGTGGTGAGCCCACTTGCCTCTGTGTCTATAAATAACCACCATAACGTTTAATGATGGGTTAAACATCTTACTGGGTTTTAAAAGGTTTTTGAGTAGTTTAAATTGATAAAAAGAGTTTTGGGACAGATATAATTAATCAGACTAAAGCCATAAATAACTTAATTATATCTTATAAGTATCTGATTACCTTGGCATGGTTTCTGGATGTAAATATAATTGGGTCTCTAGTTATCAATAACCTCAAAAGAGCTCTATATTTATAGCTTTTTGGGTCCCAATTCTGTCCTTCTGAGAAATACAGGGGCTCAAAGGGACGGGTGCTAAGGCTAGCAGGGTAGCCAGTTGTAGCCTGTCACGTGTTTTTGGTGCTGTAGCACAGGTAACATCTAATTTTTCAGGTTATGGGAATTATTCTACCTATTGATTGATTTTTTGACGTGTGAATAACCCTAATCTATCCACCTGATCATAATTTCATTAATTATCCTTAGTAAATGCTCCCAGGATGCTAATAAGTCTTCTTAGTAGAAAATCCTATGGGTAATCTGATGTCAGATTGGTTCTCATTATGTATTAGCTGATGGGAGTAAAATCATAATATTGATTTTGATCCTTATTTTCAAAATTTTTTTAATTGACTTTTAATAATTAATTAAAACATAGGATATGAAAATAGACGTAAAATTTTTAGATAATCAGTATCCTCAGTATGTCACGGACATAGTGATGTCTTGAAGTTCTCACAATTGTATTTTTAAAGTATTTTAAGATATTTGACAAACTGTAATTATCTTACTTTTGAAATTTTTGGTATTTATTATTATATTTTATGAAAAATATGTAGAGAGTTTATTTAAGTATTTTTATATAATTTTATGTATTTCTAGACTATCTACTATCCATGGTGACATTTATTACATATTTAGTATGTCCCAGTCTTAGTTGTAGCACTTTTACAAGGTACCTTGACCTCTCAAGCCATCTTTCAATCTGTCAGTCCGTAGTCCCATGGCTGCATACCTGTCAGATGCCCAGGGCTGCTTACATGGCTTGTCAGGGTGCGCAGACAGGGTGACAGTGCTGCTTCTCAGCTGCGCGCGGATGTGTTGTTTGTGGCGGCTGCGTGCAAGAATTGTGAAAAGTCACATTTCTTCCTGTAACTCCTCTAATTCACATAATTCTTGGATTCTGACACAAAATTTACTGTGAAAGCTTTACATGGGATTTCATGTGAAATATTAGAATGGCCAAAATTTCAAGACTGCGTCTTTTCTACATTTTCATAAATTATTTAAAATTATAAGCAGTGAGAATTTGAGGAAAGTGTCAGTGAGTGACCCTACCTTAAATTTCATGTGAAATCATAATTTTAAATAATATTTCTGATATTATTTCTCCTTTAATAATTTATTTATTAATTTCTGTTATTTTTTTACTTTTGCAGCTTTCTCTGCAATAGTAGCAAGCTGACACCAGCCAAAGAGGAGAGATTGAAGACTCTAGCTCAGGAGCACATAAGACATTGGTAGTCATTCAAGGAGACATGCCAGCCATGAAGAAGGCCATATCCTTAAAAAAACTTATCAGATAAATTTACAAATATTGATAACCAGAAAAGAAGTGGAACCTTGTGTGAAAATCTGGAATCCATGGGATCAGCTAGCAACCTGAAAGGGAAAGGACCCTCAAAACAAGAGTTCCTCAACCCACCATAGACAAAGGAATCCAAAATACTGGGAAAAGACCATCTCTCTAGCTCAAAAATGGAAGAAAGTAGACAAAAACTAGATGCTTTTCCCTCCAATTCTTTCACTCTTGATGGAGCTTTTAATTTCAAAGTTGTAAGCAGACACCTTTATAATATTTATGAGAAATTGGAAAAATTCAACTTGAAAATTTCTAAGATACTCCTATTTCAGGAGTTAAAAACTAAAACCAAAGTTTCTGAAATAGAAAACCTGAAAGAAACAATGAGTATGAATAAGTTGACTCTAATAAGAAAAATAGACACTAACTATTCTTCTATCAAACAAGAACTGCTACTATCAATCATTTATTAGAAAGAAGAGGTTGAAAGAATAACCAGAACCCCTTTCACCCAAGTTATCCATAAAATGGATATTCTCAGTAACAAATTAGACTTGGAACTAGGTATGATTAAGAATGATCTAAGAGATCCCAAAGTTATTAATACTAAACCACCAGGTAATTATGAAGAACCAAAACCAACCAGGTTCTCCTCAAATCCTCATTCCAATCCCAGACCAAGTTTCTTTAGATTTGAATCTCACAAGCCTAGCCTGAACCCAGCAGTTGAGCATGATCTAAAGCTACTTTTCCCTATAACTGAATGGCCTAAGTTTTCAGGAGAAGGAGAGTATGACCATATCAACTTCATTGAATTCATTAATTATACACTAGCTTCACATGAACTCCCTGAAACCATTGCTGTAGTAAGACTACCCTGGTTATTCAAAGGAGAAGCTCTTGATTGGTTCATAAACAACAGAAAAGAAGAAGATTCTATACCTTGGAACTCTTGGGGGAAAATAATCAAAGAACAATCTGGAACCAGAATGTGGAAAGGAATGATGATGAAATCTTTTGATACCTCCCTTTATGACCCCTCAAAAGATAAACCTCATCAATGGTGTCTAGAACAGAAAAGTAGATTAGATTGCTTTTATCCTGAAGCTGATAAAGAAAAATTAAATGAAAGAATTCTCAATTTATTTCCAGGACACCTTAAACTCATTTTAAGGTGTAAAATTCCCATGGAATCTGACCTCTCTACTTTAATTGGTGTACTAGAAGAAACCATAGACATGAATGGATTGGGCAGAAAGTTTTATAAGCGTAGAGAACAGAATGTAAGGAATAGAGAAGAATACCAAACTAAGGTGAAAAATTCTTCTTCTCTCAATCCTAATAACCCTGCGGTCAAGAAATTCTGAGAGAACAGATAGAAGGTATTCTGGAACTGCAAACAGACTGAAAATCTAAAACCAGACTTCCCCCAGCCAAGGAAAAGGATTAATCCTATAGAAGGAGAAGAGTATGATCAGAAAATCAATCCCCAATGTGATGACACCAATGGATCTATCTCAGAATTTGAATTGATGATTAATAACCCCATAATTAAGGTCATAGAAGGTAATATAGAATCTTCCTTGGGTATAACAACTGTTAATGAAGATTCCAATCTACCCAAAAATTGGAACCCCAGAATGAGAATACAACATGTTGCAGAAGCGAAGAGTCTAACCCTCAAGCCCTCTGCTGTCAAATGTTATACTTCTTGTAAAACCTGTTATACTACTGGTCTGATCCAAAAATCCCTATTAAACCTGCTACTGGAAAGGGGAGATTTCTTCTCTTATTTTGTATTATCTTACCTGGAAAAAAAGGCCTTCAATTGGAAATATAACTTACTACCAATACCACAAGCTAAGTTCAGTAGCTGTAACTCATCATTAAATCCTATAGGAGTATGGTCCAAAGATTTCATAATCCCCCACACTTAATGGTCTATCAAACTGAAGATTGAGTTTGTAGTATTGCAGAATGGAGTATGTGATTACTTCATATTAGGAAATTAATCTCTATGCCTGTATGGAATAAATGTCTTCCAAAGAAAAGGAAGATATTTTACCATAGGATGTGATGGAAAAACAAATTCCAGATATGTCATATCAGCTCTCAGATTTCTGAATTGACTTATGAAAAATACTTGGAATCCTCTAACCAAGAATATTTCTCCCAAGCAGCCCTAAAATATTAGCTCAGTGAAGACCACAAAAGGGTTGTAATTCAAGTCTGATTTGAAACATGAAATGCGTTCCGTACCAAGGATCACCCAATTGATAGCATAAAAGTACATGATATGATTCTGACCCTGACTATCAAACCCCCTTAACCTCCCAACCTTAGGAGACCTTGTCATTACCCCTCTATTTCAAAGTCCAGAGCTTCTGTTGAAACCCACATCCAAGAAATAATTCACCTACATGTCTTAAGGAAGTTAGGACACAAGTAGTAATTGGATTCCACTACCCCAGTGATCATAGCTTGGCACAATGACAGGTCAAGAATTGTAGGAGACTTTAAAATTATTAAAAACTAAACTCAAGCTGACTACTATCCTATCCCTAGGATTGACCATGCTCTCCAGAACCTCCCAAAGGCCAATTTTATCACTACCATGGACATGTTGAAAGTATTTCACAAGATTCCTATCAGCTCTGATAGCAGAAAGTTAATGAGGATCATAGGCCACTATGATTATCTAATGATTCATTTTGGAATCAAAAATGCTCCTTCCCATTTTCAAAGGATGGTGGACACCTTACTTGGCCAATTCATCAGACAAGGCTGTATGATTTTCTACATTGATGATGTTATCATTTATACTGATGATTTGACCACTCATACGGACATAGTAAGACTAATCCCAAATACTATCTCCACTGTTGGCTTGAAAGTATCCATGAAGAAGTGCAACTTGGTATATGGAGAACTCAAATCTCTAGGACACATTGTCTCTGGTCTAACCCTTACAGCTGACCAAAGCAAAATACCTGCTGTTTCAGCTTGCTACTATTGCAGAGCAAGCTGCACAAGTAACAAAAATAACATAAAATAAGAATATTAAATTTAGCTTAAGAAGGAGTCGTTAATCCATAAATATTGTTGCAGAAATAGAATCTCCACCCAAAAGTAGGTTGGGTCACTCACTGACCCCACCCTTGAAATCCAACTCCTTATATTTTTAATAATGAAAGAAAGAAAAGACCAAAATACCACGGCACCACTATGGGACTTTTTGGCCAATTAAATATTTCACACACATTTTCACGTATAGGTTTCACACCTAAAGTTCAGTCAGAATTGAGGTGTTGTGTATATTTTAGGAGTTACACATGGAAATTTGTTCCGTCACAATTCCCACACTCAGCTGCGGCAACCAATACACCCGCGCGCGGCTGAGCAAGAGAACTGCCACCCTGTCAGCATATCCTGACAAGCTGTGTACGCAGCCCCAGGCATCTGACAAGTATGCAGCCATGGGACTATGGGCTGAAAGAGTGACAGGTGGCCTGAGAAGCTCAGGTACCATGTAAATGTGCTACAACCTATACAGGGACATTCTACATATTTAATAAATGTCCCTGTGGATAGTAGATAATCTAAAAATAAATAAAAGTATATAAAAATAATTAAATAACCTTTATGCATATTTTTTATAAAATATAATTAAAAATATCAAAAATGTCAAAAAGAAGATAACTACTATTTGTAAATATATATTAAAATAATTTAATATAGAATTGGGAGAACAATATTTTTTTAAAATACTAAGGGAATTGATGATATAAAAATATTACATAAATTCTCATAGCTTATATTTTTAATTAATTATTTTAATTAAATCAACTGGATTTTGAAAATAAGGAGTAAAATCAATATCATGATTTTACTCCAATCAGTTGATACATAATGAGAACCCACTTCACATCAGATTACCCGTAGGAATTTCTATTAAAAGAATTATTAAAATTTTGGGAATATTTATTAAAGATAATTAATTAAATAATAAATAATATGGATAGATTAGTGCTATTCACATGTCCAAATATCTATGAAAAAGTAGAATAATTCACATACTCTGTGGAATTAGATTTTACCCATGCTACAGCACCACAAATACATGAAAGGCTAACACTGGTTACCCTTCTAGCCTTAAAATCCATCCTTTTGAGCCCCTTTATCCCTCAGAAGGACAATATTGGGACTCAAAAAGCTATAAATAACTAGCTCTTTTGAGGATATTGATACCTAGAGACCTGGTTATATTTAAATCCAGAAACTGTGCCAAGGTAATCAAATACTTATAAGACATAAGTAGGTGATTTATGGCTTTAGTCTGATTAATAATATCCATCCCCAACCCTTTTTATCAATTTAAAACTGCTGAACAACCTTTTTAACCCCAGTAACAGGCTTAACCCATCAGTGCACATCCCAAATGGGTACCTAAAAGATGAAATAATATACCAGTGAGTCTTATTATCCTTTTTTTGTTGTGGAAGCTGTGAAAATTATTGGCCCACAAGCTTAGTCAAAGAGCAGTACTTAAAGAAAAAAAAATTCTGAGACAATAATGTCTCATAATTGATCCTAAATATGAGGCAGAGGAAATGGCACAGTGGTGAATATGAATGAACTGGTGAATATGAATGAACTGGTGAATATGAATGAACTGGTGAATATGAATGAACTGGTGAATATGAATGAACTGGTGAATATGAATGAACTGGTAAATAAATTGGATGGAAAAAAGCAGGGAGAAGATCTCCTTAAATAAAAAAGATTGTGCTCATGTGGAACTCATGTAATGACAAGCAAAGACCAAAAAATTCCTCCCAAAATGGGCTATAAAGGCTCTACAAGCCCTGTTACTTAGTTTGGGCTTACTCAGCCCTCTTGGCATTAGTCCTGAACCCTTTTGACCAGCCTGTACTGGTCTAATTTGGTGTTTCAACCCCTGCAGGGCTGAACCAGCCTGTTGCTGTTCAAACCCTGGCTGGCTGGTTATCTATTAAAACCAGCTCTGTTACCTGGTTACAATCCCCTTTTGACTGCATTGACCCTTATTACCAACTTACATGGCTGGTTGCCTCCTTCAACCAGCCCCTGGCCCTCAGATTGGCCAGGGTGGGCTCAGAAACACTCTGGGTCCAGTGAAACTCATAGGAGGGGGGGGTGTAACCAGCGGACATGCATGTACCCCCCCTCTCTCTCAGAACCCCAGGAGGGAGAAGTCAAATCCCCCCCCAGGGAACCTTGGATGTTGATACCACCCAGGGCATCACACAAATGGGTGGGCTGGACGGTGGTCAAGCCCACCCAGCCCCAAGTCACCTCCCCCTTGGTAACGGGGGGGAGATGGCCCCTGAAACCTCTTTTTCACCACACAAGATATGGGAGGGGTGGTCAAATCCCACCCCACCTTGCCAGTCCCCTTGTTGTGGCCGGCCTAGTTAGTCCACACATGAGATGGGGGGGTGATCAAGTCCCCTCCCACCTTTCCAGTTGCCTTGTTGCAGCCGGCCTGGCTAGTGGAGGACCAGCCAGCCTCCTCTGCCCCTTGCAACCAAGCAAGGGTAGAGAGGGAGGCAGGGGCTGCTGGCCCCCGCGGCTGCAACCGGGGCCGCAGCCCCGCACACAAGCGGGTGGGGAGACTCCAAACGGAGCCCTCTACCCCATACAATGGCCCAGCGTGGGCTGTCGGGCCCCAGAGAGAAACAAGCAGCCCCAGGAAGGCCGCAACACAGGCATTGGCCCCAATGGGCGTCTAAGGCCCAAAAGCCATAAAATACATACTTTGGCGGGCCAGCCCGTCTGGCCAAGTAGGTTCAAAAAAAACCTTGGGCCCAGTTATGCCCAAATTACCCCATCTGCCTAAGGTGGCCCATCCACCCTGGCAGGCCTGTGTCCCAAAAGACCTGGGAAACTTGTTTTGGAACCCAAATGCCCAAAACCAATAACATCCACATAGGCCCATGTGGCCCACGTGATGTCCCATGGGCCGTGGAGGCCCATTTGTGCATCCCATTTGGATGACACACTAATATGCTCATTACCTGAGTGCATCCGTATTTTAACACACCCCCTTAATCCAAGAGGGATGCCATATGCATACTAGACATAAAACCTTTATTTTTGTTCCTATCTAAAGCCTTAGTTAAGATATCCTCAATCATTGCTCCAGTGGGCATGTACCATAACACTATCTCTCTGCAGTTCACTGCATCACATATATAGTTATAATGAAAATAAATATGTTTTGTTCTTGAATGGAACACTTGGCTTTCTGCCAATGCAATGGCACTCTGATTATCAGAATACAACAACGCAAACCCTTGTGTTTTATGAGTATCCTCTAAGACCTTTCTTAACCACTTTGCCTCCTGTGAAGCTGAAAGTTATGCTCTGTACTCTGCTTCTGTTGATGAAAGACTTAATTCTGACACCTTCTTAGAAATCCATGACACTAGATTCTTTCCTAAAAAGAATACAAAACCACTTTTTGATTTCCTAGTGTTACCATCTGCCCAACTTGGATCAGAATAACCAACCAAATTAAAGTTTGCTGACTTTGGAAACTGCAGTCCCAGACTGCTTGTTCCTTTAAGATACCTCATAACTCTCTCCAATGCTGACCAATGCCTCATGCTTGGTTTCTATAAGTGTTGTGACAAGATGCCAATTGCATAAGAAATATCTGGCTTTGTACACTGCCCCAAATAATTCAGAAATCCAATAGCTGACCTATAACGGTTCCTGGATTGGACAAACTCCAGATGCTCTTCATCTGTAGACTTTTCTAACCAAATGTTAGACTGTATTGGAGTACCAAACTCCTTTGCATCCTCTAAGCCATACTTCTTAAGTAGAGCTAAAACATAATGGTTTTGATCCAACTTGATCCCATTATTTCTCTTACTAACTTTCATTCCTAGCACTTGTTGTTCCAGGCCAAGATGTTTTATCTTGAACTCCTTTTTGATTGACTCCATGACTCTATCTTTACCATATCCAATAAATATAATTTCATCAACCCATAAAAACAAAATTTCATCCTTTCTCACCAAAAGACAAGGGTTGGCCTCAATTTTCCTGAAACCAATCTCTATCAGTTTCTTGCTCATGGTGTTATACCATGACCTAGCTGCTTGCTTCAATCCATAAAGGGATCTACACAGCTTGAGGACATATTCCCCTTTATCTGCTGAGAGGAAACTTCTTGCACATATTTCCTTCATAGTTTCTGGGTTGGTCTCCACCACCCATTCCTTTTAAACTTCAGGAATCGACATATAAATAGTCTCCTCTTCTCCAAGTTTTGCATTCAAGTATGCAGTCACAAAATCAGCCTGTCTGATTTCTTCACCCAACTCCACTGCTAAAGCAATGGCGTACCTGAAGGTGGACAGCCTTCCAGTTGGCCAAAAATTGTCTTGGTAATCAATACCCTCTTTCTGCTTTAAGCCTTGTGTGATGCATCTAGCCTTGAACCTCTTCAAACCTCTATTAGTATCAAACTTCTTATTCAACACTAACCTAGACCCAACAATGGTCTTTCCTTTTGTAACTAAATCCTGCTTAACCACTTCAAACACACTATTATTTTCTAGAGAATCAAATTCCTCAAAAATAGCTGTATTCCAATTGGCTCTGTCATCAGAATTCATACCTTGGACAAAGCTATTTGTGTTAACCCTATTACCCATTTCTGAACTTAACTGTAGAATCTAAGTAACCATACATTGTTCCCAAAATGTATCTTCTTCATATTCTGCAGAAGCATAATGGGACTTCCATGCCCCATACCTATCTACAGGTATCCTTGTCCTTCCACTCCTTCTAACTTGAGGTGGGTGCTCATCAGGTTCTGATTCCACAGACTCCCCTGAAGTGGGTACTGAACCCTCCTGTGGCAGGTCTGCCATCTCAACATCATCACTAATGATATCCTCTACAGCATCTGCTGGTGAAATATGCTCCAATTCTATTTCCTGCTGTGATTCCTGAAAAGCACTATCTTCACTCCTTTTGAGTGGAAAGGTACTTTCTTCAAATTTTACATCCCTACTACGGATAACCTTTCTTGTCCCTGGACAATAAATCCTGTATGACTTACTTCTTCAATCATAGCCTACAAGTGCCCCTGTTCTATGTCTAGGATCTAACTTTCTAACCATTTCATTATGGTGGACACTATAATACACTAAGCAACCAATTGTTCTTAGGTGCGATGTTTTGGGGTACAACTTCCAAAACAGATAATGCGGACTTTTCCCATTAACACTTACAATATTGTGCAACAGATACACTGTGCACAACGACTCAGCCCATAAAAACTTTGGTAGACCAGATTGAGCAATAATAGTTCTGACTTTGTTCAATAAAGTCCTATTCATCCTCTCAACTATTCCATTGTTTTGTGGAGTACTAGCAGTAGTGACTATATGAGTGATACCATAATCATTCAATAGTTTCTCAAACTCTTTACTCACAAACTCCCTCCCTCCATCAGTAATAACCCTCTTGATCTCCCTCATCAAACCATTCTGTTTCCAGACTTTAAAGATTACTGAAACCTCCTCTGTGGTCTGATCCTTTGATCTTATTGGTTAAACCCAAACATAATTAATTTCTGTATCAACCAGATTGATGAAGTACTTTTCCCCTCCAAGGGACACTGGTGAAAATGGCCCTGCCAAATAAATGGAAAATTCCTCTCTAGGAACATCTGTGCAATCTCTACTCTTTGAGAAAACATTCCTAGTCTTGGCCCCTAAAGTACAACTTTCACAGTTGCTTTACTTAACCTTATGGCCACTTCTATTGTGAGCAACAGTGCTCAGAGCTGAAAACTTGAACAATTTTTCACAGAGAAACTTATTCTGAACTTGTCCACTCAGGATAGTTCTCCCATTCAAATCAATAACAAACTTATCTTCTTTAAGATAACAAATCTGGAAACCTTTTTTCCAGAGAACCCGAAGAGACACAAGGTTATAAGGCAAATCTGGTACATAGAACACTTTCTCAAAAGATATTTTGAAATCCAAGTGATTTGAAAGAATAAATTTTCCAATTCCTTTAATCTGAATTTTTCTTCCTTTTTGGACAATATTTACAACACCATCAAAATCTCTAATATTTGAAAAAAAAATGGCTTAAAAAACATGTGGTCTGTACAACCGGAATCAATCAAAACAAGAACGTCCTCCTTCAACTCTCCTGTTTTCATCCACAAGACAATTAGAATTTTCCAAATGTCTGCACAACTCATATGCCTTGCTGGTATATATCACTACGCGCAAACAGCTGACCTAATCAGCCCCATGTCACGCGGGCTCTGGAAGTTTTTGGCGCCATATTTAACAAGATTCTCCTCCTTCACCTGACGTATCTTGACAGTTCTGATCAGCAAGTTTGTTTCCTTGAATTTTCTGTTTATCACAAAAAACATCCAGCCCATCCCATCTGACCGTCATGGAAAAGGTGTAAAACCATCTTGGAAGGTGTCAGTCAAGCTTGTAAAGGTCAAATATGCGAATATACTCAATCAATCACGACTTGTTGAGCCAAATCTGCGGGCGTACTGTGATTGGCCCCATCCAGAGGGATCATTGGTACTGTCAAATCATGTCAATAAAATTGATTCATTGACATGTGTGAATGGTAAGAAAGTTTCAAAAGTGAAACCAAATAACTGGGTTGAGTATTTATCTGATGGGAAAGCGCACTACGGTCAAGTAACTGAGATATATAAATTGGAAGTTGAATGGACTCAGAGGGTTGTTGAAGTGCTGAGAACCAAGGAAGTCAAGAGAGAAAATGATATGCTGGATGTTTGGCTGCGGAGGTGCAATTTTGTCCATGTGCAGCTCAAGGGGCCTGCTCTCATTCTTTCCAAGGATATTGTGCTTCCGGTTGCCTATCAGTCTTTGCCTGCCTGGTCCCTTGGCAGTGTCCATCCCATTTACTTACTTTGGCCTCTTGGCTCCCTTTCCCCCATCCCATACACCATCACAGACATGATGGATTTGGATGTTGATATTTAATAACGCAACAATCAACTTCATCTAGAAAATCTCCTATTTTTTTTTCAAATGTTCTTTTTTTTTATGATAATATCTCCTTCAAACCTCTTGTATGTTATTTTTATTTCCGTATTACATTCCATGAAGCGCAGAAATCTTATGTTTCCATAAACTGGAAAAACACAACAGGGATTCCTGGCAACTTAATCTTCACCCACTTGCAAGCACACACATGACCAAAAAAAAAAAAAAAAAAAAAAAAAAAAAAGCACAGGCCTGGTGCCCAATTGCTTCCACTACAACTCAGGGATCAGCAAAAAGTGAGGAAAGCATACAACATATGGCCGGGTGACAGTAAGTCATTGCCAGTCATCCCACTCCCTTGACATTTCAAACTTGCTGGGATATCTCTCCTCCTCCTCTTTGCCATCACTCATTTACTCATCCTCACCTACCACCTTGTCTTTGTTGTATTTTTTTTCATCCTCCTCCTCCTCTTCATCCTCTTCTTCTTCATCTGTAGCCTCCAAATCAATGCTTTCAATGTAGTTGCTATCATTCAAATCCTTGCTCTCATCATCGTCCTCTTCTGGTTGGATCTCATAGGAAAGATAATAAGGTTTGGTAGCCCGTTCCCAGTGAATATCATTGAAGCGCTTGTTTCTCAACCTTTTGTTGCTGTCTCCATTCCCTGAGAGTGATGGCATGGGGTTTGGCAAGAATGCAACCAATTTATTGTCGGCAAGAGACATTTTTTTGAGTGGGTAATTTGTTATTGAACCAATCAGGGTCTTAAAAATCAATTGGAAGACCTTTAGGAGCCTGAGTAAATATAGTCTCAGGTGGATTTTTTGCTCTAACTCGTCAGCAGTTTTGGGGACACTTCCCCTTGGACTTCTGAAACTCTTGGATTTCTTTGTCCAGGCGTTTAAAAAATATATTTGCAGCCTCAGAGCAATATGGTAATTTCTTGACCACATAGACATCCTTTTCTGGGATGTATTCGTCGTTGCTGTGAGCTTGAATCTGGCTCAAAATTGTCTGGTAACGCTTGGGAAAATTTTGATTGATTACAAATTTGTAACGCATATCACAAAGCTGTAAAGATAAAAAAATATCAAAAAAATGCAAGCTGAAAATTTGGGGGAAGAATTGGCCAACGCACTCTTTGGAGAGCTCTTTGACTGACTTTTTTTTCCTCATCACAATCATGTTTCCCTGATTCCTTGCGCTCCTGGTTGAATCTAGACGCCATGTAATAGTGTACATAGTGGTTGTAGGATTGACCTAGCAGCTCAAGATTGTTGATGTAGCTTTCATTGACATTCATGTAGGCATAGACTTTCCCAACTACTTCCTGACAAAGTGTGATGAGCGAGGACATGCGGCATGCTTCATTGTATAACGAATTGGGTTGTTCATTGAGGTTGGGGGCCCACACTTTTGATCCATTTTTGACATTGATACTTGAATATAACTGATTAAGAACTCGTTGATGTAAATAATACCTTTCCCAAATTTCATCCAACCAGCGCGTGCATCCTTCAGGCATTGAATTTCTTCTTTGGCAACTAAACTTGCTGAGGAGGTACTTTTGAATGCATGATTTATCTCTTTGACAGTTGGGGATTGTTGATGGAACTCTCTCAATAAATCAGGGTTGGGTGAATCAGGAGTGGCGCGCTGCCCAATCAGACCCCGGAGCAACTTTATTTGAACATAGAATGCTTCCTATATTTGAGGAAAACAACATCAGCATTACCAAAAGAATAAGAGCAGAGAGCCAAAAGGAAAAAGAAACAAAAAAAATACCTTAGTCCGCTCAAATCCAGCTGGTTGTTCCTTGAGTATCATCTGCAAGGGATGTTTCTTCAAACCGGAGCCAGGTGTTGCAGGGGTAACAGAGCAGGCTCTTTGGTTAGGCGGTGTTTTAGGGCTTTTTGTTGACTTGCTCTTCTGCGCTGTTTTTGGGCCTTGAGTGCTAGGGGAGGCTGGGTGGGAAGACTTCTTTGCAGGGACTGGAGGCAATGCTTTCTTTCCTCTAACTTTTCCTTTCTTTGAATCCCCAGCTTGGGGAGAAGCTTTATTCAGCTCAAGTTGGTTGACTCATTCAATAATCTGGGATATCACTTTGTCTTGTTTGGCTAGACAAGCCTCATACTGTTCACTAGTGAAACAGGGGTTGTTGGCAGCAAGAAATGTGTTTTTGTAATTCATCACTAACATTTGTCTAAAGCTAAGATAATCTTCCAAGGGAAAAGACAAGAAGAATGTGAGGGGATTTTTTTTATTTTTCTTATTTAGAACATGAATGAAGATTTCTTTTATTTTTTATTTAGAATTTGAAAGCTGATTTTTTTTAGTTTTTTTTGTTGAGTATGAGATATATTTTTTGAGTAAGTATATATAGTCAAGATCAAGAATCAAGAAAAGTGAAAAAGTCAAACAAAATTTAAAAGAGGATTTGCAGGATGTAGGAAGGAAGCACCTTGATGACAGATTTATTTCTTGGATTGAACAAAGGGTCAGCTTGCATATGACTTGAGATAGGGAGCTGTCATTTGATGTCAATATTGATCAGCTTGCATATGACTTGAGATCAGGAGCTGTCATTCTATGTCAATATGAATACATCAGCTGACATGGGATTGAAGTTATTGTTGTGATTTGTGGGTTCTGAGTTCACCGCCCGCGCAACGTGGGGCTGATTAGTTCAGGGGTTTGCGCATGGTGATAGTGGTTAAGTACAAGCCTCAACCTCCATTTCCTGAAATGAAGTTCACTGGTTCAACCCACCATAGATCAAAGAATGAAAATTGATCAAGAAATTCACAATTATACAATAAATTTTGATAATAATTTATAATATTTTATGAGTATGTTTTTATGAGTATTGATTATAGAATTAAAACCTTGATAATATATAATCAAGATGGGAATCTAATATAACTTTAAATTGAGTTATGAGGACTCAAAGGCGTCCCAACAATTGATAAATAACTCCCCAATAAGCTCCCTTCCTTTGGGGAAAAGCTACAGTAAATAATTTAATCTATACTCTCCACTCTGTATAAACCAATCATATAATCTTAATATTATCCCCCTTGGGGATGTGATTATACTTTTATAAACTCTCCTGAGCCTTTAGAGCATCCACTCAGAGGGCCCTGATCTTAGTTGTAGAGTATATAACTTTTGGGATATGTAAATAGGATCCTTTTACATTGAAAATCCCCCCAAATGAGTACTAGTACCCTATTTCTCATTTGGCAGGATGTGATGGGGTTCTGAGCCCTTGAGGAAAAAACCAGGTAGATACTAGCACTCCCCTGATGATTCCTTGAGTCCCCTGAGTGCTCCTGTTACCTTAAAAGAGGAGGGTCTTCACCCTATAGCCCCTCCCTCATCCAGTTATATATGATTAATTATTTGTAAGGAAATATGGCAAGAGTTAACAAGCCCGCGAAAATTAGTCTCTAGAAGTCATTGACTGGGGCTATCAACTTTAGTATTATATTCAACTAAAAATCCTATTGGCAACTTCAATTTCGAGTGGAAGGGCCTAATTGGAGTAGTGACCCTTGTGTGTTACTAATATAAAGGGTGTGAGCATATTTTTGAGCAAAGCTCCTTTGAGCTTCATTTATTTGGAGCCAGGCCCCTTACCTTTTTATAAATTTTTAAGGTTTGTCTTCTTCCTCAAAATACCTTGTAATTGTTCAAGTCTGTGAGCTTTTAGCTTTTGCTTGAATTATTTGAGTCAAAAACTGACTTTAACATTGGTTCTTGTCTTATTTTTTGCAGGTATAACCATGGCCAAGTTTAGCAATAGAGGTTATATCCATGACAATTGGGGGCCTCATTTTATTTTAGGACCTTGAAAAGTACTTTTGCCACATAAATTAAGCATTTTTTGTGGTATTTGTTGAATATTTGACTGATTTATATTTTTTTCCATAGAAATATACTAAAAAAAATACAAATTTTTCAAAATCTGTTTTTGGTTGAAGGTTCAAATCCTTTGTGTTTGAGTTTTAATAGTATACTGGGTACGTATTGTTGTCAGTTTCTTCCATTTTAGCAGCTGAGGAAGAATTTTATTTTTAGCCACTCAGTATCCGTGCCAATTCTTGGTTATTGTTCCAAGCCGCAGACTAAATCAATCTGGACTGATAGATAAGATACTCCTTTGTGTGATCAAAATGACTGATTGGGTAAAAAGAATTTATTGTTTAATGCAACAATAGCCCTGTTAATCAAAAAAATCCTTTGCGTTAGTGTGAATATTCAACCGCAAGTTTCAATCAATTGAGTGTACTGAGAATGTGTCTATTAGAGAAGTCTTTTGGAAAGATTGACTCAATTGGTAATATAGTAAAACGTTACCATACCTTTGACTATAGATTAATGAGTAAGAATTGCCTTGCCATTATAGCATCATCACCTAGAATACTGATATAGCCCTGCCCCGCAACATTGTTAAAACAACTTTCAATCAATTCTTTACTTGCTTCAAACAGGGGAAAGGCTCAAAGCTTTGTTTCTGAATCAAGCTTGGTCCTGGGTAGCAAATTTGGCGGCGCCAGTATCAGAAGTGCCAAACCAACAGAGAGAGAGAGATCCCCTGCAAAGGATATTGTAACAGAAAGTAAGTATTTACCTCAGAATTGAAAAAAAAATAATGACAATCCCTCAAGAGTTTCTTGACAATTTAAGCATCATCAGTCAGTTGCTCATTCCTGTCATCATGAATACCAGGAGAAAGAGGGTTGAGCTTGTGCCCCCCAGCAAATTCATCCAGAAAAGAAAAGGACCTGCCTCCAGGCACAGCAAACCTTCTGACTTGCCACAGTCAGAAAAAGATCAACTACCTGGAGGCAGTAAGGGCAAACAATTACAAGAACCAGGCATGATTCTTGACTCAGGCCCCAGCAACCTACAGGGCCCTCATGAAACTATTAGGAAGTGACAGGCTGATGAAAGAGACAGAAAGCTGGGAACCAACCCAGATCAAGAAGCCTGTATTCCCAAAACCAAGGAAAAAGGAGAAATTACCAAAGGGGGCAAGCCAACAACCAGTAGCTTCAGGCTCCCAGGAGCCTTTAAGGAACAAGAGCCCATCCTCTCCCCTGAGTCAAGGAGCAAGGATGAGGAAGAGGAGAGAAAACAGGCACTCCATTCATGGAGAAATGATGAGGATTGCCCTGTCTCTCCAAGGAGGCTTCCAATTCTTGGAAGAAGGGAGAGCCAAAAGAGCCAAGAGGGGCTGAGGTTGTCCCTAGAATCCAAAATTTTTCTGGAAAATTTTTGAGATATTTTCTTCAATGAAACACTTCATATTAAGAAAGCAGTAGTCCACAAAAAAAAGTACTGTATAGAAGGCTTTGCAGCCATAGATAAAAAGTATTCCTTTATTTTTTCAGATAGCTTGACCTTGAAATCAATTTTAGCCAGTTGGGTGAAAGATATAAAAGACTTGACCAATAAAACAAAAGAACTATCCTTAAGAAAAGCACAAGCAGGAGATTTGAGTAATCTGGATGACAATTTAACAAACATTGATGACACCTTGAAAGACTCATGCAGAGAATCTATCAGTATCAAAAGAGATGTCAGCTCATTGACCTCTGTCAGCTTGCTACTATGTACAGAGCAAGACTGTCAAATAGTAACACAAACTATGAAAAATATGAATACCTCAATTAACAAAGTAAGTAGTGAGAAATCCATAAATATTATTACAGGAATCGATTCCTCACCCTAAATTAGGTAGGGTCACTCACTGACCCCACCCTTGAATTCCAAGTCCTTATATTTTTAAATAATTAAAAATAAAAGTACTAAAAATTACAACACCTGTATGGCACCTTTTGGCCATTCTAACATTTCACATTTATTGTCACGTATAGGGTTTACACCTAAAATTCACTCAGAATTGAGGTGTTGTGTATATTTTAGGAGTTACATGCGGAAATGTGTTATGTCACAATTCCCGCGCGCAGCCCTACATCATTACATAACCCTACGTACTAGTAGCAGCAGGTTCCCGCGTACTAGAGACCCGCGCGCAGCTGATTCTGCCACGCACGCAGCGGATCCTACCCCGCGCGCATCTGTACTAACTGGTCCCCGTGCCTGGATCAGTTGTGACTAATCTGACAACCAGGTACTGCTCAGAAGAGCTACAACCTAGTTAGGGTTGCCTAGTATATGTAACAAACGGACATATGCATTACTAATGATCTAAAAATATCAAAACTTAAATAAAATTAATGAAAATCAAGTTTTAAACATTTTTTAATAATAAATCAAAGATCAAGGACTACCACATAAATCACTGATCTTGATCTTTGAAGACCACGAAACACTACAAGAAGTGTTCATAAAAATTATTAAAAATTATCTACATGATCAGCAGATGACGGAAAATCAGTAAAAATCCACATCTGCACGCTTTGAAACAATATCAATAGTACAAATAAAGGATAAGTACAGAATGATCAAATTTACGCCATAAAAGATTAACAGATCCTGTGGCTAAAATAGTACAGAAATCCAGCAGATCTAAGTACAGCTGATTGACAGCACCAAGTGGAAGTGCTAATCTTGCCCTGACTGGCTTTCCAGCCTCAGACCACAAGCAGAATTCTCTCTACGTGCCCTGAGAAGACCAAAAATCACCCCAAAAAGGTATTTATACAGACCTCTTTGGATCCCTTATTTGAGAAGTTAATCAGTTACCAGGAATTATTTATTATCAATTAGACACTGTGGCATTGTTAATCAAGTGCTGATATGAAGATAAGCAAGTGATTTATGACTTAGTCTGTAGTAGTATTATTTACCTTTATTAACCAATCAACCATTGAAGTTTAGTCCAGCAATCTACCCCATCCGCTCTGAAACCCTTCCAATTATTCCAGGATTTTCGTGGTAAAGTACTCAGAGTGATTGTTACCCTTCCTGTCTAGGCCGTTTGTGCTGTTAAGCCAGGCCACTAGTGGAATAATTCCTTTCTAATGCACCCATATTTATTCCAAGGTTCTTAAAATGCCTAAGGAGGCCCCTTGAAGAGAGGTTGCTAGTCTGTAAAGATCCCCAGTAGTATAATACTTTGGCCCCTCTTTTATATTATATTGAAAACCATCTACCACCAAACCAATTAAACCTTGCAACTGCTCTTATTAAATCATTTATTTGAGCTTCTAAGCGTTTATTATTGGAATAATAATTATTATTATCATTCCAGCATTTTTATCACTCTCTGTAGCTAAAGGACTGCAAGGTTCCTGGTATCAGAGAGCTGAAAACCTCAATGGTTTTACAAATGGTTCATTCATTGGAAGTTTTAGAACATAAGTTTGATGAAAACTTGAGTTCTGTCAAAGAAGATATATTGAAATGTCAAGTTATGTCAAAACAAAATCTAGAAAAATTAAGTACTAAAATTGATAAAGTGCATGAACAATTAGGGAACAATCATGAGAAGCTTGTTTACAGGTTGTTATCCTTTTCCCAAAATAACCACAGTCATGTTACAGAGTACAGAGAACCAGGGGTAAAAAGAAATAGCATATCTGTTGCAGAAAATAATGATCTGGTTCAGAATTCTAGCAAAGGAGAGGTTTTCAAGAAGATATTACAGTGATTGCCAAAAATAAATGAATGGCCTGATTTCTCTGGGGAGGGTGAATATGATCATACTGAATTTCTTTCATGGATTGACACCCTGAAAGAAGATACTGGACTTCCTGATACCTTGATTACTAGTAGATTAAGGATTCTATTTAAGGGAATAGCCTCAAATTGGTATAGAGACAGAAGGAGTGCAGTAGTTTTATAGGACTGGGACTTTTGGAAAAGATAAACAAACTCAAAATTTGGAACGTCAAATTGGAAAAGGAAATGTTTGAGTGCTTTCAACAATGACAATTTTTTTCCAGGAGTTACACCACCAGCAACTTGGGTAACCAGGCAAAGAAAGAGACTTAGAGCATGTGACCCATACTTGGATCAGGATAGTATCAATTTCAAATTAATATCCCTGATGGACAGTGAATTTTTGTTTGCAGTAAAGACAAGTATGAAGACTACAGATAATTGCTCAAACTTGATCAACATAATTGAAGATATAGTAGAAGACACATCTCTGGGTAGAACAAAGTCATATGCTCCTAGGGATGTTCCCATGGAAAAGTCAAGTAAGGGTAAACTCCCTTTGAAGCAGAGTCCTCAGAATAATGATCTCTCTTGTTATACTTGTGGTAACACAGGAAATAATTCCAGACCTTGTCCTCAGAAGGCTGGCAAATTTGACAACATAGAAACCAAGACAAGTGGGAAAGAAGAATTTTCCTATGAGTCTTACAATGACCATAGTGAAGCAGAAAATGATAACCTGATCATAGGTTGCATCAATTCTATTGATGCATCAAATGACTTGGTTCAAATTTCATTTTGTGGTAAATCTTGTAAAGTTCTTCTGGATTCTGGTGCTTGTAAATCTGTAGTAGGCAGAAAGTACTTAAAAAATTTGTGTCCACAATTGAAAAGGCACTTAATAGAAATACCTAAGATGAACCTGCAAAGCTGTTCTGGTACTCTGAATCCCTTAGGGATGGTCAAGATTAGATTGATACTTAACAATTTGGCTTTAGTAATCAAGTTTATAGTTATTGATAATACTGAAACAGGATATTTCAAAATTGGTAGTGACCACATGAAAAGATACGGTATCAGTTTGTTTCATGAGAGAAGTTGTTCATATTTTACTATTGGAAACAGCACTAAATTTTATTTCAGGAATTCTGGTGAACATTTTGTGAATAATATTTCAAAGCAAAGTTTTGAAAAGGAGCTCAGCAGGGATTCAAAAATTAGCACTTTGTGGACAGAGAAACAAAAGAATGATCTAGTATCTCTGCTATTTGACCATCAAAAGGCTTTTGCAACAGTAAATCAACCCTCTGGTTCTATAATAGGACATGAGGTGACAATCACTTTGACCATAGATAGACCATACCCTCCAGCTCTGAGAAAACATCCATTCCCCGCTAGCCCTAGGAGTAAAGAAGCGTTGAAAGAAAATATAGATACATTTTTTAAATTGAATGTAATCAGGAAGGTAGGTGCCAATGAGAATGTAGATATCACCACACCTTTTATTATAGCCTGGCACAATTGTAAATCAAGGATGGTTGGAGACTTCAGGGTATTGAATTCCTACACAACTCCTGATATATATCCCATTCAAAAGATGGTTGAATCTTTTATTTAATTGCACCAAGCTAAGTACATTTCTTGCATGGATGTTCTCAAAGGTTTTCATCAGAATGTGGTAGACCCAGAGAGAATGAAGTTCCTAAGAATAGTGTGCCACTTAGGATGGTTTGAATACCCTAGAATTCCTTTTGGTATTAAAAACGCTCCATCCCACTTTCAGAGGATGATGGATTCAGAATTGTATGAAGAATTGATGCAGAAATGTTTAATAATTTATATAGATGATATAATTATATTTTCTGAGACATGGGATGAACATAAAGTGAGGATTTCTATAATACTGGAAAAGGTAATCAACATGAATATGAAGATATCTTTAACTAAATGCTTGTTTGGATTTAATTAATTGAAAGCTCTGGGTCATATTGTGAGTGGTTTATCACTTGTTATAGATCAAGCCAGGGTAGCTGCTGTGTTTCTAAAACCTATACCTAGTAGTGTTAGAAAAATGCAAAGTTTTTTAGGTTTTGCAGGTTATTACAGACTAAAAATTTGAGATTTTGGGATAATAGCTTCTAGTCTTTATAAGGTATGCAGTCCAAATGTTTTGTTTGAAATGACTAAAGAGAGATTACAGGCCTATGAATCACTTAAAACAAAGCTGACTAGTGCACCCTTATTATTCAATCCAGACCCTAAGAAACCATTCAAGCTGTATGTATACACGTGTATGGAAGGCCTTGGGGCTGCATTGGACCAAGTACAAATAGTTAATTATAAACCAGTTGAAGGACCAATTTTTTTTATATCCAGACAACTTCAAGATAGTGAGAGGAGATATGGTGCTTCACAATTATAGTGTCTGTGTCTAGTATAGGCATTGGAAAAATTGTATTATTACCTAGATGGATGCCAATTCAAAGTTATTACTGACTTTAGAGGGCTGAAGTCATTGCTGAACTTGAAGAAACCCAACATGCTCATGTTGAGGTGGCAAATTGCCATCCAGGAATGGAGGGGTTCCATGAAAATAGTTCACAGGGAAGGATTGATACATAAGAATGCAGATGGTTTATCACGTTGGGAACTACCCAATGACATCAATAACCCTGCTTAAGACACTGAGGATACTGTGGATACATTGCCTATCATGGCTAAATCAATGAGCAATTTGGCACAAAGCCTCTGGGATTCTGTTTTTGGATCCTATTCTAACAACAAAAACACCTCATTAATAGTAGAAATTCTGCAATCAAAAACAAATATACAGGACCTGATTAAAGGGCTAGATGAAGAATGGAAGAAGGAACTAATTGATGGTATATTTGTGCTTTTGGATTGTTTTTTATATCACAAGTCAGCTCACTGCTGTTCTGTATTATTTACAAAACATTAACATGTAGATTTTTTTATGAGTGAATGCCATGACAACATCTTCTCAGGACCTCTATTTAAAGAGAGAACAACAGAAAGAATTAAAAAGATAGCTTGGTGGCCAGGTTGGAAGAATACTTTCTCTGAATACTGTGACTCTTGTGAGAGATTCCAGAAGGCCAACAGACCCACAGGAAAGATGTATGTACTATTACAATCCACGGAAGAACCAAAGGAGAGATGGTCCACTATCAATATGGACTTTGTTTCTGGGCTACCACGAGGAGGGAAAGATAATCATAATTGTGTACTAGTAGTAGTTGATAGATTCTCTAAGAGATCCATGTTCCTACCATTTTACAAGGATATTTCTGCAATGGATATAGCTCTATTATTCTGGAACAGCATTTTTAGTGCCTAGGCTTTCCACAGAACATAATTAGTGACAGAGATCCCAAATTTACATCTGAATTCTGGAAGAGTTTGTTGGAAATAATAGGAACAAAACTATCTTTCTCAACAGTCTACCACCTGCAGACAGATGGTCTAGCTGAAAGAATGATACAAACCTTGGAAGACATTATAAGGAGATATTGTGCATATGGAATTGATTTCAAAGACAACAAAGGCTATATGCATGATTTGGTTTCACTGTTGCCAGCTTTGTAATTTGCATA
The DNA here is from genome assembly GCA_025617555.3 of Puccinia polysora. NCBI lineage: Eukaryota > Fungi > Basidiomycota > Pucciniomycetes > Pucciniales > Pucciniaceae > Puccinia > Puccinia polysora. Next base: position 23,615,610 of record CM062647.1, on the reverse strand, counting down.
TAACTCTAGCAAGCATTCTACCACCAACATGTCACCTTTTGAACTAGAAAGAGGTTGAATTCCTCATATGCCTCAGGATATGCTCCTTAGCAAGAGTATATTACTTCACCTCTCTTCTGGTTGTGTCAGAGAAATGATGATTAGGGCTGAGGACTTTGCAAGCAAATGCATTAAGGAAGCAGTGGAATACAACAACAATAGATGGGATAAAACTCACAAGGATCATGACATCAAAATTGGAGACATGGTCTTAATTTCAACCATGAATTTTTCCAACATAGCAGGACATAGGAAACTCAAGGAATCATTTTTGGACCATTTGTTGTAAAGGCTTTGCATGGTAAAAATGTGGTAGAAGTAATTCTGAGCAAAGAATTTGACAGAAAACATCCAACATTCCCAATAAGTCTATTAAAGAATTTCATACAACCTACCAAGAAATTTCCATTGAGAAAGAACCCTGTAGTTGTAATCCCACCTCTAGAAAGTCTTAAAGATGAATTAGCCCACAAAATATTGAACCATAAAATTATTAGGAAAGATGGTAAGGATGTTGGACTCTATCTGGTAAGGTTTAGGAACAAGTTAGCTGATAGTGATTTATGGATAGAGGCTAAAGACATTAAAAACTCTGAAATATTATTGAGGAAATATAGAGCCTCTAAGAGGGGTAAAAGTTCCTCTGAAGAGTAATTTTTCTTTTGGTGGTAGGGAGTGTCAGCCACAAGACAATTAGACTTATCCAAATGTCTGCACAACTCATATGCCTTGCTGGTATAGTTTTTAAGTACTAGCCTCAACCCCCATTTCCTGGAATCAAGTTTACTGGTTCAACCCATCATAGAGCCAAGAATGAAACTTGATTAAGAACTTCACAATTATACAATAAATTTTGATAATAATTTATAATATTTTATGATTTTTTTTTATGAGTATTGATTATAGAATTAAAACCTTGTTAATATATAATCAAGATGGGAATCCAATATAACTTTAAATTGAGTTATGAGGACTCAAAGGCGTCCCAAAAATTGATATATAACTCCCCAATAAGCTCCCTTCCTTTGTGGAAAAGCTACAGTAAATAATTTAATCTATACTCTCCACTCTGTATAAACCAATCATATAATCTTAATATTATCCCCCTTGGGGATGTGATTATACTTTGATAAACTCTCCTGAGCCTTGAGAGCGTCCACCCAGAGGGCCCTGAGCTTAGTTGTAGAGTATATAACATTTGGGGTATGTAAATAGGATCCTTTTACATTAAAAATCCCCCCCAATGAGTACTAGTACCCTATTTCTCATTGTGCAGGATTTGATGGGGTTCTGAGCCCTGGAGGAAGAAATCAGGGAGAGACTAGCACTCATCTGATGATTCCTTGAGTCCCCTGAGGGCTCCAGTTACCTTAAAAGAGGAGGGTCTTCACCCTATAGCCCCTCCCTCATCCAGTTATATATGATTAATTATTTGTAAGGGAATACGGCAAGAGTTAAAAAGCCCACAAAATTTAGTCTATAGAATAAATTGACTGGTGCTATCAACTTTAGTACTATATTCAACTAACAATCTTATTGGCAACTTCAATTTTGAGTGGAAGGGCCTAATTGGAGTAGTGACCCTTGTGTGTTACTAATATAAAGGGTGTGAGCTTATTTATAATCAAAGCTCCTTTGAGCTTCATTTATTTGAAGCCAGGCCCCTTACCTTTTTATAAAGTTTTAAGGTGTTACTTTTTACTCACAATACCTTTTTATTGTTTGAGTCTGTGAGAGCTTATATTTTGTTTGAATTATTTGAGTCAAAGACTTCAACATTGGTTCTTGTCTTGTTTTTTCCAGGTATAACCACAGCCAATTTTATCAATAGAGGTTATATCCCTGACACCTGTAAGGAAAAAAGAATTATCAGCTACTGATAAGTTCTAATTTTCAAGGTTAAGATTACATAATTCATAATCAATCAAGTCCATTTCTTGATCCTCATCAATTTTAGCCTTCTTGTTGGGGACTTGTTCCTCAACAGCTTGTTCCATTGAAACATCCAATGCTACAATAGCAATATTTTCCATGGAAAGGTTGACCTCTTTGTCTTCCTTTTCACTGTCCTCAGATTTCTTCCTCTTCTTGGCCTCCTTTCAATCCTTTTCATAGTGCCCCTTCTTCTGACAATTATAAAACAAGAGCTTTGATAAATCCCTTTTGACCTTTGCCTTCTTCCCATATTTTTCTGTCTTGCCCACCAGAGCAGTTCCTGTGCCCTCCTTCATCTTAAATTGAAGATCATCCTTTTCAATCCTTCTAAGCAGATCCTCTTCTCCAGGAAGGGGATCCAATTGAGATATAATCCTAACCAAGGACTCATATTATTTTGGTAGCTTTTGAAGAATTAAGAGTGACAAACACTTAGGATCTATGTTCATCCCAGATGACTTGAACTTAGAAATACTTGATCTTTCCTGCCCCAAAAATTGTTTGCAGTTGGCAAATTTCAACTTGAACAACTTATTGAAGGCAATCCCCTTCTGATGGACAGAGTTACCAGCATACTTGGCCTTGAGCATTTTCCATACAATGCTACCCATCCTCTTCTGTTCCTCCTTTAAAGTCTAAGGAACCCATGCCATATGACTTTCATCAAAATGCCTAAGAATGAGATGATAAGACTTCTTCTCTACCTCTGAACTAATCAAATTATCATCTGCATCCATAATTTCCCCACAATAAATGTTTTCCAACTCACTGTCCATTAAGACAGACCAAGCACTATAGTTTTGACCATTCAAAAAAATCTTGGTGGAGCTGGACTCTGGGATATAGGACATCTTCTTGGAAAACTTGAGGTCTTTGAGGTTGTCCAGAGTAAGTTATAAGGGTCTATTCTGCTTGGAAGTAATGATGATGATGGTACTGATAATGTGTGAGAATTCTTGGCCCACAAGCTTAGTCAAAGAGCAGTACTTAAATCCAAAGAAATGCTGAGAAAATAATGTCTTATGATTGATCCTAAATATGAGGCAGAGGCAATGGCACAGTGGTGAATGTGAATGAATGGGTGAATGAATTGGATGGAAAACAGCAGGGAGAAGAGCTCCTTAAATACAAAATGTTGTGCTCATGTGGAGCTCATGTAATGACAAGCAAAAGGAAAAAAATTCCGCCCCAAATGGGCTCTACAGGCTCTACAAGCCCTATTACTTAGTTTGGGCTTACTCAGCCCACTTGGCATTAATCCTGAATCCTTTTGACCAGCCTGTACTGGTCTAATTTGGTGTTTCCACCCCACAGGGCTGAACCAGCCTGTTTCTGTTCAAACCCTGGCTGGTTGTCTATTAAAACCAGCTGTGTTACCCTGTTACAATCCCCTTTTGACTGCATTGGCCGTTATTACCAACTTACATGGCTGGTTGCCTCCTGCAACCAGCCCCTGGCCCTCAGATTGGCCAGGGTGGGCCCAGAAACACTCTGGGTCCAGTCAAACTCACAGGAGGGGGGGGTTTAACCAGAAAAACATGCATGTACCCCCCCTCTCTCTCAGAATCCCTGGAGGGAGCGGTCAAATCCCCCCCCAGGGAACCCTGGATGTTGATACCACCCAGGGCATCATACAAATGGGTGGGCTGGGGGTGGTCAAGCCCATCCAGCCCCGGTCACCTCCCCCTTGGTAACGGGGGGGAGATGGCCCCTGCAACCTGTTTTTTTCCACACAAGAGATGGGGGGGTGGTCAAATCCCACCCCACCTTGCCAGTTGCCTTGTTGCGGCCGGCCTAGTTAGTCCACACATGAGGTGGGGGGTTGATCAAGTCCCCTCCCACCTTGCCTGTTGCCTTGTTGCGGCCAGCCTGGCTGGTTGAGGACCAGCCAGCCTCCTCTCCCCCTTGCAACCAAGCAAGGGGAGGGAGGGAGGCAGGGGCCTCCAGCCCCTGCGGCTGCCGCCCACCCTGGCGGTGGCAACCAACCAAGCAACGCAACTGGGGCCTTGGCCCTGCACACAAGTGGGTGGGGGGACTCCAAACGGAGCCCCCTACCCCATACAACGGCTGCTTGTGGGCCGTTGGGCCCCAGGCGGGCCGTGACACGGGTGGTGGCCCCAATGGGCGGCCAAGGCCCAAAAGCCATAAAATACATACTTTGGCGGGCCAGCCCGTCTGGCAAAGTATGTCCAAAATAATACTTGGGCCCAGTTATGCCCAAATAAGCCTGTCTGGCTAAGGTGGCCCATTGACCCTGGCGGGCCCGTCTCCCAAAAGACCTGGAAAATGTGTTTTGCTGCCCAAATGCCCAAAACCAATAACAACCACATGGCCCACGTGGCCCAAGTGATGTCCAATATGCCATGGAGTCCCATTTGTGCATCCCATTTGGATTACACACTAATATGCACATTACCTGAGTGCATCCATATTTTAACACTTCCCCCTCTATGTCAGCTCTCTGATACCAGGAACCTTGCAGTCCTTTAGCTACAGGGAGTGATAAAAGAACTTGGAGCAATAATATTCCAAAGAATAAACACTTTAAAGCTCCAATAATGGTATGGTAAGAGCAAGTGCAAGGTTTATTTGGTTTGGTTATAAATATTTTAAATATAAAATATAAAGAGGGGCCACAGTATTATACTACTGGGGATCTTTACAGACTAGCAACCTCTCTTCAAGGGGCCTCCTTAGGCAGTTTAAGAACCTTGGAATAAATATGGGTGCCTTAGAAAGGACTTATTCCACTAATGGCCGGGCTTAACAGCACACGTGGCCTAGACAGGAAGGGAAACACTCACTCTGAGTACTTGACCACGAAAATCCTGGAGTAATTGGAAGGGTTTCAGAGCAGATGGGGTTGATTGCCTGACTAAACTTCAATGGTTGATTGGTTAATAAAGGTAAATAATACTACTACAGACTAAGTCATAAATCACTTGCTTATCTTCATATAAGCACTTGATTAACAATGACACCGTGTCTGATTGATAATAAATAATTCCTGATAACTGATTAACTTCTCTGGAAACAGAAGGGCAAAAGAGCCTGTTTAAATATTCCTTTTTGGGTGCGTGAGGACCTCTAGAAGGGGTACTAGCCATGGGCTGAGGCTAGGGGAGCAATCAGGGCAAGATTGGCACGTCCTCAAGGTGCTGTTAGCCTGCTGGCCTTAGATCTGTCAAGGAACAGCTCCTTTTTAGCTGCAGGATCTGTTAATCAATAGATTAGTTATTTTGCTGATCCTGCACTGATCCTCAATTTGTACAGTAAGTACTGGTCCAAAGTGAGCAGACGTAGATTTTTATTGATTCTCCATCCTCTGCTGATCCTGTATGTAATTTTTAATAATTTTTACGACCACTCCTTATGTAGTTTCGTGGTCTTTGAAGGTTCTGATCAACTTACTTCGTGGTGAGTCTGGATCTTTATTTAATTAATAAAAAATACTAAAAATTAGTTATTAACTAATTTCAATTGATTTTTAAGGTTTTTGAAACATAATCTATGCTCGTGTGTTAGCTTTACATATGTAGTGTGGATCCTACTATGTTGTAGCTTCTCTGAGCGGTACCTGGATGTCATAGGAGGCGCGGGGATCAGTCCATTCAAATGCGCGCGGGGACTGATCCGCTGCTCAGATGCGCGCGGGAGTTCAGCGCTGTAGGGACGCGGGGCTGCGTGCGGGAGTTGGCGTACGCGGGAGTCCAACGCTGTAGGGACGCGGAGCTGCGTGCGGGAGTTTGCGTACGCGGGAGACCAGCGCTGTAGGGACGCGGGGCTGCGTGCGGGAATTCAGCGCTGTAGGGACGCGGGGCTGCGTGCGGGAGTTGGCGTACGCGGGAGTCCAACGCTGTAGGGACGCGGAGCTGCGTGCGGGAGTTTGCGTACGCGGGAGACCAGCGCTAGGGACGCGGGGCTGCGTGCGGGAGTTGGCGTACGCAGGAGTCCAACGCTGGGCTGCGTGCGGGAGTTTGTGTACGCAGGAGACCAGCGCTAGGGACGCGGGGCTGCGTGCGGGAATTGTGACAAAATACAATTTCCCGTGTAACTCCTAAACTACACACAACACCTGGATTTTGACTGAAATTTAGGTGTGAAACCTATACATGACATATCATGTGAAATATTAAAATGGCTAAAAGGTGCCATACTGGTGCCGTGGTCATTTACCATTTTGTATTAAATTAATTAAAAAATATAAGGAGTACGAATTCAAGGGTGGGGTCAGTGAGTGACCCTACCTTATTTTGGGTGGGGAATCCATTTCTGCAATAATATTTATGGATTTCCTACTCCTTCATTTTTATAATAATTTTATTTATTCATTTATCTTTATTTTGTTAATATTATTATTGTTGCTGCTTTGTCAGGTTGCTCTGTGCTAAGTAGCAGGCTGACACTCTACATGCCCTGAATGCTATAATGGTAATCCCATCAGGGTAATTACAGTTGGTATGATTATATATAATATAAATAAATTTGAAGATATCTGTGTGATAATTTCAAGAGTATCCTTAATGGATCAAGAATATAATTCTGATCATTCTAGAAAAAAGAATGAACTAAACATGTTAAATAATAAACAAGTTTGGAACAATTTCATATTACAGACTGACACAGGAATGTCACAGCCAAAAAATGAGACTCAAGTATAAACACCAGAGTATCAAAACAAAAGTCAATGAATCAGAAGATGATTGTATAAAATTTAAAAATAAATTTATAGATGAAATGTATGAAGACATGAAAAGAATAATCAAAGCAAGAGAAGACACTACTACACACCATTTTATAGAAATAATATGGAAGGCAGCTAGAAAAAAAAACTAAATTCAAGGTGGAGTCTGAGTAAGAAAACTAGAACAATAAATATCAGCGGAGCATTTCAAGTTTATAGATTTTCCATGTGTATTTCCAAGGAAAAGAATTTTACATAGTGCTATTAGAGTAAAGAGCAAGACATCAAAGTTTCTTTTACCCTCATGTAGAAAATAGTTTTCTATTGTGTTAAATTGTATTTTTACTGAGCTAAGATTAGAGGTATCTTTCCTATAAAAGATCCTCTCCTCACAGTTGTATTTCATTTCTGTGGATACACATTCCTTTCATTGCATTGTGTACATAGAAAACTTCTTATTATCATCTCTGTTCTCAAAAAATATTATTTTTAAGTCCTCTACCATCCAAATCACTCATTGCAAGACCAAGAAGACTCTTACACCTAAAAAAGTATTTATACAGAGCCTCTTTGTTCCTATTTCAAGACAGAATTCATCAGATATCATCCCAGAAACCATTTCAACCCTGATTCAAGTTCTTATAAGAGATAAACAAGTGATATATGGCCTTGGTCTGATATTCAATTATTTTTAATTCAACCATTATTACCATGTGCACTAAAGATAAATCATCAAGCACCTGCCTTAGATTCAAATCTTTCCAATCTTCAACTGTTGCAGGTACCCAGAAAATGGCTGCTTAAATAATTTATTTATTTCCTCCCTGTTCTGGCTAGTTTGCTATCATGGTTTGGCCATACCACCTCACTATTGGGCAATACTTCCTTTTTGTTAAGTCATAAGGTCCCACTGTTCCAGGGTACCAGATTATAAACCAATATCCTGAAGAGGTGTTAAAGACCCACAGTGTGCATAAACTGTGGCCTTTCTTTTATTACTTATTATATTAAAATATATAAAACCATCAAACCAAACCATTTAACCTTGCACCTTCACCAACCATTTATATCCTTTCAGAGATTGGTTGTTCTTTATTTTAAAGAATATATCTATGGTTACTCTTCATCACTTCTAGTAGCTAAAAGATTGCAAGGGTTTTGGGATCTGGAAGCTGACATCAATGCACATGAAAATTGAATCCAAGCTGAAACACATGATGAAGAGTTCCTTGAACAAGGTAAAAGAGATGCTGAAAGAAACCTTGAAAACATTCAATCCAGATGTCATGTGATACATAACAAAAACTGATCCATCTATCTGCTTCAGGCTTCAAAATTTAGGGTGAAGGAGTAGGCCAAATCAGTCAAACTTGAGTCTTATCTAATAGATTATCTTGCCATTCCCCAACATCTCATCTGACAACTTGAAGCTTTAAATTTTAACCCATTTTGCTTGAACCTCTGCCTGTGAGCAAGCAGGTTACTTCTGTATCTGGGGTCTTGGCACTGGGCCATTTCAGACAAGATGTAAAAAGTGCATTCATAGAGTACTTGGGTCTCCTGAAAAATCTTTAGTTATCAAATGATAAATTGATAGTATGATGCAAGATGAACCCAATGGCTTCCTCCTTGGGATGGAATGTCTGAGATAAGACTTGCATGTGGCAAGGAAGCTCATTTACATGTCAATGATGCCACAAACATTTCAGATCTCTGGAATTTACTTTCAGTGGGGGCTTCACCAGAATTAGCAATGTAATGTCCAATGATGCTGACATTACAAGCCGCTAACTTTTTTTGGTACACACCTCTAAGATGCTGATGCAGTAACACCAGGTTTCCAAACATTGCCTTGGTTGGTATCACAAATTTTGACAATTCAACACTGTTTTCACAACAATGTTGGAAGCTTTGCAGCGAGGCAAAAATACCTTTGCACCAATTTGATGCAAGCTAGACTTAGAAATGTTCTTGGGGAGAAGTGATGAAACTCAATTAGTATTGACTAGTTTTTTTTTTTTTTTTTTTTTTTTTTAGAAAAAGTTTGACCAAAATAACATCCAGAAACATAGAAGGACGGGCGACCGCCAGAAGAAAAAGAAACCAAGCTAAAAAGCTAGGCAAGAACTTAAGTAGTATGCTTGGAAGTTGCGGCAGTCAGCGAGATGGGTACTTATATCCTCTCCGTGAAGATCAAGAGATCGTGAGTAAGACCCAGTGAGAAACGCACCAACAAAAAAGCTTAGCTTACTGGCTCGCTATAAAAACTTTCTGGAAAAAATGAAATTGATCATTAAAATCTTGCATCAGGGTTTCGAGTCGTACGTTTTCTTCCTCGGTATCTTTCTGGGGATCGTGACTTTGATCTTCTATATTCATCAATAGAACGTAGGTTGTTTGGTATTTTTCAGGAAAACTTTTAAAAATCATAAACGCGTGGTATAGTCGCAGGCTTAAACTGATCCAAGCTCTGAACGAGTGGATGCTTGGGGGCTCTTGACCAATTTTAGCACAGTTATTCAAGTTAGCAAATAGGCCTTTGGAAAGATTGATCTCTTTGACTCGGCCGTGAAACGATGTTGTTAAGATCTTGAATAAATTATGGAACGTTCTGAGCTCCTCATCAATATTGGCACCTTCAAAAATTCTTCTCGTCTTCTCATCACATTCTTTCTCCTCGCCCGAATTTTCGCCCAATCGTTTCAAGCAAGAAAAGACCTCCAAACTCTTTTCTTGGATCAAATTGAATTCGAGTGGATCGTCCCGGTGCAAGTTAAACCTTTCCTTAACAAATAGTTCAGCGGATGGTTCGCGTAGCTGGCTTAAATCTATCGAATGAGGAACAAGACCATGGAAATTAGTTGATCGAGTCGAATGTGTGTTGTAAGACAATTCTCACCTGATGTTAGATCTTCCATCTTCATCAACTTTCTGAATCCAAAAAATGGATCCAAAACGAGAGCCATTGAAATTAACTTTCGCAAAGCGGCATTAGGCACTGATTGAAAGCGAAGATCGAACTGTTTTGATTCGAGTGCTTCATTGGTTGATTGAAGAAAACAGGTTCGATGTATACTTCGAATCAAGTGCAATCTAATGTCGTCATCATCGTCTTGGATAAGATTGATCATCAAATTCACAATCCTCGTTTTGATCTCAATTGACAAATCCCCACAAATTTTGTTCAGTTTCATGATTGACGTGAGACATTTGGCCGCCGATAGGCGGGTTTCAGTGCTCTAAAATAATGAAACCATTAGTCTACTGTCACCAGGGTTTGGACCAAAAAACATAAAGAATAATCGATCAAGTTACGGATGAGATGAACGGGGCTGGAGCCGCAGAGCTTTGCCAGCTTACCTTTTCCTCCCGCGAAGCTTCTTCGACCAAAGTTAGGATCTTTTCCGCAAAGAACTCGACAGAGAATTCATGACAGGCCAGCTTGCCTGCAGAATTGACTAAGATACATCCTGCAAGAATGAGGATACTATCACGCGTTGGAATGGTCGGGATTGAATGGTAGCCCTCCAGCAATTCTGTTAGACTCCATTTCGCATGGTCCAGATTAGATGACGCCGTTTCAGCCGCGAGCAACTTGAGAGCAGGTAGCCTGACAGATACTGAATCAGTGATACGACGAGCCGATGATAAAATTAGGTGAAAAACTTCAGAATCGTTCGCCAGTGATTGATGCTCAGCCATCTCAAGAAATTCGAAGGCGATTAATCTGGTCGTCGGAGACCCCTCGCGCAAAAGTTTCAACACCGTTTCTCGCGTCGGATGCTTTCGAAGTAAACTACGGATGGCCCGACTCTCGTAAGAATATAAGGCAGGTGTTCTAAGATTATGCATTTTCTCAATCCTCCCCAACAACAGGCTAGGAGAGAAAAAGCTTAAGCCCGATTTGATCCCAAACCTAGTATCTAAATCCTCCAGTATTTCTAAAAAGGATGATTGACAGAGAAGAGGGATTGCTGGGCGATTCAACAACACCAAAGCCGCCGGAACTAGGGTTTCTTGGACTGGCAGAATGAATCGATCGAATTTGATTAAACAGCATGATAGTGCAAAGAAAATAGATAGACGTCCTCACTGTTTAACTTTTCTTGGGTTGATAGCAAGCTTGGCAGCTGAACCAGCCGACTAACAGAAAGCAGTAACCCATGAATCTAGGTTTACCATGTCCCCATGAGTTAACTATGCAGACGTATGAAAAAATACGGCATGATGTAGAACACACGTAATTCAAAACATGAGGCTTAGTGACTTTGGTCAAAGATTCGCAGATTGCCGATGATACTTTGTTGGAAGGCACGAGCCCTGTCATTGCATCTGCACTAATCGACCTTATCTATCAAGAGAGAAAAAAAGGGTGGCATAAGGATACCTGGAATGATAATCAGATCAGCAAAACAAAATCTTACTTTAGACACCTTACTTTTCAAACATTCTTGAACCAGTGGGATGAATTCTTCAGCACTTGAAGCACAATCTGGATTTTGAAGTAGGGCCAGAAGGGACAACACAGCGAAGATAGGACCTTGGGAATGATTATTAGACACATCATGGATTCCGGCTTCAATTGATCGCCTAAGTTCTTTTAATAAAATCATAGGCATTGAGGGCAATCTACGAAAGAAGTCTAAGAATCGGATGCATGACTAAGCAAATCGAAGTCAAAATAATTTGAAGTTCAAAAGTAGGTATCAAACCGACCTGATAAAGTCTCTCGTTTGCGCAGGTTTGAATGAGAACGATCTAAAGTTAGGCACCTGGTACCCAAGACGCGATTAATCAACCCCGAGAATAAAATAAGGGCTCCATTGCGAACCCGCCAATCGGTAGATACAAAACTTTTGATAGCAAATTTGTAGCTCCTTTCAATAAAAAGCGATGTCAAATGAGGAGCAACCTTGCCATCCGTTAGCAAGATTTTTAAAGTGTTGAGAATATGGACCCGGGCTTCGGCAGAAAGGTTCTCTTTCTCGCTCAACTCCAAGATCAAATCCAAACAGTCTCTTAAGTTTTTGGTGCTAGAGATCGATAAGGCTTGACACGTTGATAAAATGCAATATGGTAAACCTGCACTTCGGCGAGTGGTTGAGATTTGTCGATTGGTAATGGCGCATATATGGGCCTAGGTTGAATGAGCTTGCATGAGTAATATTCTTTCTAAGGGTGAAGTGTAGAAACCTACTCGAAGCCACATAGCGGGAAGCTGTGATGACGGCGATTCCTGTGGCAAGGTACATAACAAGCCACACAATGAACTGTATGCAGTATGAATGCCCCCAAAAGCGCCTCGATGCCTGATTTCTAGCAGCCATGTTTCAAACATCTCTCCAACATCAATCAAATCCTGATAGCTAAGAAATCTATCAGGATCATTGGTGACATCTGTTTGACCAGCATTCAGCGAAAGCTTGACGGTATTCATCAGTAAAGCACTACAATGAACGAAGTAAGTACACCCAGAAAATCTTGGATAAAATCTGTTAAGTGATAAAAGGCATTATAATCATTATCCTTACCTGATCTCCTTCATACTTCTCCAGCAAGCACTTAGGATAGCCTTGTGTCTAGTTCCCGTCATAAAGTTTTTGTCCGTTACTACTTGCTCATCATCCAACAATTCACCTTCGTCATCAGCAGGTACAAATTCATACGCTCGAGCCTCTTCATGATCGGGTAGTAAATCCGTTGGTTGAAAGATAGAGGGGCATAAAACCGCGGCACTCAATTCCCACACTCGCAAGATCAATCTTTTTGTCCGTTTTATAATAGGCATCAGATCCTGGGAGACCACTAATGAATTGACCATATCCGTCGGGAGAGTCATAAAAAGCGCACTGGAAGATATGAAACGGAAGGAAGGAGATCGCAGAGAATCAGAATTTCTAGTCAATAGCTAGTTTAGGAGAGCATGCGATGCACGAAGAAGGGGGAACAAGCCTTAATACCATGATAGAGCCCTGCAAGGGTCGTTTTTCAAACGCCTGTCCAAGGTTCGTCTCAGCTTCAACGATTCTAATTTCCAAGTCATCAAGTCTACTGTGCAAAAAGATAGCTAGCCGTGTTTGATTAAACGAAAGATTAGATTTATTCAGCCTTAATCTAGAGGTGCAGGTGCTTGATTGCCAAAACGCACCTGAGGGGTTTGTAGATGGGCATTGATGTTCTAAATGTGACAATAAAATCGCAGGAAGCTCAAGGTTTTTCGCGACCACTTCTTGCAAAAGCAGGCGGAACATCAGAGTGGCGGTACCGTTTTCAGATTCTCGCCGTGAATTTAAGCAGTGAATAGCATACGACGCAACTTGGTGCTTTAAATTGGATATTCGTTCAGAGTCAGTATCAAGGGCTAAACAACGTTGTAAAATCGCCAAAGAGGCTTCTTTGACATCGCCATAAGTGCTTGTTAATGCCAGCAGCAGCTTGTTGATAAGCAATTGATCAATAATCTCGATTTTAAACGGGAACCCGACCGGGCCTGTGGCCAGCTTCGAGACTATCGGAGAATACATTGGATCGATGCCGGTGTTGAGAAGAACCAACAGGTAAGTCAAAGAGGCTATTTGACAACGATAAGGCGAACAGATCGATAAGTTAACGCGACAAAGCTTCGAGAATCGGATGAAAAACCACTTTAGAGTTTCAATAGAAGAAGTGTATTGGTCAATTTGACCGCGAACTTGAATGGCTTCTTGGTCATAACAAGGGCTTTCTTCGACTCGAAGAGCATTGGGACTTTGCTTTGAATTTAAGGTTCTATTATGACAATTCGAAAGCTTTTTGTTCAATGAGTGCGAAAAGTCTTGGAGTTTGTTGAAAAGCACATTCAAGCTACTGAAAATATTTTGCTTCAACTCGGCTTCAGTTTCACCAAAGTTAAGAGCAAAGAAATCAAGGACTAAATTTAGATACTCAGTTGAGACAACAGCAGTGAGGCTAGAAGGTTGACAAAGGATCGCTAGTGCCGACGATCGCAATGATACAGCGGGGTGTAGTAAGCAAACTTTGAGCAAGGAGTCCGGCAGCCAGAGGTCGAATACATTCGAGTGTTCGCGAAACGATTGATTTGAGGTGCTGTTGCGACGCGGATTGATTCGTGCTAGTGAAATGATTGCCGAGAGTTGGTCGAATGATGCATTGGATGTGAGCAACTCGAAACGAGGTCCGACCATCGAGGATATCGTTTCAGTCAGCCTCTTGAAGCATTCAGGCCAACTCTTGAAGAGGGGGACAAGATAATATTGACATAAATATTGTCGTTTACGCTCCTCGGAGTCAAAAAGGATGTCCAAAGCGATCGATATCCAGTTGGAATGATATGGTGATGGAGCGCCAATCGCCTCGGGGGTTTTGGACTCAAAACTCTCAATTTTAGAAGTCCAGTGCACAGCCAGTTGGCCTGCGGTTGAAGCCAATTTATCGTCTCCGACGGCGTTCAACAGCATACGAAGAAATTCCTCCGGATCAACTGCATACAGCTTGAAAGCTTGTAATGCAAATTTTATTGGCATGCAAGGTAGAAGGTAGCATAAGATAGATAGGGATCGTTTCTCGATGAGTATGGATCCTTTGATGGATTCCAAAAAGAACTGGGGAACCTGAGATTGGGAGAAATCAGGATGATAGTTTTTCGTGTGCTCCAGCAGGTTCCGAAGGGTATTTTTGATTTTGTAAGAGACTGCCGGCGAGGGAGAATTCCAATGAACCCAAACTGCGTGACTTATTTGACGCTCGATGTCAGGTGATGGGGCATTTTGACGACCATCACCCGATATAACTTTTTGAGTACGTCGGTTGGATTTTAACTGGCGAAAGACCAAATTGATTACTTCGAGGGCCAATCCGACTTCATGCTCACGATTACTGATTCGAGCCGATTGGCCCTCTCGAGGTGCAGGTAGCTCGTCAGATTGCGATTCTTCCGCAAGTAGGAGGACTGCAAGGGCGGGAGAAAGTAGTCGATTGGGATCAGGACTAAATCATTATGCATTTCTGTGAGTAAACAGTGGGTCTAAGCTATCAATAGATCGAATTGACTTACCTCTGATGGTCAACATCACTCCCTTCATCGTTTGAAACTTGCACCAACCCTTCGACCGATCGAGCTCTGGCAAGCTGAGGTTGACTGAGCGCTGCTTTGATGACCTCCAAGATCTTGATCTTCGGCTCGTCCGCGTCCATCATAGGATCGACTATGGGCAAGTTTCTCGGAAGAAGCACCTCGGAGTTTTCAAGTTGCGGTTCAAGTTCCAAAGCCCTGGATGGACTCCCTGGAGGCGGTAATGAGCTCGGGGGACAGCCGAAGCGCAACGACACCTACCACTCGGGTGACTTATCGGGTCGGGCCGACTCGTTTTTAGTAAGCCCAAGACCGGCCCAAATGTAAGCGCGGTCTGTCGGGCCGATTATAGGACAAGGTTTGTTGAGCCCAAACCCGACGCAAGAGCGAGTTTCTGGGCTTTTTGCGGGTTCGGGCTAGTTGGCGGGCCCCCGTCATCGTGTTGGATTGAAAGCTGTTTGAAGTGAGCTTTCAAATAGCTTGATGCAATTTTGGAATAAAGGGAAACACTTTCAGATCATGAAAATATGGAGGTATGAGGCAAAAAAAATAATTTTTGATCACTAGAGACAAAAGCTAAAGATATAGTATTCAATTTTTCATCCAATCATGTGTAAAAATCAGGGCTTTGGGGGCCTCTGGAGCTAGTTTTGTCCGCAAAGTCATCCAAAACACAACAACTGGGAAAGAAGGCCTGAAAGACAAAAGATAAAAATGAATTCATTATCACACAGAATTGAATAAAAGAAGATGATGAGTCTTAGTGATTCTGATGCAATAGAGGTCATTGGAACCATTAAAATTGTCTTTGCCAAAAAATCTAATGTGGGAAATTGGGATGAATTTTATTTTTACCAGTTGAATAAGGTAGATTCTGAATTACTTTCCATTATATATCTCAATCAAAGTTTTTCAAAGGTATAAATCCAATTCAGCCAGGGGAGTGCTTGATTGAGATTGTGTATTTCCTTTTAGAAAACTGGTGGAAACCATCTGATTTCAAATTTCTATAGAATTTTTCATCAGTTTCAACAGAATTAAAAACTGTTTTTTCATTGATGATTTTGGAGAATAAGATTCAAGAAATAAATATATTGTCCTTCTGAGTTCTTGTATGTAATTATGAACTGATTCAATATTCATATTCCTTGACATGGTATATTCTATGTATTTGAACTTGTAGTGGGGGTTAAAAAAATTGCAATAGCTGGAAATTCATCCATAACAGACCAGTAATTGCAAAGTTTATTAATCTTGTGCTGGAATATTGAGGTAATATGATAATTTCCACCTTATTGAGATGGAAATTCCAGATTGTATTCTATTTCCTTCAGAGTAATGAAATATAGGTTGGAAGTTGGATATTTTGTGCTGGAAAGCTAATCTGCGCACCCCTTCAAACCTCATAAATTCCCTGGTCTATCCAATACTCCTGAAAATGACATCAATCCCACATTTGACATCTTTGAAGTCTTGTTTCCATCCATTTGGAAGAAGCCAGAACATCAATCCCCTCCCCTCATACTCATGTGACACCTTGCAGTAAGATTTCCCTCTCTTGATTGGTCAAAAAATGTTTTGAAACTCCTCCTCCATCTCTAATTGGGTGCCCACAAAGCAGCCCAAATCCTCATCCCCTGACCAATCCCAACCTGCAAAGCCCACTGAGCTTCCCCAAAATCTGAATTTTTTCTTAGGGGTAAGCCCAAACCCAACCTCCAACCTTTTGAGTACAGGCTAACCCGTGGGCTGCCTGGCCTGATAAACACCCTGACCTGCCACCAAGAGGCTGCTGCAGGCTGCAAGCTGGTGAAGTGGTACCTGTCATATCTTCATCTCTTAATTTGTGGCTGTGCATATTCAAGTCCTGAAGGATTCCTTTTACATAGTTGAAGAACCAGAAATCTTATTTGGTTTGTTGGCAGAACCTTTGTGTCTTTATCTCATTCTCTTCTCTGGCTTGGACATGGGTTCTTGAATCAAAAAAAGTTGGTACTTCCCTTCCAAATGATTTTTGATTTTACCCATGTATAAAGGTTGTTCCTCAGGGGCCAATTTCTGGAATTTTTCAAATATTTCATAGGAATAGATTCTTTTAATAACAGACTTAGAAGTTCCCTCATCAACCTATGAATCTTGAGATACATCTTGAATATCTATCAATCAATTTTTTTTTGGTTTTTTTTGGTGAAATTTTCAGCTTGCTACTATTACAGAGCAATCTTTAAAATTAACAGAAAAATAACATAAAAATACAAAATAAATAAAAATTTATGAAAGAATAAATATTCTCAAAAATATTATTTCAAAATCTGATTCTCAATCAAATTTAAGATAGGGTCATTCACTGACACCTACCCTAAATTCCCACCCCTTATATTTTTAAATAAATTAATGAAATATTGCCAAAAGGCACGGCTTTGAGATTTTGGCCATTTTCATATTTCATAGGAAACCCCATGTATAGGTTTCACAGTGAAAATTGTGTCAGAATCAATGAATTCTGGCAATTAGAGGAGTTACACGGGGCAAAGTAATTTGTCACAATTCCCACATGCAGCCACAGCAACTAAGACATCCACATGCAGCTGGGTAGAGGCACTGACACCCTGTCTACATGACATAAAAAGCTGGGTATGCAGTCCCAGGCACCTGAAAAGTATGCAGCTGTGGGACTACGTGCTGACAGGCTAACAGACAGCATGAGAGCTGAGGTACCACGTAAAGGTGCTACTACCAATACAGGGACATGCTAAATATGTAACAAATGTCACCCTGGATATTATATAGTATAAAAATACATAAAAATATATAAAATAACTTAAAATAAACATTTTACATATTTTTACAAAATATAATAAGTAAATAAGATAACCAAAGCTTGAGAAATCTTTTAATATACCTTAAAGTTACAAATGTGAGAACTTCAAGATATAAAAATTTCCGTGACATACCATTAAGGAAATTGAATATGTAAAAATATGAAATATATTCCCACAGAATATTTTTTTAATCAATTATTTTAATTAAATGAAGAAAATTTCAAAAATAAGGATCAAAATCATTATTATGATTTTGTTCCCATCAGTGAATACATAATGAGAAATTATTACATCAGATTATCCATAAGAATCTCTACTAATAAGAAATATCAATAAACTGGGAATATTTACCCAGGATAATTAATGGAATAAAGATTGTGTGGATAAATAAGTTGTTATTCACATGCCCATAACTCAATCAAAGAGTAAAATAATTCCATTATCCTGTGGAACTAGACGCTACCCCTGTTACAGCACCAAGTACACGTGATGGGCTACCACTGGTTACCCTGCTAGCCTTAGCATCTGTCCCTTTGAGCCCCTATAGCCCTCAGAAGGACAGAATTTGGACCCAAAAAGCTATAAATCAAGAGCTCTTTTGAGGTGAATGATACCCCATAACCAGTTATATTTCCATCCAGAAACTGTGCCAAATTGATCAAATACTTATGAGAGATAATTAAGTGATTTATGGCTTTATTCTGATTAATATTATCTGTCACAAACCCATTTTTACCAATTTAAACTGCTGAACAATCTTTAACCCCAGATACAGGTTTAAACCCATCATTACACGTCCCAAACAGGTACCTAAAGTATTAAATAATATAAAAGTAAGTCTGTTATCCTTTTTCTTATGTGGAAGCTTGGTCATAAAGCCCTGCCACTACACCATATATTTTATATATATTATCTTTGGGCAGTAACTCCTTCAAGAATATCAATTAAAGGTTTCAAAGTAACCAGCTCTACGGATTTCAAAGTGAATTCCCTGGGGAAGAGGTGTTAAAGATCCCCAATATCATTTTGGCCCCTATTTTTATTTATCTAATAATTAATTTATTGATATTGATTAATAATAATCATTAATATCCAAACTATATTGCCTTGCATTTGCTTTATCCAAATATTTTTACGGATAATTGCTGCATTTTTATAATAATATGTTTATTGTTTATTCTATCACCTCTGGTAGCTAAAAGGTAGCAAGGAACTTGGCATCCAGAAGGCTGACAGAAATAAAAAATCAAAATATCTGGAATAAGTCAATTTTGATCATTGAAGAAAAAAATAAAAAGGAAATACTGAAATAGATTTGAGGAACCATTGAGGATGGAAATCTCAAATTTTGTCAGCTTGCTACTTGTACAGAGCAACCTGTCAAAATTATCAAAATAAATTCATGCACTTATGAAAGGATTAGGGAATCCATCAATATTATTTAAGATTTGCATTCCCCACCCAAAATTAGGTAGGATCACTCACTGACCCCACCATTGAATTCCTACTACTTCATATTTTAAATTAATCAGAAATTTCCCAAAACTCACAAGACTACTACAGTGATGTTTTGGATATTTTAATGTTTCATGTTTATTATCACATAGAGTTTTCACAACTAAAATTCAGCCAGAATTGAAGTTTTGCCAATATTTTAGGATTCACAGGGGGAATTTTGTTTTTTCAGAATTCCCACACTGGCCTGCATCCACTCAATGCAAGCTGCACGCGTCAGATCTGCAATACCACAAGCAACTTCCAAAACCTGCATTCAATATGACCCTGTCCGCCGTCTTCACCCTATCTCAAATTCCCACCTGCAGCTGTCAAGCCTGCGCATATCAACATGGTACAGCATGCAACAGCTACAACAAATATACATGCATCATGCATGTGTGATGAGGTGAATGACGGGTAGAAGACCATTTTGAACCTCTAAAATTCAAATGAAAATATATAAAATCAAAATATGAAACCAGAAACTTAACGGAAACAAACATACCAAGAATTTCCCTTAAAAATTCTAAAAGATTATCAAAATAATCAGATGATGACCAAGAATCTAAAAATACCTTCCTCTGACTATTTACTCCCAATAAATATAGTACAAAAATAGGAAATATGTCAAAAACTGTAAAAATAACAAATTACCACAAAGACAGGTTTTGAAATGAATATCACACCTAAATACTGCAGAGATAGGTAAATCTGAGTGAAATAACTAAGAATGTGTGCTAAACAAGCCCTTGCCAGCCTGCTAGCCTTAGCCCATGAGTACTGCCCTCTCTACTTGCCCTGAGAAGGCTTCTTTCACCCCAAAAGGTATATATACAGTACCCTTTTGGATGTTTTAACCCAAGTGAATTTTATTTATCACTCCAGACCCTCTTCCATCCCTGATAAGGTGCTATAAGAGATAAGAAAGTGATATATGGCCTCAGTCTGATAGTATTATTATCAATTCAGCCACCCTCACCATTCCCCTTCAAGAAAATCATCAATTACACCACCTTTGATCTGAGACCCTTCAACTGTGAATTACTGAAGACATTTTGTGATTAAATACTTGTCAGATTGCCACTATTTACAGATCAATCTGTCAAAGTAACAAAATAAAACAAATAAACAAAAATATTATTCAAAACAAAGAAGGGTTAGGAAATCCATAAATATTACTCCTGAAATGGATTCCCAACCCAAATTTTTGTAGTATCACTTGCTGACCTTACCCTTGAAATATCACCCCTTCATATTATTAAAAAAAAAATAAAAAAATGACCCAAAAGTCACAATACCACTATTGCACCTTTTGGCCATTCTTAGATTTCACATGTGTTGTTACATGTGGGTTTCACCCCTAAAATTCATTCAAAACAGAGGTGTTGTCTATATTTCAGGAGTTACATGCAGAAATGTGTTGTGTCAAAACTCCTGTGCACAGCCCTGCATCCCTACAGTAGCCACACCCTGAGCTAGTCAGGCACAGCCTGCGTCAAAATTTCCGCATGAAACTTAAGTTGGCTAGAGGGCCAGTGTGCAAGATGCGCAGTGGATCCTACTCCTGCATGCAGCTGATCTGATATGCGCACCTCCAAACCACAAGACCTCCTGGCATCAACCAGGTACTGCACCAAACAGCTAGAACCTAGTTGGATCACTCATGCATATGTAAAAACGCGACATATGTATGGTAGATGATCCAAAAACGTGAAATATCAAGGAAAATTATGAGAAATCCTATTTAAAATTATTTCAATTTGAAAAAAAAATATTGAAGATTGCCACAATATTAACAGATCCAGAACTTCAAAGATCAAAAAAAATATCAAGAAGTTGTCATAAAATTTATTAAAAATCATCAAAGTTATGGGCATGGGATAGAAACTCAATAAAAACCCACTGCTGATCACTTTATTTAATTAATAACAGCAAAAATATAAGATACGTGCAGGATCCTCAAAATAAAAAATTAACACAATGACAGATCCTGCAGCTAACAAAATTCACAAATACTACAGATTTGTAATCAGCTGATTTAGAGCACCAGGAGGACGTGATAAATTTGACCTGGCTGGCTTACCAACCTTAGGATATAAGCCCTGCCCTCTCTACATGACCTGAGGAAACTCCTCTCCACCCAAAAAAGGTATTTATACAGACCTTCTTTGGCTTTTTCAATCACAGAATTCATTAGTTATTTTCCAGACCCGCTGCCATATGTGATTGGGTGCTTATAAAAGATAATCAAGTGATATATAGCCCTATTCCAATTTATTATCATTCAATTCCAAACCATTACTATTCTCATGGAAGCAAATCATCAAGCACCTCACCTTTGATCTGAAAACCTTCCACTGTGAATCACTGCAGGTACCCTCTGAGTAGTTAATCAAAGAATTGAGTTCTTCCCTTCATGCCTTAGATTTTTTGCTGCTTTTCCTGGCCATTCTCACTATTAAGTGAATAATACTCCCTTCTTGAGTTATTAAAAAAGATCCCCAAGTTTCCAGGGTCTTTACATGGTCAAAAGTTGATCCCCTGAAGAGAGGTTGCTATAAAGATCCCCAATATTGTACAAACTATAAAAATTTTGCCCCTCTTAAAATTTATATTGAACCCCATTTTAACAAAACCAAGATGAAATTTGCACTTTCTGCTTTTTTATTTCCTATTTTGGAGATTCTTACCATTTTCATTCTTGGAATATTATTATTCCACCACTGCATCACTTTCTGTAGCTAAATTACTGAAATGTTCCTGGTATGAGAAGCTGAAAATACCTAAAATTAAGTTATTTCCTCCCTGCCTAGGCTTTTTTGATGTTTAGCCCAGCCACACCAACAGTTCCATTGGGTTTAAACTTTTTTTGTAAATTCATAAGGCTCCCATTGTCCCAGGGTTTTATACAGTCCCAAGTGATCCCCTGAAGAGAGGTTGCTATAAAGATACCCAGTTTTTTATAAGATGTGGCCCCTCTTATAGCATATTGAAAACCCTTTAATCAAACTGCCATAAAACTAGCACCTGCTCCTGATATATTTATTATTTTGAAGCTTTTACCATGTATATCTTTGGAATATTATCATTCCAGCACTGCATCACTTTCTGTAGCTAAAGGAATGCAAGGTTCCTGGAATCAGCAAGCTGAAAAATTTGAGATGATAATTTATTTGTCCTTGAAAGATTTACTTTCAGGAGGCAATGCATCCCTATGAAAGAAATATAATCAAAATGTATAAATGTGGTAGGTTTATTAAATTAATTGGAGAACATATGGATGGCTTTGAGGGAAAGGTGGAAGTTTTTTGCACTCAATTGATCCACAAAGCATTGAAATTAAATCAACTTCTAAAATTTTTCCCAGGAATTTTTGATTTCAAATTCATATTTTTTGATGGAGATGCCATGGTATATTTGGAAAACAAAAGCAGAAAAAGAGTTGGAGGAGGTATTAATGAATATTTTCACATCATCACTAGTGTATATTGCCCCCAGATTGGGTGATGGAAGCATTCTTTTCAGTGAAAAAGCTTGAGTGAAGTAGATACACGGCCTGAATCCAGTTTTCAGCTAAGATTGCAGAGAACAAAATGATTCACTCTATGTTTTTTGAAGGTCATCATTGGTATTTTACAAGCCTTGGAAAACCAATCTTTTTCTAGAGACAGATTTAGGACTTTGTGTTTTGCAAAATTTTTTGGGTGGATTGCAGACCAGAGAAAGTTTGATGAAATGTTCCTGTCATGCCTTTTCAGATTTATATTTGACTAGAAATTGTCAGTTTTTTGAGGGATTTTTCCATTTTTCCTGAGATTTGAATTTTTTTCTGCAAAGATTTTAGATTTTATTCAAGATTTTGAAAGAAAATTAAAATGGTGAGAGGCAGGGAAAACAGATTAAATGGAACTAATGAGGGCTTTCTCCTTGTGATTGACTGGTAATTTGAGTTCTTGATCATATGAGCTATGTATCTTAAAGTCAAATAAGGGACCCAAGAGATTTTCATTTATTGCAGAGAAAAAAATTATTTGCTCTATGTTTTTTGAAGGTCATCATTGGTATTTTCCAAGCCTTGAAAAACCAAAATTTTTATAGAAATAGATGTAGGACTTTGTTTTTTGCAAAATTTAATAAGCAGTGGGGGGATTGCAGACCAGGGAAAGTTTGATGAAATGTTCCTAGTATGCCTTTTAAGATTTAGATTGGACTAGAAATTTCCAGTTTTTTGATGGAGTTTTCCATTATTCTTGAGATTTGACATTTTTTCTGCAATGATTTTGGATTTTATTCAAGATTTTGAAAGAAAAATAACATGATGAAAGGCAGGTAAAATGGATTCAATGGAACTAATGAGGGCTTGCTCCTTGTCATTGACTGTTACTTTGAGTTCTTGATCACCTTCTATGTATATGAAATTTAAATAAGGGACCCAGGAGATTTTTATTGTCTTTCTTGTGGGAGGAATGAGAAATAAAAAAATACCACAAAAAAAATCAGACCCCAAAAATATGAAAAGGAGGCATTGAAAATTTTGTGATTCTATATCTACAGCCTAAATTCAAAACTCAGGGGAAGAGTTTTACAAATTTGACAGAGTCAGGATGTGGAAGAGCTGAGGACTTAATCTTTCCATTTATTTTTTTAATTCTATAATTAAAATTTGATTTTCTAATTTTCTATATGAAGGAATCAATGGATTTCTTATCATCAATAATATATTTATTAATTCTTGTTATTTATTTCTTTAATTTTACTGAGATTTGTATGAACAGGAGAAAAATCTGATTGAATATCAGTATTTAGAATTTTTAAAGTTGGAACTCCAGCTTTTGTTGAAGATTTGAAATCATATTCTTGAGGAAACTGGATTATTATATTAACTGGATGGATTTATGGATCACTTGATTGATCAGTTAATTTGATTTTGATTTTCCAAACTCTCAATTTTTTGTGGTAATTAAAATCACATTCAAAAGGATTTTTTTTCTGGTAGTGAATTTATATTTAAATACAATTTTTTTCTAGGGGAGTTGTTTTCTTGGATCTGAACTGTTTCTTTATTTTCCAAATATTTTACACTTGAATGTGCATCTTTACTCTTTTGCATAAAAAAATTTGAAGGAAATGGTGTATCCAAGGGTTTCAGCATAATTTTGGATATCTTTATCAAGCTCCTCCTTTTGGCTATGTGATAATACAGGAGTGGGAGCTAATGAGATACAGTCAGGGGGAATGATTGAAGAATAGGGTGGAGCAGCTAGTGAAGCTGGAGAAAGTTTTTTGAAAATTTGGTGAGCTTTTTCTTCAGAATTTTATCAAATTTGGGTCAACTTTTTCAAAATTTTGTGGATACAATAAATAAATTTGTGTAAAATTGAAGATATATATATATATATATATATGAGTTATATTGGTTTTCTAATGAGATGATATCAAAATTTGGAAAGATTTGAAGAAAATTGATGAGGAGTTAAATTTTGGGGGTTCAATTAAAAACAACAATTTGAGAGGATTCATGTAGTTGTCACAACTGCCCCTGGCGCCAAAGGGGCTGAAGGCATGGGCACTACTGATCACAGGAATCAGGATTGAGAAATCAGATTGATTGCAAGGAGGACAGAGAAGTAATGAAAATGATAAGGGTGGCAAGAATCCACGGTTAAGGCTCTGAAGCAGATTGAATAATGAATCCTATAAGACTAACACCAGAGGTATAGGTGAGATGAGTAAGGTGAAGTGGGTTGGATTTCTTGTGCTGAGATGAAACCTATTGGAAGGGACTAACAAAAAAGAAGTAGTATAATAATTCCTTGAGGGGAATTAGTCCAGGAAGGGAAGAGAGGCCAGTATATGTGAGAACTGAGAGGAGGCCTTGAGGAGGGGTGACTGGTGCTGGATCTGGATCTGGGATGCCCCATGGTATTACATGTTGACCAATTAGGCTTGGGGTAGTGGCTTGACGGATTAGGTAATGGGCCTGTCCAGAAGGGTGTGTCATGTACTGAACTGGAGTATGGGTTTTTCATTCAGGAGTACACACTATGGTTGTACAGTATGTACTTCTCATACCAGATAGATTTGAAGGAGGGATGAGGATGCACCAAGCCATAGAGAGGGAGAGAGGAGCCTGGGATAGTAGACTATAACCTGCAGGGCATGCAGGAGGATACTTCAGGATGTGCTGTATGTAGATCCAGGGGTAGAAGGTGGATTGTGCTGAGGACTGAGGTTGTCTGAGGGTTGAATATGACTGAGGAGACTGAGCCAAGTTGTGGTCATGACAATAATGTGTTTAAGGGTTGGGATTAATCCTTTAATTTATGGTGAGTATTGATGAGTAGTGTCAAGGAATGTTTAGTGGGCTTGAATGGTGTTGAACTGGGTTGAGTTTCTTTGAATAGCTTTGAATTTTTTTGAAGTAGTGATAGGTGTTTTATGTATTTTTTGGGTCTCTTTAATAATTTTGAGGAGTTTTGTGTAGTTTTGAGTCAGTGGTTTTGGGTAGTGTAGTCAATGGTGTTGAATGATGTGATGTGATTTTGAGTGGGAGGAGGCAGGAAAGTATATTTTGGATAAGAGGATTTCTCTACTCCAAGAGGTGAAAAGAGAACAAGAAATCATTCAGAAAAATGTTGCTTATGATATTATTCATCATATTATTCTTGGAAAATAAGTAAAAACTTCAGGCATAAACCAGAAAGGGGTTTGCTTGATGAATTTGAGGTTGGGTTTTCCAAGGGGGAAAAATTCTCAGAAAATGCACCTAAAAATACTTTTGGGGGTTTTAATAATATCTTCATTAGACTAAGGCCCTACAATATTTCCAAAAATAGTACAATCAGGTTTAAAAAAGGCCCAAAGCATTTCCCAGGGAGCCCTTCTGTCATAGCAAAGTTTTGAAATTCCTTCAACTGAACCAATACAAACTTTCACTAGCTTCACTCTCAGATCAAACCCAACTTCACTTACACCTGTACCTTCCACTGGATGGTACTCCTGCATACATTGAAGTCTTAATCCTCTCCTACCAGTTTCAAACTCTCCCTTTGAGCTCTCTGATACCAGGAATATTTCAGTCCTTTAGCTACAGAAAGTGATACAGTGGAAGAATAATAATACTCTTCAAAATAAACAGGGTTAAGACTCCACAATAATAAATATGATTGGATTAATTTCAAGTTTTATATGGTTTGGTTAAAAAAGTTTTTCAATATGTTTTAAAAGAGGATCCACAGTCTTATAAAAACCGGGGGTTTTTAACAATTCTCTTCAGGGGATCAACTTTGGACCTTGTATCCCAGAAAATGAGAAAATTTTTGAATTAATTAAGAAGGAAGTATTACCCAAAAAGTTGGTAAAACGGCCTGGAAAACCAATACAGGAGCCTAAAAAGGAGGGAAAGCAATTAATTCTTCAAGTAATTACTCAAAGGGTACCTGCAGAGGTTCACAGTTGAAGGGCTTTAGATCAAAGTTTGGAGGTTTATTGATTTATCTTCAATACAAACAGCAATGTTAGTTTTTTTATAATTAGTAATAATATTCAGAATGAATTCATAAATAACTTGCTTATAAATTTATAAGGACTTGATTCAAAATGAAACTGTTTCTGAAGAAAATAAAAAGATTCCTCATAAAACTGGTTGGACAATAAGCCAAAAAAAAGGTGCTGTATAAATACCTTTTTGGGATTGAAGGAGCTTCTGCAAGGCATATAGAGATTTTAGGATTCATGTGCAGAGGATAGAGGGTCTTTTCAGGGTGGTTTTAGCACTTCCTATAGGTTTTGTGACTCAGCTGATCTTAGATCTGCAAGATCTGTGCACAATTTTGGCTCCAGGATATGTCATTGTGTCAATATGTTGTTTTGAAGATCTGAAACTTATTTCAATTTAGTGTATTTTTTATTTGATGGGCATTTTTGTGCGGACTCCTTGATATATTTTGTGGTTCTCAAAGTTCTGGATCTGCTAATTTTGTGGAGATCCTTACTACTTGTTATCCAAATTTATGAGATTTTCAATTTGATTTTATGTTCTCCTATTTGACATTCTACAGTTTTAAAACTTCCTCTATGCATATTTCATATTATTACATATAATTGGGGAATCCCAGTGTGCTTTACCTTTTCAACATGGGAAATTATTGCGGGTCTGAGGCATGCAGGTCTGACAGCTGAATTTGGGAATTTTATTAGCTGCATTCTTGATCCTTTTGCATAATTGGAATGTGGTTATTTGCCTAATTCAAGTCATTTATGCATATTGGAAGATAGTTGCGGGCTTTGCCTGCAGGATTCTTTGAAAAATTTATGCATGCACATCTTCTTTTGTTATCTCAATTGTGAAAAATTCACTATGCATGCAGGATCTTAGCTACTTATTTGAGTTCACAGGTTGTGATGTGGATTTGACACACGTGGGTCAGATCTGTTGCAAGTGGAAATGTTGGAGCTGGCTATGCATGAAAGTTCCTTGACTAAGTTCTACATGCAGGAATATGGTTGCAGAAATTCGAAGTTGTTTGGTTGTGCATGCAGGATGGGTCTGAAGTGCAAAAGCTGCTGCAGGAGTGCAGAGTTTTCAGGATGAGCAGAACAGGGGAGTTGCATAAATGCAGGATTTTGTTCCATTATTTAATTTATTATTTTTGATACTTTTTAAAGGTTTCTCTGGAATTATTAGCAAGCTGAAACTTCCTGTATGGTATAAGCTCTATGTCAATGTACACCTTACCACTGTTTCATGTGATTCATTCAACCTTCACAGGATCTCAAACTCTCTCTCTATGGCTTGGTGCATCCTCTATGTCTCCTCAACCCAGTTTGTATATGAGTTATTACATATTACATACTTATTATATACATATTACATATTCTCCACTATTTTTTCAGTGAATCCTCCCAGTACTCCTGATCAGTACATGTCACAACTTCCTGGATAGGCCCATCACCCAATCAGTCAACTACAGCCTCCGTCCCAAAAAGTTAACATTGAATACCATTGGAACTCCAAAATGCATCCCCAGACACTCATACCTCAAGGATTGTTGTCAGTTCTCACATATACTGGCATCTCCTTCCATCCTGTAATAATTTCCCCCAGGGAATTAGTATACTACTTCTTAAAGTTTAGTCCCTCTGTCAGTAGGTGTCATCTCAGAACAAGACAAACTTCACTCAGCCTGCTTAACTCATATCAACTTGTCCCTTCCTTGTGTTACTCTTATAGGATTCAAAAAATTCCTATTCAATAACATTCTCCTGGATTTTTCTTCCAATCCTTCCACTTATCATCACTTTAACACCTCCTTTCACCTCCTTCATTGCAATCCCAATATATCATACTTGATTTCTATGAGTAGTAGTGCCTGTTCCATCTGCTTATTTCAGGCAAGAGCAGTTGTGAAATTATACTAATTCTTTCCCCATAATTACTACCCATCTCTGCATCCCTAGTCAACACTACCCAATACAATCAATCCCATTCTGATCTATGGATATCACTTCCTACGCATGTTGTGGACCATTGTATCAGCTCTCTGATACCAGGAACCTTGCAGTCCTTTAGATAAAGAGAGTGATATAATAATGGAATAATAATATTCCCAAAAATAAATACATAAAAATATCAAATAATAAATATTTTAAGAGCTCGTGCAAGTTTTAGATGGTTTGGTTAAATGGTTTTCAATATTTTATAAAAGAGGGGACACATTATTATAATACTGGGGATCTTTAAAGATAAAAAACCTATTTTCAAGGGGCCACCTTGGGCAGTTTAAAAACCTTGGAATAATGGTGGGAGCCTTATAAGTGAAGAGTTGAAGGAATGACTATGATGCAAAGAGAGATAAAAAGGAAATGATAAGTCTACAAAGAGCCAAAGGGGAAGAGGAAATACTTTTATAGTCAAGTGGAACTGATCTGAAGGGGAGGAAGGGAAACTCCAGTTTAGTTGTCTGGTGATCAGATGAATTTCATTCCTGGTCCAAGGGGAGAACCAGTATTTAGGCACCACTTGAGAAACCCAAAGGGGGCCTAAGGTAGCAGGGTTAAAACAACTAGAGAGCCCCCAGAGGGGGCCAGAGACAATAATAATAGGATAATAAAAGCGGTAAGATAGAAGTAAGGCTGACTAAATTTGTCAGTTACAAAATATGAACAGAAAAAAGACAACACATCACCTTAACTGACAAATTTAGGAACCAATTTAAAAACCAGTAAAAATTCCAGGGATTCATGAGAAATGAGAGGAGAATATGAGAGTTTGAGGAATAAATGACAAGGCACCACCTTGTCAGGATATGAGATGGGGAAGGAAAGCCCATTTTAAGAGGAGCAACAAGGAACTCAGGCATAGTTGCCTAGCTTGATGAGAGCCTATTTTAAGAGGAGCAACAAGGACCTCAGGCATAGCTGCCTAGCTTAATGGGGAGGATGTGATGATGATGATGATGATGATGATGATGATGATGATGATGATGATGATGATGATGATGATGATGATGATGATGATGATGATGATGATGGTGGTGATGGTAATGGTGGTGATGATGATGATAGAGATGAAGTTGGAATGGAGTGGTGACAGTTATTGGATAATGGTTGTGGATGACAGTATGTAATGGTAATGAATGTGGTTATGATAATGAAAGAGGTTGGAAAGTAGAGAGATATGGAGATAGTATTGAACAAAGAAGAGGGATTACTCCAACACACCAGCCTGTTCAATACTAGATGGGAAAGGATGTGTTGTTGAAGTTGATTTGAATGCTGTTGATGGTGAGCTTGGATGAATTGGGAAATAAAGGAGGTTTTAAGGAGTGAGTTGTGATGTAAGTTGAGGATGATGGGTGAGTTGTTGTTGCAGAGTAGGATGTGATGTTGGAGGAAATAGAGAGATGATGGTTGAGGTTGAAGGGCACGTTGATGGAGGAGATAAAGCAATTTGGGGTGCAGTTGATGGATGAATGGGAATGAGCAAGTGGTGATGTAGCGTGAGGAGCAGTTGAGATGGAGGAGATGGAGCAATGGGTGATGTAACAGCAGGTGGAGCAGATGGCTTGATTTCAGGATGGAGACGGTGACAGGACGGGCCAAATAAATGTACCACCCCAGTGGTTGATGAAGGGAATGATTGTAGTAGGTTGTATTGGTTGATGAGAGGAGCAATTAATGGATGAGGTGGGGTTTGATGATAATGAGCGGGGATTTCAAATGGAGCAGTAGAAGTTGTGGATGAAGCAAGAGCAAGGTTTCAGATGTTGAGAAGCAGGGAGGCAATCAATGTTGCAGGAAAGGTTGAAGAGCAATGGGGGTTGCGGGGTGATAACAAGCAAGGGCTGATGGGATGGAAGCAAGATCATGCAAGATGTTGGACGTAAGCAGCAAATAAATGCAGGAGGAAGATGAAGAAGAGTAGCAATTGAGATTTCAAGCACAGTTGAGAGATCAAGCATGCAAAGGCGGAGATGAGCGGCAATTGAGATTTCCATCAAGGTTGCCATCAAGGCAGCAAGAGAACCGGCGGAAAAGCAAGGGTCATTGAGCAAGCAAATTTGCAATTGTGGAGGAGAGGAGAGAGAAGAGAGGGCGCAAGAATTCAGAGGTCAAGGAAGGTTGAGAGACAGAAACAATTTTGCGGGAAAGGTGGAAGGGCAATTGAGATGACAAGAGTGATTGCCATTGACTGCATGATGAGGACTGCAAGGGTGCAAGGGCAAGAAATTTGGATTGGGGGAGAGTGAGCAAATGGAAGTAGAAGATGGAGCAGATGAAGCCCAAGCAAGATTGCGGTCAAGGTGCAAGCAAGATTGCACAAGGTTGATAAGTTGAAGATTTGATCAAGCAAGGAAGGCAAGGAAAGCACAGGCAAGGTTGCAAGAGAGAAAAAAAGAGAGATAGCTGGAGGAGGAGGTAAACAATGTTGCAAGAGGATAAATGAGGAAGAGAAGACTTTGGAGTTGAGGGAAGGCTGAGAGGCAAGCAAGGTTGCCGCTGAGGTTGCAAGGACAATGAGCAAGACAATGATTGAGGCACAAGCAAGGTTGAAAGGAGGGAGCAAAGGTGCAAGATGAGGAGAAAGAGGGCAAGACGTCCTTGTAAACATTTCCAAGTACCAAGGTCCAAACAACCTAGCCGGTTTGGGGAGATGCCTGGGTTGATGAACCTGTTGGAGGTAGAAGGCTTTTGAGAATCAACAGTTCCACATCTGAACAAGCAACGGTTTTGAGAGAGCCAAGAATTGATTCCTGGCCTAATCCTTATTGAGGTCAGTCTTGGTAGGTTGGAAGTTATAATCAATGACAAGGTTGGGATCCAGGATGGTCTTGGGGGATCCAATGATTTCAATTTGAAAGTCTGCCAAGATCTTGTAGGCAGCCTTGGAGTGAGAGTGTTGGGTTAGGTCATCCATGAGCTGGCCTAGGTCCTTGCTGGCATGACGGAGTAGGAGTTTTTCACCACCAGGATGGTTGGATAAGAAGGAAGAGATGTTTTAGACCTTGCCATCAAAGGAGACCCAACAATTGGAGGAAGAGGTATGGTCAAGTAAGTCTTCAGCCAGGAAGATCCTGGGAAGGGGATCAGGTTTGTGGAGTAGTGATCATGACACCAAACCCTAGATCTGCATCCTTTAAGTGATGAGCCATGTGGTAGATTTTCATCTCCTTGATGTGACTGGGTAGCTGGGTATGATGTAAAGCGTAGTGAGTACAGTTGTAGAGCACGTAGAACGTAAACAAGCCAGCAATGACTGCATTGGCATGAGCAACGGGTAATGGCAAGTAGGCCAAACAAGTGAAGGGATGTGATAGGAGGGCGGAGAGGATTGGTGGCATGACGAGTCTCAATCAATCCATGGGTATGTATTGGTGAACACCATGGAGTAGGAAGTGTAGGAGGAGGAAGAAGGGTTGGTTGGGTAGGAATCCATCAATATGAAAGAGGAATTGATGGAGGATGTATTCGAGTAAGGTCCAGACCAAGTTACCAAACAAGAAACAGCCAATAGCAATAAACCAGGCAGAGGAGAGGGATAGGAGATGATCTACTTGGAGTTGTTGGAGGGTTTGATGGAAGAGATTGTAGAGTTGCCAACAAGAGTCCAGTCCAATGAGGGTGTAAGCTTTGACGGCCAAACAGGAGAAGCAAGATCAAGGGATGGATGATTGGAGTGGACAAGCAAGGATTTTATGGAGAGTTGAGATGATAGATGAGGCCAGGCCAATGACAAGGTTTGAGAAGATGAGGTTGGAAGGATCTGGGTGGATTGAGAGTTTGATGTTGATGAACCAGGATTTTTGTCAAAGTGGACAAGAGGGGTGGAAAGGGATGGTTGTGGTAAGGCAACCAGTGGGAACAATGAAGTTGACTGGATAGCTTAGCAGGATGAGATTTGGCTTTTAACAGTGAAGAGTTGAAGGAATAACTATGATTCCAAGAGAGATAAACGGGAAATTATAAGTCTACAAAGAGCCAAAGGGGAAGAGGAAATACTTGTAAAGTTAAGTGGAACTGATCTGAAGGGGAGGAAGGGACACTCCGGTTTAGTTTTCTGGTGATCAGATGAATTTCATTCCTGGTCCAAGAGGAGAACCAGTATTTAGGCACCACTGGAGAAACCCAAAGGGGGCCTAAGGCAGCAGGGTTGAAACAACTAGAGAGCCCCCAGAGGGGGCCTGAGACAATAATAATAGGATAATAAAAGCGGTAAGATAGAAGTAAGGGTGACTAAATATGTCAGTTACAAAATATGAACAGAAAAAAGACAACAATAAGGACTTATCCAGCTATTATTGCCAGGCAAACAGAACCCAGGCCAAGGCAGGAAGGAAGTAACTCACTTTTGAGTAATAATTCACAGAAATCCTTCATGGATTCAGATAAAGGGTTCCAGAGCAGAGGTTGGGTTGATTACTTGGCCAAACCTGACTGGATCAAAAATGGTGTTAGAAAAACCTTTAATATACATCAGACTAGGCCATAAATCACTTGCTTATCTAAAATAAGCACCTGATCACAGATGGCAAGATTTCTGGGCAGTAATTCATAATTTTCTAAGTAACTGGGGAACAATAAGCCAAAGAGGGTCTGTATAAATACTTTTTTGGGTGAGAAAGATCCTCCTCAGGGCATGTAGAGACGGTAAGGCTCAAGGGCTAAGGCTAGTAGGCCAGCCAGGACAAGGTTTTCACATCCTCAAGGTGCTGCCAACCTGATGACCTCAGATCTCCTGGACTTCTGCATGTTTTTAGCTGCAGGATCTGTTGATGTGTTAATCTGGAATTTGATCATTATGCTCTTATCTTTGATTTGTACTGCTAATATTGGACTAGAGTCATCAGAAGTGGATATTTTTTGATATTAAATCATCTTGTGATCATGTTGATGATTTTTAATAATTCTTATGATCACTGCTTGATATGTTTTGTGATCTTTAAAGATCTGTATGAGCCTTGGTTGTGATGGTCTTCAATATTTTTTTATTACTTAAAAATACTTTAAATTTATTATATAATATTTTATTCTAGTTTTTAAATTTTCAGATTATTTCTCATGCATATGTTATGATATCAAATATGCATGGTTTTTCCTTCCACGTTGTAGCTGTTAGTGGTTGTACCTATTGTTAGTTTGGCCATGACATATCCTGATGTGTGGATCAGTCAATTCATCTATGTGCAAATAGGGTCTGCTGTGTGTGTGGCAGGATCTACTGCATGCAGGAATTCTTCATGTGTGAATCATCTGTTCTGAGGCAAAGCAGAGGCCCAGGGACTGCATGTAGGTATGTGGGGCTGCGCGTGGGAATTGTTAAAAAAGAAATTTCTGTGTGTAACTCCTAAGATATACACAACACCTCAGTTTTGACTGAATTTTAGGTGTGAAACCTATACTTGAAAATGGGGTAAAATATTAAATTGGACAAAAAGTGCCATAGTGGTGCTGTGGCTTTTTGGTCAATTCTTATTTAATTATTTACAATAAGAATGAGTGAGATTTCAAGGGTGGAGCCAGTGAGTGACCCTACTTAATTTTGGGTGGGGAATTTATTTCTGTAATAATATTTCTTAATTTCCTGTGAAAATTATGGCCAGAAATTAGCTTAGTTGCAGGAGGAGCAGTAATTAAAGCAAAACAAATGATGGATACCTTGTGTCTATAAAGGCTAATGGGCTCTCACAATGGGTCAATAAATTTGATAATTGAATGGATGAATTCAAATGGATGGATGGAAAACAGCAGGGAGAAGGTCTCCTTAAGTATAAAAGATTTGCCTCTTGTGGGCCCATGATAAAACAAGAGAAAAGGAAAAATTTCTGCCCCAAAAGAGCTCTACAGGCTCTAAAGGCCTTGTTGATTGGTTTGGGCTACATCAGCCCACATGGCATTTGCCTTTGAACCCTTTTGACCAGTCTTTTCTGGTTGAATTTGGTGTTTCCACCCTCATGGGGCTGAACAGGCCCTTTGGCTGTTCAATCCCTGGGCTGGTTGTCCCTTAAAAACAGCCGTGTTACCCCTCTGAGCTTACTTACTGGTTGGTTGCCTCATGCACCCAGGCCATGGCCCCACATATGGGCCAGTTGGGACCCAGGACTCATCTGGGTCCAGTCTCAGACTCACACAGGGGGGGGTATAACCCACAAGCATGCCACACCCCCCCTCTTTCCTACCTAGGTTACCAGCAGGGGTGGTCAAACCCCTGCTGGTTGCCTGGGACAAACTTTGCCCCAGGTGGACCATTGAAGATGGTGGGCTGGAGGGGGATCAGGTCCCTCCAGCCCTTGGCGCCTCCCCCATGATAACGGGGTGGGGGGGGAGAGCCCTGCTTTTTTTTTGCTCCCCACCTTGCACAGGTGGGAGGGTGATGAATTCCCCCCAGCTGCTGGTTGCCTTGATGCAACCAGCCTGAATCTCCCCTGCCCCTTGAAATGACAAGCAAGGGGGGGGAGGGAGCTGGGAACATTGGCCCCAGCTCCCCCAGAACTAACCACTGCAATTGGGGTAGGGGGACTCCATTTGGAGTCCCTCTTCCCCCTACAATGGCCCCTCAATGGGCTAGACACCTTAAACAGCGGCCCCAACAGGCTGTCCCAGCCTGATAGCTTAATTATACAGACTTTGGCGGGCCAGCCCAGTGTGGTAGACCAAACCTGTCCTATAGCCATCAGACTCACTTTTGTAATATAAAAACAGCTCAAAAACTCAAAAAACCTCAAAAATGAATTCTGCATCCAAAATAACCTATAGTCACTCAGCCAAAGTACCACTCTATCCCTCATCAATTAGAAAATACAGCCCATGAACCCTTCAACTGTGGCAAAATCATACCCAACCAGGTGTTACACCTCTGAGGAAGGCATAAAGACATACCTTGGAAAACCTCAATCACATAACAGTAACAGCTTACCTCAAAAAAGGAACCATACACCAACCCTTTCACCTCAGCCAGAATACAGCAATACAGATACAGGAGACAGTGCAACCAGTTCAGCTGCTGTCACCTCACCCAGAATGCAAGCAAATTTATATACAGAGGGCTGTGCAGAAGTACACAGGAACAGTACAGGCAGGAGGAAGTGAAAGCAGTCTCAACCAAAACTAACCAAACAAGCAAATATACATACAGAGGGCTGCGCAGAAGTATACAGGAACAGTAAAGGCAGGAGGAATTGTTTCAGCTGGCTACTATTCAGAACCAACTGACTAAAGCCCCAAAAGAAAATAAAATACAGAAATAATCAATTGAAAATAAAAATTAAGAGATAAAACCTTAACCTGTAATAAATCCAAAAATATTATCAAAGAAATGGATTTGTGATGCCAATTTAGGTAGGGTCACCCACAAGCACCACCCCCAAAAAGTTACTCCTTCAGGTAGAACCATGGTTCACCTGTGTACCCTCCGCAACCATGCAAAGAAGATATGGCACACTTTTGTCCATAGCCCTACGCACAGCTGCATACCCTCCGCAACCGCGCAAAGAAGCTATGGCACATGCAAGACTGCAGCATACCCTCTGAAACTGCGTGAAGAAGCCATGGAACGCTTTTGTCCATAGCCCTGCGTGCAGCCGCATACCCTCCACAACGGTGCAAATAAGCTACGGCACGCGCAGGCCAGCGGCATACCCTCTGCAACTGCGCAAAGAAGCTATGGCACGCGCTGGCCCCGCAAGCAGTCAAGCTGCTACCTTTCCCAAGCCTGGAGTAGTTGCTAGTCAGCAGCTACCTCTTGTGGGCTCCTAACAACCGGACGGACCATTGCGCAAGGCAAGAAGCCGGCTCACTGGAGAGCCCCCCCTCTCCTAAAACAGAAATGGGCTGTGGGGTACCACATATACACCTTACAGACCTGTTCCACACCACATGGGGCCCAAAGAGCGCCACCACGTGGTGGGGAACAGTATGAAAACAGGTAAACCAACAAAAAATACGGAAAAATGGTCGCTGCACCCTTTTTTAAAACTATATCAAAGGTTGTCAGGGCCCCTGTAAAAGGGCCTGTATGTTAGGTTTGGACCCAAAAGGGTACATGTTAGTTACTGTAACACCCTGAGAGTGTGTACTAAGGATAAACAGAGGGCTAGCTTTGTGCAAGAAGGCTCACAAGGTACCAAAAACCCATAAAAAACCCCCCTTGTGTCCCTGGTAACTAAAACTGTACATAACTAAACATTAATAGGAGTGTACTGTCCAATTAAGTGACTGTAAAACATCCCAATATGGAAAAAAGAGCCTCAGACTCAAAATAGTCTTGCAGAATGAGGTCCCCAGAGCATGTGTTCAAGCCCCTGGATTCAGGAAGCCATGACTTATATTCAAGAATATTAATTAAATACTACTTCTTTGGTAGATAAAATGAGGTCATTAAGGGTACAGAAAAATGTATCAAGCCCCAATCATGATGAGATAGGGCTTCCTGTACCTCTGTAGTAACCAGAGCAGGTCTACAAAAACACACTGATGGCTCCCTGGCCTCAGCACTAGCCTGGGTCACCCTCCTTTGGCTGGTAAAAGGACTGTACCATGAGGGGGACCAAAAAATATAAATAAATGCTCTTCCCCCGGACATTTCTAACTCATTAATCCAGTCATATATTCATTATTGCTTCAGAAATTTTCTTCCTCAAGCCATGAAAACCTTATAAGAAATAAGTGTGTGATCTTGGACCACTTTCTGATAAAATTATAGACAAAACTCTTGAATCCTTACCTTTTGGCCAAAATCAATATCCAACCATTCAGCCTGCCTCAGCACCAGCTTCCAGTACCCTGAATCCCTGCATATTGAACCATCCATCAAGCATTAGTCTGGATCTAGACCTAGTAAGTGATCCTTCTGACTTATACTCTTTTTTTAGGTTCTGCATAACCCAAACCGCAAGGAAATTACACACAACCTTCTTGAAAGGAGTCCTTTTAAACCCCACAGGCACCAAAATTGCACCTATATTTTCCTTAACAGAAATATACCTGTGTTCCGGAGGGTTAAACAACCCCACTAAGGTCTTTGCCCCTCCTTTTAAGTTTATTTTTATAAATATATAAATAAATTTAACCCTTTTAGCCAAAATATATCTCTGGCATTTTTTAACATTTTTACTCTAAACTTATAATCACCTCTAGTAGCTAGAAGGAGCTAGGTCCTTGGCATCTAGTAGGCTGACAAATTGAAACCAGTCTCAACCAAAAACAAACAAACAGGCAAATATACATACAGAAAGCTGTGCAGAAGTATACAGGAGCAGTATAGGCAGGATAAAGTGGAACCAGGCTCAACCAGAGAAAAACAAACTACCAGTACCAAACAAAATCAGCACCACAAATCAATTTATTTAGTCCAAAGTATGTGATACCAAACAACCCACCAGTACAGGTACCACAGGACTATGCAGTTGAAAGGTGGAAGGAGCATTGCAGAGGCAAAAAGGCATGACAGTATAATCATAACTGCCAAACCAACTTCTCATTGCAGTCAAATACTCATGAACTTTTGCAATGAAAAATAGGTTATAGGCGCCTCAAGGGTCTAACTTTAATATATGAAGGCAGTCAAGACTATGCATCACAAAACAAACCACCATTAATGCACAGAAATACATGGAGGTAGAAGGAAGTAGCACCAAAAAAACCATCAGTGAATGCACAGAAACACATGTAGGAAGGAGCAAGTAGCACCAAACCAAGCACCAGTACTGCATAGGAATATATTTTATCTGCAGTTCACAGCAGTTTATGCAGGGCTGTACATGCATGAAACCCCTGTACAAGGTTTTTACAGCCAGCCAAAATTCCTCATGTAACTTTAAAAGCTTTTAAAACCAGCATAAATGTCTCATGTAACTGTATCTGACTGTTCCTCACCAGAACAGGGAGAACCCTCAGGGGCAGCCTTGAGCACCCCTGGGGGAAGGAATTTTCTATTTAAGGAGGGCCTCTCTGCCCTATCCAAGTTGTATCATAAGGCCACTTGGCCCATCATCATCCCCCAGGCACCCAGCCTGGGGTGGCCACCCCTTATAGAAGATATTGAAACCTTATAAAGGATATCAACCATCACCAACAATGATAAACCCTTATATTTATCAAACAAACACCTGTAACATCAAAAGTATTCTCCATTGGTAACCAATAAAGCAAGAAAAAATATATAATGGATAAGACTGGATAATGATTCTTCCCTTTCTCAGCTTCTATCCTACAAGTCACCCACCTGTTCCACCACTTCTTCTTAATCAAGCTTGAAGATATCTATCCCAGGTCTGATAGAGACTACTATAGTAGCAACTCTATCTAAAAAATCAGCCACAAATCTCTTTTTTTTTATTGTTGTGAGACTTAATATAGTATCTAGAGGGGCAGGAAATTCAAAACCATAATTAGCATTCCTCTATCATATCAATAGTTGTAGTACTGAATTCCCCCTCAAGTGACTGCCAGCAAGCTATTTGTTACTTTTTTTATATAATCCCACAGGAGTCTCTACAATTGGTGTCCCAACAGTGGCTGATAATTTTCATTTTGGATCAATAAACTCAAGCATTAACAAGCAAGAAAATAACAATAACCACTAAAGACCAAGGATTTGAAGCAACTGCTAGGGAGAGGATCAAGGATCTAGTCAGTAAACTGAAGGACTCTTTAAATTTGGATCAATAAATCATGGAATCAGAATCAAAAAACCCTGTCAATATGACTATGGATAAAGGAATACCAATAAAAAACATGACCATAACCCATAACCCATATCTATAGCTATACCCATAACTCATCCTAATAACTCATAACTCCATACACATACACATACACATAACCCATACCCATATCAACAAATCCATAAACTTCCCAATAACCCATACTCACAATAACCCATACTATTCCACTAACCCATACGCATTCCAATAAAACACACCAATTCCAATAACCTATACCAATTGCATAACCCATGACCATACTCAATCACCCTACCCTACTCATCAATACCCCCCTGCAGAAGGTTTCTTCAATCATAAGGGCACCATCCTTGGAGCCTTCCTATCCTTTGCCATCATCCTCCCCACCCTACTATTGCTCTCCTCAGCTGGTGACTTCACTCAATTGAGCCCCTCAACTCTTTTCAAACACCCTCACAACCTTGGTACTTGAACAAGGGACATTGGAGCCACTGGTCCCCCATAGGACCTCAACTATCAATCCAATGACTCCAAGCATCAGCCAGATGACCCCAATCCCACCAGTCCATCATCATCATCTCTTCAAGACTGGTCCCAACATTATCCAACCTGGAAGCCTCATGATCAGCACTGCCAGACTCCTATCTTCAACTCAGTTCATCCTCCTTGGCCATCACTCTCCCTTGTTCCCAAATATCTCAAATCATCTCATTGGCTCCAATCAATGTTTATTACTCTAATAGCCAATCTAAAAAAAATTATTTTGGACCTGGAAAACCATGGTCTCCATCCCCCAATCATCCCAAAAATACACATCAGACTCCCACTCCACCCTTAACCAAGCCATCAATGAATTGACCATTGATTGATCCACCATTGATCATTAATGGCCTCACTGTCCACGCTATCTTTGTGACCAAACAATTGATAGATTGATTCATTCTATCTTCCAATATCCACTTAAAGCCAAGCTAACCTAAAAAAGGAGCAATTGGGGGCCAATGTTTTTGCAAAGAAGAAATTTAATGGTGATTGGTTGAAATTGAATCTAGTGATCAGTCTTGCAACTGATGAATCAATTGATCTTGTGACTTAATCACCATCAATCAATCTTTCAATTATGCAAGCATTGCTCAATTGCGCAATTGGTTGCAACCAACAGTGGAAAACTGCCTCCAGCTCCTCAAACAATTCCTCCCAACCTCCCCTGCATCTTTCCTGCAGTTGTTTGTGCCAGAAAAATTTGTAAAAAAAAAAAGAAAAAAAAAAAGAGAAAAGAGAAAAGAGAAACAAAACAAAAATGCAAGTTTGGCAGCAACAAGCTTCCAATTGGGACATTTGGGTTTTCCAAACAATCCCAGGGTTCAAGGCTCAAAACAGATATTGGTTGCATTCATTGATGGATTATTTTGCAAGGATTGACAACCAAGCCATAAACGCTTGTAGAAATATGCCTATGAGGTCAAGCAATAGGAAAAATTCTCAAAAAACACCCCAATTAGGCTGGAGTTGCGCAATTGGTTGTGACCAACAGCAGAAAACTGCCTACAACTCCTAAGCCAATTTCCTCCTTCCTCCCACCTGCAATTTCCTGAGCTGACAGTTGTGATTGGTCAATACACAAAAATTTCACCAACCATTTGCATTAGTGTCCTTTTTGACTTCAAAAAACCAAATTAAAAAATTAACCTAGTTCCTTTTTTTCCTTTGCTCTGCCCACAATCACTGCCAACCAATTTCCCCCCAGGTTTTCCTTTCAGCCGTCATGAGCTTGAAACCACATGATAGGAGAAAACCTCCTGGTCCAAAACTTTAAAGAATTGTTGCACTTTACTTGCCTACGCTCAATGATTGATTTGACCTACCTTGCATATCAATCAATTGAGAAATTGTGCCAGGAATTGCAACCAACTTGAGTTAGACCGACTATACCAAATGCCTCCTTGAAATGAGGTTAAACTGTTCTATCCATCAACTTTAATTGCGTCAACATAACTTTGGGAAAACAAATAAAACAAGACTGCATTAGCAGGCTCCTGAGCAAGAGCTTAAACTGTTTCATCAAGATTTTCCACTTCAATTACCAACTAAAAAAATGCTCCTGAAAAAGAGATTAAACTGTTGCATCAACCTTTTATGGTCCCATTGTCAACTACCAACAGGCTCCTGAAAAAGAGCTTAAAATGTTACACAAAAATTTCCTAATTCAATACTTGAACACCAGGCTCCTTAGCAAGAGCCTAAACTTCTAAATGCATAATTAAAAAGAACAATGCAAAGAAGAAAAGCTCCTGAGAAAGAGCCAAAACTGCAAATGAATAAAGTATATATATATATATTTATATAAATAATTTCATCAAGAAGATTATTTCTGTAAAAAGAATTCAACCCAAAGAGAACATGTAACACTGGGAAGAAAAAAGGACCTGAAGACATCAAGATTGGCTTAACTCAAACTTGGACCCAATTAAATATTTCAAGTTTCAAGGCATCAAGGAAAAGGGAATCAATTAATCTTCAGCTAGAACTGTCTGAATGAAGAAATTATATTAGGTTTCAAAGGAAAAAGTTATCTATCAGTTTTGAATGGATGCAAACAGGGTTTTAATGCTTGAAATTTGAGAAATGATTTAGAATAGGAAATATTTAGAGGGAAATAATCTGACTTTGGCCATGAAGTACCACAGCATATGGAGAAGGGAAAAGAAATTCAAGGAATCTGTTAAATTCAAGGTATCACAAAAACAGAGGAAAATTCCAAAACCTGTCTTTATCCAGAATAACCCTAATATAATTCAAAAAACAAGAAGAATGGAAAGTATTTAATTATACTTTTACTTGCTACATGGGCGCAATCAAGAAATAATTAAGAGTAGAAGATTTTAAGATAGGCCATCAAGGTTTCAACAGGGCCAACTGGATCACTGGGATTCTCTGGACCTTTGTTTTATTCTTCATTTTATTATTAGTTTTTTATTGGTTATTCCTCTCAGATCAACAAAAACAAGAAGAAGAAGAAGAAGGATAGGATGAGGAGTCTGATGTCTATGGACAGTAATTCTGTGGACAGCATTAAGTCTTGGGGGGATGTGGTAGACCAAACTTTTCCTATAGCCATCAGACTCACTTTTGTCCTATAAAAACAGCCCAAACCCTCAAATAAACCTCAGAAACTGATTCTACATTCAAAATAACCTATATTCACTCAGCCAAAGTGCCACTCTATTACTCATGGATTAGAAGATACAGCCCAAGAACCCTTCAACTGTGGCAAACTCATACCCAAAAAGGTGTCACAGCTCTGAGGAAGTCATAAAGACATACCTTGGAAACCCTCAAGCACATAATAGTAACAGCTTACCTCAACACCAGGACCATACACCAACCCTTTCACCTCAGCCAGAATACAGCAATACAGATACATTAGACAGTGCAACCAGTTCAGCTGCTGTCACCTCACCCAGAATGCAAGCAAATTTACATAAAGAGGGCTGTGAATAAGTACACAGGAACAGTACAGGCTGGAGGAAGTGAAAGCAGTCTCAACAAAAACCAACCAAACAAGCAAATATAAATACAGAGGGCTATGCAGAATTATACAGGAACAGTACAGGAAGGAGGAATTGAAACCAGTCTCAACCAAAACCAAACAAACAGGAAAATATACATACAGAAAGCTGTGCAGAAGTATACAGGAGCAGTATAGGCAGGATAAAGTGGAACCAGGCTCAACCAGAGAAAAACAAAATACAAGTAAAAAAAAAACTCAGAACCACACAGCAATTTATTTAGTCAGAAGCATGTGATACCAAACAACCCACCAGTACAAGTACCACAGGACTACCCAGCAATATATGCAGGCAGTCAAGACTATGCAGCACCAAACAAACCACCATTAATGCACAGAAATACATGGAGGTAGAAGGAAGTAGCACCAAAAAAACCATCAGTGAATGCACAGCAACACATGTAGGAAGGGGCAAGTAGCACCAAACCAAGCACCAGTACTGCATAGGAATATATTTTATCTGCAGTTCACAGCAGTTTATGCAGGGCTGTACATGCATGAAACCCCTGTACAAGGTTTTTACAACCAGCCAAAATTCCTCATGTAACTTTAAAATCTTTTAAAACCAGCATAAATGTCTCATGTAACTGTATCTGACTTTTCCTCACCAGAACAGGGAGAAGCCTCAGGGGCAGCCTTGAGCACCCCTGGGGGAAGGAATTTTCTATTTAAGGAGGGCCTCTCTGCCCTATCCAAGTTGTATCATAAGGCCACCTGGCCCATCATCATCCCCCAGGCACCCAGCCTGGGGTGGCCACCCCTTATAGAAGATATTGAAACCTTATAAAGGATATCAACCATTACCAACAATGATCAACCCTTATATTTATCAAACAAACACCTGTAACATCAAAAGTATTCTCCATTGGTAACCAATAAAGCAAGAAAAAATATATAATGGATAAGACTGGATAATGATTCTTCCCTTTCTCAGCTTCTATCCTCCAAGTCACCCATGTGTTCCACCACTTCTTCTTAATCAAGCTTGAAGATATCTATCCTAGGTCTGA
Source organism: Puccinia polysora (assembly GCA_025617555.3). Classification (NCBI taxonomy): domain Eukaryota; kingdom Fungi; phylum Basidiomycota; class Pucciniomycetes; order Pucciniales; family Pucciniaceae; genus Puccinia; species Puccinia polysora. The sequence goes on along the minus strand of CM062647.1, from coordinate 23,571,804 downwards.
TAGAGACTACTATAGTAGCAACTCTATCTAAAAAATCAGCTACAAATCTCTTTTTTTATTGTTGTGAGACTTAATATAGTATCTAGAGGGGAAGGCAATTCAAAACCATAATTAGTATTCCTCTATCATATCAATAGTTGTAGTACTGAATTCCCCCTCAAGTGACTGCGAGAAAGCTATTTGCTACTTTATTCATATAATCCAACAGGAGTCTCTAAACCGGCTGGCCAAGTATATCAAAATGAAACCTGGGCCCAATAATACCCATACAAGCCCATTTGGTTGGGGTGGCCCATCCATGCCAACAGGCCTGTGATTGCCCATGTACCAAACAAATTATTTAACGTGTTTTGAGGCCATTTTCCCCAAATCTGTGAAATCCACATGGGCCTGTGTAGTCCTTGTGGTTTTTAAATGGGCTGTAGAGGCCTGTATGTGCATCCTATTTGGATTAAAACTATACATGTCACAAACCTAAGTGCCTACATATTTTAACATTTCCTACTCCTTCTTTGGTTATATTATTTTTTGATTTATTTGATTTATTTTTTTTAATTTGACAGATTGCTCTGTAAATAGTAGAAAGCTGACTCAATGTGTGGCCTTCCATGTTTTGAAGGGAATACCCTGGGGAACTATCCAACTCCACAAATTTCCCCTCTTGGCAATTTGAAAAAAATTTGACATGCTTTGACAGGAAATCAATTAGCTTTGATTTCCTTCAACAGGAGCTGAATCAGCTTCAAATTTCTTAAACAGGGCTCCATCTGCTTTCAGATTCTTTAAAAGTAACTCAATTAGCTTGGATGTGCTTTGAAAGGGCTCAAAGGTTTTTTAAATGCTGTTACAGGACCTCATTAGCTTTGAATTTCTCTGAAAGGGATCAATATTCTCTTAGTTGCTTTGATGGGACCTCAATTAGCTTCAATGTGCTTCAATGGGACCTCAAGTAGCCTTGAAATTATTTTACAGGGCTCAATTTTATTTGATTTCCTTTTATGGAGCCTCAATCATCTTTGAAGCCCTTTAATAGGTCTCAATCTGTTTTGAAATGCTTTGAAAAATTCTCAATGAGCTTTGAGACACTTTGATGGTGTTCCACCAAACTTGAATATAATACCTTGTGGCCATTACCTACTTGAAATCTTTTCTGTGTTCTTTTTTTGGGTCATTTATCTTCACTGGAATATTTTGAAATCATGCCAGCCCAACATGCAAGACTGTCATTCATTTTCAGTCCAACTTTCACCAGAGTGGCAAGAGGCAGAGATTCTGTCATAAATATCTCCAACCAGGATGAGTAACCTCCCAACCCCTTGGATGTGGGAGGACCTCTTTCAAACTTCCAATGCCTGAAAGATCAACTTACATGGATACCAGTATCCTTTCTCCAGTTCCTGCTAGAGATTATCTTCCTCCTTTCTAACCTGCAGCTATTTCTATCACTAATTTTGTAATTGGTCAATATCCCCAAGCAGGCCATGGATTAGATTATCAATCTCATGATCCCAGCATAATTTCTATTCCAGAAGACAAGGGCAAGGAATAAATTGAGGGCTCAGTATTTGACACAAGGATCCTACATAATCTTAATTAAACAATTATGGAAACATGAGAAGAATTCCCACCATCAAATTCTACTCCAATACATGAGCCTCCAACCCAGCCTCAACCCCCAACATCTACCATGGACCCAACTCTCTTAGTCCTACTCCAGACCATGAAAACTGCTGTGAAAAAATTTCTCAACATTGATCAACCATTAATTCTCACTCTGGAACCTTCAAGACTCCTTAAATGAATTCTCCAGATAAGTTTTACGGCAACAACCCCAGAAAACTTTGACCATTCCTCCAATCTTTTGAACCAATATTTTGAAAATGAGAAAATAAAATTTAGGTTGGACTTGAAGAAGTTACTCTTTGCGTCTTACTACCTTTTTGGGAGTGCAAATCAATGGGTTAAACCCTATCTGTCTCAACCTTCCAACCAAAAGCCCTCTTGCATCCTCAGATTTTGTTCCCACTTTACAGAGCAACTTGACACCCTCTCTTGCAACAGACTTGGAGTCTTCAAGGATTAAAGGGAACTGTTGAACTTTAAGATGGAGCAATCTAGCTATGCTTCAACACACATCACTGAGTCTCAATCACTTATTAAAAAAGTCTCTGGATGGGGTGATAGAGCCTTTTACTTCCATTTTTTACCAAGCCTTCCTCCATGCATTCTGGACCAACTAGCAGGTGATACAAGGTATAATGAAAGGTTAAAAGAAAAATTCTCATCCTTAATCATTCTCAACCCTGCAGCTCTTCCCAATCTCAATCTACCTCTAACACCCTGACAAGGGTGAAGGTGAGGGTAGGGATAATGACCAGTCACCAGAAAATTCAACTTCAACTTAATAATTTCCCAGGCCCTCTTTTTACCTTGATCCAGGTCAAAGACTCAAGGAAGTTGAAAAGGAAAGAAGAGAGAGAATTCTGATGTTTTTATTGTGGTTTTAAACACAATAAAGAGGACTGTGTATAAAAAGCCATCAAATTATATTCTTCTTATCTTGATCCACAACCTTCCAGTGCTACCCCAAAGCCAAACAAAAATTATGATCACCCCTTTTCCTTTTTTTTTCAAGGCTTATCTGTATTGTTTGTTTGATTCAAATGCCACTCAATCTTTAATGTTGAATTCTATGGTTAAAATATCCATCCCTTGCAGCCACTTCCCCTGGGAAAACATATTGATCTTTTCCATATAAGATAAGTGAATCAACTTCCTAAATGGGTTCAATTACTTCCTTTCATATTTTTGGATGGGAAATCCTTCAATTCAATTCACCATTCCCTGAATACATAATCCTGGGAGTTTACTCTCTTCATCAATGGAAACCAGAGGCCAAATGGAAGATGCGGCCAATCAACTCAATAAACCAAATAACCACTGAAATTTCCTCCAATCCTGTTGAAATAAACCTGGCTACACTTCCAATATCTTTCCTTCCCTCAACTCTGCCTTTGAAACTGCAGCCCAAAGTAGCTTCCCTCACTTCAGAACCTTTTGAAGTATCCCCAGCACAACATTGAATTCCCTTTGAGTTGAACACTATTTCAACTTGCTTTTATATTCATTGATCCATTATTTTTGACAGGAGGAAGATATATTGGATTCATCCTTGCATATCATGCAATTGGTTACTTCTTACAATGTTTCTATCTTTCACTGATGAAGTCCCTGAAGAATAAGAAACCTTGTTAAATAAATTTCCTGCTGATTACCATTCATTCCTAGATTTTTTCCTCCAGGGTTAAGGCAGACCAACTATCTTCACACCACACTTACAACCTCCATATCAGACTGGAATGCCTCATACTTCCAGTTGGGCTTGTCTATTCACTACCTCAAAATTAAATTTTAACCCTAAAAGCCTACATAGCAGAGAATGTAGGGAAAGTTTTAATGCAGCCCCACCACATCAAGCAATGTAGCACCTTTCCTCCTTCCTTTCAAGAAGAGGGATATTTTTTTTCAATTATGTGTTGGTTTTTGAAAAACTGATGCTGTTATAAAGGAGAAAATTCACCTAATTCCTCCAATAGCAAGCATCATCAGGGAAGCTCTAGTTGAAGCCTTCTCAATTTTCTAGTTGAATCTAGATCAATTCTTGAATCAAAGAGTTTGTGGAAAGTGACTGTGAAGTGGAGCTTGGTCAAAACTTTACTTTAACTTGCTGAAAGCTAAAACTGGGCTGGGTCATAGTTTGGGCCCAAGCTCCTTGATGATGGTTTGTATCAAGTGTTGTTAATGCATTTGTGGTGTGCTATAGTTTTTGATTGTTTCAATTTTTTGGAATGGCTCCAACAGGAAAAGAGTTTCCAATTCCATTTTTTCTGATGATGTATGAAACCAAAGTATTCTATTCTTGGGATTTTTCACAGCTTATATTAATTCCAGCTAAAGAAAATATCCCCAGAGTCTTTTAACACATAGATATTTTGCTCTTATTAATGAGATTCAGCATAAATTTTGTGGTGATCTCAAGAATAACATGAAGATGATGAAATTTTTTTTGATAAGGTGAACAATCAAATTTAAAAACTTTATTATACAAGTGTTCCCCTCCTTTTTACTTGAAATATAAACAAGAACATATTAGCCAGATGCAAAATAGTTTTCATATTTGAGGAAATTTGGGATTTGATTATTTTTTTACAACACATTTGATGGGTATTTGGTCTTCAAAAAGAAGGGAGACTTGATTTTTTCAAATTGTGGAACATATTTTTTAATAAAAAATCAGGAAAAGGATGGACAGGGAAAGGATGAGGGGGGAGAAGTAGAGGGCAAGAAACAGGGATTTGGAGATTAAAAGGATACTGAAGGAACAGGAAAAAAGCAGGAGGGCTGCTTATGAAGCTTATTGTGAAGAAATACACAGAGAAGCTGAAAAAAAAAGGAAAGATGCCAGAAGGAAAGGAAGGATGCTGAAGATCACATAGAAGCTGAAAAACAGGCATAATTAGAGATTCCCAGGAAAGATGATGAATATCTGAAGGCAAGGAAAGATCCAAATAAAAAATATCCTGAAGTACTGAGGGCAAGGGAAGATGTAAATGAAAAACATGCTGAAAATCAGAAGTCAAGACAAGATTTGGATCAAAAAAACACTGAAAGTCTGAAGGCAAGCCAAGATCTAAAGCAAAAAGAATTTCTGGAAAAAAAAAACATAAATTGATGATGAAAGAAAGAAAATACTTAAGGATAGAATATGAAGCTCAATCAGAAGAATGTGAAAGAATATAAGCTAACTAAGACAAAAGGAAAATTCTAGCCTCTGGAGCTTAACCTGGGAGTTCCCATTTTCCTGCATCAAATCTGCAGACTTACTTCAATCAAGCCATGAAAACAGTTGATTTTTCTTTAATTTATTCTATTCAAGTTCAATAATATTCAAATTCTTCTGTTACAGTTCAATATTTTTTCAATTGATCTAATTTGAAGCAGATTAGACTTATTTCTCAGCTTCTAAGTGGTTTTTATGATTATATGGAATCTGTCTATGATCTTCCAAGGGATGTTCATTGTTTTTAATAAGCTTTGGATCATAAGGTTGAAGGAAAATTCTCAGATTTCAAAGATAAATGCAGATAGTATGAGGAATCAAGGAAGGCATTTTATAAAGGTATTCAGAAACAATTTGGTGATAGCTTGGCTTTTTTCAAGCTCTATAAAGCATTAATTCTGATTTTTTGAAGCTTTTCAAAAATAATTAGATTGGATGCCACATATGGGTCATGTGCTTACCAATTTTGATTAATTAATAATAGTCTGAATATTTAAGGAAAAATTATTGAAATATTTCCCTTTTGATTTTCCTGCAAATTCAAATCCCCCTGTTTTCATTTATTTTTTGGAGGAATTTCATTTCATAGCCTTGAAAAAGAGTCAAGATGGATTTTTCTACAAGAGTGATTTTCCAATGCCATCTGTTGATAAAATTAATAAATAATTGATTTCAAGGAGGGTCTGGAACCACTGGAAAATAGAATTTCACAATTGCTTGAATCTGTGGTAAAATTAAATCCCTCATTAAAGCATGGTTTTATTGATTTGGATTGAAAGTTTATTTTTTAGGAATATAATTTTTTATTTAAGGAAAATTCTTTGTTAATTACATGTTACTCAAATCATAGTTTATCATTGTTCTTTTTTTTTGGAAATTTCAAAATCAAAATTAATGAATCTCATTCAAAATAATTCAGGGTAAATATGTCTTCTTATTGAAGAAATCAATTTACTTGAATTGATTTTTTCATTTATTTACTTGGTGAAGCTTCTTTTGGAATATTAAATAATACTTCAATTTTCCTCATTAAATATGTCTTTATAGCATCTTCCTATTTTTTATTATTCTTGGCACAAAGTTATTCATATTCCATCATAAATTTTTAATTTACTTCAAAGAAATAGCTATTTTATTTTTTATAATTATTTAATTACTTGATTATTTCTTTGTTTATATTCAGAAATATTTGAATTCCCAGCATCAAATATTAGTACACAGAATGTTTTTTGTGTTGATTTTTCTTAAAAAGGTATCAAAATTCCACAGGAAATATCCCATTTTGTGTAAATAGAATTAATTTTAATTCTTTTTCTTTTTTTGCTCATACTGCAGAAAATTTCTTTCCAAATCCAAGCTCAGATTTGAACTGCTTTCAAAAATCAATATGCATTTCATTTTTACATGTTCAATTAATTCAATTGGTTTCCATTTTTGAATTTTCCAAAAAATTGTACCCCAGAGAGACCCCACAGGAGGTCTTGAGACCATATGTTAGCCACAAGGGCCCCAATTAATGTTTAAAGGCCTTGGGGCCGCAACACACCCTCAAAAGTTGTGTTCTCCCACCCCATGCACTTTTGTAAAACTGGGAAAGATTTTCCAAATCTTAATTCTCTATTTTTGCACCTTTTTTGTATTTTAATGTCTTTTTCAGTTTTAGACACCCTCCCAAGGTGAGAAATTATGCCAGAAGGCATGTTGAAATTAGAATTATTTCTCATCCAATCCAGATTCCTCAATCATATGAGAAATGTTTTTGGCAATATGGTTACTAGCAAGTCCGTTTTCCATCATCTAATGAAAATTTATTTTGCATTCAGAAAGTTGAATTTCCAATATTTTGGAAAATGCTTTTTGGATCTGTAGGTTGCAGTTGAAACAAGAGTTAAGGAGGAAATATGTTTTTTGTTACATTATTGGAAAAATATTTTTTCCCATAGAACTTAATTTCTTTGAAACTTGGATAATTTAAATTTAACTCTATTTGCTTCAGTTTAAAAAAAATCTCATCATTCATAAAGATTATCTTACAAGCTTAAAAAAATGTTTGAAGCTTATTAGGTTCAGCACCATCAAATCATTCATTTTAATTGATTGATTTTGACTTTCATTTTGAAGAATACAGGTTTTTATCAGGATTTGAAATTTAATTCATTGTATTGTCTACATTCTTAGAGTGGCTAGCAGAGCATATTCTGTGGTTGAGCCCTCAGAAGGAGTGGCAGTATCAAATTCTGGTGAGTTTGAAGGGACCCCAGTCTCACAAAAAGTTGGATTATATTGACCCAATGGTTAATTTTAACTCAAGAAAAGATTTTGGATTAAAAGCAAGAAAAATCATCTTCATTTTCTTTTTTTTCCCCTTTTGCTGGAAGAGGTACCAAGCTAAGATGAAAATTTGGTATGTTGAGTCCATATTACACTGGTTTAGGAAACGGGAAAATTCACAAATTAATTTTGGAATCCTCAGAAGGAAAAATGAGAGAAATCAGAACCTCTATAAAATATTTTTAGATAACAGTATCCATGGCAGTGCAACTTCTAGCAGATGGCATAAGTAGCTTGGAAAGTTCAAATTCAACTACATGGGATGTAGGAGTTTGGAATGCATTAGATTCAGTGGTTCCCCTTCCTCTTGAGTTCAAACTAATAGCTTTGCAGAATTCTTCAGATAATTAAAAAAATATAGAAGGCATTTTTCATTCTTTAGAGGGGAGTACCAAAGTTGGTATCCAAAAAGAAAAATAAATTAAAAAAACAAAAACACACACAAAATTTAATTATACTAAAATGGAGAAAGCATTGAAGTTTCACAGTTTTAAGGCTTCAAGTTTTTGGTTTTCAAATGCAAGAATTTTTAAAGGCCCAGGCTTAATTGAAGCCCTGCAATTTACTCAAAATACAATTTTTTGGTGTTTTTGGAAAAAAAAGTCAAGAATAAAAAAAAACCCAAAAGAATTAAACCATAGTTTTAAGTTTTCAAATCTTTCTCTGGCTTGGGGGATCAAAATCAAAGGTCCCTTTTTTTATCATCTCAAAATTTCATAGAAAAAAACCCAGGATTCTTAATCTTTCACAGCCTTCAACCTCATTAAAATGGCCTAAAAACCTATTTTCTCACTTTCATGAAGAAATATTAATCCACAAAAAAATTATAAATATTCCTATTTCACTCATTTTCATATATTTCATAATGTTCCTTGAAAATTAATCAAAAAGCTTAGAAACTCCTCCTTTTTTATTTATGATTTCATTCAAAATTTTCCTGAATCTAAGTCCCTGTAAATTCTGGAAGCAATGCTTATCAAAAAGAAGACATTTCATTCTACAGTGAATTTGCCTTTCACAGTCTTTAAACTGTGGTATATGAATGTGTTACTTTTCCTAAAAATTATTTCCATGTATTTCACAATAATGGTCTTGCATTGATAATCATCAAATAGATCATCAATCAACTTGACCCTTGGATTTCTTTTGTTACTTCTTTAAGTTTAAAAAGAATTTACAGGGAACTTGATTATATCCTTATTCTCTTGGGAAAGTAGAAAGGAAACAGATTCAGTAGCATCAATGCAAACCTGTGATAGTTGTAAATATTTTTGACATATATCTAATTTATTAGAATTCAAATTGATCTTAATAATCTTCAAAAATTCAAACCCAAATGGCCTCATATCTTGAAATATTTATTCAGCACAGATATTTCAGATTGGTTTCTGTTTTTGATTCTTTGAATAATTTTGAAATAATCAATTTTTTCATACTTGGTGAATGAGTTCACAAGTTATAATTCAATGAACAAATTAAATTGGAATCTAGCCTGAAACCACGCTTCCTTTTCAATATGGTTTATCAAGCTTGTCTGGGCACACTCCCCAGTCCCGCTTGGTGCAGTGCCCAGGGCGCTTGGGTGTGTGTCCAGCACGCTTGATTTCCGCACTTGGCCAGGCTGCAGATCTTGGCACATAGCCAAGTTCTGCTTGGCCTAGGCCAAGCTGTTGGTACCCCCCCCTCCACCACATCCAACTCCGTTGCATCATCCCACCCATTCCAAGTTTTCTCCATCTTAACCATGGTCAGTACCAATATTTATTTCTTTTTTATTTCTTTTTTTTGATTTGACAAGACCCTAATTTTTTTGCATATTTTTAAAAATACAGGCTGATTCTTCAGGAATGGTTGCAGGACCTTCAGCACCTGCCAAAGAAGATGCGACCAACTTGGATGAACTTGTCAATATCCAAGCAAACAAGGAACAAGCCCAGGAGCTTCTCAAAGAGCTCCACAATCTGAGCCAACAAACCACCCAAAAAAAGGGAATCATGAAAGCAAAATCAAGCATCCTCAAAAAAAGCAAGCATCAAAACACCCAACTTACTCACAAGGAGTGCCAACCAAAGGCAATCATTAAGCCAGAAGTTTGAAATTTGATCTGAAATAACGTCTTATCAAATGGGATGAAGGTAAGCAATGCCATGAAGACCTTCAAGGTGTCCCAACATCAAATCCAACGCATCAAGCAAGAAGACCCAAGCATGATCAAGATCAATAAAAAGGGGCCTGGCAAGTTTACTGAAGACATGAAAACAGTGGTCCTCATGCAACTCAACCAGCAAGCTACCACCACCCTGCCCAAACTATCCAAATTCATCAAGAATGAATTTGGCTTAAGTGTTTCCACTCAGGCCAATAGTAACCTGATCCATGATATGGAAATATCATGGAAGCAGGTTACTAATATCCCTGCCTCCTGGAATAAACCCAACCTTATGGTGCAACAGGAAAATTTTGTCAATTTCCAAGGATTGGACCTGGGGAAAAGTGTTGTTTTTGTTGATGAGTCCAGGCTTTGACCTCCCACCTTTGACCTCCATTTGGGCCAAAGTTTTGGTTATTCTCCCTCTGGTAAGTTGTTTCCTTTTTTTTAATCAAGTTGTATCATTTTTTTCTTCTTTTTTTTGATTGTTTTTTGATTGTTTTTTTAATTGTTTTAATTTTTTTTCAACTTACTTATGATTTCATTTTATTTTTCATGAAAGGTGGACCTGCGGTCTTGAGCCTTGTGCCCAAGGCCAAGCAGGTCACCCTTATAGGGGCCTTATCAATTGATGGATTCATGTATCATGAGCTCCTGAATGCCAATGGCACTAAGACCAAAGGAATAGGAGCAGATGAATTCTGCCTATTCCTTGGAAGTCTTAGTGCCCAAATTCCACCTGAATCAATTGTCATCATGGACAATGCCCCAATTTATCAAGGTCAGCAATTTGAAGAGGTTTGCAAAACAATCCTTGATTCAAATCAAGTTCCTCCCTCCTTACTCCCCTTTCTTAAATCCCATCAAATATTCCTTCCATTCAATTAAATCCTTTGTCCAATCAAAACAGCCACCAAATTGTGCCATGCTCATCACTCAAATTGAGCAGGGAATCAAGGAGGCAATTACTCCATCAAAATCCCAGAACTTCTTTTTACATTGTCAGCAACTTTATTGTCCATGTGCTGACTTTCAAGAAATCTCAGGGACAGTTTTGTCCAAACCCAATTGATTTGTTTATTTATTTATTATTTATTTTTTTGAATTTTTATCATTATTTTTTCTACTATTTTTTCTACAATTTTTTCTACTATTTTTTCTACTATTTTTTCTACTATTTTGTCCATTATTTGTATCTACAAGTTTATAGTTACATACACAAATCTTAAAAAAAAAAATGAATTTTTTTTAACCTGCTACAACTGTGAGGTTTTGAGGCGTGGCCGATTGGCTTGGGTGTGGCCCAGCCGAACTTTGGCCCGTGCCATCTGAACTTGGGGAGGTGCCAAGTCGCGCTTGGCTAAGTGCCACCCGGGCTTTAGGGGGTGCCAAGCGCGCTTTAGATCTTTTTTGGCTAATTTGGGGGGGGTGCCCAGATGAGCTTGATAGACCATAATATCGCAAGAATAAAATGGTATCACGATATCACCTTAATGCGTTATAATTTTGCTGCTATTTGGAAAGTTCCTCATTTCTACCGGTGCAATCGCATTCCGACCAACTTCATCCATTATATTTTTGTTCACCAGGTGTTTGACCAGTCAAGAACATTCTTTTTCGTTCATTTCTATGAGTCAGGAATGTTTCCAACGTGCTTTTCCAATTTCCTAATCAACAGTTCAATGGAGCTATTGAGTCGATACAAGCAAAGAAGATTTTTTATTCACAATGAAACTGAGTGTTCTCCGCGATAAATCAAAACAAATGGCTAGTCAGTACCTACGAAGGGCTCCTTCTGAATTGGCTCGTGAACTTTGTTGATAAATGCATTCCGAATCATTTTTCCATCGGGAAGTTGAAATACTAGCCATGTGACGTGTAGAGGTAACATTCAGTAATTCTAATGACAAAATCCCAAAGAACCGGGAACCGAACCTTTGCTTACACTTTTCCTCGATCTCACTAGGAGGAGTGGGACAATCCAATGCTTGTTTGATTTCTGGATAATACGGTGTCGGGGGAAATCTTAGATTACTCTGGCTAAAAATTATTACGTTTTAAAGGACGCAAGGCTCACGCTCTGAGTGAAAGGTTTTTACTCGGGCTTGATGGTTTAAACCTGGGGTCGTTTCCAACTTGGGCTTTCGGTCCCATTTTGACTTTAAAAGGGTTAGTGCCCAGAAGGCGCTGCTCTCATCACCTTCCAGATGGAGCCTTTTTCTTTTGAACGTTGGAGGCGCTGTCGGGAGGTGGTAATAGTCCTTCCCATGCTCAGTATCTAAAAGACCATAGCCATTCATGTGTTCTGGCGTCGCTGCTCTCGTGGACAGGTTTGGCGAATGGTACGGTACATGAAAAATATTGAGTCAAAGGTTTGTTGGTTACGCAGGTAGCTGAACTAATCCAGGCTCTCCGTATTCATCAATCGTAGATCATTTACAAGGGAACTCACCGAAGCCATCCAGTTTTTCCTGATAAGCTAAATCACCAGTGTGGAGGCCCTGGTTGCCATAAGTAGCTTGAGCTACTTGGGGGATACGATTTTGAAAAGCGCTGTAATCAGCCGGAAAATCGGCTTTGAGAGGGATTCAGATTCATAGCGCTTAGTTGAAGGTAAAATCCTTATTCCGAATCTGGACATAATGTAAAATCCAGGCCTTGTAGGTTTGCGCTTGATTACAGGGCTCACGAAATTGATTGCTACTTCCCAGCTGAACAAGCTGGTCCGCTTGCTGCCGTTGGAGGTACGCGGGATAAGTGTTGAGAATATTGTGTGAATTCCAGTCCCAAAACATCTCCTCAGTCTCTACCGGCGTCATGGGCCATGAACAATTCAAATGGTACACGAGAATTTGTTAGATTTAAAAATTTACAATCGGCCATCTGCGTTATCGATACGTTTACCGGAATAGTTGATGAGAGGACTGACCAACCGCAGTGGGACCCATGGAGTAAGCCCGTGTCAGGCTTTCCATAGGGTTATCAAAAACTGGAGTACTTTGGGGCATTGCGGCTTCTGCCCAAGGAAGGTTGTGACTACCGTGATGGATATTAGTGGGTCCTCGATGAAGTTCAGCACTGACTGATGAGGATTCGGTTAACCCTGGTGAGGTATCACCCAGATAACCAAGATGAGGGTACCGTAGTGGATAATTATCTGACACGATTGATTCGAGTGGATTACTCCCAGTTGAGTCTGAAGTCTGGAGGGAATTAGAGGGGAATATCAAACCTGTGGAATCAACACCCAGCTCACCTCGCAATAACATGGCTTCCTGGGGGCTGGCGAGTCCGGCTTGATGGTCGTGAATGCTTGAGTTCTCATCAGGGAAAGTATTCGAACAGGTGTGAAAGTACGGGGGACCGCCCTGTATGAAATTGAAATGACTGTGCGCATTTTGAGATTGAAATAGAGTTGTTGAAGCTTCGTGTGCCTGGGGTGAATAATTGGGAGTCGAGAGGCCAAGACCGACAGGATTTCCCCTCGCCGGTAGCTTGGGTTGACAAAAATAGTGTAGATCATTCGCCTCGATGAACCGAGATTTCTTCACGTTATGATCTTCATGAGTCTGTCCTTGAATCACCTCTCCAGGAAATACATAATTTTCCAGATTATAATCGTGATCTGGTGCCAACGTCGCCCCTGCCCGAGAGCAAGCTCCGATCAAAAAAATCAACACGCTATATGCTCGATCCATGCTAAGAGGTAGTAATGATCTAGTGGTGTGGGTTCAGCTATCGGTTTTCTAGACTGAGGGAAGCTAGCAACAATCTCGCTCGCAAGCCTTATAAATAGGATCGAAGATGACTCTCACGCTATCCCCTGCGATCTAGGAATCTCGTCAGGAATGTGCTGCTTTGTGAGGTTGATTTAATGGCTTTGGTCAAACCCCAGTCGTGTCTCGGATACGCTGTCTTAACGCCCCGTGTGGCTAGCGGAGGTAGTATTACGGTATCAAAGCTCGATCTTCGGAGCGACCAAAAGTCGTGAACCATATCGGTGCAGTCTTTGGTTTGAAAGCGTACTGATGCATGAGGCATGGAAGACTGGAAGGCGTGGGCTGGTTGAATTCATTTTCCGTGGTATACGGTCTATTGCCAACGGGTTCTGCAGGAAGTCGTTTCACCACCCGTTGGAGCCGGGAGGAGCCTATTTCGTAACAGCTCGCTGAACCTGAGAAATATTAAGCGACCTTCCTTATCTTATTTCTAACTACCCGGTTCAACGGCGACACTATTTCAATTCGCCGAGCAGCCAGGGGATGGGTCCATGATTGGTCGTATATCCTTCCAAAGGTTTCGTCGCCTGTACGCAAGCAGGCATCTCAGATCTGCAAAACATGGTTGAACTTTCTCGCAATGAAACAAACGATACGATGAACGACCTTTTCAAACCCGACTGTGATCTTGTTTCGGTCGAAGTTCCCAAGTCTGTGTGAATAAACTGCTGATTGATCATGAGCGTCAGCTCATGACGTGTTTGCTACCGGCAATGAAGGCTTTAGCCATATATAAATCACTTGTTTCTTGATATGACAGTGACCCAAGGAAAATATGCTCCCACAAGTCTGATCTAGCATTGCATTGGGTGGTCCGATCGCACCTGGTATATTATTGCAGCAATGTCAACGCGTAAGCACATTCAATCATTTGGCTGGATCGAAAACGCGATTCTAATCTGAATTACTCCTACGAGAGCAGCACAACGCCAGGAGACCAATTCTTGTCTGATGACTCTCGAATCAAGAGCTTTCACGGCCCCTCAAATCAGACTGCAGCGATTACACGTGCGAGTGCCAGCTTGCATTGGAAGCAGCAGAAGAGTTGGTATTGTGAGTGTTGGAGTTGAGTGGTGATAAAACCCTAGAGTCTATACCCAGGCATTGTATTACCTCACGTTTATATAGTGGAGTATGCATGGTCATGTGTATGTATATGTAACCTAAGGTAGTTATACTTGTATAGTCTAGTGTTTGTGTATCTACCCTAACGTGGTGACAACACACCCCCCCATGACCATGCTACTGGCCGCCTCATAGGACAAGAAATAGAGAAAGGAGCAAAGGAAGAAAAAGGAGGCGCACGGGAGAAAGGCAACGACTCCCGCTCGGCCGTGGCCATGCTGAAACTCAGGTAATACGCAACTTCTCTCTCAATCTCGCAAAAGCCGCGCCGCTTACCGCCTTCGTTAGGATGTCCGCTAGTTGATCCTCGGAGCGGACCCACGTGAGGTCGGTTTGTTCGCGGTAGAGTGCATCGTTCGCGATGTGGAAATCGCGCTCTGTGTGTCGGGTCCGCTTGTTCGCCACGTCGTTCTCTGCGATTTTGATTGTCGCTTTGTTGTCACAAAAAAGGTGACCTAAACAAGTGGATCTCAGTATGTCTCTGACAAGGTGCCTTACCCACAGAATTTGTCTCATTACCACCCCAAGTGCCATGTACTCCGCATGGCACGTAGACGCTGCCACGCAATGTTGCCGACGCGAGACCGACACGATGGGGCAATTGAGAAAGGAAACCAGTATGCCATGGGTGGACCTCGAGAACTCACCCCCCCACGACGCGTCACAGTACCCCTTCAGGGCCTTACCGTTGTCGCAGGGTCTCAGAGTTAGCTTCAGATCCCTCGTGTCAGAGAGGCAAGCAATGAGATGATAAAGGCCTTTCCAGTGGGAGGCATCTGGATTGGCCGCGAACATTGACAGGAGGTTCACCGCAAAAGCTAGGTCTGGGCGTGTTCCTCCACTAAGTAGCTCAGAGCTCCTACTAGGGAAAGGTGCACGTCTTTTTTTACCGGGTCAGATGATTGGCTGCTTACCGGGTTAAAATTGCTGGGCAGTGGGGATGTTTGCCTGGTGACCTTGTCCCAGTGTGTGTCCAGGATTGATTTGATAAGGCGGGGCTGTGATAGATTGAAAACGTGGCCAGAGCAACCAATCTCTATTCCAATGATGGAGTCCAGCAAGGAGGACCATTTAATCTTGAGGGTGTCTTGGAGGTCAGACTTGAGTTGACGTGGAGCCAACTCATCTGAAGCTGTCACTACCCCATTGTCTACACCACGGGTCCAACTTGCTGTTGAGTCGCCCGCTCGCGCAATGCTGGTTTGACAGCGCCCACTTAGTGGGCAGAAGCCGTCAAAAAAATGTTGGCATGCAATAACGTCAAGGCTGGTCAAGGGCCTGCCAACGTTTTGACGCAGATTCCACCCTCAGCGCTGGTGAGACTGCGTCAATTTGCTGTCAAGGATGATTTGACAGCCAATTTTTTTTTGGTCGGATGGTCAACAAGGGGTTGAATCATTGTTGAGGAAGACAATGATTCAACCATTTTTTTTTCTTTTTTTTTTAATTTATTCCATCGGTGGCACAGTAGATAAAAGTATTCAATATTTGTTTTTGACATGATTTTCATTTCTAATGTTGTAGCCAGCAATAAATAGGATGTACATGCAGTTTGATTACAAAAACACAAGAGACAAGGATGCAGACCATTAATTGATGCATTCACCAGAGATGTGCAACACAACATGAATCATATCCCCAATTGAAACAAGAAGAAGAAAAGAAAGACAATCAAAGAATATGAATTAGGTAATGAGGCCTGAGTCAATAGACACAAACTGATGGTTTAGCTAAAGGGAGAAAGAGTTTGTGGGCATTTTGAATCACTTACTTTGATGTAAGTTTGCCTTTGTTGCCGGAAGGCCATTGCATGCTCCATAGAATCCAGAGAGAAGACAGATAGGAGGAATGGGCAGGGGAGGGGGGGCAGGATGAGATGGGGTGACATAGAGGGGCAAGCAAGGTCTGAGGTATGATCAGAGAAATAGGTAGGAGCTAATCAGCAAAGTCACCCAGCCACTCCTCAAAGGTTGAAATCAATTCCTGGGCGCCAATCAAGGGGATAGGAAGTGAATCAAGAAGGGACTGACCAATACAGACATCTGGGCAGTAGTAGGCTTGATCAGAGGAGATGAGAAGAAGCAAATGTCAGCAAAGCTTCTGACAAGATCAGATTATGGTGGGATGAGAAGCTATGTAAAAACAATAGAGAGATAAGACAGAGTGAGCAGCAGGGTGGGGTGTACAACACAAAGGGATGCAACTGAGCATTATGTATTGAAAGAGCAATGGCCATAGGAGGAAGGGTGAGAGGTGATGTGATGGAATTCTAAGGGATGCACCAGACAATTGCAGGGCAAGAATATAGCTTAGCAGGAGGGGGTGAGGATGATAAGCAGATGATAAGGATTAGAATGAGAAATGGCAGGAGCCAACTCACTGACAAGTCAAAGCAGGAGGGAGGGAAAGGAGGAGGGGTATGATGAGTTGTGCAAGATTCAAAGGGACACAATGAAGGAGTGAAAGAGGATTTCACCAAGTGTGCAAGCAATTGGAGAAGATCAAAGCCAAGCACAGGTCTGCAGGGAGGTTGAAAAATCTGCACACCTTTTTTTTGAAGTGGTAATCTGCAGTATGCACAGACCGCTTTGGATATGCAAAAAATGGGGAGAAGCTTTGGGTGGTCAAAGTTGCAATTTACTTGAACTTCATGAGAATTGAAACCATGATGTTGCACTGAAGGCTGGACTTCCATACAAGAATGCACCAGTTGCTGTTGCCCAATACACCAGGGTGGCTGTTAAGCCCCATTCAGCTTGGATCCACCAATTCCAACCCGCTGGCAAATTGACTGCTGGAGCAAGGTGATGCCATCACAAAGCTTCCCTCAGGTCACCAACCAGAAGGCTGGCAAATTGATGCATTGGTCAAATCCCCCGTCAGTTTTTGGTTGATCAACCTTCAACCAACCCAGTTGTCAAAATGCCAGGAGGTTGATGCGCAGGCCATCAATTTGAATCTTACCATTGACTCTATGGCCCTGAACCGCCCAAAGTGAACCCGTGGTGTACATGTATCCAGATTACACCGCTTCTTGTCTCATGTTCCAGCACATAGAGGGAACCATTGTATTGAAATGGCCAGTAGCCCAGCTTGGTGAGAAGGCCTTTTAGATGCAGCCACCAACAGTGCGCCGCCTGTTTTGTTCCATACAGGGCCTTCTGCAGGCATAGGTACTTTTCTTTTGCCCCCCTCATTCCAAGCGGTGGCTTGACACACACTTCTTCAGAGATAGGGGAATTTAGGTAAGCTGCAACAAAGTCAAAACTATGTACAGGCCATTGGAATCTGGCAGCCATGGTCAGCAGAAGCCAGAGGGAGGCAAATGTTGCCATTGGTGCAAATGTCTTCTCAAAATCAATACCCTCCACTTGGGTGTATCCCTTTGCCACACAGCGGGCTTTTTATATTGGCTCACTACCACCAAAGGCATTTTTGATGGCAAATGCCCAGCAAAATTCCAGGGCTACCCTTCCCTCTGGCAGACTGCCAACTTTTCAGATACCCATCTCCTCTAGCTTCATCAGTTCCTCTTCTATGGCTGCCCTCCACCTGGCCCAATTGTCTGCTTTCATTGTGGCAGTGAAATTCTTAGGAACACTCACGTTATAGAATTCAAAAGTAGCCAGGATCTTGTCAATGATTAGTTCTTGGCTATAAAAAAGGGTTTCCTTTGAGAAATTGCCTAATTGCAGTGCATTTGCCACTGTTTTTGCTCCATCTACTTTTCCTGGGGCTGTCAGAGCTGGAGGTGGTGCAACAAACCTGGCCATTGCCAACTGGACAAAACAGCCCTCTACCAGCACCCAGAAGAGCCAGCCCTTGGAACGTTCCAGATAGGCTACCACAATGCCCTCTACAGCCCATTTGTCCAAACGCCTCCTCTGCTCCTCTGGAATGTGGAAAAACGCCCTAGAGCCAAAAGCACAAAAGTGTTCCACAGTTGGCTTGGTCTTGGAAAGCATCTTGTGTGGGGTGGACTGTCCGCACAGTTTGTTTGGGGCTCAGGACATAGTGTCAGCTGATGCCCCGGCTTCAACTGCAGCAGAGCGCTGGCACTCTTTGCACACAAGAGCACCAAGTTCCATTGGAGCGCATGGGAGCTAGCAAAGGGAAGAAGAAGGGGGAAAGGTGAGAAGACAGAAGACAAGGAAGAGAGGAAGGACAAACAAACCCGTCAAGCCAAATGTTGACTCACGCTTCCCAAAGCTCTAAAAACAAAGACCTTACTTGGACACGCAAATTCAGGAGGAGCCTCACTCAGCTTGCTTCAGTTTATTGTATACGTCTCAGGAAGCTAGGTCAGGCTAGTTGAGAAATACCAGAAGGTATTTTTGGTTTCTCTTTTTGAATCTCTTTCTTCTTCTTAATTGATCTGTGTTTTCTTCCAAATTCTGTGCTCATCTTGTCTGATTCATTTTTTATCTACTTCAAGTTTACTTATTTCTATAAGAGTTATTTAAAAATATACATGACTGCAATAAAGAATTGGATTTGAGTCTCACATGGTAGCAAGAGTCCATTCTTGGTTGTAATAACTCTTAAGAAAAAGAAAATCATATTTAGCAGAGCAGACAATGGCCAGTTACAAGGACAAGGGACATGACATCCAAATCAAGGACTCCTCCAGCAATCAAAACAATGAAAACTACTCATCTAAAGTCAAACTTTCCAAACTAAATTTTCATAATTGGCACAACTGGAAGTCACGGTTTTAGAACCTCTTGATTGGCAAAGTTCATGTAGAAATTCTTGACAAGGAATGGATTGATGGCCACCGGGGGACAAAAACCTATTGAAAGAAGAATTCCTATGCAATCAGCCTGTTGTATGAAGTGGTTGAGCCTGACCTTCAATCAGAGATCAAGTAATCTCAAAATGACTTTTCTCTAGCTTACCAGTCCCTTGCTCAAGCATGTGGCACAAAGTCAATCATTGTGGCTGGAAACATGCTTTTTTGATTGATCCATCTTGCTTATGAGCCTGGGAAGTCTCTGAGGGATCATGTAGCTTGCTTCAAGAATCAGTACATGGATCTTTTCAAAACTATCAAAGGACACCCTCCTGAGCTATGGTTTCTGGATGTCTCTCAAGGCATGTCTGCAATATTGTTCCTCAAGATTCTACTTCACAATTCCTCTCTTTCCTTGCTGGTTTAATCTTCCTACAATCTGACACCTTTCACTCTCAAGTCAGTGTGAAATCAAATCATGCTGGAAGATACCCGGCATGAATCTCATGATTCAGAAACCTCCTATCTTTTTCACCCCACCAGCATCAACTCACGTACAAGGTCAAAACCGCAGCGTCACTCCAACAAGGCAAAATCTCCATTACCACATCAAATTTCCACCTTTCCCTGGTCAGCTGTGCCCACCAAGAAACTTCCTCATACAAAGAATTCCAACATTCAAGCTAAGGTCAATCAGCTTGCCAAGGAGTTGAAGAGGCTACAGTCTCAACTGTCTCTCAACGCAATTGAAAAAGCCAGCAAATCATCTGAGAAGGAGTTTTCCAACGTTCTCAGTGACAAAGACTCTGACCCCAATATGTGTGGCTTTCACATAAGGGGGTTTAAAGCACCACTTGCTCCGCCAAGTCCTATTCTGAGCTCATCTACAACTCTGGTTCTTCTTGCTTGACCATATGTAATCTCTTGCTTCTTCTAGAGCCAACTCCTCTCACCAAATCTCTGAATACCTATGGCGGGAAGGTCCAAATCACTCACGTGGGGAAGCTTGAAATTGGTGGGACACTGATTTATCCCATTTACTTTTCTCCTCAAGGTCCCAGAAATCTTGTCTCAGCCACTCAGTAGGAGGACCATGGGTTAAAAATCCTCCATCAACATTGCACTGTGCTTGTCAAGCTCTCCGGAAAGATAATCTTCCAATTTCTTTGTCTTGGAAATCTCTATGTGGCCCGCCTGCACTTGTATTGCTCTCTCACATCCTATTCATTGATGTTGCCATGTCACAATGTTGACTGGAACCTGGTTTTAGGACATCCTTCAGATGAGTATCTGTGTTGGTTTCTCTTGCTCCACTCCATCACCAATCACAATCCCCAGTTCTCCTCAGCCAACTTCAAAGTTTGCAAGATGTGCAAAATCAAATGTTGGCCTCACTCAAACCCGCTGCCATTGTCCCCCACTCCCTTTCACCAACTTCACCTCAATTTTCTTCAAATCACTCCACCCTCCAAGCATGGGATGCGCTATCTTCTGGTGATCATTGACAACTACTCTTGCTTCAATTGCATCTATGTCATAATTAAAAGCAAGTCCAACTCAGAGTCTCAAATTGTTTCCTACATTCAGGAAATCAAAAATCAGGTTGGTTTGACCCCTGCATTCCTTCACTGTGATTGTGGAGGGGAATTTGGTTTGACCAAGCTAGCTTCTTTTCTCCAGGCACACAGTATCATACTTGAACAGGGCCCGGCTCATTTGCCACAGACAAAAGGGGTGGCAGAGAGGTTTAATCAGACATTTCTCACCAAAATTTGATGTCTCCTTGCTCAGTCAGCTGTTCCCATCTCTTACTGGGACAAAGCAGCCCACTACTTGTCCACTTTGATTAACCTCCTACCCTCAAGGTCCATTAACTGGTCCTCTCTGGTTGGCATGCTCACTGCGCACAATTTCACCATTGAGCGGGTAAGGGATATAGCCAAGTTAATTCCCTTTGGGCTGAAAGTGCAGATAATCCACCCGGTGTTGTCCAATATTCTCCCTTGATCATCTCCTCTTTTATTCCTCAGGTACAAGCAATACTCTGATGTGGGCCAATTTCTCCATCTGCTGAAGAAGAACATCACCGTCACTCAAGATTTCCTCCGTCCTCAGGCTGTTTTTGAGTACAGAAACCCTCTCTCTCTAAAGAAGCTGCCAAAGTCTCTCCCTCAGTTCCAGCTTGCACCTCTCCCTAATGCCCTGGGCAAAGTCTGTCTCCCTCTGCAATTTCAGACTAGTTCCTCTCCCCTCTAAAGCCCTGAAGCACCCCTCTCTCAAGTTTTTTCCGCCAATCCTGCTGTCCCTTTGGTCTCTTCTGACTCTCATAAATCCACCGTTCCAGAACCTCCATCAATAACTCCGTCTTTGGACTCCGTCGCAGAGGCCTCTCCCCCCAAGCACTATGCCTGAATACTGTACTCTAGCAAGGCACCGCAGGAGGTCAGAAGCTCAATTGATCCTTCTGCCATTCTCCCGGTGCGGACTTGCTCTGCCGGAAGGGCTGCTGATGGATCTGCCAATCTGGCCAACTTCAGCAACAGAAATGATGACAACCATTCCCTCCTGTTGGAGGTGATATCCATCAAGGAGGCATTTGCTGATGCTTCTGAGTGCCCACTGTGGCTGGAATGCATGACAGGCAAAAATTCTTCTTTGATCAATTGCAACACTGGCACTCTAGTCCTTCCCCCCAAAGATGACATTGTCATTTGTGGCATGTGGCACCTAGTTTGAAAGCTCAATGAGTTTGGGGAAGTCTTTTGTTGCAAGTCTCAATGGGTGTGTTTTGGCAATCACCAGGAATATCCCCAACACTACCTCAACACTTACTCTTCTGTTGGTTGCACCAAATCTCTCAAGTCTCTGTTAGCAATTGCCGTCCAATTTCAACTACATGTGTTTCATTTTGACGTGGAGACAGCCTTCTTATATGGAAATATTGATGCAACCATCCATGTAGCTCAGGTTGCAGGTTTTGAAGTTCCAGGTAAGGAGACATGGGTCTGGAGGCTGAAAAAGTCTCTTTATGGGACAAATCAGGCGCTCCAATGCTGTAAAACAAACTTCTCTGCAACTCTGGAAAAGCTAGGACTCACCCCATTGCAAGGTGACAAGTCTCTCTTTGTCACCAACAACAGACGCATGGTGCTTCACATACACATTGACAATGGCCTTCTGGTAGGTCCCCATTGTGATCAACTCTTTAAATTCCTTGATTGCTTCAAGAAGAGTTACTCCATCTGTGTGCAAGAGCGTCCAGTGCAGCATCTTGAGTTAACTCTTGATTGGCAGGCTGATGGCTCTCTTGTGATGCATCAGCATGACTTCTGTCTGAAAACCTTACACAAGCTCAAGATGGACATGGACAACTTGGTCAAGGCGCCGGCCCCTCTGAACCTGTATCACCTCATCTCATGTGACTCCCCACCCTTCAGTGTGAAGACTATGCAAAAGGCAGTTGGAATGCTGATACATCTGTCAATCAAAACTAAACCCAACATTTCCTTCACCATCAACATGCTTTTGTGCTGCACCAACTCCCCCACCAAGGCTCATTGGAATATTGCCAAGCATCTGTTAAGGTATCTCAAAGGCACACCATCCCTTGGTATTCAATTCAATTGAACCAAAAGCATGGAACAGGGGCTCTGTGGATGGGCGGATGCTTATTACCAAACCTCAGCAATCAGCAGAAATTCTACGACAAGATACGTGATTACTCTATTTGGCAACCCAATCTGCTGGGCCGCAAGGAAGCAGTCTATTGTTGCTCAATCAATTACAGAGGCTGAATTTGTGGCAATGAACACATGCGCTAAGGAAATGTGCTGGCTATCTAGTGTACTCCTTGTTCTGGGTATCCAAATCCCCCTCCGCATCATCATGAACAACAACCAAGGTGCCAACTTTCTCAGAAAGGAAGCCCAACTGAACCCCAACTCATGACACATCAAAGTTTGCTATCAGTATCTTTGTGATCTGGTGGCCAAGTCCCTCCTGTCAGTTGCACATTTCCCCTCCAAGGAAATGGTTGCTGACATACTGACCAAGCCACTGGGATACTTCAAGGTCATTCAGGCCAGAGAGATGCTAAGACTGGTTCCAGCCATGTCAAGGAGGAGTGTCAGCTGATGCCCCGGCTGCAACTGCAGCAGAGCGCTGGCGTTCTTTGCGCATGAGAGCACAAAGGTCCATTGGAGCGCATGGGAGCTAGAAAAGGGAAGAATAAGGGGGAAAGGAGAGAAGATGGAAGAAAAGGAAGAGAGGAAGGACAAACAAACCTGTCAAGCCAAACATTGACTCATGCTGCCCAAAGCTCTACAAACAAAGACCTTACTCAGACATGCAAATTCAGGAGGTTCCTCACTCAGCTTGCTTCAGTTTATTGTATACGTCTCAGGAAGCTAGGTCAAGCTAGTTGAGAAATACCAGAAGGTAGTTTTGGCTTCTCATTTTGACTCTCTCCATTCTTCTTACTTGATCTGTGTTTTCTTCCAAATTCTGTGCTCATCTTGTCTGATTCATTTGTTATCTATTTCAAGTTTACTTATTTCTATAAGAGTTATTTAAAAATATACACAACTGCAATAAAGAATTGGATTTGATTCTCACACATAGCACGCCCATACAAAAGCAAAACCCCAGAACATTTGGGGAAGCTTGCTTTCAGATAGGACTGAGCGCTCCATATCACCTACCATGCGGTTGTATTGTTCAATCATCCTGTTTTGGTAGTGGTGATATGGGAGGTACCTTTCCGCCGTGATGCCTTTTTCAGATAAAAAGTCAGCTAGGGCCTTGTTGGCAAACTTGCCGCCGTTGTTGCTCCTCAAGCATTTAACTCTCAACAAATTCAGCCACTGAACCCTTTCAATAGTTTCAATGATGAAAACAGTAGCATCCAATTTGTCAGGAAGCACTTTAACAAAAGCATAGCCACTCCTCACATTGCAGATAGGCAAAAGGTACTTGCCACTGTTGAAAGTAGGAACCTCAAAAGGCCCTATTAGGTCCACCGCCAGTACATCCAGGGGTTCTGCATTCTGGTTTGAGGAGTGTAGTGGATTGAGTTGAGTGCTTTTGCTCACCATGCACACCGGGAAAACTATGTTACCTGCTGGTAGGCTAGTCAGTAGCCCAAATCCTAGTCCAAGAGGGATCCTCTTCCAAATCTCCCTAACCCCCACGTTCCCAAAAATGTGATGCTGAAACATTAACATCTTCTCAGAATCTCAGGCTGTGTTCATTCCATTGATAGTCAACAGGTTGCTTGACGGGGGCAATAAAGATGGCAGCATAGTCTGGCTTCCATTTCTCAGCTGTGTGAATGGTCAGGGAGAGCCCCTGCATGTCCTCAGGCATCATGCCGCAGTAAGTATATGATGGCCTGTCAGCCGCAGCAGTGGGCTCAGTGCACAGGACAAGATGATTGGGAATGCACCAACATTTTTTATTGCTATCAAGGGGGAAGAAAAAAATGGGAAGGGGATTGTTTCTGTAAATAACAAAAGCATCTGCTTCTGAGTTGTACATGAACAAGCAGCCAGAATTTTGCAAGGCAGCAAGCAATATGAGGGTAGATCTTGCAAGGGTGCTGTAGAGGACCTTGTGGAAAGTGAAAATGGAGCCTTCAGCCCCCTGGAACTTCAAACGCCCTACTCCCAACACAGAGGCTGGTTTCCTGGAGGTGGCTACAAGCAATGGGATGGGCTTTAGAAGTTTTTGGAAATTGTGCAGGAGAGATCAATCTCTGCAAAAGTTGTGGGAAGCCCCAGAGTTGATGATGAAGGTTGTACTCACAGTGTTTTCCCCCACTTGGAGGTCATGGAACTCCAGTTGTCCTATGTAATCCGGGAGGTTGCCAAGGTCTACCAGACTAGCCAAGGCTACCGGTTTGCACTTTGGAGGAGCCCGGTTTGGGTTGGGTTGGTGATAGTCCGCCTTTCTCAGTTGTTGGCCATCTTTCCCATCCTCCCAATTTGGCGTTGATATCTTTGCGCTTGGATGAGCCCCACCCACAGGCGGGTAAAACGCCCCCACCATGGGGTAGAAATGGTTTTTGGCCATCCTATTGGCTGGTGGTTGTAGCAGTTTCCCTGCGTCTCTGCCATAATTGGGGTATTGTTGGAGTTTCCATGCTTGGGAACATTTGTTTGGGCTGAAAAGCTGGATATGGCTGTTCTTACCACAGTGCCAACATCCGCTCACCCATGCCCCAAACACCTCAATTGCTTCAGACCACTGGTCTTGAGGAAATTTGGCCAGGAACTCTATGATTGGAAATTTGAGTGGGGGCTCCAGGGCACCCACATGGTAAACTTCCCCTGAGTGAGCAAGGGGGGGGGGGTTCAATGGCCAATCTTATTGTCAAGTGCAGGAGTTTTTGGCAACAAATTTCAACAGTTTGGACAATTTAAGAGCGATTGGGGTCCCCATTCTCATTTTGCTGGACATACTGCTCCAGATGCCGGTCAACTTCCTCTTGGAGACGGGTTCCCGGGGTGATGGAGGTCTGAACAATGAAGCCAAGGAAGATGTTGTCAGAGAAATTAATCCCCATACTCTCCCATTCAAGCATCATTTCCCGCAGGCATGTCATGTCACAGCGCCCACAGTGGTGTGGTGCTTTCCCAGGTTAAAACAATGGAGGTATTTCCATACATTGAACTGGGCAGCCCGACTGACTGACTTGAAAAGCTTCATCAGGAAATTGACCATACTGTATACAGTTGTTTGGTCTTGAACTTCAAAGATGAGGGAGCCATAAATCCTGGAGAGTAGGATTTCATGCCCAATTCATTTTTAGATCCGTTTGGAGTTGGGTTGGGAGAAGAAATTCACATCATTCAAATGGTCCTGGCCAAGGTTGCGTAGGTCATAAATCCATTGCGCAAAGTTCTTGCCATTGGCCAACAGTAAGCGGTCCGGTTTGATTTGGCTGGTTTCTGAGTCTATGACTTTGTTTCAGAGCATTTGTTCCTTGAGATCTGCTTTAACTTTGATGAAATCAAGGTCCTGGCGCTGTTTTTTACTCTAAGGCTTTCCTTCATTGCAACATGGGGTGGGGGATCTATTGGCAGACCTGCCAGTGAAGTTTCTAGGGAAGGTGTGGCCGCTGCAGTCAGTTTGGACTGTGAAGCCCTTGTGGTTGAGGCGGAATGCGGTGGCGGAGACATGCCCAGGCAATTTGGGAACAGAAAGAAGAAACAGGGAGGATGGGTGTGCAGGAAGTGAGGGGATATGTGTGGATGGAAAGGAAAAGGGAAAAGGGCAAGGATGGCGGAATGGGTAATTTGGTGGGAAGGTTGGGAAGTTAGGCGTGGGGAAAAGGAATGTTTGGTGAGATATTGTGTCCAAGCACTCCCACAGAAAAATCAGTCTGTTCAGCCAGCGCACTCTTGCGGATGCTGGCCAGGCCCCCTGGCTGTTTAAACTATGCGGGCTGGTGTGGTTGTGCCAATCCAACAATATCACCAAACACACAGAGTGGAAAAAAAAGGGAGGGTTGTTGAAGATAAAAAAAGGGGAAAGCATCCTGATTTAGTGATGAATGAAGGTAGGATTTGGGTTTTGGTTGATTCCGTGGCGTGATGTGCCTCTAGACAGAGTTTTCCTGGTTCAGAGGGCAATATTTTCCGTATAGCAATTTATGTGCAGGCTCATCACCTGTTGGCGTTGAGTGGTGATAAAACCCTAGAGTCTATACCCAGGTATTGTATTACGTCACGTTTATATAGTGGAGTATGCGTAGTCATGTGTATGTATATGTAACCTTAGGTAGTTATACTGGTATAGTCTAGTGTTTGTGTATCTACCCTAACATTTTTACAACAGTGAGAAGCAAGTTAAACATGATTAACTAATCCAGAAACTGACTGTGATAGCCCATCACTTAAAGAGCTCAAAACATCCCCCAGCTTCTGAGATCATCTGGGTTCAACTCTAAGGTTGTTGGAATTGGAATTTGTTGAGCTTCAAATTGTTTAATGTTATGGGAAAAAGATTTTGTCAACAAGCGGTATCACAGATGACATTTCAGATAAATAATAGAATTTCACAACTATAAACCCCACATTCCTGCCCATCCTGGTCCTCCCTCTTCTCCTTGCCAAGTTTACCTCAAGGTTGCGGCCATTGTATACCAGGGTTACAAGGAGATTATATTGGAATAAAAACTGGAAATTTAAACTATTGAAATCTCCAATTCCTACAGGTTAAAAGCCAGCTTACCATCTGATGATTATTGGAAATCAATTGATGCAAAAATGTTACATACAATAAAAATAAGAAAGATTTTCTGGAAGAGAAACAGAAAGAGACAGGCTGAATTGGATGTTGCTTTGGATTCCCAGACGGGAAAGATCAGGAAATGGTGGGTCCAGCAACTAACCCAGCAGGGGCCTTTGTGTCCAAGCAGGAATTTTATACCCTGGAGACAAGAATCAGCCAAAAGCCTCAACAGATGCAGATTGAAATGTAGCAGCTTCTTTCCTCTCACACACCCACCAGAGAGAACAACTAATATGTCTACCCAGCCGGATTCCCCGCCCCACATTCAACATGACCAACCTATTAGTTAGTTGAATAGCAACCCAATGAGTTTCCATTGGAATATCAACACCAAGAAACCTCTGTTAGCTTTTGAAAGTTTGAAATTTTCTACCTGGGAATTAGCAATTGA
Organism: Puccinia polysora; assembly: GCA_025617555.3. Classification (NCBI taxonomy): domain Eukaryota; kingdom Fungi; phylum Basidiomycota; class Pucciniomycetes; order Pucciniales; family Pucciniaceae; genus Puccinia; species Puccinia polysora. The sequence goes on along the minus strand of CM062647.1, from coordinate 23,544,165 downwards.
TCAAACCTATGCAAGGCCTTCTGTCAAGAGACCTCCTTTGTTTTGGAATCCCAGAATTTTGGGCAGCTATTGAAAACTGAGGATTGGGCTGTGTCTAATCTACTTTGGAACCCCATTCATGACAAGCTTTACACTTTCATTGAGGCCTCACCTAGGGAGCAATCTGTCAACCTTTATACCTTACTACCAGACAACTGCAAGCAGTCAGATTGTAGGCAGAAGATTGTGGTGGTCAAGCGGATTGTCAATCTTATTTGCAGGAACAACAGAGTCAATATGCTGTGGATCATAAAATGGAATGGGTTGTGGGAGGATCTGAATTTCCTGGGGGTTATACAAAGAAAGCTTGTAAGGCTACTGGTCCAGGTGTTTGCTGTTGCACCAATTGGCATTGATGCCAAAAATTATGACTAATCCATCACCCAAAAACTCAATGAAGCTACCCAGATTCCTCAATTTTTTGGGATATGTTGATTATCCTTCAAGGCTCTTTTTTTTAAGCTGAGATCAAAGGAGAAGTCATCATTTGACACCTTTTTTTGTTTTTTTGTAGTGGTAATTTGCATTGCACACAGACCACTTTTGATATGCAAAGTGCCTGGAAGGTATGTAAAAGTTGTTGCTGAGGCCATGAAGCGGCCTCCTATCTTGTCTACATGATGGGTGAAGCAACAAAGGAACAAGCGGAACAGAAATATAATAGGAGAATGAAGTGAAGAGGAAAAGGAAAAAAAGGAAGGCAAAATGGTGATAAAAACAGGAAGCTATAATGGGATGGTAGGGCATTGGAAGGTTTCAAGGGTTTCAGGGCCAAGTTTGGTTGATTTTGTCCTGAGGAGGGTTCTCAAGGTTGTTTGTCATCTGATGGGGGAACAGGAGGGTCCTGATTTTGAAGGGAGGTGAATCAATTTGAGGATTGTATAAATTGTTCTAAAGCTTTCCACACTTTCTTGCATTTAAGGGCAGAGCTGGGGTTTTAGGCAATCTTCTCCCTTCTCAGATCTTGCTTTAATGCTCCTCTTTGATGCACTTTGTGGAAATTAAGAAGTGATACTCCCCTAGTTGTCCTTAAGTTTGGAATCAATGGTCCTAGCTTCTGTAAGGATAAGGATGCTCCAGTAGAGAGAGAAAGATAGAAAGATGAATTCCCTTTCCTTTCCATCCTTTATCCATCCATCCATCCAATCCAATCCAATCCCATCCAATCCATGTATATATTTATCCCCATACAAGCTGGAGTTGAGAGCGCGGACTTTATACCAACCCTCCCAACCCTATCCTAAGTAAAAGTGCAACAACAAATAGAAAAGAAACCCTAGAAACCCTAACCCTTTCCCATACCGCAAGCACCCTCAAGCCTGCCTACCATTACACACACCTGGTTTGTCCTTCTCATGAATCTGCCCTCTGCCACGCCCTACTTGGAGCCCCCCGCGTTGTCTGTATCCGCCCGGTGTGGTGTTGTTATATAGTCTCTGATTGGGAACTGCGCCATGGTCAGCGCGCTCAGCATTTGGTATGTCAGGCTCAGCACCCAGATGCGCGCGGTCTCAGGAGTGGCTGCTGTGGGCTGAGCAGCTGCTTCAGCGGGCTCAGCAGTAGGCCCTGCGGGGCTTGGCATACTGGGCATGGGTCTGGCTTGATTGGATGTGGCAGGCCGCGGCCCGCTCAGACATTACGCACCCAAGAATGGAGCCAGCCCAACCAGGTTTGCAGGCAGCTAGTTTGGGGAAGTAGGGCGGGGCAATCAGGGCTATGGGTACAGGCCAACCCACGGGGCAGGGAATCACGCAGCGCCCAAAGCAAATAACAACAAGCGGGGGGCTCCAAGAAGGGCACTGCAGAGGGCCAGGTCATTAGAAAGAAAAACTGGATGTAAGTAAAGGTAAGCAGGCAGGGAATGGGTTAGGGTTAGGCTAGGATTCTGGGCTTAGGGTTTCTTTTACATTTGTTGTTGGGCTGTTATTGAGCTTGTACTTAGGTTAGGGTTGAAAGGGTGGGCATAAATTATGCACTCTCAACACCAGCTCTTGGGGGGAGCTTATCTTATCTTATCATTGGATTGGATCTTGGGACAAGGAAAGGAAAATGAATGGGACAGGGACAGAGGAAAGAGGATGGAATGAGGGATGTATGAATGAAAGGATACGTAAAGGAAAGGAAATTCATATCCTTATCTCTCTCTCTCTCTCTCTTTACTGGAGCATCTTTATCCTTACAGATGCTAGGACCATTTATTCCAAAGCTTAAGGATAACTAGGAGAGTAACTTCATCCTTGTTTCCACACTGGCGCGCTGCATGATTTCCTGCCCCGCGGGTTGGGCCACGCTTGTGCGCTCCTGGCCTGCTTCTATAGCCTTTCCTATACCACAACCACCTTCAAGCCCAACTACCATTACAAACACCTGGTTTTTCCTTCTCATGAAGCGGCCCTCTGCGGCGCCCTACTTGGAGCCCCCTGCGTTATCCATATCCGCCCGGCGCGCCACATGATTTCCTTCCCTGCAGGTTGGCCTGCGCCACACCCGGCCCGCTCCTTTAGCCCCAATTTCCCCGCTCTATCCTCCAAAACTAGCCACCCGCGGTATGGTTCCCAATACAAGGCTATATAACAACACCACATCACCCCCAACTTGAGTTCTGTCCTCAGAGATCTTCCCACCATTACATCAACCATACCCGCCTGTACCAATTACACCTTCCATTAAACCCGTCTGCAGAGAAAAAAACAGATAATAAAGAGAAGGCAACCAAGACCAGAGAAGGAAAGAGAATTTTTTTTTTATACAGCGCTCCGCTCCTTGTCCCACCTTGTATTCTGCCATTTTTTGCTGGGCTTGTCCCTGCGTATACAGATCCGGCATTGCGCTTCTCCTGCATTCCTGCAACCCTCCATGTGTCCCCTCCCACTCCTAGCCGCTTTCCCAGTGGCTTGAAACCTTCTGCTCCACCAGGAGAGAGAGACCCGCATGGCCTCATCCAATCCCATGCGGGTTGTGTCCACAGGCCATTTTCCCAAGCTTCTGTCCAGGAGCGCCTTCTTTTGCCAAAGCCCTTTCAACCTCAACTTCCTTCTCACCAGCCATGCCATTGACGCCCAATCCCTTCCTTTTCCGCACCTGAAGCTCTGCTGCAAGTTTCCATCTCACCAATGCCTAAATCTCTGCTAGCAGTGATGTTGACGGGCCCGCTTTTGGACCATCAATCCCGCACTCCCCGCGCTCCACGTCCTTCCATTCCGCATGCATCCTCCCTTCTGTCAAAGAGGTCCAACTCCGGTTGCAATCCTCCAACACCTGGCCCGTTCCTTCTGCAACCACTCCTATCCTCTCTGCAAGACCCATCCACTGTTCATTGGTTCCCAAGCTGCACGCAATATTTGCTCCCATCCCCTTCTCCGCAAGACTTTCCTGCCGCCGGTTTGTTCCCAAATTGCACCAAATATCCGCTCTCATCCCCTTCTCTGCAAGACTTGCCTGCTGCCCATTGGTTCCAAAGCCATGCACAATATCCACTTCTTGTTCCCTTGTCCTTGCTTGCTTCATGGAAACAGGCTGAAACAATTCTGCCAAGACCCCCTTCCCCAACCTGTGTCCTGTCTCCACTGGGGAAACCAATCCCGCGTTTAAATCCATTGTCCATTTCTTGCGTCCCAACAGCCAATAGCTGTCATTGTCATCATACATGCACAACCAGGGCACGGGCGGGCTAGGGAGCTGAAGACCCTTCAAATAGATCTTGAGGTCCCTTGCCAACTCTGCGAGTTCACTAACCCAAGGGAGGGTTGCCAGTGGTGGGGCCGGAGCACACACTGCCGTGTAATCCAATCCTGCTTGCAACAAGACCCTGCCGCCTGTGCCTGCCTTGTAATCCCATTCTTCTTTCAACCAGACCCCGCTGCGCTCTCCTGCCTTGTAATCCAATTCTGCATAATCTTATTCCGCTTCCAACCAGACCCTGCTGCGCGCGCCTGCCTTGTAGTCCAATTCCACAGATTTTTTGAAATTGCCTTCCCTGAAACAAGACTTGTGCTTCCCCCACCTTCCCAGGATGTCCCCCTTCAGTTTTGGCCAATCAAGTTTCTGGTAGCCTTCCATCTCTTCCACCTCCCAAAGCTCATCCGCGTCCATGATGAACAGGAAAACATGGCACACCTTGTTGGAATCCAATGCGCCTTTGAAGTCTGCAATCACTTCATATTGTGAGATGAATTGCTCCACATCCGCGGGGTTGAATCAAATGTGAGGGTAATCCTTTGGGTCAATGAGGAGATGGTGGGAGGAAGAAGAAGAGGGAGAAGCAACCGCTGGTAGAATCTTGAGTACCTTTGAGAGACTTGAGACAAAAGACATTCCTGGCCAGACCCCCAGTTGTGGAAAGTAAGAAGTGATACTCCCCTAGTTTTCCTTAACTTGGGAATCAATGTTCCTAGCATCTGTAAGGATAAGGGGTGCTCCAGTAGAGAGATATATAGAGAGAGAGATGAATTTCCTTTCCTTTCCATCCTTTATCCATCCATCCATCCAATCCAATCCAATCCCATCCAATCCATATATATATGTATCCCCATAAAATCTGGGGTTGAGAGCACAGACTTTATAACCACCCTCTCAACTCTATCCTAAGTACAAGCGCAACAACAAATAGAAAAGAAAGCCTAGAAACCAGAACCCTTTCCCATACTGCAACCACCCTCAAGCCTGCCTACTGTTACACACACCCGGTTTGTCCTTCTCATGATTCCAAATTCTGCCGCACCCTAGTTGGAGCCCCCCAAGTTGTCTGTATCCGCCCGGCGCACCACGCTCTGCGTGATTTCCTGCCCCGCGGGTTGGCCTGCTCCTATAGCCTTTCTCAGAGCGCAGAGGCCTTCAAGCCTGCCTACCATTACACACACCCTGTTTGTCCTTCTCATGACATGGCCCTCTGCCAAGCCCTACTTGGAGCCCCCTGTGTTATCCGTATCCACCGGGGGCGCTGCGTGATTTCCTGCCCCACAGGTTGGCCCGCAATTGCGCGCGCCTGGCCTGCTCTTATAGCCCCAATTTCCCTGCTACATCCTCCCAAACTAGCCACCCGTGGTAAGGTTCCCAATCCAAGGCTATATAACGACACCACAACATAAGCTGGAAAGAAGTCAAAAAAGTGAGTGACTGTTTCAATGTGATATCTGCATTTGTGACAGGAAGGGTCTGCTACTTTCCTTATTCAGAAGAGGTACATATTCAGGCTGCAGCAACCAGATTCCAGTTGGTTTAGAACCATGGAAGCTTGGATGCCAATATTTGGGATTCTGTTTTTGAGGTGGCAGTATGGAGTAAGGCATTTGCCCAAGACATGCTTTTTAGCCTTTGATGTGCTGCTATAAAGTGCAAATGGTGGCTCTAGACCCATGATAACCGCTTCCTTGGCTTTTTTGTCCGCAATTTTGTTTCCTTGTATTCCCAAATGCCCTGGGCACCACACAATGGTGATTTTTGTTGTTGGGTCCAGCTGGGTCCATAAGGTTGTTAATTATTTGTAGAGGTATTGGCCTGTCTTGGACACTTGAGCTTCTTTGTTCTCAAGATTGCGCCCTGGTTGTCTGTGAATATGATGAAGTTTTGCAGTTTCCTAGGCGCCAAACTCAGGATCATTTGAAATTCCACATGAAGACCCAGGACCTCACATTTGTGGTTGGAATGTAAGATTAATTTTCCTGTGGAAAAAAATAGGGACTTGTCAGTGTTGATGCAATATGCAGCTGATCCACCTCCCTTCTTGCTGTCAAAGGATCCATTGGTGAAGATCATCATTTTTTTTCCAGTGGATTGTGCTATGAAGGATTTTGTAGCTTTGACCACCTTTTTTTTGGGCAATTTTAGTTTGAGGTATTTGAATGAGATAGGCTGGGTGTGGGTTTTTGAGGACAGCTGTATTTCTGCTGTTTCAACCTGTAAAGTTTGAAATTCTATGATCTCCTCACTGAAGATCAATTCATTGATTGCCAAGCAGCTTGTTTTGTGGTTTGCAAACAGGTGGGTTATGAGGTCCTTCTTTGTGTTAATTGGGCCTCCTTGTTGGGTCAATTTTCTGGTACAAAATAAAAAGGACATTTTCTTAGTGGCTTCCATTAGGCGTCTATGAGAGAAGTTAAGTTTAAGCCATTTCATGTTGGTGTTCCTGAAAATTCCTTTGGTAAATTTGGTGCATTCCCAATCCAAATTGGTCATTACGTTTTTGATTCTGGAAATGTTCTTCTTGCGGGCCCAAATGTGCGCAGCATAGGTTAATTTGGGAGTGAGGAAGGAATAAATCAGTTTTGATCTGTCTAATTCTGACAGGCCCCATTGCAAGTTTCCCAGCATTCTCAGAGCTCTCAATTTCATCTGACCTTTCAAGTTGGATAAAGATAGGGGAGTGTTCCTAAAAGAAAAGGTAAGCATGGAAGGATTTGGTGTTTTGGCCTTTGATAAGACCATGATTTGGGACTTAGCTCTGTCAAAGAATGCAGTGTGTCTACATCCCCAAGACAGGGAGCAATCATTGAGGGTGCTCATAATCTGTAATGCTTCATTCATTGTCTTGCTAGCTTTTGAATGGACAATATCATCAACATATCCTATAGTCATGGTGGTCATTGGTGAAGGGTCTGTGAGTTGTAGGAGGTCTGAGTTGTAGAGAATATACAAAATCACTGATAGTGGGGATCCTTGTGGGAGACCATAGGGGATTTTCTTAACACCTGAGACATAATTTTCAAATTGCATTGCAGTGCTCTGGTCTGTGAGGAAATCACAGATGACAATCAATAGGTACTCTGGACACCCTTTTGAGATCAGGGTGTGTATGAGTCTGTCTGGATGTACTTTAGTTTATGCTGGCTGAACATATAGGAATAAGGCAACATCAGTTTTTTTTTCTGCCCATGTGTCTCTGACCCATGAATCCAAGGTCATTATAGCATCTTCTGTACTGGCTCCTTTGCCCCCTCCAAGGTGAGTTGCAGGGAGCACCTCTGAGCTAGAAGCCCACTTAACCAGTCTGTGCGCTAGGATGAGCTCAAGGGTTTTCTCCAGTGTATTTAACAAGGCTATGGGCCTATCAGCTCCTGCCTTGGTTTAGTCAAGCTTATTAGCTTTCCTGATGATAGTGGTGACTGCAACTGTCCAGAATGCTGGGAATTTGCCCTGGTGTGGGACCCGTTTGAATAAGGCAACTAGGAGGGAGCCATTGATATGAGGGTCTCATTGTATATTCTATCAGGTCCCAGTGCTTTCCCCTTGGCTATCCTAGGTAATGCAAAGGCCACCTCATTTAGAGATACTTTTTCATAAATAGCCACCCAGTTTGCTTCAATAGGTGGGGCATTGGTTAAGTCAATCTTGGGTTGAATGTTTGAAGTTCCCTCAAATAACATGTCTGCTTGTTCCTCTTTTCCCATTGCAAAGGAAACATCTGCTCTTTTGAGTGGCAGGATTTGACCCAAGGAGAAAGGTTTTGTCCGGCGGAAAGCATTGAATTCCAAGTTACCATTGGGGTTTTCAAGGTATTGTTTCCAATTTTCAAAATTCATGTGTTGTAAAATTTGGTGGAAATATGTGTTCCACTTGTTTTAAAAAAGAAAGGCCTCTTCTTTCCTGGATCAGATCATCCAATGGCAAGCCTGTTTTCTTGTTTTTAATATTGGATTGAGTATCACCAGGTCCCACCAAGCTCTGCAGAAAGCTTCATTGTGTTTCACAACTTTCCCTAGCTTGAATTGGGTGGATTGTAGTGCAGAAGTGATGCATTCAGCATTTTTGTTGATGGTCTCTGATTCTGGTATATCCCTATAATGGGTAGCAAAATTGTTTCATGCTTTTTCTTGGTCCAGAAAATTCCATTTTGGTTTTGCCCATCTTGAAGCATATATATGGCCCTTCAGGCTCAAAGTGCCCTTCAGAGCTTGGTGGTCAGAGCCATAATTCTCTTCTGATACTTCAATGTTTACTAAGATACTAGAGGCTCTGAAATTAGTCCAGATTAGATCAATAGTCATGCCCTTACCTTTTGCTGAGAAAAAGTTTGGAACGTGTTTAGGAAAAGCCAAGCAAAAGCCATTTTTTCTGCATAGTTTAATGAGGTTTGTGGTGTGGCCTCTTTGTGGATAGAAGTGTAGCCTGTTGGGTTCCCCATTCAGTGATGGAGATTGGATTCCATAAATAAGCATATTGGGGACAGCCTGTTATTATGTTTGCCAAGCCAGTGGGATAAGTCCTTCAGACCCTCACCAGTCCTGGGTGGATTGTATACATTTACAAGAGTTACTTTGCATCCCATATTATCTTGAATTTGTAAGCTTAGCAGGTTCTTTGAGTTATCAGGCGGTTGGAGTAGAGCTTCAGAAGGTACCATTTTGTGAACATAAATACAGCACTTATGTCAATCCCTCCAATTTTTTGGGCAGTGTTCAAACCCAGCAAACATGTGCCAGTTAGGGTTGGTGGGGGGAAGCAGAGTGTAAGGATTCACCCAAGGCTCCTGCAATAGCATAATGGTGGCGTTGTGTTTATTATTTAGAAGATTTAAGGTGATTTCTTTTGATAGGTGGCAGTTGAGTTGTAAGAGGGAGTAGGAGTCAATATCCAATGTTTGAAGGGAGCTAGTATTGTGCGTCTGTGCTATTCTGTGGGTGAATGAAAGAGATGAAGATCCAAACGGGGTAATATCAGTAGGCAGTTTTCTATTGGTGTAATTTATCATTGGTAAGAGGAGATTGTGTGTTTCTTAGCCTGGATCCAAGATTGTTTGAAGGGACATTGAGTGCTGAAAAGTGATTGGTGTCTTCAACACCTTCTTCCTTGTTACGTAGGCCTTCTTTGCATTGCACATATTCTTCTATCTTGTCCATGACGGCGGCACATTCCTTTTTCATATGCTCTCCATTTCACTTTCCACATCTGGCCGGCTTCTTGCACCACTTGCCATAGTGTCCCATTTCGAGACACTTGAAGCATTGTGCTAGGTAGGGTTTGAATGATGTAACTTGATGATAGTTGTAGTCTAAGAAGATGCCTGAGGATGTAATACGTTCCGCAAGGTCCTTATCTGCAAGCAAGAGGACAATGAAACCGGCCTGTTTGGTCGTGTTGATATTTTCCAATAACCACCTCATGCGTACTATATCTTCTTTTTTGAGATGGTTTGCTAGCGCCAGGTTGGATTTGCTGAGTTTGGAAGTTGGATCAAAGTTCTTTGAGATACCGTGGACCAGCACTAACCATGTGCTGGGAGTCGCTTCTAAATCTGCATGAACTTGTTTTGACCATAAATGTTTGTTTTTCATTATCCATTCTTGATGTAATCTATTTTTTGTGTAAAAGACTACATCACTGGATGGCATCACATGCGCCCCAGTGACCGTGACAAGCTTGTCCTGAATGTGTGCGTTCATGTTAGCCAAAGTCTTGTTGGCTCGTTGGACAAAAAGCACCTTTGGCAATTTCCCCAGCTGATGATTCAAGGGGTTAGAATGGATGACTGCTTTGCCAGGTTGGAGCATTTGTAGATCTTCCTTTGCTGGCAGGGAGATGGAGGGCTTTGGTCCTGCGTTTTTGGGTTGTACTGCTGCAAGGTCCGCATATGTTGGGTTACAGGGCGTGTTGGGGCGAGATGGGAGATTTGCGGATGATGGAGTCGTACGTTGGAGGTTGAGCAGGGTTTTGATTTCAGACACCATTTCCTTCATTTGTTCATCGCATTTTTTATCAGCCTCTTGACGTTCCTTCTTGGTTTGGACTATGATGCCGAGCAGCTTGATCATGTTCTTGTTGATTGAGCTTTTGCCATTCGCTTTGTAGTTTGTCGGATCATCAATAAGGTTTGATACAAAAAGGACCAGTCCACTGGCTCCACTTGAATTTTGGGGTTGAGGGTTCGGATTTGTGTTTGCTTCAAGTTTGACTTCCATATCAGCAGTCATGATTCCCACCTTATTTGGCGGGCCAGGGAGGCAAAGTGGGGGCATTCAGCCACAGGGAGAGTCATATTGAGAGGATCAAGGTCAAAAATTTAGATTGAGGATATAGGAATTGGGAAATCGGGGGTTTTGGGGAGGTAGTGAGGTTTTGGTACAGATGATGATCCTTCCTAGGGAGATTTGACACCATGGACCTTGATTGTATACAAGCAATCCATGGCCAATACGTACCACCACAACTGAGGGACCAACAACCAAGGAACCAATTGCCCCTCCACAATCAACCCAGAAGAAGGATTAACCTATCCATTGATAAGGCAGCATAGTATGGGGGAAAGCCGCAATCCGAGGGGCTCATTCAACACTATGGTGTTAGTAGCGATTTCTGTGGGGTGGACAGTCATTGGTGCACCAACTGTCATGATTTCTGGGGGGCCGTTAGGGTGGGAAAGATTCTGGATCCTCCTCCAAATCACAAGAACATGGAATAAAGTTAGTTACCTCCCTCAAAAGCATTGCATGGTGTAGGCTGTTGGAATTTTGGTCCATTATTAGTGTTGCCTGAATCTTGAGTGCAGACTGTGTTGTGGTCTCTGATGACCTAGTATTGAATATTTCCTATTAATTTTTATGCTTTCCATCCAACCACTTGTCAGCCACTTTGTACTTAGTCTATTTAAGTCTGCTGGTTTCCAAGGGAGTGAATCCTTATCTGTTCTGTTTTACTTTGAACCAGAGTTCCCCTCTCATGACTACCTAGATCTGCTCCTCTTGGCATCATAAGACTTTACCTCATCCTCTTCAATTGTCTCAACCAGAGCATCCAACCATAACTTCAACATAGGCCAGTGTCACCAGGACTGTGCTAGGGATTTCTAGATGCCTGAGATGGACAAAGGGGTTGTTCTGCTGCATTTGGGTGCAAGGGCTCACTTGAGTGGCAAGTTGCAATACTTAAAACCAACAGTAAATTAAAATGTTGCCAAGTGTGTTTCTTTTCAAAATTTCCTGTTGAAAATAAAATGCAAATGATGTGATCTTAAGTTGTAAACACAGATGGGGGGGACAAAGTGAATGAGCTATAGATCAGTTGAGTCCAAATTATGAAAAATGTGAGTTCTGAGTTCAATGCCCAAGCAAAATTGGAGAATTCCTGAAATAAAGAAAATTTTGACAGGATAATGTTTTAATTTCAGAGAAATCACAAAAGCTTAGTGCCCCCCCAAAAAAAAGTTAAGGCCTGGTCAAAAATTTAATTCAGTTTTACCATTTTTCAAACTTTCTTGAAAATTTTTTTTTGATGCATATTAAATGATTGAAATTTTGATTTGAATGCTGGATAATCATTAACAAGAAAATAATTATAAAATCATAAGAACTACAAAAATTGTAATATTGAGGAACATTAAAAATGTCTGGAATGAGAGATTTTTGATATGAAGGGAATTTAAACATTCTGGAACAACAGACTAGTGGAAGAATGGTTGAATAATTTAAATCATACATTAGAAAATCTGTTTCACATGAAAAAAGAAAATCACATGAATAAATTGGAGGGAAAATAAGAAAAAATATGCTACACATTTGTTACATGTTTGCTAAATTCATGTTAAACTTATGTTACAACCATAGGTAAATTTTAAATTTTTCAATTTTATTGAAAAGCAGCTTGGGAAGTTCTCTAAAGACTCTAGAGCTAATATGATATTTTGATTGGGTCTGCATAATGATGAAGAGGTGGAGAAGAAGGGAATGAAATAGGAGGTGAAGAAGGAAGTGATAACAGGGCTTGAAGATTTTCTTTCTTTTTCTGGTGTGACTTATGAAATGGGAGCTACTGCTAAAAATAAGGAGGAGTGTAAAAGTAGGAAGATAAAGCTGGCTATTTTATGGTTTACTAAGATTGATCACTTGGTGTCTAAGATTGAGAAGAAGTTGTAGATAGATATTTTATGATTTGATATTTTTCTTTTTGATTGGAGTAAATATAGGAAACAATTAGAATAAGAATGCATTATTTTTGATTGATTATGAAGTGGATGTAATGAAACTGGAAATGATGAAAGTGAGATTGAGGAGGAGATTGGAAATTCTATGAAGGTTTGGTTTTGGAAGGATAAAGGAAGTTGAAGTTGTGGAGTAGGGCTGGAAAGTTTGTGAGATTGGAAACTGGTTCCCATGAGGTTCTTTCAGAGTCTCCTAAAACACCTTTCCATTTGAATAAGTAGAGGATTTTACCACAAATAATCTTTGAGTCCAGAATTTGAGACACTTCCCATTCTTATTGGCCATTGATTTCCACTGGTTGTGGAGGTGGTTGGTGGCTAGGGAAATTTCGCTCTGAAGAGTAATTTTTGAGAAGTGAAAAATGGAAGACAGGGTGGATGGATGACCATTTACTTGGAATTTGGAGTTTGAAAGCATAAGATCCTATTTTTTCAATAATTAGAAAAGGACCAAACCAATGCTCAGAGATCTTCTTGGAAGGTCTGTTAGTATTGACATTCTTTGCAGATAACAAAAATTTATTCCCAGGAGCAATACCTTTTGGAATGTCTTTTCTTTTAAGGTCAGCATAGTTCTCACACTTATCCATAGACTCTTGTAATTCTTTCTTTAGTTTAATCTGGCTCTTTTGAATCTTATCTAAGTAATTACTGACAGGATGGTTGTCCAATACATAGAAGAAGTCAAAACCAGGATGCCTTCCATAAAGGGTGAAGAAGGGTGAATGGTGAGTAGAAGAGTGGACACTGTTGTTGTAAGAGAGCTCTGCCAAGGGGACCCAAGTATACAATTTGTGCTGGTGGTAACTGATGCACATTCAAAGGTATTGTTCCAGTAATTGGTTGACTCTTTTGGTTTGACCATCTGTTTCAGGGTGGTAAGCTTTGGAGAGATTCCTTTGGATTGGAGTTTTTTCACAAAGTTATTTCCAGAGAGAAGAGATGGACAAGAAGCCTTGTTCACTGATGATTTCAGCAGGAAGTCCATGTTTTGAGAAGACATGGCTGATAATAAAGTCAGCTAATTCAATTGAAGTCAGTTTATGGTTTGTTTTGATGAAGATCATAGAGAAATGGTCCACAACAACAAGGATAGAATCAAATCTCTTAGGGAGAGGAAGTTGAGAAATGAATTCCATAAATATGGAAGTCCAGGGGCCATAAGGAATTTCAAGATTTTTGATTAGTCCTAGTTTCTATTTATGCCATGTCTTATTCCTGTTGCAAAGGTAGCAGGCTGAAACATAGTTCTTTAAATCTTTTTACATTCCATTCCAGGAAAAAGATCTTTTGATAAAGTTGAGAGTCTTTTGTTGGAAAGGGTGAGCTGAAAGAGGGGAGTCATGGATTTGATGAAGTATCTTCAATTTGAGACAGTTAGCTTTCTCAGGTATGATAACTTTACCCTGAACCCAGAGTAAGCCACTAAAGGCATCCAAGAAATAATCACCTAATTTGTCATCCTTGTTCCATCTTTTAATGATAACTTGGAGTAACTTGTCAGCTTTTTGACCACAAGTCAATTCACTCAGTTGATTTCCAAGTATGTTAGCGGAAAGAAAAAAGATTTTAGAAGCTTCAAATTCATTTTTTTGAGAAGCTGTTGATTATTTCCATGATTCTTTTCAGAAAATGGTGTTCCCCCCGCTGGATACATGTTGTACCAATGTTGCAGGATATCTGGGATTATTTAAAATTTGCCAGGCCTTTAATTGATCACAAAATTAAATTCAGAGAGGAATTCTGCCCAAAAAGCTTGCCTCCTGGTGAGGACCTTGGAAGACATCAAATAGTTCAGAGAAGAATGATAAGTGAAAACTTCAAAGGGTTCAGTAAAACTTAAGAGATAAGCACACCATTTCTGGAGAGAAAAAACAATTTCAAGGAGTTCTTTGTCATGGATTTCATAGTTTATTTCAGAACTGGAAATTTTTCTTCTTTCAAAATAAATAAGATTTTTAGTGTTATCAGCAGTTAGCTGATACAGGACAGCACCTAAGGCATATTCACTGGGATTGGTTTCAACATATTTTCTCAGAAGTTGATCAAAATGGCAAAGGACTGGAGATTGAGTGAAGGATTGCTTGATGTTTTCAAATTTTTGCAATGCTTCATTATTGAGGAGGAAAGGGGAGCTGTTTCCAGCAATGGAAGTGAGACGGGGGTCCTATTTGGAGTAGTTCTTTATAAAACTGCAATAGAGGTTAGCAAAACCAAGGAAAGACTGCAAGGCCCTTCTGTTTGAGGAACTGTCCAGGAAAGGATGGTCTTGACTTTTTTTTTGTCCATGAAGATACCATCCCCTGAGATCACATAGCAAAGTTATTCCACAGAAGGTGCATGGAAGTTGCATTTGGAGGCCTTGGAATAGATCTTGTGCTTTCTGATTATGGTTAGTAACTCACACACATGAGCAATTTGTTCCTGTAAGTTCTCAGAGAAAATAAGCATATTTTCAAGGTAAACCACCACAAAGATTGTGAGGAGATCAGCAAGGAAATTTTTGATAAAGCTTTTGAAAGAAGCTGGGGAATAAGTCAAGCAAAAAGGCATAAGCAAGTATTCATAGCTTCCAAACTGATATCTGAATAGTGTTTATCTCCTTCCTTGATGCACAAAAGATTTTAAGCACGTCTGAGGTTGATTTTTGGAAAGATAGAAGAACCTGAAAAGACATTCAGTAAGAAAGTCATTGGAAGAAGGGGACAATGGTTCTTCCTTGTAAAAGCTTTAAGTTTTCAATAATCAGCACATAATTTTAAACTTCCTTCCTTCTTTTTGACAAAAATAACAGGTGCTTCAGTGCTTGAAATGCTGGAATGGATGAAAGCTTTCTCTACATTCTCTTCTATGTAGGCATGTAGGGTTGACTTTTCACTTTGAGATAGGGAATAGACTGGCCCAACTGGAGTTAGTAGTCCTTCCAGTTCAATGTGGTGATTTAAGCATAGTGAGGAGGAAGTTTATCTGCTTTAACCTTGGATAAAACATCTAGAAAAGAATGTTAATCAGCAGAAACTTTCTCCAACAAAGTTTCTAATTCTTCAGGGTGCTCATCAATATCAAACTTTTCCCAGTAAGCTTAAATGTCTTAATGGAGAGTAAAAGAAATTTTAGAAGAAGTAACCAATTTCATGATATGCAGGGATTAATCCCTAGATTCCTCCTCCAGAGAAATATTCAAGGGATCAGTTAATATCCATGCAAGGCAGGCTATTGTTGAAATAAAAGGGAATTGGATGCTGTTTTGAGGATGAAAAGTTTCTGAAGTGAGGGGGAATGCATTGGGCTGCAGTTCCAAAGGCAGAGTAGAGGGAAAACCAGTTGAAGATAGGTTGGCCATGTTTAGCTCAACATAATTAGAGGAAAATTAACCAGTCAGATGGATTCTTGGGGTGATCATCCCCATCTTCCAGTTCACTACAGGATTCCAGTGGTGAAAGAAGTTGATTCCCAGGATTATGTCTTCTGAGAAGGGTGCATTGACTCAAAGGAGCTCTCATTCAAAGCTAAGAGAAGAAGGAAGTAAGATCACCCAGGGTACCTTGTGAGTAATTATTGGAGAGGGTGATTTTTTAGGACTGAAGTTGAAAAGATGAATAGGTTTTCCGAGAGAAATAGGCTGCAAGTAAAACTTTATAACCATAGTATTACCCATTAGAGATTGATTAGCACCTGAATCAATCAAAACACTATAATTCAAGTCCTGGTAAAAGAGGATTAAATGTAAGCCTTTAGAAAGTTATTCAGAGCACTCCTTTTGTATCTTTTTTACCCTAAAATCAATAGAGTGATAATCCTGAAGTGCAAAAAAATAACCACCTAATTTTTTTTGGCTTGGGGGTAGAGGAAAGTTTGGAGTTGGAAGAGGGGTTGTTAACACACTTATTTTTAAATTTTTCCATCTTGTCCTTCCCTTCAAAATACACAAACAGTTTCTCCTTCTCCCTTCTTGCCTTTTCTTCACCCTTGAGCTTTCTGTCAGGACCTAAGTCCAAGGTAGGGTTGGTTGAGCAAGCTTTCTCCTTTGCGTATTTTTCTTGCTTCTTGGCCTTACCATTTCCCTTTTCAGACTGAGAGGAATTGGCTTGGGATTGAGATTATTTTTGCGTTTAAGAGTGGATTTGATGGGAATACTTCTCCTTGAATCCTTTGCAGTACCTAGTGTCATAGTCCAACACTACATCAATATGATATTGAAGATTCTCCACAGAACCATCATAGCTGGCTAGTTGGCCCAGAATTCAAGAGGGGAGGCTTTACCAAAACAAAAATAGAAGGCTCTATCACCCCATCCAGAGAATTTAGTAAAAAGGGATCAAAATTCTTTGATGTGGGTGGAGGCATGTCCAGAATTATCCATTTATAGATTCACAAGTTCCTTCTCAGATTTGGCTACTTATAGACAATTGCCAAATAGAGTGTGAAGTTTTTCCTTGAGGTGGTCCCAGGAGTTGAGTAGAAAGGAGGGCTCATGGTTTGAGAGGTAAGCCAGGCAGGTTTGAATCCAAAGGCTTGCGTTCCCAGATAAGGAGGAGAAATCAAACAGAAATTTCCTTTGATCCACACAAACTTTTTACTTGTTGTTTGAAAAGATGAGTTCACATGCTTGCAAAAATGGTCTGATATTAGTGATATTATTGCCCTCAAATTTATCAATGCAGTTTTAAAGGTTCCAGAGTGGGAAGTACTGGTCTTTGGGGGTTGAGAGAGTTTATCTTCTGCTAAAGTCATTGTTTGGATTACAGATAGGAGGTTGGCAAGTTGGTTCACTTTGGGGTTCAGGAATTTCAGTTGAAGCAGATGGTTGAGAGGCTTCTTCCCAAGTTCCAGAAGTTGGTTAATTAAGGTTACTGAGGATCCTTGAATCAAAACCTTAGTATTTGCTATCTTCCACTTCCTTGTCTCAAGTGAGAAGACTCATGCTGGGATTTTAAAGTGGGTTGACAGAAGTTGCAGGAGAATTTTAAAGTGCCCACACCCACCAGCTCCAAACCAACCCAATAGCCAGCTCAACCTCATCCAAAAACCAGGCTAGACTTCCTCCTCTTGACCACATAGTTCAATTCCTTTCCGCCCCCCCCCCTTCATCCTCCACCATCAGCCATTCCAATCACCTTGACCAATGACCAACATAAGGTTTTCTTTTATTGTTTCTTTTTTTTCATCAATTTTTGCTAATTTTTACCTTTTTTCTTTGATTTTTGATTTATATTTAATAAATTGAAACCTGAAAAAAAAATTACCGGATGATATCAAGTCCAGGATTGTCAGGGTGTATGACGCTGGATTTTCAGGGAACAATATTGTGTTGAAATTGGCAATTCTGAGGACAAAAATTTATAACATCCTAAAACAATTCCAAAATTGAGGGACCGTCAAGTCCTCAAAAAAATCTGGAAAACCTTGAAAACTAATGGATTTCAATCTTTGTGAGCTGGGCCAACTCATCAAGAACCACCAAAAGTTGAAGGCCCCCAAAATCCAGAATTTAATTTTCCAAGATGTATCAACTTGGACAATTTGACAAAGGGACCATGAATTGGGCTTCTATGCAAGATTGGCTGCCAAGAAGCCCAATTTGGCCAATGAACAAAAGAAAATAAGACTCAAATTTGCTTCAAAAAAACTGCCATTGGACCATAGAAGATTGAGTGAAGGTCATTTGGACCAACAAATCAAGCTTTGGAATCAGCAAGTCATGGTCTGGAGAAACCCACAAGGAAAATTGAGTCCTGAATTTTTGGCCCCCACATTCAGGAGTGGGAGGTATTCTGTCATTTTCTGGGGTTCTTTAATTGGTGAAATAACCTCTTGACTCACCATCATGCCCCCCAAACAATGAACCGCAAAAAATTTCATTGAAATTGTTTATGAAGGGGGTCTTGTTCCTTGGAGCAAAAATTTCCGTGACTCCAATTTTTTCTTATGGAAGATGGGGCCCCTTTTCACAAGGCCAAAATCAGCAACAAATGGTGATGCTCCAAGGAGATCAAAAAAATAATTTTGCCAGCCCAGTCCCCAGACCTCCATCCAATCAAAAGCTTGTGGAAAATTTTGAAAGGTAATATGCAACATCTCTACCAACCAAAGACAATCCCAGAGATGGAAAGAGCCCTTCAAAGCGCCTGGGAGGACTATCCATGTCAAACCTTCAAAAATCTTATCAATTCCATGCCTGATTGCATGGAGGCTTTCATCAAGGCTGGTGGTGGTTCTACTCAATGGTAGAATCAATTTTACATTGTTTTTTCCCTTTCTCATTCCTTATCATCTTATTTCTCTTTTCTGAAAATCCCATGAATGTTTTATGGTACATTACTTTTTCATATTTTTTTATCCATCATTGTTTTTATGCCCATTTGTCACCCTTTTTTCTTTTTTTGTTTTTTTGTTTTTTTCTTTTTTTGTTTTTTGTTTTTTTGTTTTTTTCTTTTTTTCTTTTTTTTTTTTTTTTTTTTTCTTTTTTTCTTTTTTTCTTTTTTTCTTTTTTTCTTTTTTTCTTTTTTTCTTTTTTTCTTTTTTTCTTTTTTTCTTTTTTTCTTTTTTTCTTTTTTTCTTTTTTTCTTTTTTTCTTTTTTTCTTTTTTTTCTTTTTTTCTTTTTTTATTTTTTTATTTTTTTATTTTTTTATTTTTTTAAAATCTTTTTGAATTTTAAAACTTGTTGTAAAATAAATATAGGATGATAAATTACTTAAATACATGAAATTTAACCATTCTTTGTGAGTATCTATGTGAGAAATAAAAAATAAAAAAAAGCTTTAAAAAAACAGGGGCAGAAATTGGAGGGTCATTACCAAGAGTTTTGTCTACCCACTGTACAATGGGGAATTCAATGTGTAGCCTGGTTGAGGATATTGACAAATTACACAATTAGAAAAAGGTCTGAAAACAGGAGGAGCAGGAGATAAGGAACCTTTTGGAGAGGCTGGGGGAAGTATAACAGT
The DNA here is from genome assembly GCA_025617555.3 of Puccinia polysora. Lineage (NCBI taxonomy): Eukaryota > Fungi > Basidiomycota > Pucciniomycetes > Pucciniales > Pucciniaceae > Puccinia > Puccinia polysora. The sequence goes on along the minus strand of CM062647.1, from coordinate 23,525,270 downwards.
ATCTATGGGGTTGGAAGCTGGGGCTGGGAGGTTGGAAAAGGTCCTCCCACATCCACAGCCTTGAGGATTAGGTTGATCATGATGCTGAATGTCTAGTGCAGAGCCACATACTCTGGCTGCCCTTTTTACAGTTGGACTGGTGATGATGGGAGGTTTTGCACATCAAGGAGGCATGGTTTCCACTTATGCCGTAGGGAAGAGACCTAAAAGAATTACCAAGAGAGGAGAATTGAGGGAGATATTGGCCATAGAAAGGGGTCTTGAAGGTGTAAAACATCCATCAAAGCAATTCAAAGTAGGTCAAAGTGGTTCAAAGCCATCAAGGTGGGTCAAAGCTGTCAAAGTGGGTCAAATAAGTAAAAGAAGTAAAAGAAACATCAAATTAACATCAAATTAACATGAAATTGTCCGATTTCTGTCAAAGCATCAAAGTACCATTGAATTTTTTCAAAGTTGTGTTCAAGGGCCAAATGAATGAATTGATGGAAGAGGATATTTCTGAAGGGGGATCCTTTGGAGACTTGAAAGGCCACACACTGGTCCACATCAAATTGTAGGAAGTGTTATCTGTAGGGTGGAACTAGATGGATGGAGTAGGTCTAGATAGATATATAGAAGGCTAGTAATTAAGGGGAAGGAATTAGTATAATTTAAAAACTGCTGCTGGCTTTCAAGGGGCTGAGGGAACTGGTACTACTTCTCAAAGAACTCAGGATAGGGAGATGAAATTGATTGCAATGAAGATAGGTAGAGTAGCAACAAGGATGAAGGAAGCAAAGTATGAGAGGAATCCAGGAGTAAGGCTCTTGAGGAATACTGATGACTGAATCAAATAAGAGTAATACCAGAGGGATAGGTGAGATGATTATGGTAGGCTGGGTGGCTTTCTTGTGCTGAGATGACACCTATTCAAAGGGACTAACCAATAAGAAGTAGTATACTAATTCCTTGAGGGAAATCAGTCCAGGAAGGAAGGAGAGGCCAGTATATGTGAGAGCTGGGTAGAGGCCTTCCTTTTTTTATGGGTATCAGGAGCTAACACTTCCTCTTCTGGGGGGCTACTTTCATAACCACAACTTGAAACTCAATACTTAGCCTCCTCAGACATTCTCAAACCCCAGTACCATCAACCTCTACCCCTGGATCTACCAGCTTCATCTCCTGAATTATCTCCCTGCACTCCCTGCAGGTCCTAGGCAATCTCCCAGGCTCTCCCCTGTCAAATCTCTGATAGCAGGAACCTTGCAGTCCTTTAGCTGCAGAGAGTGATAAAATAAGGTAATAATAATATTTCCAAAAATAAACGCATAAAGAGCTCAAAGAATAAACATATTAAGAGCTAGTGCAAGTTTTAAATGGTTTGGTTAAAGGGTTTTCAATATTTTATAAAAGAGGGGCCACAGTATTATACTACTGGGGATCTTTACAGACAAGCAACCTCTCTTCAATGGGCCACCTTGGGCAGTATAAAACCTTGGAATAATGGTGGCTGACTTTTAAGGACTTAACTAGCTACTATGGCCAGTCAAAAAGCACTCAGGCAAAGGAAGGAAGGAATCAACTCAATTTTGATTAATAATTCACCAAAATCCTTCAAAGATTCAGACAATGGGTTTCAGAGCAGAGGTGGGGTTGATTGCTTGACTAAACTTTGCTGGATCAATAGTGGTGTTAGAAACAATTTTAATATTTATCAGACTGGGCCATATATCACTTGCTTATCTCATATAAGCACCTGATCACAGATGGAAAGACTTCTGGACAATAATTCATAAATTTCTAGGTAACTTGGGAATAATAAGCCAAATAAGTTCTGTATAAATACCTTTTTTTAGGTGATAAAGAGACTCCTCAGGGCACATAGAGAGGGTAAGGCTCAAGTTCTCAGGATATTAATCCAGCAAGGAAACCATCTGCATGTCCTAAAGGTTCTTTCAACCAGCTAACCTCAGATCTTCTGGATTTCTGCATGTTTTTGGCTGCAGGATCTGTTAATGTGTTAATTTTTCATTTTGATCATTCTGCACTTAGCTTTAATTTTTACAACTAATATTGGACTAAAGTGATCAGAAGTGGATTTTTATTGATTTTTTATCATCTTTTGATCATTTTGATGATTTTTAATAATTTTCAAGACCATTTCTTGATATTTTTTGTGATCCTTAAAGATATGGATCAGTCCTTGTTGTGGTGTTCCTCAATATTAGTTTCTTAATTTAAAATACTTTAAAATTTATTATATAATTTTTTTATTTGATATTTTAAATTTTTAGACTGTCTATCATGCATGTGCCACTTTATTACATATGCATGGTTGATCCTTCTAGGTTCTAGCTGTTATAGGCTGTACCAACCATCATTTGGTTGTTGATCCTTTCTGATTTGTGGAGCAGTCTGATCTGCTATGTGCAGCAATCTTGCATGCGGGAATTTGAGCTAATGCAAGTTCTTAAGGCTGGTTTATGCGTATATGGAAGGATTCAAGAATGCAGACAGTCTGTAGGGATGCAGGGCTGCGTGTGGGAATTGTGAAAAAACGCATTTTTGTGTGAAACTCCTAAAATATATGCAACACCTCAGTTTTGACTGAAATTTAGTTGTAAAACCCATACCTGAAATCCGTGTGAAATATTAAAATGGCCAAAAAGTGCCGTAGTGGTGCTGTGACCTTTTGGCCAATTTTGTTTAATTATTTAAAATATGAATGATTAATAATTCAAGGGTGGGGTCAGTCAGTGAACCTACCTAATGTTGGGTGAGGAGTCCATTTCTGCAATAATATTTGGGGATTTCCTACTCCATTTTGGTTTATTGATTATTTTTGTTTCTTATTTTGTTTTTGTCTACATTTACAGGTTGCTCTGTGCAAGTAGAAAGCTGACATCCCCCTTTTTGTTCATGGCTTGGTGCATCCCCAATCTATTGTTCAATCTAATTGGTATGAGAATTAAATGCAGATCCCATACTGTATATACATAGTACATACTCCTAGCCAGACAAACCATGCTTCCAGTTCAGTTCATGGCACACCTTCCTGGAAAGACCCATTACCCAATCTTTCAAGCCACCACCTACAGCCTAATTGGTCAAAGTTTAATACCATAGGGAATCTCAGCCCCAGTAACATTCATCCCTTGTCAAAGGCTCCTCTCATTTCTCACATATACTGGCCTATCCTTCCTACCTGTAATAATTCCCCCAAGGAATTAGTATACAACTTCTTATTTGTTAGTCCCTTCCAATAGGTGTCATATCAGCACAAGAAAGAAATCCAGCCTACCTTAATCATATCACCTATCCCTTGGGTTTTAATCTGATATGATTCAGTCAAACATTTCTACTCCAAGAGCCTTGCTCCTGGATTCATCTCATCTTCCACTTCATTCATCCTTGTCATCACTTCATCTCTTGTAATTTCAATGAATCCTATCATCTCTATCCTGAGTTCTGTGAGCAGTAGTGCCTGTTCCTTCTTCCCCTTTCATGCCAGGGGAAGTTTTAAAAGTATCTCAAAAAATACCCAGAAACCAAAACCCACCTCAAAAGACAAGCTCCATTTCCAGATAAACCTCTCCAGCCATATCAATCACCTATCAAAAACAACCCAACAACTTGCATAGAATGAAATATGACACAGATAATAATGAATTAAGCCCTATTTCAATATACAATAACAGAAAATATTCTTAAAGCAACCAATTGACAAAGGAACATACTCCATAAGGTAACACACTTAAAGAATAAGACCATATCAGTCCAATTTTACACTGCAACCACTAATATTACACCAATTCAAAGTAATTTCCTGGATCATTCAGGGAAAAATTTCCCTCAGAAAATTCATCTAGAGCCCTCTGATACCCATTTGTCCACCATTGCAGCCTAACACCACTCATACATGCACAAACAGAAGCAGGGGCTCATGCAGCCAAGTCTACCTCAGTTCTCACCAAAGAGAAATCATAAATGAGCACACATGAATTTTATGGAACTCTCACCACCAGAAAGGCCTCTGAAAACTCCTCTGAAGAACTCTCATACTCATTTATTCACCATTTCAACCACACAACACATACATATGCACACACACAATCAGGGGCTCATTCAGCCAAGCAGCTGTCAGTTTTCCCCAAACTGCAATGATAACCCACCTCACTTGAGCTTTATCAAAATTTCCCAACAAAATAGGGCCTTAAAATCTTCCTCAGACACACCAAACTTGGGGACATACCACCTTATCAACCATAAAAGCCATATTCTTTATTCACCAAAGGGTGCATGAAGTAGCAAAGGGTGCCTCATGTATCTTTTCAAAAAAAAAAATTAAAAAGCCTAAAGGTAGCTCCTAAAACATTCTATATAATTTAAGGCCTTTGAATCTTCATCAGAACCACAAAAGAAATTAATTTTCAACCATTCCAAGCACCCAAGCCATACAATCTCAGTTCACAAACAATCCATGCACCTTTCAAGAATGTCTAATTTCTTTCCAACCAGAAAAATTAACTAAATCAGTAGGTAACTCCTGCAAAATTTTATAAGAGATAAGGCATCAGAAGATTTCTCAGAAACAGTAAGAAAAGGAATTTTCCACCAGGCAATCCATACAAGTTATACAATCTTAGCTACCAAAGAGTTCTTTCAGCTGCTAAAAATGTTCCATGCTTTTCCCACCCAGCAAAATTATCTCAGGATTCAGGAAACTGCTTCAAAGGTTTATAAAATATAAGAACCCAGAAGCTTGCATAACTCACAAATCTCATAAAATTATTCACATTTTTGCCTGAATATGGAAATTTATACTACAAAATACAGCTATCTCTTGGCCTGTTTGGCATGTTTTCTCACCAGAAATATTGGCTCCTGTAGCTGTAACCTCCTTTGCTTCAACAGCACAGAGAGAGGCTCAAAAAATTCCTTGGGGGATCCCTGAGAATCACCTGAGGAATTATGTTTCTATTCAAGGGGGGATCTTTTGCCCTATCCAAGTTTCATATCATGGAATCTGTCCAGGATATTTGCCTAGCCTACCCAATTAACTACCCAGTACCAGATAATTAGTGAACCAGAATCAGAAACAAGGAAATAAAGAATCCTTTAAACCATTATTATTGATATTATGAACCAACACCAGGCATCCTGAAAAAAACTTTATGAAAAATATCTGTCATTCATCAACTATTGCTAATAAATGCAGAAAACCTTAATTTTCAATCAGTGAACTTATATGGAAGTATGGGCATGAAAGAACCACCAACCAAGCATTTTTTACCTTCTCAGATCCCCGTGGGAAAGCCAATTACTTGAACCTCATACTTGTGAAATACTTATAGTGAACCCTTAATCTTTCAGATGTAATTTGGAAAAATAGTCAGAAAAAATCAAAAATACTTGATTAGAAAATGATGGATCCTTACAAATAATCCAATGCAACTGGGAATATCCATCCAATTCCTAAAAGAATCTTTGTTAATAATTAATCTACGTGTTATTAGATAATTTTTTTGAGTCTCAAAGAAAACATACACAAATTAAAATAATTACTGTGCAGACTTATTATATTTTGGAACAGTGGTTGATTCAAAACAATCTTAGTTTAACTGAATTTATGAAAAAGTAGTACTAAACAAAATTCCCTCCAAGGTACTTCCAGAAATCTATTTTATGAATCTTCCCCAATTACTTGGGGTCTCTAAAGCATAATAATCAGATTTGAGGTGGTATTTTATAGACACAAACCAAGAAGTGAACCATGGATTATCAAAACTGAGGAGTAAAATTTTGTCAACAATAAACAAGCACAAAATTTCATCAAGAAATGTGCTTTGCTTCATTTGCAATATGCAGGAATTGATTGGTTGCAATAAAAAAGAAAACACATATTCTCAAATGTGGAAGCTGAGCCATTGGGCACGTCAGATGGAGGAAGATACCCAAATATGGAGGAAAAAATAAATAGACCAAGAAAAAATGCAGAAGTGAGCAATGGAAGAAACAAGTTGTGATTGACATCAACAGTATGGGAAGTGTGACAGACTCAGTGATTGGTGGTGAAAACATGGGAATATGGCAAGTCCTTGAGAGTTTAGTTGATGTCCAAAAGGCACCAGAGACATAATTAGGGAGGGTCCTCTCTGTTTCAGGAAAGTAATTAAACAGTCTTCTTGCAAGTTGGGAAGGATTGGGCAGGTTTTAAGGTGCACATCCCAAAACTGCAGAAAGGTGGAAGAAATTAGAGGGGATTGGGAAATAGGGACAATTATCAATTTCTGCTGTATTTACTATATAAGGCATGTATTTCTGAGAGGACAAGAGTCATGAAACACAGGGAACACAAACAATGGGTTAATATAGGGGAATCAATGGATTGGAAATTTAACCTAAAGCATTACGTAGAATTTTTCAAAATGCCCTTGTGGATTTATTTTTTCCCTAGTATATATCCGCGGACCTAACTCATTGCTCTCCTTTACCTTTACAACTAACAAGACAACTTCCAAAACAAGCAAGCTAAAGAAATACTGCAGAAGAAATTACCCAAGACTACAGAGTGGGCTTACTTTTTAATTGGCTGGGCTTCCAGTACCATGTATTTGGGGGCCTCATTTGGAAAACTACTTCAGCCCTATTCTTCCTACACTAAGTTTCAAGTTGTCTCTTATTCCTCTCTTTCTGACACAGAGTTGGTTTTTCATCATGTACAAGATGATACCAACATTTAGGCAGAATGCAGAACCCTTCCAAATTCCACTGGTGGGACAGGGGGGTAGCTCTGACAGTGGAGAAGTTTTACCTTCTCCCCAACCAAGAGAAGCAAATAATTATGGTGTAGCACCAGAAATCCTGGAAAGTTTCCAAAAAATCCAGCATGAAGTGGGTGCAAAAATCCAAACTAGGGACCATCCATTTGTTTGATTGCAGACCAAAGCTTTATTTTGATTTTTGGACTTTTTTGAGAATTGGGCTGCCATTGAAGGAGCCATTTCCAAAGAAAAGGTGTGGCAAATAGTCAACTTCATACCAGGGGAGGAGTATTTGGAGGATGTAGAAGACATGAAGGGATATTTGGGGAGTAATTGGGATCAATGGCACAAGTAGATGTTGCAGAAGTAGGGAAAGGAGGAGCAGTGGTTCTGAGAAAGCAATTTAGAAATAATAGCCTCCAATGTGCTTGAAAAATGAGGGTTAAGCTTGAGAAGAGATTTTATTTCCTACTTGTCTGTGTTATATAGGATTTTTAAATGCTTAGTCTGCAACAAAATTTTTGCCAAAAATAGGGGCTCACACCACAAAGAATTTGATGGCACTTGCCAGCAAGTGCCATTGAGGAGCTCTTGCAAAGCAAATGAAAAATCTCAGGATGAGCTTCTAAACAAGCTTTGGCCAAGCTTCAACCAAGCCCTACTGCACAATTTCTGTGTATTTGGCACAGTTGCTGCACAGTTTGAAAAATTACTGTGCGTTGATGTGCAAAGTTGCTTCCCATTTTGCACAGAAACTGTAAATTGTGCACAGCTGCTGTGCCTCATAGTGCACAGCCACTGTGAATTTGTAACAGTTAATTGGCATAATGTGCACAGTCCGTCAGCTTTCTGATACCAGGAAACTTTTATCCCTTTAGCTACAGAGAGTTATACAGTAAAAGAATAATAATATTAATAGAAATAAACATGTTCAAGACTCCAAGAGGTTAAAAATGATTGGAGTATGTGCAAGTTTTATATTGTTTTTTTTTAAAAAAAAATTAAATATATTTTAAAAGAGGGGCCTCAGTTTATACAGCCTGGGGTTCATTAACACCTCTCTTTGGGAAATCAACTTTGGATCTTGTACCATGGAAGATGGGAACCTTTTGAATTAAAAAAAAGGAAGTATTACCCACTTCAAAGGGTAAATTTACCAGGAATAACAGCACACAGGCCAAGGCAGGAGGGAAATAACTTAATTCTTTGAGTAATCACTCACAGGGTGCCTGCAGTGGTTCATGGTTGAAGGGTCTCAGATCAAAGGTGGTTTACTTGATGATTTAACTTCAATGAGAACAGTAATGGTGGTTTAGAATAATAATAATATACTTCATACTGAATCAATCAATCAATTTCCTATCTCTTTATGAGAAATTGATCCAAGATGGGATGGTGTCTGGTAATAAATCATAATTTCCTAATCTGTGGTGGAAAGAGTCAGAAGAGGTACTGCACAATTACCTTCTGGGTTGAAGGGATCCTTCTCAGGAAATGTAGAGATTTTTGGGCTCAGGTTCTAAGGCAAGCAAGCCAGCCAAAGCAGTTTTACAATGTTCTCATGGTTCTGTAGCTCAGCTGATCCTGGATCTGTAGGATCTTTGCATGACTTTTATGACAGAAAATTCACTGAAAAACAGTGCAAATGCACTGAAAACATTGAAGCCAGAGGCATGTGTCCAAGACAAGGAGGGAAGTAAAGATGAATCCATGGAGGCCTCCTGCTTTACATTGTCCAGGATGAAAAAAGAAGAGGATGAATCAGATGAAAGCAAGGTAAGAGAAGGGAATAACAAGCCCTTCTATGTAGGTGGAGAGCTGCTATGCTGGCTCCTGAGTTGTTGGAGAGAGATGTTAGATAGAGACAAGTGCAGCCTGTGGTAGCCAACCATAAAGCAGAGAGAGGATAAAGCCAATTCAGTCATAAAGAAGAGCAAGGATCAAGCCCTGTGGGAACCACTGAATTCAGAGTCTGAGATGCTTGGAAGAATAAGCACAGAAAAAAGGATGTTTTCAACCACCCCAGGGAATGTTGAAAATTAGTCTACTCATCTGTGTAGGCTTGTTCCCTGTTGTGCAAGTATAAATTTTCCCAAGGGAGCAACATTTCTGGTTGTAAATACAACTATATATAGTGTTTTAAAACACATATTTCAGTTGTTGAGAACATATAAATCCATACTTCTAATAGCTTGATGATGTAATTGGATATTATGTGGATTTGAATAGGTCAAAGCTGATCTTTGTACAAGACCATACTTGATACTCTTTACAATTTCCACTTTATTTTTTTTATATCCAATTGAGAAATTCTGATTTTTTTTAACTCCAATGGCATGAATTCAGTTGGTACCTTAAGTTGATTTCATGTTCCTGTCAGTCTCAGCTGAATGCTGGGGTCAATTATCATAAGAGCTTCAGGAATTCAATCTTGCAATCCAGAGAGGCAGACTTTGGGCTGGAACTTGAGCTCCTTTACATTCTTTCCTGTATGCATGTACATGAGAATTCAGATTTTCCAGCAAATTTTATGGCATGCAGCAATCTCAACATCCTATTTCTTATGGCTCAGAATACAAGTTTTGGTGCAACATTCTTGCAGTAATGATGTCAGCAGGCAAAATAAACCTCAAAAGTAGCACCACAGATCTAGACACTGAGGATTTCCAATGCCTTGGCCTAGTCCTTAAGCATTCATGTTGTTTTCTGTTCTTACTTTATTATTACCATTACAGTTATTTTTAGTTTTTCTGCTACCAGAGCTGCTTCTGCTGTAGTAGCAAGCTGATAAAGGGCTTTCAAATTAAGAACGCTGGAAAACCAGGTGAGAGATGGGATGGGAGAAGAGGAATTGACAACTCTTCATAAATTTGGGCATTCTCCCAATAAAAAACAAAACAGAATATGAAAAGGCCAATTCCAAATGGTGAAAAGCCAAAACTTTCGAGTCTTGAAAATACTTGCTTGACTCTTGCAGTGTATATGGAATCTTAGTGAAATACCCAATCGACCATGTCAAATTTACGTCCTAATGGCATATTTTGATGACGAAATTGCGAAAAGGTTCGCGTGATTGATTAGATTTTCTAGCTGGATGCGGTAAGCAGCCACCGTCTGCGCACAGACCACGCTTATGGCTACTAATCATAACCACATGGAAAGGATAACAGGCATGGCTTATCAGCCAGTCTAGAGTCTCAAAACTCAGCTCAACTTCCTTTCTAAAGCCCAACAAGTTCACAGTACCTGACTCAATCTACTTGCTAATAGAAAAAACTCGTAAATCATGAAAAATTTGATTGTGCAACAATTTTTCAAACAATACATCTCTTCACCTACAACTCGGAAAATGTCCAGATGAAGGAACGAGTGCGAACGAAACAGACAGGTCACTTCTAGCATTGTTTGTACACAGATTATCGAAGTAACTGAGTTTGCAACGAAATCCAATCTGAACTCGATTCGCACATCTTTCTAAATTTGCTGTTGGGATCTTGCATCAAACTCTTAGGAGAACCATATTCGATTATTTCACCTTCTTCCAAAATCATTAATTTATCGTAATCTAGAGATATGTATTTTTCGTTTCCACACCCGAGTTGAGCCAAACGACAGCATGTCATCCAATGCATCATACACAGCAGTCAGGAATCTTGAAATTAAACCGTGAAGATGGGGTTCAATGACTGTTTTTGAGTGATGAATGTACCAACCTATCACGGTGAAGAGCCGGTGCGCAATCGTGATTACCATGGCATCACTCATGCAATCTCGGATGGTCGATTGAATCTAAAACAAACCGAGCGGCCCAACAAGAGAAAAAGAAAACCAATCAAACCCAAAACCCAAGCATTCATGTTACAAAAAACTAGAAGTACTTGAGCATCTGTCTCCATGTCAATCGAAGATGTAGCCTCATCCATTATAACTACTTTCGTCCTTCTCAGCATGGCTCTAGCTAAAGCTAGCATTTGCCTTTGTCCGACGCTAAAGCTTTTACCACCCTCACTAAGTTTCATATCTAGCGATTTTACTAGGATTCCTGAGGAAGTTGTAGTAAGTTTGGATGGCTCATGCGGAGTTTCTTCGGGATCTTTTACTCTTGAAGGGGCGCTTGACGACGATGGATTGGATGCAAAAATCGATGTTGAGTCGGCCAAACCACACCTTCGTAATACTTCCCAACATTCTTCATCGCTGTGAATATCTAGGGGATCTAGATTATTTCGAATAGTGCCTTCAAACAACGTAACATCTTGACTCACAATCGTCTGTTTCGAAAAAGATTTCATCCCTCATAAGATATCAGATCTAATGGTCGGATGTAAGGTTTTCGGGTTCATTCGATAAATAATCGAATCAAAGAGGGCAATGGCAACCACAACTTACGATACGAGTTCGTAAGTCTTCTAAACCTATTTCACTAATGTCGATTCCATCCAAAAATATTCTACCTTCAGTTGGTTCAAGTATCCTTAACAAAGACATAGCTAAGGTGGATTTTCCTAAACCGGGGCGAAATTCCCAAACACGGATGCCAAAGTCATTCCCAGTCATCTATACAAGGAACACGTTTTGGTTCAAAAACATACCAGATCCAGTTCGTCCGATGATACCGACTGGAAACATAATCAACGACGTCGATCAACAGGTCTATTAAATGTCTTGGAATTGTCAACCTTACCTTTTTCTTTTGGCTGAATCTCAAATGAAATCGACTTTAGGGCGGGAGTTAAATGATCTGCATATTTGACGACAAGATTCTCCACAATCAGACCGGAATGATCTGAAGGCCAATATGCAGGTGGTCTAGAACTTTCAATTATGGATGGTGCTTCTTGGGGAATTTTTAAATATTCTGTGATCCGTTCAACCGCTGCAGGGAATCCGTAGGAATGATCAGGGGGGAAAATGTTGAGGTTCCCAGTAGAGCTATCCATAGCTTTTTTAGGCAAGGGATGAATGAAATTCTGACCATTAAAATCTAGTTCTAATTGAGCAAACACCGAGACTAATGATCTGGTAGCTTGAGCAAATATTTCGGCTTGCACAACACTGATGGCGGCGAATCCCTCTCCAACTCCAGATGATAATGCAAAGCAAGTGGTCAAGAAAACTACGACTGATCCTAAACCTGTTGAAGAAGGAGACCATGTTACCTCATGACATGTGATCCTGTCTTTGCGTCAACCAAACCATGAGCGCAGCTGGGACGTACAGTCATATCTCCACATCAACCAAAAATTCGTCAACCAATAGTGATGGTCCATCGCTTGAAATAGAACGAGGAAGGAAAACTCAAAATAAGCAATACACGAATGGCTGAGCTGTTGCGGAAGTCATTGATCCACTGACTTTGAAAAGTATCACATGAATGATAGAATATCCTTTGATAACGATCTTCGGCGGAAAAGGCGCGGATGGACTGGATTCCATACAAGAGCTGGGCCAAAAAAGGGCAATTAATCAAGTTCCTCCCATCTGTCTGACGAAAAAAAATAAATAGCGCAAAAGGACGATGAAGAAGAAATCCATCCTTACATTGGAGAAATTTTGGAACATGGGAGATCGAGATACCGATTCCAACCTGCGTAAATCTCTTGAAGTTTTGATATAATTAGGTGCCAATCTAACGTAGAGCCACGCGATAAATAAGGCGATCGGAGTAAAGGTGGGTACTACTAAAACAATGACCATTAGCGAGATGATGAAGGCAATAGTCCCTAGGTTTGTAAAAAGGATCATTGGACGTTGAGGACGATGGCCACAATGAAAAAAAGCAAAGTGGTGTTTAGCAATCAAGTCCATGAATTATTGATTATTCATCAGTTGCATTATAATATATTTACCCCGAATCGCTCCAGTAGAAGTTTCGTGCAAAGCAAAATCAACCGTATCAATATCCGATACCAGTCGATTTAAAATTCTGCCGGTCTGAGGTAAACAGAAGGGGAAGTGATGACATCAACGGATGGATTGGATCTACACGCCTAGTCATTCCTAGTGCCTCAAGCTTACAGGTGTAATATCATACCTGGTGATCAATCCCCGGAAGGCAACATTAGAATGGGGGCTGGTTGAGTAAACGTCTGATAACCGATCAAACACGAGCTAAAACAGTTCTAAAGCATACCATCGACTTGGTGCTCTCACAATCCTTTGCAACATGGCGGAAAATAATCTTCTGGAAGCTCTCAATTCGGCATAGTTTCCAACCGCCAAGCCTAAAGAAAGATCATGGTAACATGAGATTCACTTTTTTTTGACATAGCTACGTTTACACCACGACCATCAGATGAAATGTACTCCACATCAAATTAGAACTCACCAGCCAAGATGATGAATCCACTCATCAATCCTGTTTGAAAGTAAAGGAGGTAAAACATGTGTTACATCTCCGATCGTTTTAGCCCAAATGATTCACGACTGATCGGCCTATGACTAACCAATCGAGAGATAAAGACGAATCCATGGGTTTACATTCACATCAGGTCGAGGGAAACCTTTTGTGGGATCCAAAACTGAAAGAAGCTCCAGTGTTGGATGCGGATACGCTTCACCCCAAACCTGTTGATAAGAGCTATCAGTACTCGAGGTGACCCAAGCCCTGAACATAAACGTGAGACTGGGGGTCTGGTGAAAACATTTACTTTTAAGGCCCACTGGGACGCAACAGCTGTAAAAAATGCGTTAATGTTCCGCAAAAGCTGGGGGCCTTGCTGTTTGACTATCGAGTTGAACCATGTCAAGCGAGGTAGTACTCACTTGTCAGGCGCCCACAGATAATCAATCCAACCAACAAGGTCCAATTAAACCATCCAGCAGCATCGAGATAACTCAAATATGTTGAACCGCTGACTCTGCCTTCGTGGCGTTTTTCCTTCTCAATCAAACGTCCTTCGCCTTCAAGATTGAGGCCATCCACGGCTGTTCGCTCGGGAGACTCAGGTGATCGTGGCCGACTGATCAACGTACTTGCTTCAGACTGGGAACCTGGCTTGGCTTCTTCCACTGTGGGATCATCTGCGACCTCGGTGGGATCGATTTTAAATTCATTTGGAGGGCCTGAATAGTCGATTTGGCCTCCTTTAATGTGTATGAGAAGCGAAGCAGCTGGCTGACAAAGGCGCAGATGGTGAGTGACAAGTACCTATAACCCAAAACCAATGTCAGATTTTTTTTCTCGCGCATATGGATCGGATCCAGAGTACCAACCACTGTTCGATCACGAAGTAGGTCTCCTTGTAACCCGTCGACCAAGGCTCGAGCAGTTTGCATGTCGACCGCGGATAGCGGATCATCTAAAAGTAAGATCTGTCATCGGTAAAATGGTGTGTCCGTCCAAAGCCATAAAATACTCAGCCTCTTTATCGCAACCCCAGGTAAGCTTGACTTACTTTTGCGCGTGAGTAGATGGCCCGAGCTAGTGCGATCCTATGAATTTCAAATAGATGAGACGGATTGCGATGCAAAACGACGTAGAAAATCTGACACATACCTTGCTTTCTGACCGCCAGACAAACTAATGCCTTTTTCGCCGATTTCTGGAAAGACCGTGATAAAAGATTGGAGGGGTCAGGACAATTATTTTGCTGAACCGATCAAATGATTTACCAGTCATATCCCCATGGGGCATAGCTGCAAGGTCTTGAGTTAGGGCACACGCGGTAACCACAGCATCTGAAGGATTCCAAAACACGCTGTCAACAATGAAGGAATAAGGTTGGAGGCATCTTACTGCAAAGCACTCTTACCGTATCGGCCTTGATCGAATTTACTTTCAAAGGTTATGTTGTCACGAATGGTCGCAGATTCCAACCATGCAGTCTGGGAAGCATAAGCCATCTTTCCATCAGACTTATCCACATGTACAGAACCCTCGATGCAATTTAACTCTAAATATCGACAGAAATAAAATTAATGATGATCAGGATATGGTGATTTCCGATTAATTTAGACTGCAGGAATTCGCTTGCTTGCCTCCCAGTATAGCACATAAAAAGCTACTTTTGCCACTTCCTGTGGGGCCCGTTACAATACTTAGCTTTCCAACAGGTAACTCCAAGTCCAATGGCCCCAACTTGAATACTTCAGTTTTTCTTGATTCAGCTGATTGTGGCCAACAGAATGACGCCGAATGAAGCCAAATCAACCCAGGTTCAGGGATGGATTCGTCATTAGAAGAATCTGGTCGAGTTAAACTTGTAACCCAGGCAGGTACGTCTTCTTCACGTAAGAAATCTTCAATCCGCTTGATGGACACGAACGCTATCAAGCCAATAGATTTAGTTACTCAGATATTTGCGAATTCGTCAAGTCGTCTATCAAGCCATCGTAAATCTTAAAGATTGGGACAAACCTCTCAACCAAGACGTGAGTTGGTTGGGGAGCGCCAGGAGAGCCCATTGAAGTTGAGAAAATAAAGATATCGAAGTAAATGCGATGCTGACGGTGAGAGGTTGATGGAAAACAGCTGTGAAACCCCAAAATGAAATCAACAAGACAGCCGTGGGTACCCAAATCCATATAAATGAAATGATCGCCGAAAGTATCATCTGCTTGATCCTAAGAGAGAGCTCTACTTCTCGTGAAGTCTGAACCTTGTTTTCCCATCTAGATTCTGTTGGAACATCAACTGGGTTAATGGAGCCAATTGCGATCTTCAAAGTGCGAATACAGGGCTAAAGGCTTGCTCACCCCAACCCATAAATTTCAAGAATCGGATAGCTGGATGGAGGTGAGATGCATAATCGGCCATTTCAATTGTAAAATCTCATTGAATCGAAATTTCAGAGGACAAAAAAACCAACATTGAATAGTTTCAGTCGCGATTGTCATTCTTTTGTCCCGAGCACTAGAGTATGCCTTCGAGAACTGTAAAATATGGAAACGGACGACAAATCAGTCCTCCAACTTGGTGAAAGTATATTTTGCTACGAGACGATGACAAGACTCAAACTGCCAAATTCTAAAAAGAAAAAAAAACCTACCCTGACATCGAATTTAATCAACGGCCAATTCAACAAGTATGCAATTCCAACCATGCCGGCTCCAAAAAAAGCACTCCAGCCCAGAAGTCTATGAAGATTGTGATGAACCATTGAGATCCGGAAAATCCATCAGCTTGCAAATCAACCATCAAATCTGACAGGTATTTATCAGGAGAGTTGTAGGAGGGTAAGTGGGATTGATGGATCACTGAACTTGTACAAAAATGCCAAGGAAATTACCAATCGCAAAGGGCTCGTTATCACGGCCGCAAACCCCCAAAATCTTTCCGCCACTTGATAAGAATCTCCGGCCATTAAGTTGGAAATCTGTCAGTATAGCAAAAATAAATCGCATCAATCGAGCATCACGATAAGAATTGGTCGGCCGTGTAAGAGAAATGAAAAGCGAAAACTAGGCCAAGCAACCTTACCTTCCCAACGTTTGCATGATTCAGCTCGTCTTCATCCTTTCCATCTGCAGCAGACGATGGAGATTTAGTTGAAACAACGCCACTCATATCCTTTCTTCTAAGTGCTTTGTCGTGCAAAATGTTGAACAATTGACCGCGAGTTCTTTCGTAACATCTCCTGCACAAAGAAGTGATAAAACGGTACAGTTGGGTCAATTTAGTTTTGATCTTCTTTTCAAAAGGATGTAACTAGGGGGAAAAAATCGGGGGAAATCAATGCTGATGGAGAAGTAGAAAAGAACAGAACCTCGTATGCCATTTCCCGCATAAGTCGAATTGCGCAAAGCTCATGTTGCAAAGGAAGTGTAAGACTGCAAACTTGAACGATAAGGACCGATCTCCAACTGACAATCCATCTAGAATTCGCTTGATCGCAAAAGTTGAAACAAATCCAACCACAGTTGACCACAACTCGACGATCAAGCCAATCGTTAGGTCCACAGTATTCGATCTGATCAAAATCCAAAAAAGACTTTTTTCACCAATGCGAGAAGAATTTTCTTCCCTGATTTTCAATCAAACAAAACGATGGAAAATATCAGAGCGTGCTTCTTTTTGGATTTCATCGAAAAGTATGTTTTCAGGTCAGCAGGATTTAATTTTGCTACGCACTTCATGAGACGGAGATAGCGGTTAAACAATAAACGGTGTTGAAAAAAAGGGGATAACTTCCAAACGTCTTCCTCCTGTAGCGTTCTTTGACTGGCAAGCTTTAGCAGCGGATGCATAAACGAAAATGACAACCATTGCCATAACGTCACTGCGTCCTCAGGACAGGTTTTCGTTGCCGTAGGCAGCTAGAAGGACAAGAGGGAAAACAATCAGCCAATCTGATTTGATGAACTCCGGCGAATCCAACAAGAAAACAAGGATGGATCAATGGAAATTCAAATGAGAAGGGAACAGCCCAACTGAATTCGGTTTTGCGACGTTTTGGCCAGGTAACACGTCAAGCATTGGGTAAGAACCAGCCAAGTAGACTAGCAAGAGGATGAGCAAAATGGTGAGAATTCTCCAGATAACTATCAACCTCGAGAAATCGTGCTCGGTTTCGATCGAATTCCAAATCTTCGCAGTCTCAGCTATGGCATCAGATATCCACAGCAGCAAAAGTTGATAAGGGGGACGGGTGATGGTGCAAAGGCTCAGATAGACCATAGAATAGACCTGTGGTAAAGTCAAGATGGGATGATTTTTCAGGTGTAAGTGCAGTGCAAAAATCGCAAGTTGATAGAAAAAGATGAAATGACTTGCCCAAACTAACATTGGAATGATCGCCGCCCAGCATTCCGAATTAAAGATGGAAGATTGTAAGATGACCTCATAGCTCAAACCGGCCAAAGATGGAGGTAGTAGAGCCGCCGAAATCACCAAGAGCGCCGTCTGCTTCCATTCAGGAGGAAAGATCCTAACCAGTTCGTCCTCAGATAAATCTTCAATCTTGATGAAGAAATCGAAAAATTTAAACCAGTTCTTAATCCTCGCTGGTAATCGAATCGTCCATAGTAAAATCAAACTCAGCATGATCGTTGGAATCCAAATTGTTAGGATCGATCTGATGGCAGATATCGGAGTCGTTTTTCCTTCATCCCATCCACCATCGCCCAGTGCTTCCCACGATGACGAGCCAAGGCTGAAGAAATGATACACATAATCAAACTGAGCTGAACTCATCCTTGACCATCGATCGCCCATCGTGCATGAGATCCAGGACGACTCAAGGGACTTTTCCTCTTTGAAGTTCAATCCACTCTCTGGATTCGAATCGATCGACTCAACGCCGGCAGATTATCTCCTATCGATCTTCTGGATCTTGCTCTTGACCATTCAACTCCTATCCGATCTTCCGTCCCCACAACTTTTTGCGAAACTCGATCGATGCCGTCGAGCTGGTCCGTCATCCCGACGTCATATGGCCACCGGTGCTCACTGGGCCAGCGTGGGGCCAGAAGCCCGATCGGAAGACTCGGTGCGGCCTCGGGTCAACCCATCCCGATGGGCCTCCCCCAGAGCTTCACTGATGGGGTTGCTGAAGATCCTCCCTCCTCATGGCGGGGCATGAGCATCGGGACTTTTTGATAGAAGCTTCGACTTGGACTACGGATTCAGTGAGAGCGTTTTAGTCCAGTTTGGAAATTATAAGCAAGAACACTGAAGCTCACATGACTTGGCCAAAGAGGCTTTACACAGGTCCTCAGGTAGGAGTAGGGATCATCATAACCTCAACTCATATGACAGGAGCAATTTTTGCTGGGATTTATATTTTGATCTTAAAATATCTAAGATACCTTTGATTAACCAATTTTTTCAATTTAAATTCACCCTATCTCCTGAATTAAAGAACTTTGAGCACTGGTTGAGAAGACCCATGAAGTTCAAAAGCTAGGCCCTTGAAACTTTGTCAGCTTTGACTGCACTCATGATCTGCTTTATCTTCACAGCATGCAGTTTGACAATTTATAATTCAAGGAAATATGAATAAATTTAAAGAAGAAATATTAATTTTTGGAGAAGATGGGAATTATCCTTCTTGATCCATGGTTGAACTTCTAAAATTTATTGTTTCTTCCTGGATCATCAACTTGTTAAGTTGTAAATTGAAGATACTAGTTTTTCAAAATGATAAAATTGTTTCCATATTAAGAAAAAAATTTTCAGATTTATTATTCAAATTTAATTCTTCTTTTTTCCCCTCCCTTTGTTAAAAAAAGCTCAAATATTATTGCAATGTGTGACTGGTCACACCTAATGACCCAACCACCTCCCTCATCAACACAGAAACTTGAAATATTTAAATCTAAATTCACTCTAAAAACCTGCATAAATGATTTCCTTCTTTGAGATTAACCATTAAATTTTGTGCTTTCCCTCAAAGATAGTTATCTTTGTCTATAAAAAACCATCTACCTTTGCTACCTTGCAACTATCACCCATTTCTAACCTCCAAGTCTTGCTTCAGTAATATTTTATGCAAGTATCCAAACTAGCCAACCATGGTCCTTCAAGTAAAACTCTATTCTACTCCAACTACTCTCTTGTGTATATTCCAGCTTCTTCAAATCACAAGCTAGTTTAAACATGATGAAGTTGGACTAATTAGTATAATTTTCCCTTGCAAATAGTATTTTGTTTGATTTCCATTGTGAATTTTGCATAGAATTTGATTATTGCATATTCTATGCTATTTGAAAATCTCCCCACAATATTGACTTATTTTTGGAATTCAATAATCAAATCTGTTTCTTTCTGTGAAGGAATTATGCAAGCCCAGTCCAAGCCTGACCACCTAAGAATTCCCTTGAAAAGGACTTCTTTCTTCCTCAAGCTCCCTCAAAACATTTTCTAGCTTAACCAAGGTTATTCCCCTAGCTCCACCTCTCCCATGTGCATCCTCAAAGATTGTGCAAGTCTTTCCATTCAAAGAATCCACAAGAAGGAATCATCCTCATTTTTTACCCAATGGGCCAAAATTAACCAAGTCAAATCAGAGAATGTGATTTTTGGGAGATTTCAAAGAAAAAAAAACTTTGCAAAATTTAATAAAAAATACTAAAGTCTTCTGTGCATGATTTTTCTTTGTGTGTGTGTGTTTGGGGGTGGGCGGAGGGGAATTCCTGTCAGCTTGCTACTATTGCAGAGCAAGCTGCAAAAGTAACATAAATAACATAAAAATAATAATAATAAAATCAACCTAAGAAGGAGAAGGAAAACAATGAATATTATTGCAAAAATGAATTTTCCACCCAAAATTAGGTAGGGTCACTCACTGACCCCACCCTTGAAATCCAACTCCTTATATTTTTAAATAACTACGAAAAAGAAAGATCAAAATACCATGGAAACACTATTGAACTTTTTGGCCAATTAAATATTTCACATACATTGTCACTTACAGGTTTCACACCTAAAATTCAGTCAGAATTGAGGTGTTGTGTATATTTTAGGAGTTACAGACAGAAATGTGTTCTGTCACAATTCCCGCATGCAGCCGCAGCAGTCAATGCACCTGCGCGCGGCTGAGCTACAGCTCTGTCACTCTGTCAAAGCCGTGTACGCAGCCCTGGGCCTCTGACAAGTACGCAGCTGCAGGACTATGGGTTGACAAAGTGACAGGCGGCCTGAGAAACCTAGGTACTGCGTAAACATGCTACAACGTACACGGGAACATTCTACATATGTAATAAATGTTCCTGTGGATAGTAAATAGTCTAAAAATACATAAAAGTATATAAAAATACCTAAATAACCTTTATATATATTTTTTATCAAATATAATTCAAAGTACCAAAAATGTCGAAAATAAGATAATGACTACTTCTAAAAATATATTAAAATACTTTAATATACTATTATGAGAATTTCTAGACATCAAAATTTTCTTGAAATACTAAGAAAACTAATGATGTAAAAATATTACATGAATACCCATGACTTACATTTTTAAGTAATTATTTTAGTAAATCAACTGAATCTTGAAATTAAGGGGTAAAATCAATATCATGACTTTACTCCAATTATTTAATACATAATGAGAAATCACCTGACATCAGAATATCCGTAGGAATGTCTATCAAAATAATTATTAACTTAATGGGAAAATTTACTAAGGATAATTAATTGAATAATAAATAAAACGGACAGATTAGTGTTATTCACATGTCCAAACATCAATTATAAAGTAGAATAATTCCCATACCCTGTGGAATTAGATGCTACCCGTGGTACAGCACCAAGAACTCATGACAGGATACCACTGGTTACCCTGCTAACCTCAGTTTCCGTCCCTTTGAGCCCCTGTACCCCTCAGAAGGACAATATTGGGACTCCAAAAGCTATAAATAAAGAGCTCTTTAGAGGATATTGATACCCAGAGACACAGTTATATTTACATCCAGACACCATACCAAGGTAATCAAATACTTATAAGAGATAATTAAGTGATTTATGGCTTTAGTCTGATTAATAATATCTGACCTCAACCCACTTTTATCAATTTAAACTGCTGAACAACCTTATAACCCCACTATACAGGTATAACCCATCAGTGCACGTCCCAAACAGGTACCCAAAGCATTTAACAATATACCAGTGAGTCTTATTATCATTTCTCTGTTGTGGAAGCTTGGTTACAAAGCCATGCCACTCCACCGTGTATTTTATATACATATTATCTTTGGGCAAAATTTCCTTTAAACTAAAGGTCCAAAAGTAACCAGGCCTACATGTTTTCATACTGAATTCCCTGAAGAGAGGTTTTAAAGATCCCCAATATAATTGTGGCCCCTCTATAAAAATATTTAATAATCAATTTTTCTATATTGATTTATAACAATAAACCATATCCAAACCAATTAACCTTGCAATAAGCTTTATCCAAATATTTTACGTATTTTTGCTGCATTTATTAAATAATATATTTATTATTTATTCTATCACCTCTGGTAGCTAAAGGATAGCAAGGGTCTTGGCATCCAGGAGGCTGAAAATTCCCCAGTGGAATCCTGGGGGTATGCTAGATCTTTGCTATTAGATCAATAAGAGTTAATGAAATGGAGAAGTGTAACTGACATTATTCTATTTCTGGTTCATTGAGTTTACAAATAATATTAAATGAAAAAAGGGATTCTTGACAATTTATACTCAGACCTTCAAATCAAAATAATATCTTTCTCAAAAGGAATTCATTTGACATGCAATCAGTAGATATCTCATTATTTTCAACCTTTCATATTTATCTATAAATATAAAAAGATTGGTTTTTCAAGGGTTGAAAAATACCAACATTGGCCTCCTTGGGAAATCCATTCAGATGCAGGCCATGAATCTACCTCACTCAACCTTTTGCACTAGGAAAAATGCTTCCCTCCTTGTATGCACCCCTTGCATCCAATTCAGTCAACTTTTTTTTCAGTCTAATTTTTTTTGTTCAGTCACCAGGCGAAAAATGGAGACATATGATAGCATGTGCCACCCTTTAAAAATTTTTCAAATTGGTTAAAACTGGGTGGTAACTCTGTCCTAATTCAGGCAATCTATCCAAAGAACTCCCAAATACCCACACCACAACTTCTGTTGAAATATTCTATAACCAATTTTCAATCAAATATTATTCATGCTTGAACAGAGTTGCGATTTTAACTCAAGGTTTCTTTAAAATTACTAAGATATTTTGGTGATCTATCATCAAAAAATCAGTTTGATAAAGATTATAATATTTTTTTTTTAATTTGTTCATTCTTGGAAATTCATTATGAAATTTGAAGTATTTTCTCAAAAACATCCAAACTTAGATAAATCAATCAATCTCAGGACAATGTCACTGCTGCAAAGCTTTACCTTGAAATTTTGAAAACAACCCAACTCCAGCTGGGTCCTTATTCATTTCAAAAAAAAG
The DNA here is from genome assembly GCA_025617555.3 of Puccinia polysora. Taxonomy (NCBI): domain Eukaryota; kingdom Fungi; phylum Basidiomycota; class Pucciniomycetes; order Pucciniales; family Pucciniaceae; genus Puccinia; species Puccinia polysora. The sequence continues at coordinate 23,502,673 of CM062647.1, read as the reverse complement.
AATTCTATCCTGCTTTCAGACCCTTTCTTTGACATAATATACTCACAAGGATGGGCCTGTATATGCATCACAACTTTGATAAAAACCCCAGTATTGCAAGGTTGTTTACTGAAGGCTTTGAGTTTTGAAAGAGTCCTTCATAAGCTTATTATTTTCAAAAAAAATTATATTGAGAGTGTGATTAGCTATTTTATATATAATAAAAGCATATTCTGAAACTTTTACAAACTTTTCAGGGCATTTGTACGCATTTTTTTGGTTGATAGTGAATAGAACCATCAATCTTGTTTCTGATTTTCCATCATGGTCAGGACTGTCAACACTCAATTTCTAAAAAATTTGTCAAATAAGTCCATGATTTAACTAAAAAATAAAAGCATTATTTTAGCTGGACTTCTTGAAAAAGCACAATTTTTTCAAATTAAAAAAATAATTTTTTTCATTGTGTACTCTTGTTGCCTTATGATGCAGAGCTGAACCATTGGATTCAAAAACCCCACAACAGGAGTGGACAAAAATAAAAATTGAGTGAGTAAGATGAAACCAATCTATAATTTCTTTCCAATGTTTGCCCCCTTGCTGATAATTCATTTTTGTTATACCATTGTAGAAAATGAATTTATTAGAAATAAATTTATTAGGAGAGTTTGAAAGTTTTGATTATTTCCCTGCCCCCAAAATTTCCCTGCAGCTTTCTTTGTGTTGGATAAATTTTAATGAGGGGGTGAAATCTGGTTTTGGTTTTTTTCATTGACTCCACAGAATCTGATTTGTGCTGAATAAATCTTGAAATATCTTTCACAGGGTGCTTTGAGAATACAGTGTTTATAAATTTTTCAAATAGCCTTTTCAACTTTTGAACTATTAAAAATTTCTGGCTGCTCCCCTTCTACAAAACTTGGTCAATTCCTTTCCAACTGATGAATGGCCTAGAATTTTTTATGACTGAAATTTGGTTGGTTTAGTATGCACCTATCATTTTTCTTGCAATTCCTCATAACATTTTTAAAGGTAGATATAATTCAGACAAAAAAATCTTTTCTTCCATCAAGAAATGGGGGAGAAAGATTGAAGTTGTTTTAAATTTTTAAAATTGAGTTGCAGAAGCTTCAAGATAAAGTTACAACCCAGGGTTGATGGACTTATTCATTTTTAACATATGTGATTTGGTGTTGAATTGTCTTTTCAAAAAATTCCAAAATGGAATTAATTTCAAAGAAATTTCAAGATTGAGACAGAGATGTCCCCCAGAACTTTTCTCAAAGGTCTGGGGGACACTCTATGCAGTTAGGTATTTTAAAAACCATTTAATGCATATAAATACTGTCCTTTTGCATGGCTCCAAAACATTCTTCCAAATTGTGTTGAATTTTTTTTCTGCAAATGAATCATACTCCAGTTTGATCCAAATTCTTTTGAAAGACTGTGGCAGCCATAAACCCAAAAAACATTCCAAACAACTTAATATTAAAATATAATTATAGATGGGCACTTTTAGAGTGGATTCAAAATAAGCTTCCAAAAAACCTCAATCCACAATATGAAATTTGGTAGATCTAAGCTACCAGTGCCAATGACCTCCATAGCTGTTTTGAAAAAGTCTGCCAATACTGGGGGGCAGGTTAGATCACTTCCCCAACCAAATTCAGTGATCATATCCTTGCTTTTGTCTTTCTTGGGTAGATCAACAATCACCTTCAATTTTTATGCTGTGGTGACCAATTTGGTAAACCTCAGGAAAAGGGAATTTTTTTTACATATAATTTTTTGTCTGACTATCTGAGAAAAAAAAAGTTCATATATATATTTTACGCTATCATTATGGCAACCCTTCCATTTTTCTTTGTCCCAACTTCTCATTTTCCTAGTGGTCTAGGTAGGCCCCTTCAAGGTTTTCAAATCCCTTGATCCTACATTCAATTCCCCCTTTTTGCACTTGCGGCCTGAAATTATGGCCAAGAATGCACAGAAGGCCATCCCACTCCTCATCCTCATCATTGCCATCCAGCTTGCCATCATTGGTATTGGCTCATTACTGACAGCCATCACCAAACCATCCCCATCTCTGTCACATTTTCACCCTTGTTTTGATCACCTGATGGACAAGCAAGAGGTTGCTTGGGGCCGTTGGTACGATTGCCTGTCAACGTGCAAACCTCCCTAATCAATCCCCCATCACCCTCATGTACATCATTGTTCCAATCACTTCCCTTTGCTCATCTGACGGCCTGCAAACTGTTGCTCACCTGTTGCCTGTCAACCTGTTGACGCTTGCATTGGCTGGTAACATTGCCTGCCAGCTTGCAAGCGCCCCTCAATTGATCTTCCCAAGGGCTTTGGCCGCCTCCATCCTCATCAGCGGCAACAAAAAAGACCTGCCATAAATGGTTGATTCCATTTCTTGCACCACCACACCTCAATCACCGGTAGCCATCAATCACCTGCCACTCAATCCTCCTTCATCAGCCCCTCAAAAAAGTCATCTCCGCCCAACTGCAGTCCGCTAATTACCATCTGCACCAGTGTTGCCACCTTGCATCTGCTATCACGCACACGTTCATCCACCGCCCTCTGTCCTCCTTGACGCAGGAGTTTTCTCTTTTTCCTCATCTGTTTTTCTTTTTTTTCACATGACATGCGCTTCCTGCCATCAATTTTTTTTATTTTTCACTGCTTGTTTTTCCTGATCCTTAATTTTTTTTTAAAAAAATTTTTTTCCACACTCATTTGTAGTTATCTCTTGTTAGGAGTATATAGGGCCTCTTTCCCATAAAAGGATGGGCTCTCCCCTGCATTTTGCCATATATCATATATCTATCAAATCATCAATATACAATCATCATCATCATCATCTGAGCCAATAAAATCTGATCCATCTTCCAGAGAAATTTATCCTCCATCTTTATCCTGTGTATATCCAAGAATTCCACTTGATTTTTGAGCCTCCATACTCAAACCTTTGGTCCATCCTCTTTGACCTTATCCATTATCACCAAACAATAGCCTTGCTGGTTGAAGGAGAATTAATTTTATTGAATTCTTGAGTGTGTTATACCACTATTTTATCCCTTTTTTTGACCATATTGGTCTGATTGTTCTTTTTAATCATCCTTCTGGAACCAGTCACATTTTACTGAGAGGTTTATTAAAGATTGAAACCTGGAGTGCTAAACCTCCCTTTATTTCTTTAAAGTTGAATTCTGCCATGCTATTCTTGATTCCCTTGAGAAGTTTTGCATTATTCTTGTTCAAACTTGTTACTGCGTTTCTTCTAGATTTTCATAAAACAAATTGCTTTTTTTTGTAAAGCCACCCACAGTTATCTGGTACCCTTCAAGAACTTGATTGAGGAGAGTTGGGAAGGTTCATTGAGAAACTGGAGGTTGGTTTTGATTGAGTTTATCTGTCCTAATCTTCTGCTGAAAAAAAGATTTATTAGCTTGTTGGCGTTGTTACTCACAACTGCCTTGTTCTATTGAACTCTGAAAAAAATTGAACTTATTCTGTTCAAGTCATTTCCCACACCATCTTGCCTCAGAAAGTGTTGTTCCATTGCTACCAAATACGCTCAAATTCATACCTTCTCTTTGATTCCTTATTTGCAAGGTTCTGGATCTTGATTCTGGTTAAATTTAAATATTTTTGTAACACTCAGCAGGGGAGCCTAACAAGCACCTTTGCCCTCCACAGGACTGCCTGCGACTCAGCCCCTTTTGGAGTCTTACATTTGGTCCCCTGGGCCAGGATCAAACCAGCAAACTTGGGATTTACAGTCCCAATACATTTGGAATCAACTTTGAAATCCAATACTTTTTCTTTTTTTTCTTTTTTTCTTTTTTT